>CM029548.1:11041770-11765559 GCA_017141385.1 Sogatella furcifera
TATCATCATTACAACTTCATTGTTCTTGTTCAACAAGTATATCTTATCAATGGATCTATTGTTGAACGTTCATCATTAATCATCATCATACAAACTAATCCTGACCTGAGATCATCCTAAGAAGATTTAAGACACCGCTCTTATTCTGAATATACATTTTACAGCGACTTCATGAAATTGCAATATCGTGAGTGAATACATTGAAGTGATGCATAGTTTAAATTCAATCCCATTTCAACCGTAGAAATGGATTGAAAAGGTCAACCACGAAATGTGAAACATATCATTATGAAGAGCTTTCAAGGCGCGACACATACCCCATTCGTTATTCGTTGGAAAGCATGTGTTCTGCGCCCAAGATCGCCCCTGTGCGTTGGCAATGCCATTTATCACACAGTGGGCAATGTCTCCCGACCTACATACTTGGCGAGTTATGGTTGGAGACAATCTGCACAAACGAACCATTGCGGGAGGGGTTCGTGTCCTGTCCTGTCACACGGCAGAGATAATAAGAAAGTGGTGCAGGTGGGCTCCGTTTGCCATTTAGGGATGTAGAGAGCGCTAGCGATGTTTTATCTGAATATCTTACTCCTCAGTCTTGGTACTTGCGAGAATTATTTGGTGTCCTTCTCTTACTAATGCTGTCTTTGCTCCTCATTCGAGTGAAAAGTGTATAAAGGTAATACTGGTAAATATATACTTCACCCTCTTACTCCATATAGAATTACTTCTTTCGCAGTACTTTGTGAGAAAATACTTTACTCTTCTCTTACTCTTCTTCTCTTGCTCACCCTAACCAAAGTCTATACTATTCTTCGTTTCTCAAGCGTACTATAGAGTACTGTATATTATTATACCTACGAGTAGTATCGTCTTTGCCCTAACCTACTCGTTGTTCGTGACTAATCATACTCTTGTCTTATCTGTGATAGTATTTACCGTACTTTTCAAGCATTCCACATTTCATTCTTTCTCCATTATCTGTTCGCCGTATTTCTTTTCCCATCAAATCGATGACTCTCTACAACATAAATATAAGTTTTCCCTTTCCTGCAATTCTTCTCGTCCTTGAGTCCAAATCAATCTATCTACCTGTGTCTTACATTCTGATTTGCCGCATTCCATTTCTGTGGAAATATCCATACTTCTTCATTCATACATCCATCCGATTCCCACATTTTCATTGATCACAACAACAGATGTAGTGAACTATACGAAATAGGCATATTATTTTCTCTGCTTCATCCTACACACACTTTATTGAATACATTACTTGATAGTTATGATTATACTGACTATAGATGCTACACAGTCCGTTCCCGCTCATGTATTCTGCGCGTCTTCTTATCAGTGTCCTTTCTTTCTCCACCCGGTTGGAGTGAGATCATGTTCGTGGAGGAGTGAGAGAGAGTGAGAGAGAGGATGAGGAGAGGTCACGTGGGGTCAGTGGGTCCACGATCTGCCCACTTGCCGCACCCTCTTTGCAACTACAGCGCACTGATCTTCACATACTTGCCCCAAGGCACACTATAAGGCCAATGTCAGGGTTGAACTTCTCAAGTACCTACATACAAACGGCAGCTCTCTACTATACAATACAGGTGGGATACACCCAAGTTGATTATGTATTCCATTCGCATGCCTTGATTACTATATACATATTTGTGCTAGTCTGTCCAAGCAAAGAAGACATTCTAGCAAGATGGGAAAATGACTCTAGCTCGGTCAATATTGATTCAAAAATTATAAAATTGATTAGTTTATTGAAGTGGCCCACTACTGTATTTTCGAAAACTTAGAGCTTCTTCAAAACATAATTTTCGGTCTCTCCTCTCAAACCCCTTTCACTCCTTATTTCTCCAATTCCTTTCTCCATCTCTTCACACATCCTTCTCCAATCTAATAAATATTCTCTTATCACGAATTCTGTCTCATCACCAGCATCCTGTTGGCTTCACACGCTGTCCCTTTCAATTGAATGTATACATCGAACATAGCTCACCCACCGTTTACTTGAATTTTCAGTGAACACTTTCGTCGCCGATAGAAACTTTCACTGTGAATATTTAGAATCATTGGCGGTGCATTATTGTAGGCCTAAACCTTTTTGTGTGGGCGTTTTTGGTTTTGGCTTTCTAAAGAATATCAAGGCTTTTGAAGCATTTTGTTGAACAAAATTGTTTTCGTATGATTATAACACTATGAATAATTCTAGAATTACAGAACACAGATCAAGGAGAGCCGACCCCAAATAATGGGATACAGGCAAGGAAGAAGAAGAAGAAGAAGAAGAAGAAGAAGAAGAAGAAGAAGAAGAAGACGTAGTCTTAATCGATTGTTTCCAGAATGATGGTCCATTTCCAACAAAACATTTTATTTTATCAGTTAATTGAAAATGAAGTAGTATAGACTGAATTTCACTCTACGATTAACTTCAGTTCAACAGTGTTATGAAAGTTATTGATTATTTTAGTTCATTTCTCAATTTTGTTCAAATTTGTAGATTTAGTACAATGTAAATTCCACATCGATGTTGAAATTTCTAAATAGCATCCAACAGTTTTGTAAAATTCAAATTTCTATGAGGCTCCAAGAGAATCCAAGTACAAAACCTATTGTATGGTACTCGCTCTTTCATAAACTCTATTGATGATAATTTGAAAAGCTTGAAGTTCATTCTTTCTGGGTGGCTTCCCTGAGATCAAGTTGCTCTGGGATCAATTTACTGTTCGGAGATTACTTTTAAACAATTATTATGGTCATACCTCCCAAACCCTTCCATTATTGCGGTGCTACCGCTTCCTCTTGTAGTATCAATCGACTTTATAACATATATCAATGCACCATAACGTATCCGTTGGTACGTGTTTCGTAATTGCTATATTGCTATTTGATGTATAGGTTTTATCCGACATTGATTGGTTCACCTATCAATGGCGTATCATTTACTTTTGTGTTGCGAATGGAGTTTTTTTTGTAATAAGCATTTATTTTCCACGCTTGCATTTCCTCATGTAACGTTGTGCCTACAGTGGATGCACCTCGTAACCCACAATTTCCGAAGCTTATTGTTATCAGTTGGTAATGCATGTCGATAGTTTGAGTTTCAATTACTGACGATGATATAGCATCTCTACGACGAATGGTATTCGGTCTCTGCTCTTTGTGAGTGAATTCCGGTATATTATTATAAAAACTAAATTGGTTCTATTTACTGTGAGCTACTTACTATCTACTATAGCAACTGTTTCACATAGTTGTATGCTTTTACTTGATGGATGTGGACTTGTTATCTAATCGAGAGAATTGATTTTTGTGTCAATGGAAGTAGTTCTATCTCTGATGTCTCTTGTAAATGTCAACAGCCTCCTTATTATTGACTGGACTGGGTATAAAACAGCGTCCACACATTACCGTAATACATGAAGAAATTTGTTATCAGTGGCACAGAGGGTGTTAATAATTTTCCATATTTTCTTCCTAGATTTCCATAGTTTGTGCTAGTGGTCGCTGGTATAAATATTTACCCAGGAGAATAGATGTTACTCGGAAAATGAGGGCTGTTTACAATTGTACCTAGAAATCAATAAAATAGTGTAGGTAAACAAAAAAGATCAAGGAATTTAACAAGATCTTATGTTTATAGAATAAGTAAGAAGATATTATGATCCTTGTGTCATTTGACAAGAAACATTTTTATCCATCCTTCTTCATTGAAAATACAGTGACAAATAAATAGGGAAGAAACTATAAAAAATGAGTCTTTGCAATTCGGAAGTACATTAGATGGAGAATGATTTATTCGATAGAATCGGAAGCAAAAGCAATCACAGTGAATCTGATAAACGCGACAATGAGCAAATTTCCAATGATTGTCACTGATTCAAACCGCGAAATAACAATACTGCACGCCTATGATCATGTCAAGAGTTATGCTCCTACTATTACTATATAGAACAGCGTGCAACAATTTTTTGATATTACGAAACAGACTTTCTTTAAATTTATTGTTACTTGATCATTAGTGGCTAGAATTTCCGTTCCACCAAGTTAAATGTAATAGCTGATACTAGTTTCAAGTCCAAAATTACTGAAAATACCAGATTTCATTTCTCAAATACAAATTGGTTTGAATGAAAATTTTGTAAAAGTATATTGAGAATGAGAGCTGATAATCCTAATAATCACAGGGATCATATTCATCTACTGCCATTTACTTTTTATTTATATTTTTATTACCTATTCTTCTTCAACCAAGAATTGGTTGAATAAATAGATTCAGGAAATTAGTAAGAGATCCTCTGTTTAATAGGTTTAATCTGATTATTTTCAAAATAATTGTATTTTGTATACATTTACGACGTTTTTTCTTGAATTTTGGTTGTATCAATAAAGCTCCTTTCCATATTGTTTTGACTGGGATAAACAATAAATTCAACAGTTCAACAACTATTGGGTGGCAAAACTAATGATTTTTATGTGCCGAATAGCCGTTGTAACATCGTGTTATAACACTGTATCTGTAATACAGAGTAATACATTTAGGCTTCCATAAATCTAGCTCAATATTTCTCACATAAGAATTTGACTTTAATGACAGCTTGAACTAGTTTTGGTGTGCACGAATCCATGTTGCAATAGTGATTCATAACTTGATCATTCTGTAAAGCTTTTATGAGTCGTAAACTGTTTTGTACAGTGCAGTAGCTGGTACGTACAGTCCTTACATAGTCCTTACGTTGTTACACAAGAATTCAAGCTTCAGCGAAGAATTCGGGTGCATCAAACATTTAGAATGTGCAGTATAAAATACTGTCTACCTGTAAATCACTATGAAGTCACAGAATCTAGTTTGTTGACATTTGGAAATGATGGAACCCGTATTTCAATGTTTATCTCGTTTCCAGTCGAGAGTTCTTGTCGAACAAGTTGTTAGCACACAGGAGATTGACTTGAAAGTTTCAAGCTTGGAGTCCTCGAGCCTGTTATTTCGTAACAGGAGAAGTAGAAATACATAAGGCACTAAGGCATATGCAAATAGGTAAGTCATAATACAACTAAGGCATAATACAAATGCACTAAGGCATAAAACTCCTAGCACGATAGTAAATTATTAGAGTTATCTTGAAATTTCTTCTTACAATATTTATTGGAATCGATTGCTCAAAATTTTGTAATATTAAAATAGAATTGATGTCCAATCGAACTTCTATCAGGTTTCGGGGTTTTCCTGCCTTCAACAACTCTCATGTATCATTAATTTTGTTTGAAAGACTTCTAATTTTTTGCTTTTTAGTGCATTTCATTCGAAAAATGCACTATTGGTCTTGCCCTGACAATCGAAAATTTATGATTGATGTATTCTTTACACGTGTCCGAGCCCCTAGAACACGAATTTGATGTCCGTTCAAATTCATATCTCTCTCTCTCTCTCTATATATATATATATATATATATACATATATATATGTACAGATTCTTGTGAACACGATAACTCCCGAGAGCTTGACGGAGAGCGAACGAATTTTGCACAAAAATCATTAGTGCTAATATCTCGGTCGAGTTCGTTAACCAGCCAAATTGGTCCAAAGGTAGGGGGTGAAATTAGGGGATGAAAGTTTTGAAAAATCACTACAAATCGACCAATAACTTGATCGTTTTGAAAATTGGTGTGTATAAAACCCTTATTATGCCCTACAATTTGAGCCATCAACGAAAAAAATCCAATCAAAAATGGCGGAGAAAATGGCGAATAATATGCCAAAAATGGTGTTTTCCGAGAATGGCACCTTTGAATAAATTCATAGCCTGAATAGCTCATTATAAGTCATATGATTTAAGTCATCATAGAATTGCATTTGAAATGCACTCTTTCCGACCGCCAGCTGCCGGAGCGAATTTTTTTATTCTGTACTTTTCTGTCTTGCCAAACTGAGTAATGTATACTTAAAGTAGCCGACCTAGTGACCTAATGACCTAATGTCAATTTGTTCTCGGAAAATCTAAGAAAAATAGTAAAACACTAATATTGAGCGTAACCTTTGGAAGTATATCGGACATTGAAACTTGATTCAATATCTTCTCAATTACTCCATCTATAATCTCGCTTAACCATTCAATATACACTAAGGATTGGTCGTATCAAGGCGGAAGATATGCAACCCGCAATACATCTACAATTTTCAAAACCTGATTACTGGCGTAATCTTGAACGGATTTCAAAAATATTTTAACACAACATTTCTAGACCTTATCTGAACCTGCCCAAATATCAACATTTTCTACCGATTGGTTCTCGAAAAAATGAGAAAACGCCGAAAAACTTTAGAAAAACTCAAATATTTAGCGTATCCCTGAAAAGTTTTTAAAATCCATTCTTAGCGCGCGTCTAAACGTCCAACTGAACATGCCTGCCAAATAAGAACGCATTCGGTTCAGTGGATTTTCAGTTCTGGTGATGAATCAGTCAGTCAGTTAGTGCCATTTCGCTTATATAGATATAGATTAAAATTCTGATGTGGCATCTAAATCGGTGGAATTTTGTGAAAAGCTCATGTACTACTAGATTATTATCACATTCTTTTGTTCGTAATCATTCAATCAACTCAACTGTAGACTCAAATGAAGTGGTATTGAATGTTGAAAATATATTCATAAGGTTATATTTATATTATAAGCTTTCAAACCCAATCAATTCCATTCAGTCTATGATAACAAAATCAGTTAACTTCTTGTGCACCATTATTCGATACCTTTTCTCTTGAACATAACATGGTTTTCGATACTCTCCTATTTTATTGATTGTGTGCCGATTATGACCTTTGTCAATTCTAGAAAACATTCGTGCTATATAGAACATTCTAGTGTTTGATACTTTTCAAATATTATGGGAATGCTATTCTGGATTCGATATTGTATACATGCGACCTCTTTCGAGAATTATAACAGATTTTGGGAGTAGATAATAACTTCCATTTCACGTTTAGCACTCAGGGGTCCCTTCAATCTCTTAACAATGTATTGATCCTTTCACAATCCAAATCCTTCTCTTTGTATAGAAGTGTCCTCGATATCAGATCTCTGTTACAATTCTCCAACACTTTGGACCAAATGTCCTAAATGCCTTTCATGTTCCAAAAATATGTCAATATTATGCTTTGAATATAATAGCAGTGAGCAATGAAGTGTAGTCCACAGAATCTTCAGTTTGGAATGAGAACTGAATGAAAATAGGGTCAACTCACTTTTTGGTTACATTATAGAGTTTACAAGGCCTAAAGGAGATACGGAAAAGAAGGAAGTTGGAAAGAGGAGATTGATTGATTGATTATTTATTGATTTGCTAAATTCCCATCTTTTAGAAGGGGAATGAAAGGAAAAAAATGAGAAGAATATTATATGAACGAATGGATTTAATCAATAATGTCTAAGAATTTATTGTAAAGGAATCGGCTCATAAAAAATATTATTTTATTCTCCAAGTTGACAAAATTCTTACTTCCAGAAAAATGGAATGATTTATAAGATTATAACTTTCATGAATCTAAAGCCATCCAATTCTATTAACTTTTCTAAACTGGATCCAATCTTATAAAAAGCTGTTATTAAGTTTATCTATCCAGTTCAATGAGTGTTAATCAAGTGTTGGAATTCACACATCGCCCTCCTAATCAGTTTTGAGCCAAATGTTAAGTATCTCATTCCTTTCAACATGTAATTTCCATGTTGATCCGTCAATCTTTTCTACACCCGACTTGACAGACATCTCATGCCTAACTCCAATTTATCAATCCTATTTGTAACAAACTAGTGAAGTCTTCTTTACAAATGGTGTTGATTAAAATGTACCGAAATTCAGACAGGCGACCTCAAGATTTCATGTGTAATATGTTGTGACTTGTGAGTTCCCTAGAGATTGATACATACCTCTAGGTTTTTACGGTTGTATTAATGATACTGTGAATTCTCACCAGACATTCTTCTGGGTTATTCGGTCGTTTTATAGTAATTGAGGCGGATATAATCATCTACAAGGTACTGATAGGTGGGAACAAGCACTCATAAATCACATCGCAGATTAGGCTGGAGATACGGTAATTATCTTGATCAATTTGGTGTCCGAACTTTCTTGGAGTGCATGTTGTGTGGAGAGATTGGTCAGTCTTTGAGAGATGGATTCTTATTGGCTGGTATCGATTTGATTTCTCCAATCGCAAGGTTTCGAAGGCCATGCGTGCGACCCTGTTGCTATCCTCACGTCGCGACTATTAATTATTGCGAGTGCCTGGGAGGGTCAACTGTTCTGCGACCTCTTCGTCACGATCGAATATAAGCCTCATCTCTCTCGAACTTCACCTGCCTCCCTCCCGCGCTCTTTCTCTGCCTGCATTTGAATGAATCCCGTCACATGCTTCTAAATCGACTGGTTTCCACGCTGCATAGAAAGCAGATGAGAGGTCACGCCATTGAACTAGACATTCGGATGAGTCGGGCGAATTTTCAAAGTTTTCGGTATTCTACAAAGATTTTTACGCCCACTTTCTGATAAAAAAACTGGAATTTGAACAGGTGAGTTTAGGATTCGCTATTAAAAAGTTTAGATATGACAACGGTACAGTTTATTTCGAAGTCTATGTGGCACCATTCCCATGTTATGGACTCCCCAGCTTTACTTAGTTAGCCCTAATGGATATGGTAGTTTGAAGTTCTCTTATGAAACCAACTCACAGCATAATAATCATGTTTTAATCATTTCAACGCTCTTTTCATGACACACATTTTCAGCAGGGTTAATTGGTTTTGATGTTCATTCACAAAAATGCTTAAATATGAAAGATGCTATACAGTATTGCATCTAACACTAATATTATTGGAATCAATTAGTTAAAGTTGGAAATGATTTAGTCTAAAAACTATAAGAATGAAAGGTATTTGGAGTGTAGTGAGGAGAGTTTCAAAAACAGAGGTTGAGGCAGATTTAGAAAATCTACTTTTTTAAAATCCAAATTTCAAAATAAGTAGAATTTAAAATCTGTTATGTAATTACATATCTTATATTTTCTTGCTCTTTCTTTATGTCCTTTGTATTAATTTGGCCCGATAATTGCAAAAGATTTGAGAACTGAATTCAATTTTCAAACGATTATGGCTATTTGAGTAATTTAATATCATTCTAATCGCACTGATTAATTGAAGATTTTAGCTATCACTTTGCATTGCTCAATATAATTAATTAATAGTAATGGAAATTGTAGAACAATTATTCAAACAATCTATATAAAATCCCCTTTAAAAAGTGTGATACTGTGACTCCAATACAGTAAGGTCATCACTGTATTACTAAGTTAAGTTTGTATTATTGTACTGTATTACTGTATTATTAAGTTTGTCATTACTGAGGATGACCAGTTTCTTGACGGATTCAGTTCAACGTCAATCATAATGCAAATATCGCAACCTCATCCTCAAAGATTCCTGTTTCTCTCCACGCTGTACAGTAATTGATTCAGATTATCTAAATAACTTATGCCCACCCAGATAAACAGGTTCTGAAATTGAAACCAACATAAAACTAAGCCCTCATGCATCATACATTTTTTTCTTCAACTTTCTTGCAAAATCAATGCAACGTAATCTCGGGCTTATGGATGTCATTCATCTCACTAAAATACTTTCAGTGTGCTAATAAATTGAATTTTTGTAAATTCATTAGATGAACGATCTTGTCACTGGGTAATGCATGTATTAAAAAGAACTTATTCACTTTCTAAAGAATTTATGAAGTGTATTTTCTTCTGAAGCTTATTTAAGTAAAATTTAAGCCTCATAAATATGTATTGGATATAATTTTCTCATCCCGACTTTGCTGACTGAATTAGACTTGAAATAAGTGATTTAATTAATTAAACTTTTCTAGATTCTGTACTAACTTTAATATAGGATGTAATTTTTTCGTGATTTTGAGTGCACTAATATCAACTCAAAATGGAAAGTTTGTTGATTTCCTCGGGAGAGTCAGAAAACTCATTTTATTTTCAGTCTGAAGGTTTGAATTCCACGATGCTTCGTGTTGAACATTATTTCACAATATGTGTACTGTAACTTCTGTTCAAAGTTCAAAATATGTTCAAGCAGCACCTTGCTGTGAAGCAAAAGTGTAAATTCTAATCCTCTCAATATTTCTGCATGTTTAATTTTTATTTTAACGGTTTATATTCTACTACATCACGCACATAGAATAATATAATCGCCAAACGCTCATCGAATGGAGAAATACAATTTTTGCACTGTTTTCATTCTGTAGCCTTACTCAGCGAGTATGTAAATTTCGATCATTTCAATATTTACACTGTATTCCTTCACTGTTTATGTTCTTTCTCTACAGCTACACAAGTCCATTCAAATAATATATTATACACACCAAATTTCCACTGTATGCTTAAGAGAATTGCTCACTTATCGCATTTCGAAGTTGTTTATCGGTAGAAACTGAAAAATTCCTATTCAAAAGTAGGCTGAAGATTTCGTTATGAAATATTGGATGCGGCTATTTGTATGCAGATCTTCAATACTATTCCCTGTCTGAAAAGGTCTTCCAGCAGCATTTTATGTATTGTGACATTGGCCTCGTGTCATTCCAGCTGAAGCTCAGAGATGCCCAATGGGATCGAGTCTGAAATTTAAAAGCGGATTATTCACATTGGTCCCCTACACCGTTAGTTACTTCTAGTTCTATAAGAGAAAGAATTTCCAATTTGGAAAAGAGATATTCGGCCTGCAAATAGATTGGCTTATAACTGTTATTATCAAGTCGAAATGGAAGGACCCTTGAATTACTGTGCGTAGCTCGTACGTCTCCTGTGCCAGCGGTAATAAATAGGTCCAGTTCGTACGCAGGCATGTGCGTGCGAAAGCTCAGTAATAAGATTGACTGGCCTTTCTGCACTGGGCCTCTTTTACCTATACACCAATATAAGGATACCTTTTAAGAATACCTGTACACCAAGGATTTACCTATTCCCTTATACATATATTACTCACCCATCCAGACTACTTGATAGTGCGGCCTACTTAATTGTTATCCATCGCCGAATGGCCTAATGATTCACGCCTGTAAAACGATACGGATCTTATGTACTTTACAAACTAGCCTTACTAATGACTCCTCAAAAGGAATGTATCACAATAATTATTGAATTAAGTAACTTGTTCCTTGTTGTATACAGACCTTGTCCTGTGGCATGGTGCATAAATAAAAAATAATTTGAAATTTTCGATAATTCGATTTTTATTTGAATTGAAACTGTGCTAAAGTAGCCCTAAGATAGAGAAAATATTAAATTATTCTGCTATAACGATTACATTTCTGTTGAGTTGGAAATGTTCACAAGTTTGGTTTGGTTTGAAAAAAATGATAATCCATTATACTTCAAAGGGATGATGTTATCACTACTTTTTGAAAAGTTTTAAAAGAAAAAGCAGAAAAATTTCATTCCTTACATCGATAAATTTCTATCATTAGTGCACAAATTTTCATCGATCTTTTATTCTCTTTCTTTATTATTTCACAGAATTCAGAAAAGGAAGTCTAAAGGATGATTAACTATAGCTAATAAAGTACTTTTTACATGATACAGTATTTCTTCCGATAGATTCCACCTTTTTCATAGGTAAATACCAGTTTTGAACAAGTACCTAGCAAACTATCAGAGAAAGTAAACAGTTGAAAGTGCACCATGGAATTGTGTGTTTACCTTGCTTCTGATCAAAGATACCACTTGAATTTTCAACTTCAAGATTCATTACTAGAAGAAAAACATTGGGATGATTAGGTGATAACAATATCAAGAGTCGTGCAGGTGCTTATTATTTGCTGATCACTTGATTTACACGACCGTCCATTTCTGGGTCGCATTATTGCTTCGGTGAAATTTTTAACTCGACCTTTTGCCCTTAGCCTTCTTTTCCTCTGGTAGACTGCTACAATGTTTCAAATATATAGGTATGTATACTTGGTAACTGAGCAAAATACAGTAATTGTAAAGGTATACTTGTGTATAGATTTACTTTGTTTATATATGATGGAAAAATGCAGGTTCAAAAGTGTATACAGTTATATACTTTGTGTATGTAAGCAAAATATCTTGAGTGCAATTTCTCCGCCATCGAAGTCAGGGTTGAGCACGACCGCCAATATACATTGACTTCGTGTGCAGTAGATCTGTCCTCTGCTTGGTTTTCATTGGCTAATGCTACCGATCGGCTAACGTACTCGCGCAGAGCGGCAATAAACGTCTATTAATTCGAACCGGTCGAGTTCCGATCGCGAGTGGCTATCTATCGGAGACAATTAACGCCAGTTTGAATTCCGCGACGTTTTTATTCAGTTTAAACACGACACGTTTGCGACTACTGCTTTCGCAGTCTCTGATATCCGGCGAACTATCGGAAGACGACCAATGATGATAATGTTGATAATGTTCATGATGATGGTGAGGATGCTGCTGATGATGATGATGGTGAGAATGATGACGGTGATGATGTTGACGCCTCTCAATTAGCCCTTCCTCGACTTCTATCTAATTAGGTGCGCTTTCATCTCTTCTCACCAACCATCGGAAACTTTCACGTAGTCTAAATAAAAGCATATTTACAACTTTTTTCCACCCCGTGACCACCTCAAACTCACATAAAATCGAGATTCCTCCCGTTCAACTTATTATTATTATACACTTACACCGACCACGTACTCTTCACTAACGAACAGTCTTTATTAGTTTACAAGAATGTTTGCGCTAACACTCTTTGTTAAGGCTGGAACTATTCAGAAATAACTGTTATAAGTTGGAATGTTTTCAAACTTTAATTAATTGACGTCTGTTGAGTTCTTTATGATACTAGTTTATCATCGTAATGGTAAGGTCGAAAGGTTAATTATTTGACTCATAATCAGTGGATAATCAATAAATCATAATTTGATAAACAGTGGACATTTGAGACAGAGCACAGAGATGAGTCTCATTATAATTGGAAAATGAATATTTGTCAAAATTCAACCCCTTATCCTAGTGGAGGATTGGCTTTTTAAATTCAATCTTAGATTACTATGAGTTAGTATGACCCACCCAAGGTTACTAATCCTATGACCCACCTACTTTCAGAAAATTAAACTTTTAGAGTAAAATAAGTAAACAAAGTAATTAATTCATGTTAACTGGTGCATAAGCTGACTATCGCATTAGTCCATTCAATCAGAAATTATTAGACTATAAACCATTTTTCTTTTAGTGACTTTTATGAATAGAGTCGAATTGAAACTGGGCAAGGAAAGTCATAACAAAACAAATCGTGAACGAAATCACAGTTTTAGAATGTAATGAAGGTCATTCATCAAGAGCACATTAAAACGATTCACTGCATGTTAAGTGAGAGTAAATGCATTGATTCAAGGATAGTTTACTTTCGATTTCTTCCGATGCTTCTTAGCACCCTTGACTATGAGAAAGTTTCAAATAATGTAGGATCTTTCAGTAGGAGATTCTCTGACAATTGGACGAGAGAATTGTTGGTTGAGAGCGAGGTTTGTAACAGTTGAAGGCAAGACTTTACAGTTAGAGCTTGAAGAGTCTTGATCCATGTGGCTTATCTTTGTTGAATCCTTTCATTGGGTCCTTTCGCCGTTCGCTTGCATAACATTGACCATTGTGGCAGAGCAGACCACCTGCCTTTGATCTGTCAGAATAAAACGGGTGAACGGCGCGAGATAAACGAATGGCCGGCCGGCCTTCCACGATAAATCATCTTGACCAACGAGCCAGTAAAGTACTCTGTTTTTTACAGAATTAACTCCTGCCATTGTCTGTCCAAGCAAAGAAGACATTCTGGCAAGATGGGAAAAAAACTCCAACTCGGTTTCAAAACTTATAAATTTAGTCTCAAACTGTAGAAAACATTCTGATCTACAATTTGAGACTGAATGTATAATTTTTTAAACAATATTAACCGTGCTGAGTTATTTTCCCATATTGCCAGAATATCTTCATTGCTTGGACAGACCATAATAACTTCTAGACTGTGTGGTGTTTGTATGCCCTTATCTTGTTTACGACACATTCTTTGTACTGGTACATGAGTCGTGGACTCCCTTTCCTTTTTGTGACAGCTTAACTTTTTTATGATGTTTTAAGAGGTGTGTTTTATATTCCAGCTATAAATCAATATTATTTTGAAGTTGATGTTCTGTTCATTCACTGTTTCATTTGTATTGAATGATCCATTTTTATGGTATTTTATATTCATGACTTTTTTCTGTTGTAATCAATATTCAGGAATCAGGATTGGTTTCCATTACTTCAAATCGCGTGCACATGTCGGCTATAAAATGCAATAGAAAAACGTAGTTGCATGGAGCAATGCGAATCAAAAATCAGCTGACCAGTGTGCGTTGCTCTATACAACTCTGTGTTTCTATTGCAGAATCTTATACACATGTACAATTGTACATGTGCCAAAGCGACTTTGTAGTAATGGAAACGGGGCTTTACTCCAGCGTCTAGAGGTTGAGATCCTCTCTCGGTTTTGCGATGTGTTGAAGTATCTCCTCGCCTGCTTGCCATTGAAAAGTAGGACTACGTGGGCACCATCCAACAGCTCTATAGAATCTATTACTCCACAAGTAAAACACAAAATTGATCGTTTCTGATGGTGTTATCGAATGTTATACTGAATTACATTCTTCCGTTAATAGAGTAAAGTTAAATTACTTCAGATGTATTACAATATCTTAGTCTAGTATTGAACTGATTCCAGATCAAACTAGTTTATAATTGAATTATAATGGCATAAATAAGTTCATGTTTGAAAATAGCTCCTTCTAAAGCAGGTTTTTAGTTTTGAGTTTTGCTCACATACATTTTAAACTATTATTTCTCTTCACACTACACAGGCTACATATACTCAATATTGTGTACTTTCATCTCCATGATATTTTGTTTCAATTGGGAAGTTTTCGAGTGATTTTTGAGCATAATTGGAACCGTTACGCTGTCAAAATTCTTGTTGCGAAATACTAGAACTTCCACGATTATGCATAGCGAGTAGCTATTAACATCACAGATTTTAATTACTTCATCACCTCTCTGCCCTTGATTTACGTTCGTGCGGTTATTAAAGTCAAACTCACCCATCCTCTGGCAAATTGTCTCAAAACTAATAGCTATGTTACGACCACGCTATGCAAATTATCCCAAACATAATGCCGTTTTGGTAAAATGTTACCTCTGAACGGTTTCTCTAGGCATAGGACATGGTAATAGTTGGGACCATACCACTCATTACTGTCAAGTGTCAGGTTAGCACTTTCTAGAGGAGTCTTGAGGCTACAAACCAGCAGCACATATATAATGCATAATAATGCAGATGCGTAAGAGTTTCAAGATGAATGAGTATTGTGAGTTATGTCCTTGTTTACGGTGTGTCACAAGAGAGAAATAATTTTTTAGAAAGGTTTCGGTGAAGCATCTCTTCTGTTTTTGGTCAGTCATTATTTACATATTTTTTACATCATGATGTTACTCTCACTCTCCGAATTCTCTCCTTATCTTCCTCAATAATAAAGCATTGGCCTTCTTCTCCGTAGCTCAGCCTCTCTCTCCCTCCACAACTGGTACACGGTATTTAATTGATACCTGGATGTCTGTCCACTAATAAAGAGATGTTCCTGTTTTAGTGCGATCGGTGTTGGTATACCCTGTAATCATCTTAAAGAACTTTCGCCTAATACATTCGCTCCTCAACTCACACATACATTCACGCAGCCCATAACATTATTGTAAATAGCAGTGATATCGTGGTGATTAATACTGCAAGTTTGTCATACTCATTTTGCCGCTGGTCTATGGTATTCTCCTCCCTAATTGACGGTTAGTGTGTCTAATTAAAATAAATTATTATAGCATTGGAAATTACAGCCTTCTGAAACGTGATATTATTTACTTTGGATTTATTAGGATTATGGTAATTGAATTTGTGAAGTTCACCATTAACACATGGTTGATCTTCTCCCTTTGGAATGTACCACGAACTTTTATTAGAAATCATGATTGAATTGATAGAATTTCAAACAGAGCAGATATCAATTCAATGGTGAATTAAATAAAAAACAATTTTGATAGTGTTATTCACCAATCCTCTCTCTCTCTCACCAAGACTATCTAAATGTCTTAAATCAGTTGAAAATGATTATTTTCTTATATTTGATGATAATTCTGATGTTATTTTTCTTTTTCAGGGGATGAATAGTGCAAGCAAATATAATAGGATTGTGGCGATCTGAATACCACCGCATCACATGGCGGTGGGTCTAGCCCAGCTCTGCTTGGTGGTGCTGTGTCTTGCTAGCTGTGCTCTTTTTACACAAGGTGAGTCAACAATATTTATTTTCAATTTAATTTGTTTTTTTTAATGTTACCATTTAATTAGGTATCCATAATCATTTATCTACATTTTAAATTTATAATATTCATACTCAAAATTCAAATGATTCAGAAATCATTTACTCATGAAATTTGTAAAAATTATATGTTCTATTTATAATATTTATATGTTCCATTAAATTTATAATATTCATACTCAAGATTCAAATGATTCAGAAATCATTTACTCATGAAATTTGTAAAATTATATGTTCTATTTTCGAATCCTACCATACTGCTAAAAATTGTTTTCAAATTTCCATAAGTAGTTCTTTAAAAACAAATTTGTTTCATAATATCGTCTCATGAGTCATATTTTCATCTAGTTTTCCATATTTCAGTCACATTTCCAAAATCATCAAATGATCAATAGGACTACAAATCACGAGTAATGTGATAGGCCTAGAAGCCTAAACAAATTCTTTTTCATCTGCAAACGCTGGATGAGCCAATGGATCATTGATTGATTATTATTTAGTAGGCTTCACTTCAATCTCAACTTCCTTCCCCGATTTCAAACAGACTGCAAATGGATATAAACTTCCTCAGAAGAGTGAAATTAGATGTCCAATGTAATCATCACAACAGGACCATGTGTTCTTGTATGGGTACTCTTACAACTGAAATGCTAATTATCAGGGAATGGTCATTCGAAGGCACCATTCATTTTGTTGGTGTTGGAAAAGGTGTTTGGTAACCAGGCCTACACTCTTTTTGAATTTGTCAAATGTTAGGATACTTACGGCGAAAGTCAGAAACGGAATAATTGAAGGAAGGTGGTGTCTTGTATTGAAATATACATCTTGTTTGAAATATGAGGAAGTCGCTACCGAAAACTTTGCTCAGATTACCGTAATCGATTATTGCAATAATCTTGTGGTAGGGTAATTTGAACGCCTTCCTTTGAGCGGCCACTCACACTAAACTTTATAGAGCAGCTCCGACTACATCACAGCAATCATCAACAATTATCAAATGTTGTTGATGGAAGAGATCCTGCAACCAATTCTTCCACTTTCGCTTTTACATCAGAATACTCGATTGTCAGTTTTTACAACGATTACAGCCTTGAAAATGATTCAAGAATTCTGTCAAAAACAGGTCAGTTTGTCAACCGTGCTGATAAATGTCATCGTGGTATTAAATTTTCGTTGGCATTTTCTTGTTAGACTTATAAAAGATCGAATCAATTACGAATGCTTATCAAAGTTGAACGAACTTCTCTTATCAGAGATGGGATCGCACTTCATCTTATTGTGATGTAAGATGCTAAGTCTTAAACTCTTAATATGAAATTTGTGTACAGTATTGAATGGTCGTTCTCAAGTGTAATTAATTTTTTTCAAACCACGAAATTCTACTTAATTCTAATATACTAGTACAGTTATTGATTCAGACTAGATAAGTGAAGGAAGATCACAAGAGAGGAATTCAACATTAAAACTCTTATCTCTAGAATCATAGCTTCCTTTAGTATGGAAAAAGCTATGGTAGAACTAAATAATAACTATAGACTATAATAAACTTTATAAATTATGAACATCATTTAAGAAGTCATCTAAAAAATCGACTGAAATTATCGACGAATAAAATAAAATAGCAGCTAATACTTTATGAATTTAGTTATTGTTTTGAAATCTTGGAGGTGAAGTATTATATTTTTTTCTAATTAATAATTTTTATCACTAATCATATGTTTGACTGTCGAATTGAATGAATTCAAACCTGGCGCTAAAAGTTGACCACAGAATGGCGGACCGTGCGTCTACTCCCTTTTTATAGAGCCCTAGTAGTAATAGTTCATCCAAACTTGGCTATCCGCAAATGGCAGTAGCTGTTGGGTTTCGATTATTAGCCACACACAACAACCAGTCAGCTCCGCCTCCTCTTCCCTGATTGGTCGGCAGTTTCAGTAATAGACAGCTCGTATTTCGGCCTTTAGGTGGCAGCAGCTGTAGGGAACAGCCCACCAGTAAGCTCCGCCCTCTTTTTTGATTGGTCTACCGGTTTAGAAGTAGCTAAATTGATGATCGGCCGGTAGATGGCAACAGTTTCTGGGTCATACTTAAAATCATACACATACAGTTCACTAGAAAGCTGCTCATCCTTCTTCTGATTGGCCGATTTTAATAAAGACCTGCTGATTTCGAATTGAACCAGTAGATGGCAGAGGCTCACTTAATTATTTGTTTACAATAATTATATTGTTAGCTAACAATTTTTCCCAATTACGACTTGACATTTGATATACATTCATACAGTGTTCAAGCTTTAAAAAAATCATCATAGCTAAATTTGAATAAAAATTTTGAGTTTCAACCTTTTCTCAATTCCAAATAAGTCTATTTTGCTAACTTTCATACCAGCTCAAGAATATCAATATTTCAAATGCCTAAGTTGAGCGCTATTCAAGAAAAACTTTCAAAAAAGCATGATAGTCAATAATATAATCCACCAATAATAAATAGTCTAATAATAATGAAATCCTATGGAGCTAATTTTTAGCGCCATTTAATCGATATTAGTACAAGTTTGTAAGTCATACATTATTCTGATTGATAAAGAGTCGGCTTATTCAATAACGTTTTAGTAACATTCAATAACATTTCAGTAAGGGTTACCGCTCTTGTCGATCTAAATAGTTGAGTTATTATCGGATTCTTTCTTTGGATAACTATGGCATCATTTTCATTGCGAAAGAAAAATATGAAGTTATCATACAGAGTATAGAGCCATTTGACTCAGAAGAAAGGCAATGGATATTTCCCAACCATAATCCATTACCCTTCTAATCTCCTTGATTTGGCCGAATTCGGTGATATTATGAAATTACTTGCCTTCTTGGACTACTGCTGCCTTCTACTTGTTATCTCCTGATAGATGGAGATTATGACAAAATACTCGTTCTTAGATTTGACCTCTCGAAGAAAACTGAACTGAAAAGCAATGTGAAATTGACAGAGAAGAAAGAAAACTGAATCCGATGTCATGTTTCCGGACAGTCAGGAAGTCTCTTCCAGTTTCAATTGACTAATTCACGGAACTGATTTGTCAATGAAGCGGCACTGACATTGACAGGAACAAGAGATGCTCAAATGACTACCAATTCAAATGAAATAAGTCAATAATTTTTTCTCTAAATCTATAAAATTGGAATATAAAAGTACACTGGAACTCAATTAGTAGATTGGTGATTGTAAACCTAGAGAGTAGCCTATGTTTTGAAACATGAATATTGGAAATTGTGCTATAGAATAAGAGTGACTTGAAATGGTGCTGTGGCAACAGACTACACTTTTACATTTGTTATGATGATGATGATGATGATAATATTCCTATAGTTAACGTTGTGAGTCCACGTTTAAATTTCCCCGCGAGGAAATACACAAGATGATACATGTATCAAATGAAACAATCGGATTGGAAGATCTTTTATCATTATTCGAACATCTTTTTTATAACTGTATCCATTCATTGTATCATGTATTATGTTTGTTACCATTATGTAGCTGATAAGCTTTGATGTAGCGGCCAGTCTTTGAAATTTTCTAGTTCCATGAATATTTTATGGCTGATGAATGTCTCATTATAAAGAATAGAGTGTTAATGAATAATAAATTCTGATCGATAGTGCCAATGCTTAATGAAACAAGTTATATAGTAGTCTATATAAGGAGAGGAATTGCTTCCAAAGCTATGCAAATGTATTAGGTTAATTAGGAGTGTTTCCATTTGTGACGAGTGTGTGGCGTGTTTATGGCTAGTGATAAAAGTTTGAAAATTTTTCTGAGGAAATGATCGAGATATTTTTTAAGACTGGTCTGCTTGACACGGTCAGTGTTTGTGTGACTTGTCAGTGTCAGTCCAACCTGGGTTAGGCTGCAAATTAATTAACAGCGATGTGGTCACATGAATATATATTTCTCCGGATGTGTTTCAAAGTAACGGGACTGTCCGTAGTGGTTTCGGCAGCTAATCTCTTGTTAGCGTTGCGTGCGAACCGAAAGAAACATATGGAGGATGAGGGCAGGCGCTCACGGATCAGTTCCACTCACGAAAAGACGAAAACTTGCTCGAAACTAAAGTGCAAGCGATGATATCTGTAGTGGTCACAGAAGATAGAACTAATTCTTATTCTGTATTCTAAGGTAGTGGTGGACACTTGTTTGAGTTTTCTCTTATTCCGGATTGTGATAACTGATAAGCAAAGTATTTCCAGAACTAGAACTTTTCTATTATGTATTTAGGTTGTATTTCCGAGTGTGAATTTGAAATTGAGAGGCTTTTGTCTGATCAAAGTTTATCGTGTATGTATAATGTATTTTAATTCATTACTCGACATGAAAACACTCCAATACAAAATCGATTTTCAAAGAAATATTTCGAATAAATGTTGCCTACCTTTAGATTGAAAAAATTAAAAAGATCAATGAGAAATTCATTCAGTAATTCAAAGTGCAATGTTGGAGCTTAATCACGGGTGTCTCCAGTAAGAGTGGAGCAACCAAATGAACAAGATTTTTAGTGGGAAAACCACATGAAGATACGAAAAAGCAGAACCCCAAAAATATCAGAAAGTGAATCAGGGCCGAAAGTTCACATTTTTGTTTCATTGGATTTCATTCACCTCAATATTGGATAGATGAAAGTAGGGACTAGGGATATCCCACGGTCTTTTGGCATTACAAGCATAGTGAAAAATAGTTCTGAAAGCTATCCACTAGCATATCATATCAGTGAATTCGAATTGAATTATCAATTTTGAGCATACTCTTCATCACCAATTGGGTTTGCTACTTCTAGAGTGTCTAGTAGACGTCCTAGTAGATTCTTGTTTGGAAAAAATTATATCAATTCGAGCTAATGACTATTTTTCAAGTGTCCTCGTAAATTCTAAAGCACGATATTCATGTTATACTTTTATTATTTGATAAGAATAATAATTATGGAATTCTGAAGCTAGCTTTCTACAATTATAATAGTACGGTATATAACAATAATACCTGCAATAAAATCATGAACAAGTTAATAAAGAATACCATTGATATCCTTCCATAACTAACAACAATATTTCTCTCCAAGATCACAATATTTTCGTTGTAAGGTAAATACAGGAAGCAAGAGACTGTTTGGAGAATACACGTTAGGTAATAGTTTAAGGTAGAAGATTACAACTGTTGGCTAGATAATCGTGGCTCTGTTGTGATTCTCAACGAGTTGCCGAAATTCATACAGACGATGCAGTAATGTTATTTGAATACATGGATGTAGCAACACTACTTTCTTCTTGATCTATTTTTTATTGTATAACTGCACAGAAGAACGGTAAGGCGCACAGATTGAATCACCAGAGAAAGTGGTCGCTCGCCAGTGCTCTTTGAAAAGACAGTTGCTGCTCGTTGAAAGTCATCTCGAAGTACGCGATTCGTTTCATTAGCAGATCGACATTTTCAAGTCGCCGCAAATTTCAATGCAGCTACGTTCGGCTTTAATACGATAATTCGTCGCAAGATTCACCTTACTCTCATTTAATAGTCTGAGCCCCAAAGCTATGCCTTATTGTAGCCTACAGGTGTGTCTGCATACTCGTAGTCATTCATCGAAAATTCATTGTAGAATAGCTATCGTGTTTCTCCTTAAACTACATTCGTGTATGAAGAATGTTATAAACACAATATTTCTCACAAAAAGTATAATAGTATAAGCTTATAGCTTGATGATTGTCAGAGAACTTATTTCTAGAATTGTTACTGTCAGGCTCTCATCAAAACAATCAATTTTGTCATGAGAACACGATTAATCATACCTTTTTTCTGACTTATTCTTATATTGAATATGCTAATTTGTACAGAAGAAATTAGTATAAAATTATTTATGAATTTCTGTGGAATCCAATAACAGAAAGTGAAAAATCAGAAAGAATCATAGTTCGAAATCCGAGGAACACTTTCCTATTGACCAACGGGTTGAACGTTAGACGATTCTAACCAATCAGAAGCTAGTAGGTAGAGATCGTCAATTTATTATCGTGGTGGCTAATTAAAAGTTTGTTTGAATTATGACGCCTATGCTTAGATGCTTATTATGCTTACCAGGTCAGCTTTACCCAACTTTTTCTCATTGGTCTCTTCTCTCAGGTATAATTCGATTAGTGCTAGTTTTGGCTGTTTCTGAACCTTCCGGCTACTGATGATTTTTCATTTTATTAATTTTCCATTTAAAAGAATTTACCTTCAATTCCACGATCAACTTCCACTTCAATAAAAATATTTTGAATTTCTCAATTCAGATTAACCTGAGAGTAATCACAGTTTTGAGATTTCACAGTTTATGAGAACTAGTCATCTTGAAATTATTTTTCTCCATCAAGTTTAATAGAATCCACGTTGAACTAATAGATTTCGTCAATGTCAATCTAGGCTATAAAGAGTTAGTTGAAGAAAGTTCAATGATGACCCAAGACAAATTTCATTTTCAAAGATTGCTTCTTCCATTTTTCTATCTTGCCAAGCTGTTCATCTAGACAATAATAATTTCAGGGATGAAGATTTGAGCAGCTCGGAACATAATTCATGATTCATCTTATTAATTAAACCTGAGTTCTCGTTTCATGTTGATCCCTGATCAACCTAGCTCCACTTTACGTTGAGGCTTGATTGAATTTATGTATAATAATTCATATTTCGATAAATACCTAGTAGAAGATTTGCCAAAGAGATTTAATTCTGAGTGCTTCAAGTTCAATACTGTGATGCATAAATTTTATCTTTTTTGATTGCTCATCCCGACCGTTATTCTCACTTGAGATTAATGGAAGTCCGTTAATTCTGTATAATAAATAGCATCATTTAAATTCAATCTCTCAGGAACTATAAAACGTGGAATTAAATTTGAAACTAGATTATATTACGATCAACTGTCGTCGCTAATGGCTAATACAGGACTGTTGATAAAAGTTGTCGGGTTCTTGAACTATAAAGCTATCGGATTTATGTTGATCTACCACGGTTATCATTTGTGTTTTTATCTTTGAATCTGGGCGAGCATAGGTACAGGGGAAACACGAGGAATTTCAATTACGTGAGTTCAGATTCAATTTTTTTAATGTTTCGGGTCGTTTTACATGTCCGGTGCAAAATGAATTCTCGGCGGAGGTCAAAAGATGACCACTTGACCCAGTGGTAAAGCGGTATTCGTTTTTCAAAGACAAATTGAACGCGAAATTGGTATTCAAACCGGAATTGGTCTTTACACGCTCTATCTATGCGCTGTACCTATGGTTGTTCTCCCTCGGGCGAAAAACAACTTTGCAGAGGCTGGAAGACGAGCCTCCTCGACTATATGAACACTGCTACACGTCTTGTAGCATATTGTCGTTGAAGAAATATGACAGTCATTAACAATTCCAAGCACACTCTATGTTTAGATACTTTCTTCAGACATCGGCGAAGTGTAGAACCGACTAACGAAGAAGTTTGTTCCACCCTTCAAGTCTCCTAGTTAATTGACTCCCTAAAATCGTCGATTCCTGTTAGGTCATTGGTCGACCTACTACTGCCTAGATAACTTGCTACATCTGCACGTAAATGTATTCGCACCATCAACACTAAATAGCCTATTAGATTATCTAGCTTATGTTGGAACTTTAAAATATTCCTACTGTCCCGTTGTTCCAACACTGCCATCCAATTTAGGATTCTACTTTACTGACCTGAAGAATGTCACCATGAGTTTCAATGGAGATAATTAATTGGCTTAGGCTAATTCTTAAATGAGAAAAATAGTCCAACTATGCATCTGTTGAGTTTCATTAATAGGCTTAATAGGCTAGTCTGGAAAATGCTAATTCTATTATAGAATACACTATTATCCTTATATCCAATCTACATAATATATGCTAGTTTTTCAGAATAACATCTAAATTTATAAATAAGAATACAAGCTTTTCAATAGTTTTTCAAACATCAATCAATTCAAGTAGAATCCTGTTGATTGAAGTTCCCTGTAAATTAACCAAGATCTCTTTATCGATTTTCAAAAACATCATTGGATGATAAACTTCAATTTCAGAGAAAATTAGAGCGTGTTACTTTGTTATTTTATTTGAATTGCCTTAATATTTTCTAAAAGCTCAATCCATTTGAAATCAATCAAATATGTAACAAATCGATTGCAGTTCGAAATCAGAATTTCATATTAATTAACTTATGAATTCTATATTCTCTCTCTATAGAGTTTAATTTCTCATGAAGTATTCTTATTCAAGTTCTGAAGAACTTCAATTTCATGCTAGCTGCGGCAGTAATAGAAAATTCTAGAATGCAAAGTTCACAATCACAATACCATTTACACTGACAATACAACTTTGGTAAGAACCTGTTACGTTTGTCTTGAAGACCAATAACATTCAGTGAACATGAGATTCAGCAGTGGATCTATCAAATTCCATACCATTCCAGTAAGCCCATTAGATTTTTGTTAATCATTAGCATCAGCGTATTTCTCGGCAAACGACGTATTCCAGAATACCTACATGCATTTCCAATTAAAATCAACGTCTCGTGATAGTGGACTCTGATGCCGATTGTCAGTGAAATTTTTCTTGCCGATAATGCGCTCCTATGATGGTCATATCTACTATCGTGAAACCGGTTGCCAGGAGCGAAACTTGGCTTTGAATTAGAATTACCCGTTTCTAATATGGGAGGCGTTTCCCATATCGCACACTCTTTGAAAAACTCTCACAAACAGCCGTTTCGTCTCATTTAAGCGATCCAAAAATTCTGGGCCAAGCTTTTATTTTGGGGGTCACATTTCGGTAATATCTCAAAAATGGGTTGAGATTAACGAGCCTCAATACCGTTAATAATAAGCAGTTGTTAAAGTACTTGTCCTGCAGCATACCACAATATACTTCAGGCTCTCATTGTTCGAAGCCATAAGCATCGTTAACAAGTTGGGATTTTTTACGCTTCTGACTGGTACATAATTAATAAGGTGTAAATTTCTCAAGCATGCCTATCAAGTTTTAATGATTCCTGACTGGAAAATAATTAGCTATGAGATGAAAACTTGATTCACCGTTATCAAATTCGGCAACATCTCAAATTGAAATCCAAGCTGTCATCATCAACATCAGGAATGATAATTGAAATCAAATCCTGATGCTCACGCTATGAGATGTCTGATTTTGGAGGTCCTCATTTCCTTCATGGATTGTTATTCGTTCTTATCCTGGATCGATGCGTGATTTTAGGGAAATGTAGGCTTGGGTATTCGAGAGCATTTGAGTCGATGCAGGTAGACTGAGTGAAACGAGTTTTCCATTGAAAATTTAGAAGGTGAATAATGCTGTAGGTATATGTTTAAACTATTGATAGTTTTACAGTTCATACGTCATAAGTCGCCCTTAATAATTTCTAAAATCTTGTATAATTTTCACATATGAATAGGCTACAGCCAGTTCGAAATTTTCGAATTCATTAGTTCACATGTTCGTTAATACAGAGGGGTTCCTCTTCGCGGTCATGTTATGATGGAACCAAATAATTATTTCCTTCAAATTTCTCTATTCTTATATGAGTATCTATAGAAAGTTATAGTTCGAAAAAAACTTCATTTTAGAATGAGTTTCACTGAAAAGATTTTAAGTTTTTGACGTTGGTATTTAGATGATGATGAAAAATTTAATTTAATTTATTCAAACTAGAATAGGAGTATTTTGACAATCCAACCAGCTTCTCAAGGAAGAATCAATTTTTATAACTCTTATTCCCTCTCTTGCTCATATAAAAATAGAGAAATTTGAAGGAAATAATTATCTGGTTCCATGATAATCAAAACATGACCGCGAAGAGGAATCACTGTGAGAAATCCATAAAATCAGTCATCATGATTTAACGAGGTATGGTCTGGTATGGTTAACGTCAGGTCTGGTCTTTTCGTCAGTCCGTTGCTCACATATATTTGGAAATTATAGCTAGACTATCAAAAAATATGTAATAATTGAATACTCTTTTATAACACTCATTTCATTATGGAAATTCTCACAACAGTTGAATAATAAAAGTTTGAGCATTCAAAACTTTCGTTTTTGTTGGAAATCGATGCCCGAACAAGTTGTGATAGACAAGAATTATGTTGATGTGCAGGAAATGACAAGTCACAGTACGAATTCCAGTGTTTCTTTCTTTTATCAGTACTGGAACCGGAAAATATACAGGCTACTTTCTCTCTATGTGTCCAGTTCTCGTCCGGTGGGGACATTCTGTGTATCCTTTGCATAAGCGATTAGCGACGATTTTCCTGTGCTTTAGTTAGAAAATAACTAGTGTGCCACTCAATTAGTACGGTGGTTGCGTTGCGAGCGCATGTATCAAGAAAGCGTTGCTTTTAGTGAACTTCCTTGTTAACTTGAGAACTGGACCTTGACTTTGAGGCTGGAGTGGGTTAATAACTGCATAACACCTGTAGATAAAATCAACTGAGAAGGGATTAAAGAGATCCATTTTCAAACATATTACTACTTGCCTGAAGCTACATTAATCAAATAATATTCAATATTTTAATAATTCTTTAGCTTACATAATAATTTTCAATAGCCTTAATGGAAGATTGGACACGTTTCATATTCTAAGAGAATTGAGCAACAGGATGTTGTGTGGAGTTGCCTACAAAAAACTTCTCAGATGAACTATGTTTATTTCACTTGGGCGAAGTTGAAGTCCAGATTATTGAGAAGGTTTTCAAGGGTTTTTCATCAAGTTGTGGGTTCATCCTCAAGTTTAGAGCTTGAAAAGTGATGTAGGCGTACAGCATGGATGGCCAAGATTGATTGATTGGTTGATTGATTTTTATTTAGTGCTAGGTCTGGAAAGACCCATTGCACAACACAACATACATTACATCTCAAAGTAACAAAACTGTAATATGAACTTATATTAGTATATTAAACTAAATACCTGAAAATTATGTAATACATATTCTAAATAATAGTTATGAGAAACAAAAAGAAAGAAAGAAAAAAGAACAACGTACTGTATCGTTGAAAAAAATAGATTACTAAATACAAAATAAATGATAGAGTTACTAATACAGTAAAAATAAAACTACAGCGAAAATTAATAAATACTTTTAAGGTGGAATAAGTAAGAGATAGAAAGTACAGGATTGCAAGACCAAGACGATACTGGACAGTGGCGTAACGTTTCCGAACCGGGCCCCCAAAAACAAATAATCCGGGCCCCTTCTTCCAAAATCATACCTCCTTTTCCTTAACCCCCTTCTCCCACAATTTCCTCAATTTCAATCATTCAACTCTCTAAAAATGTGAATTTTTCATAGATTGGAATTCTGAAAGCCATAGGCTAGCTATTAAAATTCTATTTTTATTGATAAAATTTATAATTTTATCGCAAACACAACTCATTTGGATCACTTTCTACTTGACAAATTTTGCGGACACGAACGTACATCCAGTATTGCGATTTGATAGAAACTGAATTGGAATCGCAAATGAAATAATGAATTGAGTAGGCATTATCATTCACTTCCATATCATTTGTGTCATTAATGTCGACTCTGCCACACTATATGCTCAGGAATTCAATGGAGAAATAATTCATTTCCTCTAATGTTTACCCGAAGAAAGAGATAGAAAGATAAGGAGCTATTCTACATTCCTAATTTTGCAATCATTATAATAGAAGCTTACTACCAGTAGACAATTGAATGATAAAGAGTATATCTGAACAACACTAACTTTGATTTGTTGATGCATAATTTCTTTCTTAAACCACATTAGTGCTTATGACTGTATATGCCAGAATAGGAATCATGCTTCTCTTGATAAATCGATACTTCAATTTTATTTATTTAGAAATCATGTAATATGCTCTAACCTAGACCCCCTAGGATCCCAAGTGATTCATTTTTCAAGAAACCTATATTTTGTATTTGGGCCCCAGCCCGGGCGCACGCCACTGATACTGGAGAAGTGAAAGTGGTCATTGTAGATAGACATATAACCTACATCTTAAACCTTCATCATTCATCATCACTCATTCATCCTTTGCTTAAAATACTTGGAAACCAAGTCGCAATTGTAAAGAAAGAATAAAGAATAAAGAAAAGTAGGAGCGATGGAAAAGTGAAGAAAGAATTGAAAAGAAAAAGAAGACTCATGAATTTCAAACTCCTAAAAAAACTGTACGGAGAACAGAGAAAAAATCAGCTTTTTATTTATAACTTATGAGTAAGACTCAATGCGAAATTAAAATAGAATGGAACTATTTATATAATAGGTATTTAAATTTGAAAATGATATTCCATTCATCAGCCTACAATTCCTAGTGAATAATTAATAATCAAAACTATTTCAAAATAGTTTCAATATTCTACCAGTAAAGTATATTGGGTAACATGGGTAATTTTAACTCGGTAACTTTTCATTGTTAATCTGATCATCTTCCATTTATATGGGACGCTCTCGTGATTCACTCTTATCAAGGTTGCAGATAAGATGAAAGCATTTCACCATGACCATGCAATGTTAGCTCTATGTTTATTGTTTAGTGTGGTGATTGTAAAAGGCGTTTTGCTCTGAATAGCCCATGAACCAGCCGTGGTGGCTCGGTGCTAACGCCTGCAATTGGGTGTGAACGATCCGCAGAGCAACCTTAATCTAATTATCAGATCAAACAATGCCACGGAGGAAGCTCTTATTTGTGGAAAAACAAGTCTTCATCGTTCACTGATCATTCTAGACAGTGTTGGGCACAGTTGAGTTGTGGAAAAGAATCAGTGAATTTGAAAAAAATCTCGAGAAAATACCACCCTAGTTTTTGTGTACAGTAAGAAACGTTTTGATTACTTTAATGACTGTGCAGTTTCTTCCGGGAGGATTGAGTGAATATCTTAAAGAATGAATTATGTATGATTTATAATTTAGTTATCAAAATAGTGCGAACTTTATTTCTCAGTTCTGTGCATATTTCACTACTGAACGTCATTAGTATTTGGGGACTAAGATGAATAGTCTACAATTTTACTTCTTAGCATACAACTGTAGCATTCATCATCAACCTATTCAATATTGAGTTCAATCAATAAAGTTAATAGTACTCAGTAAGCTTCTTTGTGTTCGATTCGAGTCTCTAATAAAAAAACAGTCTGAACAATATTCCCGAGTAATCCTGTTGAACCTTTCATTAAGTATATGTTGTAACTAAAATAAATGAATATTTCATTGACAAAATTTATTACACACAATGAAAGTTTCCTCTAACAATGCAAGCGGCAGAAGCTCTAGTGAATCTAGCAGAAAGATTATAAATCTTGTAATTTGTTTTTTCAACATTATTTTATTTAACCATTCACATTCACGCACATCCATAATTTACCTATTTATTACGTCATTTGACCGAACAGTTATATTGCAAATGAGAATTTTGGAACTGACATGAATAGTTTACACGATTACGGCCATTTTCAGGTTGGCACACTATCATTGACATGGAAAATTCGTTTCTCACAACTCCAAAGTAACACTCATTCTAGTGCTATTATGTACTCGAAAAATCTGTACTGTAATGAAAAATCTGTGTAATAGGAGGAAATATTTTGCCGTTTCTCTATGTTGTAATCTTATACAGTAATAGAATATCATCATCGTCCACGGTGATATACGCTTACAGCAATATTAAAGTATTTCTAAATTACTCTTCACTGATGGCGACTGTCCATTGAATGTGTGTACGTTCCCAAGCACTAATGAGAGCAAACCCAAATGACTTCATACAGAAATGCTTCAAAGTTAGTTTAGTGCTAGCTTAGCTCTCATTGAAGTTATGCAATGTTTAGTGAGATCAGCAGAGTATTCAGTGGAGAATCTTTTGAATGTTATTCATTTAGCAAAATTTGTGTCAGTAAATTTCATTTAATTTCTCACTTTTTTAGTAGAAGCTGGGCAGTTTTGATTTTGAGTGATATTTGAAGTCGAGTTTTCTTCTTCCATGTACTCCTTGCGATATGGTACGTACTTGTGTTGTTGAAGCTTGTAGTTTTGAATCTGAATAAAATAACTCGAAAGTTCTGGTTTTAATTACTACAAAGTTTTTGTTTGTTTTTCGAAATCTTCATAGTTCTTTATCGCTTCAATCGTCCAATCTATCTATAATGTTTGTCACTGTTGTTAGACAGTTTAATTTCTCTATATTCTTTCAGTGAATAGTGAATTCAATAAATACTTCGCAGTAGTATCCGCTAGGACACTATCACATAGGCCATGCCTCTAAAATTATACCAATTTTCGCCTTATTATGAACCCTTATTCAGATTTCAATGTGGCACTTCCCAGTATAAACTCTCTTTCACAAACTTCCCGTTGGCTGGGACCGTTTTTCCAATTTTGTGATTTGATAATTGTGTGAATGTGAAGTACAAAGTACATACATACCTATAAAGTAAAAGTAAAGCTGATTCGATCTTTCTTCCTGATCGATTGATAGATAATTCCGCTTTATTCAATGAAAGTTCTATAATCTCTCAATAATAATTTTGTTCCCAAGACCATGTTGTTGGCTATAATTCGATGATTGTCGGAATAAATAGTAAACTTATGGTCTTTCCAGCTTCCTGATCGATTGATAGATCACTTTGCTTGCTTCAATGAAAGTTCTGGAATCGATCTAGATTGTTCACATTGGAACAGGTTGGACAAGTCGACCGTAACTTGCTTGTCGCGGTACTTTCAATTCAAGGTTGGATTCATAAGAGAGTGAAATTCAACTATTATGTCAGTCATATCTATTTCCTCCCTCATAACTACTTGCTGTTTATTTCATTAGCGCGTTCAATCCGCTGCTTCAACATCGCTCAACTTGTACAATAAATTCATGTTGAACTGAGAGTGAATGAGGTATTAAGATGAATTGAAGACCCTAGCAGGAAAAGTTCTGTTGCCAAATAAATGAAAATTGAATGTCAAAAGGAGGCATCAACTGTTGATTTTGTAGTTTTGTTTCGCAGCACTATTCACTTCCTCTAAAATCAATACAATTTACTCATAAAGATAATTCTTCTTTAGAAAAATAAATTGAGATCATTCCGCTCTATTTGGTGAAAAACAATATATATTTATGATACTACATCTTTCAAGTTCAGTCAGCAGGATTTACATTAGTTCGTTTTGAAACAATTAGACCACAAAGAGATATTCAATTATTGTAGAATATTCTTTATTCGATGGATGAAACGATTCTAATTTGATTAAGTTTTCCATGGTAGGTGAAATTTGAAGTAGCCTCTCTAAGCATGAAGCACATTTGCAGACATGGGAAGTTTGTAAATTAAATTTGGAGTAGCCTCCCTGAGCATGAAATTCACTGCTTTGGGCTTTAACTTCTGATCAATTTCTTTAACTGTTGAGGAGCTTTCTTTCAAAATGCCGTGAGCTATAATAATTGTTAACAACTGGGAGAATACTAGAGCACAATACATGTTATCATTCGATAAGAAAATGGGGCATTACTTTCCAGTGAATAGTGTACTTCGGCTTCAAAGCATCCAATAGAGAGATCGTATACATAATAAATTGAAATATACTGTGCATGAATTACAGCCTTTGAATACTGCACAAGAGGAGTGTAGCCTATACAGAGTGTCTGTATTCTGTACACAGAGAAATTGCTTGATTGCCTCCAGCCATGTTCGAGTTCCGTTCGATAGTTTACTCACTTTATTACTTGCTTGGGATCAATTTATTTAAATACACACCTTCTCCAAAGAAATTTTCTAGTCTAGTAGAAAAGGATTTAGCTTCTTAAAAACTTCCAGATATTTTCATTTATCCACTTGAACCGTACCCATATCCCATAGGTAACATGTGTTTTTTATCGTGTTTGGATCCAAGTCGTAAAATATTATGGTATGAAATGGCTGGTATTAGAAGAATTGTGCTTCTTTCGCTCAATACGGTACGGTAATGTTTCAATGATTCCATATTTTTCGAACTATTCAACCTGTATTCCAAAGTTTTAAACCTGTAATCAGCTTTCATGGTGTTGTATTAGAGTTTTTGTAAATTTTATATCAGTGTTTATTCAAGTTATCCTTATTTCAAGTTTTCTCGTCAATAGAAAGTTGCTATTGATTGTATTTGAAAAGATTTGAAAGTAGCCTTTTCCAAATTTCTGTTTCAGGCTTTTGGACATCCGTTTATTTTTCTTTATAAATTTTAATAAATTTTTGTGGATTGAATGAATAGTTTCAATGATTATTAAAATGAAGATTGATATGATGTGCGCAGGGACACATTATATTTGTTCGCCAAGTTCTGTTCAAGTGAAAATTTTGAATACGGTATTTTCATTATTGGATAATTTCATAAAATTTATTGTAATTACACATAAAGTTCTCTACTATTGATTAATTTTGGATTGTTGAAAGAGTTCTCAACTAAGAAATAAGATTTTTGTTGGAACTCTGAATTTATTTAGGTCATTTTTGTGAACAAAGAACATCAAACGCATCATCATCTCTGGGCTACTGCTGATTCCTGTTATTGTCACACCTTTTTTATCCGTCTTCAAAGTATTTTTCACGGCTCACCGGTCACGATTGACTGCTGCTGATGCTACTGCTGTTGCTGCTGACCTCTCGATCCTCCCGTTACTCCTTTCATCTTTCAAACATCTTCGATTAGTAGAAAATTAGAAAATAGTTTAACAATTTTAACAGAACCGAACGGCAACTGTGACAATATTCCTGGTGAAAGAGAGTAAACTCTCCCACACCATTCATCTGAATGTCAAAATTATAATAGCATGTATGCTGATATTTCCAATTGAACGATCAACTACTTGTAATAGATATAGAAATTGTCAATAACTATAAACTATTTCTATGTTAGAATAGACTATAAAGTAATACAATAATTATGTTGAAAGATGAATAAACATTATTTCCATTGTCTTAGTACTTGTTGTATAAAACACACCCAATATTTTGTATGTATCGACACAATAAATTGAATAAATGTTGATGAGATACAAAAGTAATTCAAATAGTGAATTTGGATTCATCTAATTTTGAATTATTTTAGGTGAGCTCTCCAGTTATTTGGTTTTGAAGGAATTGAAAAACAAAACTATTAACTATCATCACAATCACCTATCTTGATTTTATACAGTACTTTGAAATTTAGAGTAGGAACTCGTTTTATCTTGAAAAGAATCATCCAATTATTTTTTATGTCACCTAATAGTATAGGATATAGTAAAAAATCTTGAAAATACGAAATAAATGGAAATTGAAAAATTATCCCTTGAAACGGTACAGGTCTCATCGAAGTTTGAAAGTCGTTCTTACCGCTAGCCGTCTGTTTACCACTGACACAAATAAAAAATAAATAATAAAACCGTTTTAACAGTTGAGCTTATTACTATACTTTACTGAAATGTTTATGACTATTGTAATATGAAGTTAGACCCCTTTCGTGTTAGTGTCATTCGAGCAGGAATTGTGTCTTCCAGAATTGCATGGCTTTTGTTGGCTAAATGCAGGAAGGATATTACGCCTGAAGCACTATAAGCAGTATTCATGCTCTTCTCATCTTCTCCCGGTTATTCAGTGTCGTAAATTGTTGTATTGCATGATAGAATCTATGAGGCCAGGATCTCCGTTCGTATCTATGTTATTCCATCATGTTTAAAACCTTTCGTGAAGCATTTCTTTCCTTGCTCGAGCATAATTAAATTGAGTATGAGGTTCTGCATGTTATATTGGACTAAATTATTGCCTTCGTATCGTCACAAGGAGGATTTAGGAATGGAATTTACTTGATCATCATAAGAGCTTTTTGCACTGGGATTCCAATCAATTTTTTACCATTTATTAGCAAAATAGCCCTCCCTCCCCTTCTTCCACCGGGGAAAAAAATTGGACAACGTGAAAAATTAATTCTGATTGAAATTCGTCTGAGTACGTAAAAGATACATACGTCATATTTCTATTGGTAATGGGTTCTATTGGTTGAAAATAGTATATTATTACCGTATCTATTTAAAATATATAATTTGTAAAATAAATTCCCGTCCCACCATAACAACGGATTTTTATTGAATGTCTTGAAAAAATAAAATAATGATTTAGCTACGACATTTTGGGAGTGGTTGGTGGGAGGTATTATTCTGTGATTGGTTCCAAATGCTTGTTTCTGATTGGTTAAAGAAGTCAGTCGAAACATCAAATGGCGGCTGTGATATAGCACGAAATGGCGGATACTATTTTAGGTGAAACTGAAATGGCGGAAAATCCTCTAGAAGCTCAAAACAACGAATACTGAACTCCAAACTCCAAAAGTATTCTTATTACTGTTGAAGTTCTGCTATTTTGGATGATTCAAAATAAATTCGAATAATGTGATTGGATAGTTTCTAAGTTAGACTAGGCTAGGATAGATTGATAGAAAATAGTTCCCATTGAATTGGAAGAAAACAAGTTTGAAAATGAGGTGTAAAATCGACTAACGACGCTTGATTGTTGGAATTTGGAGTAAAAAGTAATGACTTGATAATAATCAGAATGATTAAGAAGTACAATATCATACATTCATACCGCTGTAAGTTCCAAAACTGCTAAACATGAAAAGAATTTTCCTTATTACGAGCATCATTTGAAGTTTAATAATAGATTAGGATACATTTATTGCATAAGTGAGCAAAATTGGTTTTAACTCGATCGTTTCTTTTGTAGGATGTCAGTTCTATCCTCCGGGAGAGTACCTGAGGTTCGTAAGGGTCTCGGAGAGTCTGAAAGTCGGTGGAGAAGTGCTCCAGGTTGAGGTGCATCCACGACGCAATCTCTCCATTCAACCGGTTGACAAGGTTTGTATTATTCAAATTAACAAATATTTAGTTTCCATGTTTATTATTTTCTATTGATTGATTATCTTTATTGAGGATGGAGTGAGAACTCACGGACTTCTCTGCCACACAATCCTTGAACATGTTCATTAATTTATTTGAAAGAGTAATATTATTATACTTATTGGATGGAAACAAATCGTCTTTTATTCCAAATTTTGAGAAATATTAAAAATGTTTACTATTTAAGAGAAAAATAATAACATTATTTAAATGAAATAGAGAAATTACTCTATTCGTGAACAGAGAGGTTTTGTGTTGTGTTGCCAAGATTTAGAAATTCATGAAAGATTTTGCTAAATGTCTGTTGTTTTTTGTTTTTCCACAAGACATAAAAGTTGCAAATGTTGTCCAAATTTATGAATGCTGCAACTTTATTTCATGCTAAATCCTATGAACAATTATTTTGTAACTTGGAAAACCACTTCTTGCAAACTTGACACATATTCATCATCATAAAAAATGACTCATTTCGTTGCCAAAAATTTATTAATTCACTAAGCTTACTTTGCAAACCAAAGAAGCCTCAAAAGTCACACGTGAACCGGTACTTCTACTGTGGTTTTATCAGCCTATACCTAACTGATTTGATGATTAGCATTTACGATGTGAGCGATACTGAAATTTTTATCACTTGGAAGAACTGGTTTTTTCGTCTTCAATGATAAAATTGAAGATTTTTATTGATTGATTGATTGATTGATGGCTTGGGATGGTAATCCAATGCATTTTTTCAGTAGGTTTGTAACTGATTAAATCATATTATTGAAGCTCCCAACAAGAATTCGGCACATTCAATGCACAAAGCAGGTGAAATATTATTGTGATTTACATAACATTCACATCACGAATTGGAATTGGAATGTCATATTTTCATAAATATCATGGCTATGCGAAAAAATGTTCATGAATAATGCATTGATAAGTTACATGGTTTGGTGAGATCGAACATTCTCTTCGATCTTCTTGAGTTTTGTTTCTTTTGAATTTTGGATTCCACCGTTCAGCATTTAATTTCGACTATACAAGTCGAAGGAGATTGAGAATTGAGATACATGTTTGATCATGTATCATCCCCAACAGAAAAGGTATAAAAATCACTTTTAATGCTAATCATTATGTCGTTCCTGGTTAAAGTGCATTTATAAATATTTCGAAGAAAACTGTTAGATTAATTTTCTCTCATTCGTTCAATGAAAACTCGGTCTGTAGTAGAAACCAATTTCGGCTATTAAATATTTGAGAATTGAATCTAAATTAAGGGGTTCAGGCTATTTAACATCATTTAAGTCTGCAGACAGGTGTCTTTCCGTGCTCTTGAAATTCAATCAGTGATTGCCGAATTCCTGTATCTTTGATAGAGCAATTACCGACTCATAATTAGAGCCGGCTCATGTTATGTGGCGGCTGAAACTGAAACGGAGAACTGCTACTGAATGGACCAGTTCTTTCCTCAAAATCGCTGGAGAAAATTACATCATAAGAGAGCACATAAAAGATCGAGTTTAATATCCCAGTATAACGAAGGTACGAAGCACTCGTAAAGATAATAGGTGCAGAACACCATTCAAAACCCTCTACTTCTCTTCACTTGGACTACCTCCATAAAATATGATAGATAAAATTTACTTGAATTAAGATGCTCATTTCAATTAGATTAGTTGAACTATTGAAATAAATATGAATTTTAAACACATTCATTAGGATTAACAAAGGAGTAATAGGCTAAAATGAATGCTAAATTGAAATGTTTGACCACCGTTATTGATGTACTATACAATGTGCAATGTAGCGTATTCTATGACATAAAATTTTATATCTAAAATAGAAATCATGCTCAATGCTTATCAGGCACTGTATTAGCGATGCGATTCAAATTCATTGAATTTGCCCAGAATTCTCCCAATTTTCAATCCCACCACAATTAAATCGAATCAAATTTTGGTTTCCATTGGCAAAAATATACAATTGAATGATATAAGGTCCGGCAGAAAAAATTCCCCCATTACAAAGTAACGTGATGCGGACAGTAGAAGGAGCAGAGTGGTGGGGGGCGCGTTCTTGAGTAGCTGCATACTCAAGTGCATTCGTAGTGTAAGATTTAATAAAAAATGGCGAATCGAAGATGTTGTGATTTTTTTCTGATGAAGCACACTTTCACCTTTTCGGAACAGCGAATTGCCAAAATTGCAGGTACTGGTGTGAACACAACCCCCAGAAATTCATCAACGGCCACTTTATAGCCCTAAAGTAACAGTATGATGTGCTGTTTACAATTCCAAAGTGATCGGCCCTTACTTTTTCGAAGAAAATGACAGGAATCTAACCGTCAACAGTGAACGCTATTGTGCCATGCTCCGCAAATTTCTCGAAACTAAGGGAGCTTTTTGGTGAAATAGAGATCATGTGGTTCCAGAAAAATGGTGCTACAGCCCACACAGCGCGGCAGTCACTGGCATTGGTGGGAAAAATGTTTCCTGGACATGTGACCTGCGTGGTGACATTGGCTGGCCACCAAAATCGCCGGACTTAACGCTCTGTGATTTTTTTCTTTGGGGCGATTTAAAAACCTCCTATTTATTAACAACGTCCACAATCTTTACGAGCTCTTGGAGAAGCAATTACTTGAGACGTTAAAGCTATTCCAACGGAGATGACTCGAAGAGTAATGAATAACTTCAGGGAGAGACTCAACCAGTATATTAACAGTGAAGGAAGCCATTTAAGGGATGTTTATTTTAAAAGTAAAGAAAAATGGTACTTTCAAAAATGACAGAATGTGTACTTTTTATTGGTATAAATAAAAATGTCCTACCTCATTTGGTTTTGGTTTTATTAGCTTTCCTTACAGGGGAGGTTTTTCTGCCGGACCCTGTAAATAAATATTATGCAATTGCATATTCAAGTACTACAAAAGAATCAATATTTCTTTCAATTGAGAAAACTATTCTTAATATTTGAAAAAAAACTCTGTTGATGACCATATAAACCGTATTATTTGTAAAGCGGTTAATGTTTTTCAGACTGACGATGTGAGGTTTTTCAAATACGTGTCTCTGAATCGAACAGTGGTATCGATAAGGTTGGCTCAGTCTCTGGAGGACTTGGTCGACCAACAAGTTCCACAAAATGTGCTCAAATTTCGACTGGTATGCGACTACCTGGATTCAGAGGATGTTGTAAGTATAAAAATAGTAAAATACAGAAGAGATATTTCTTTAATCGTTCTTTTTGAGACAGGTACTCAATAGAAATGTTTCACCTGCCAAAAATCTAAATTCATACAATGAATTGAATATTTACACTGCTCGATCACTTTTAAGAACTAGACTATACCTTTTTTTGATTCATCTCTCTTAATCCATCCTGAAAAACTATATACTCAATTACGTCTGCTAATCTTCAATTTTTAAGTGTAGAGTGAATTTTCAAATAATCAACCAATCTTGATTATATACTAAGCTCTATTTAATAGTATTAGGTAATGATTATTGATTTTATACTATGCATGAAGTTTGGCCAATATTATTATTGTGTAGAATGTAGTGATATTTTATCTAGTGAAATTTTCATTTTTCTGTTTCAGATTACATCGTATTTATCAGTAACAGTCTATGTGGAAGATGTGAACGATCATCACCCGATTTTTGTTGACGCTCCTTACCAAGTTACAGTTGATGAATTAACTCCAATAGGTAAGCTTAGAATTAGAAATCAGTCTACATTGTGAATATGATAAGATAAGCGATCCACATCTTAAAACTTTGTGTAAAATTGTATTACCGTACTAATAACGTTACACCGTAGATCTTTAATGAATTTAATCTGTACCTTTTTTTACAAATGAAGAAATTGAAATTTTCCATTTCATTTATTCAAATTTGATTTTCAGAAAGATAAATCCGAAATTTTATAGTTCATGCAAGGTCTCTTGACTTCCTTCGTTTCGATTGAACGGAGGAAGATCAAAGAACGAATGAGATGTAATGGAGTATTTTCACCAGAAATATATACTTTTTTAAAATATATTCAATCATTTTGTTTGTGAAGGTATGTGATTTGTAACACATACTCACACTTTATCACTCTCATCCATCTCAGTGTTTAATTTCATTTATACAAATTACAGGTATTACGTTGTTCAGAGGCATTCATGCAATTGACAAAGATAAACCAAATACACCAAACTCCGAGATACATTACTCAGTGCTGGCTGGTAATGAGAAAGGAAAATTCGGCATTGATGGAGGAGCGAGGGCATCGCTGGTACTGCGCAATCCTTTGGACTATGATATGGGTGATACCAACTTCCTACTCACAATTATAGCTTCAGTAAGTATTGTCAGTAACTGCCTTCATTCTATCTGGGAGGGCGAAGTTAGGGCGCAGCCGAGCCTCTCTTACAATTAACCTAATTCAAAACACTAAATATACAGTATAAATAACAAAAAAAAACTACATGTAACTATGTAGGATACATTGTATGCTTTATTACAAATACCCGAGTATGTTGTATGTTGTAACGGTCGTTTGAAAACATATGGAGTATTTTCTATTCAATTATTGAAATGAATGTTATAATGAAGACGAATTTTGAATATGAATACGTTATTCATATCAATAAACATACCTTATTTGTTTCTGAGTATTACGATTTGCAAAATTATTTTATATTTCAAAATCAATTATAATATTTCCTTAACCAATAGCTTATTTCTATATGTAGAAAATTATTCTCTTTTGATAAATTTATTAATTCATTTTCTTCAAGACAAATATTTTTTATGAGACATCATTGTTCATTCTCTTGGGTGCGTAACAAGGCCCAGTGGTAGACTTAATATTATAGAATGGCAAATGTGTAGGTGAATATGCATTTGCACTGTTCTTGTGATTGTAACATAGCACTGTTCTTATGTTACAAATAGATTTTTTATATCTTCAATTTGAAATAAATTCTATTCTATTCTTACTGATTATAATTAGGTATTTCAATAACAATGATACATTTTAGATTTTAATGTGAACAATCCGTTATTCACAGGATCGAGGATCGCCTCCAAAGAACTCGACGACCACCATTAAAATTACTGTCACAGACAGCGATGATTTGAACCCACGTTTCACGCATGACGTTTATCGCACTCAGATTACGGAATTCTATCCAATAACGGTGAGTTCATACTGAATAAATTTAACAAGTATTGTGAAAAAAGTTCCTAACATTGATAGGTACATCAAATTAATGTTAATGTTGAAAGGAAAGGAACAAACTATTATTGTTCTAATTTTATTATCAATACGAACTATATTAGTAAAGACCTAAACTAGGTACTGTATTAGAACAGAGAATGTAGAATTAGACTGAATTTCTGAATAGCTAACGCCAAAAGTCAGGCGGTTTCGTCTGCTACTCGTGCGCTCCAACAGCTGATGATGTCAATTACATTTACAGTGGTCACTTATTAGCTACGCCTAGATGATATGCTTTTGAAATCAAAAGCGACAATAGGGTTTTCACATCAGCTTTAGTAAGTTACATCCCATTGTACAAGAAATTATGAAATTAAGTGGAAATATTCTTTATTAGGCTAGGAAGTCCTTTCTAGTTATCAACCTTCACAAGAAAAAGCTATAAAGCTTTTAGCGTAAAGTATAGATAGCGTAAGCTATACCTAGAACCACGTTGGTAATATTGCTTTGAAAATGCAATATTCTGTCTCTTCAAAAATCAGTGTATCAACTCATCACTCTTCTCTCTTCCTCACAGTTCCTCATTTTGGACTTATTAGAAGCTTTATATCCTATAGTAGAATGCACAATGAATAAACCATACATTTCAAACTTATTATGAATCTCAATTTATATTGAATGTCACAAATATCATCTACAAGGATTCATAAAGGAATCTGTAAGGATTTATCAAAAAACACTCAAGCCAGTATTTTGCTTACTTTTAGGTATTTTATTCTTAAAATATTTCTATCATCTTAAATATTCTTTGAAATTTCTTACAGGGTAAACGCATCCACCATGAGCTCACGTTTGTGCCTCAAATCAAAGCCTACGACCAGGATCTGGCGATAAATGCGTCGGTTCGCTACGACCTGATTGCTGGAAATGATCGCAAATTATTTATGGTTGATCCAAACAACGGATCAATATTCCTTGAAAGAGAACTTGATTTGGATACTCTGCCTACCAATACATTCACACTACAGGTAAATAATATTCCCTTTTTGGCTAGGGCTACTATCAGTGTACCGGTAGGCGCGTCTATGTTAAAAATTGCAATTACAGTAACTTATCCTTTTTGATAATTTTTTTATCTCAACACAATTTGGTTCGTGCTCTTTAGAGCCATTTTCAAGTGTGAATACTCTGACATATTGATTCATAGGTTACACGAGTCCTTTGTTTATACAGTTTATAAATGTATAATGAATGATAATAGGCTACATATGTATCTATACGGATGCTTATGTTTATTCAATGATGTGTTTAGATGTCAACCAAATATTATGTCATCCTTGTGCTCAAATTCTCTATGAATAAATAGATAAATAATGATGAATTCATGACAATTGATAAAATGAAGAAAATTCAATTTATTTAATTGAATAAAACTTTGGTGAAGATGAAGCACACTTTTAAAATATCAGAAATAATATTTGTAATTACAATAATTAGGCCAAGTATAGCCTATTGTAAAAATTTTGTAATTATTATGTACGGTACCTTTGACAATAAATACATAGGAATTCAAATATTATAACAGAAAACAATGCAGCTATATTGAATTTTTTTTTCAATTTTTGAAAAATAATGCCACTCTTTTCGAAATACACTTGTTAATTTTGTGAACCAATAATGCTCATAAACTTGAATTCCATGTAATAATTTTCCAATGTTTGCAGATTCAAGCATCACAAGTTGACAATGCATTGAAAGCTGGAGTTGCACAAGTAGAAATCGAACTGCTTGACATAAACGACAACCAGCCACAGTTTGAAGTGGATCTTTACAACATCAGCATCGTTGAAAATCTGCCCAACGGATTCAGTGTTTTGCAAGTGGTCGCTACCGACCAGGACCAGGTAAATATTACCCAGAACATAAAAATTTTTCAAAATCTAACAAGTATGAAGCAAAATATTTTTATTTGTTACTGATTTGCTCAACTATAATAATAAAAAGGTGTAAAATTTAAAATGTCAATATTTTTCCTCTAGGGTGACAATGCTGAGTTTGTTTACCACCTGGTTGACCCTAGCCAAGCGTTCAGCATCGACAGCAGGACTGGATGGTTGACCGTCAGAAATCAAGCTAAGCTCGACAGAGAGCAGCAAACTTCGCTAACTATGAAAGTACTAGCCAGAGAGAAGCTTCCCTCAGTTGTTACTCCACCAAGGTACGTTGAATTAAGGTTGAGTGGTAGAGAGGACTTCCTTGTCCTAACTCCGCCTACCGCCTAGTAATGAATATTTACTTTTCATTTCAATTTGTTACACTTGCTAGCTCATCAAGGTATAAATCGTCCAATACATGATGTAGTGTTCTTTATTCAAAACATTGTTTTATTGATTTTTTTATTGAATAAAAAATAATTATCATGATCATTCCATGTAGCCCACTGCTCTGAGCTTATAACTTTTCATCAGTGGTGTTCTAAATTATAAACTCATTTAATCACAATGTGACTAGATTATACTTTAACTTATTCTCCAATCAAGTTGAAATGTTATTATATTTATATTATATTCTATAATTCAACGGAACTCGTTCTGTCCATGAAATGAATTTCCCTGATAGCTGTATATATACACCATGAGGATATATTTTCCATAAATCTATTTCTCAGCAGAGCACAACTTAAATGGATTTCTCAATCTTTGCAGTGATTCATCGGTGAAGGTGGACGTAACTTTGCTGGATGCCAATGATAATACACCATCATTCATCCCAAACAATATATATGAGTTCGTTGTTGCGCCTGATGTTGAAGAAGGAGCTCATATTGGAACAGTGAGTATTACTCTCCATCTCCATTCCTAGTTTTTGTTCAATATGGTTGTCTTTCAACATATCAAATAACTTAGTACGATCAAATTGTATGATGACAAATGAAATTTAACAAAATTTGCCTAAAAGAACAAAAAACTGACAGAATCTTATCTTAAAACTAACAGAATATTATTGACTTATTTTGTTAGTGTGAGTTGCTTTCCACAGATCTTATTATATTATTTGTATGTATTATAGTATAGGCTCTCATTGCTACAACTCTTCAAAGGCTGAAAAAATACTTAAAGTACTAATAATTTTTATTCATCTATTTGTTAATTAAGTGCTGGGTATTGGTCTCTCGGTGGGGGTGATCTATCGGTGAACGTGATGCTGAGTCACGAACACTGCATGTGGACTGCTCTTTGATGGGTGACCAGTATTTGGCCAAGTATGCATTGTCGAGGTGGAACTACCCGTAAGAGTCTTCCCACCATTAGAAACCATGAGAGTATTTTATATTTTAACTAATTATCTATCATTTCTATTATGAATATCCATTATTAATTTATTTGAAAAAATGTAGAAAAAAGGTATTATCCTCTCCTGAATCTTAACTATTTCATCTATTTCTTAGGTTGAAGCAGTAGATCCTGATTTAGGACGCAACGGTATGGTGTTGTATGAACTGCAGCGCGGTAACGTGTCGGACACTCTGCCGCAATATTTCGCCATCAATGTGCGTTCAGGGAAGATAACCGCCAGTAAAACGCCTCTGCCAGTCGGACGCCACAGCCTCTTTGTTGAAGCATCCGATCAGCCGGTGAATCCCAGTGAACGCAGGTTTTCACTTGCCGTCGTCACTGTTGAAGTTGTGTCGACCTGTAAGTAAAAACATATTATTTTTGTTAAAGTCTTTCAGATTTTTGTTTGTATGATTGAAAATATGCATTATTAATTATTAAAATCCTCCAAAGCATAAAAAAACTAATAGAAATTATTTTCATAGATATCAAAACGGAAATTTGCCAAAATCAATGCTTTTTGAGACATGAATAATAATTGAGATTCTCAATTTTTCGATTTTTTAAGTAAGATTCAGCTATATTTATCAATGAATTATTCCACTATGTATCATTTAATAGGAGTTTTATTGGAGAAATTGAGCTGATAGGAGTTAAAATTGATGATGAATTGAACTAGCTCGCAAATCCAGTATTGATAATCAACATGTGGGCTACTATACAAATTATTTCTGAAAAATACTTTAATAAACTTAATCATTCTTGAACAAACATTTCATCAAAATTCCACAGTAGAGTCATATATTATGAAAAAAAAAATTATGAAACGATCAGATTTCCTGTGAACTTGAAACTTATACAATTCTCAATACACCTGTTAAACATTATCTTCCATAACCGTTAAAAATACTGTACCGATATAATACTGTATTCTTCGAATTGATAGAATGACTTTGAATTTGATTGTTCACTTAGTTTCATTGTATTTCTCCATTTTATATTATCTATTCATTTTTCTAGTACCAAATCATGGAGCCCCAGAATTCGTTGGCGCTCCTTACGAGTTTTGGGTTGGAAGCGACGTGAGCATAGGCACCAGTGTCGGCCAGATTCGTATCACAGACGTCAAGGACAGACACAAACTCGTCTACGACTTGCTTCACAGTTATCATGAAGGAGGTATGGCATCTTCACATTTTCATGGTACCCTACTCCAATTTTTTATATACTGTAGTTTAATAACTGTTTTTCTCAAGTTGATGAAAAGAAGAAGGGAATTTTTGTGATGGATTGCAATTATGCCGAGTACGATATTGAATTCTCCGTGATTAATCCAATAATAATTATGATTTTAAATTATAATGATTCCGCATTCAATTACAGTACTGTGAGAATTAAATGCTGTAATTTATAACAATTATCATAATTCATTCAATTTGAATTAATGCTGTGATAGTCACCCCTGTTACATAATAATAAAATAATGCTGTGATATTGTAATTCTATGACATTTTGCAGTTCCGTTTGCTGTGGAGGAGCATTCTGGAACGATAACGGTGGTGGATGCCATGTCAAAGTATGACAGAGTGGAGTACGACTTCGAAGCGGTGGTATCAGATGAGAAGCTTCTCACCCTTGTCACAAACGTTACTATTCATGTCGTTCATATGGATTCTATTTTTGCTGCCAAGTGAGTCACATTCATACATATATGTACATTTAAGGGGACCTCGTACCTTGTTTAAATGATTTGTGCTGCATATTTTGCTCTTTTTCTAATTTATTACAAAGTTTTCCTGAATACCTTTTTCACTTATACTTATTGGTTCTACACACTTTTTATCAAGAATGACAATATATTTAGCTCATTTTTTTCAATAATTGAAGTCAATATTCCAGTAGATGAAGATTAATATAATAATTCAGTCTGTGTTTGAAAACTCAATTAATAATATCTGTTAGATTCATTATTAGCTAAATATTACATAACGTTATTGATTAATGTCATAATGAATTGAATTAAACTACCTACTGGAGGCTCAGCCTTCATCTTCCACTCAACCCACTAATATAGATAATAGATATTAAAACTATTAGTGGAGTCTGATAGTATTAGTGGTATCTGATAGTAAGTATCAAGTGGTATCTTATAGCTGATTGTGAATTCTACACTAGAGTAATAAAAATACAGTTTTCTTTCCTTCCAATCTAAAAACTTATGGTATGTAATGAATAGAGTCAACATGAATTAAACGAATTCTTAATGAATAGAATAAACATTAATTATCTTAATCCTTCAATTTAAATGTTCATGCACAGTATAATTGAAATTGAACTAGACACTCAACTTGTGAATAGGAGTTATTATTCAGCTTCATCTGATCTCTATTGAAATTGTATTTTTCAGAATCAGCTATTTATAATTGAACTTCTTGTGATTGGCTGTGTTTCAGTACAAACGATCCAATCCAAGTGCAGTTCCGAGTGAGGGAGAACCTGTCGGGTGCTCTGGTTGGTCAGCTGGCGGGTCGCAATCAGACAAGAGTTATGTGGAAGCCTGTGCGATTCGTGATAGCCAACCAGCCCGACATTACAGAGCAGTTCGCCGTCTCTCAGGATGGAACCATCTACACTCAGCGCTCTCTTGACAGAGAGTACAAGGAGTCCTATCAGCTGACTATTCTCGCTGAGGGAATTAGAGGTAGAACACGAACTGGAGGACTTTATCAAGTAAGGAAAACTAATAAATAGTATTTTTTACAAACTCACAGTACCTAATCTTTTAATATTTTACTTGAACACAAAATGTGCTTTGCTTTTCTAAGAAGCATTATCTCGAGTGTAAATCTTAAATACTGGCAAATGTTGGAAACAACAGGTAAGAAGATGAATTAATGGTTTTTCAAGAATACAAGAATATAAGGAACCATGAAGAATAAGACACATTTAAAAACAGTAATAGATACAAGGAAAGACTTGATCAAGAAAAACTAAAAGTCCTCAAGAAATTAAGTAGCTAATCGAAATTTGGATAAATTACTCGATTAGGCTATTGAAAATAATATTTCTTTTTGACTTTGCTTTCAAATCATATCCCAGACTACTTTCACACAATTAAACTGCTAGTCCATTATTGTGATAATCCAATCGCCAAGTGTTGATGAAAAGGATATCCTTATCCTTTCCAAAGAATGGTCATCCTCATCTCCAAACTTGCCGTTTCATTTAGATATTCTAATGAACATTAAGTAGGATTGCAAGCAAGTACACATTATTTGTATAATATTTATATTATTATTTTTTGTTCACGTGTAACATTTTTGTTAAATAATTATTGAGGTTTTGAATTATTAAGGTAATATATAAGAATGAAAATCCTGTCTTCAGTATTAATCATCTCCATATTCATCCAACAGGTGCAGGTGATAGTCGAAGACGAGAACGACAACGCGCCCGTTTTCGACCGTCCCTGGTACACGGGTCGGGTGGCCGAGAACTGCGCGCACTCCTGCGTAGTGAACATGGAGCACAAGATCCGGGCACGCGACGCCGACGCCGGCAGCAACGCCGAGTTCACGCTGCGCCTTCATGGCGACGACGCCGACATGTTCACACTGGACAGAGATACGGGCATGGTGGCGATACGCACGCCGCTCGACAGAGAGACCAGGGAGTCGCACAAGTTGTGGATCGTTGCTACTGATAGAGGTGAGAATTCTCTCACAGACTTTTCTCTGGAATCTGATTGCTAGAACAATAGTTTCGTTTTGTACCAGCAATATAGAGGCTGGCGAAATGATGTTAGAGTTAAAAATCACTGTAACAAACTTCTTTTATTGAGTTTTTTTTTAAATTCAAACTCGATAGTTTTAATTCTGATTGAATAGTTTGTGAGTTTTTCATTCCATTTTTGGAATGTTTTTTTTTTGGTTAGCATAAGGGTAGATTCCACTCGCCAATCGATGTAAGAATAATTTATTGATTTGTTCCCAAAAAATTATCATCTTCCACTAATTTGAAATCGTCAGGGGAAAAATCATTTACGTAGATTGAAAAAGTTAGTGCTAAACCAATATTTATGAAAAAATTGGTTAAATTATTTAATTTTAAAATAGCCTAATCATTATTTATAAAACAATATTGGTAGAGAAATTTAATATTGGTTCAATAATTTTGGAATTCCATTTTACTCATTACGGACAAATTCCAGGAATTCAATTCAAATGCAACTGAATTCTTCAAAAAGATAAATTTTATATGAATTGAGTTATGAATTGTCAGAATAAACTATTTGAAAAGGAAAGTAGAGTTTCATTGCAGGGTTTAACAAACTTTAATGGTTACTCCCACATTTATTAAAAATCCTTTGCTGAAAATATTCTATTCAGATATTATATATAAAAGTTATGCTATTAATGAGTTAATGGGTTAGTTATAATCATTGAAATTATTAAAACCTCAAAAATTAAAATAAAATTATATTGGTACAAGAAACCAGTAGAGTGAATGGTGATCATAATATTTTGTTATACTGCTGCCTGCTGTACATGAAAATGAATACTATTTATGATTATTCAATAAACGTTTGAACGATACTTCATTTTAAAAGTTGGTAAGTTAATTAATTTATTTCCAGGTAACCTGAGTTCCGAAGTAAGATTGACCGTCTACGTGGACGATGTGAACGACAATGCGCCGAAATTTGTCCAAATGAAAGTGCATCCCAGCTCAGAAATCGAACTATCAAGGCGATCGTCAAGTGGAGTCATGATTATTGTCGGAAACAAGACTGTGAGTGATATCACTCCAGAGCTACGCAACGTCAGTTTTGCCGAGCAACTACTCCCCGTGGTGTCTATCCCAGAAAGTCTAATTGTTGGATCGGATGTGATTCAACTGTTGGCTGTTGATAAGGATAAGGGCGAGAATGCTTCGATCACTTACCATCTGTTTCATGAAACGATAATATCCGAAAGTACGAGTCGCGATACAAAATTCACTCCTCAACATTTCAGCGTACATCCTCATTCAGGAAGTGTTTCAGTTGCTACACTCCTCCCACCGCAAACTGAATTCAGACTTAATATTTCCGCCAAAGATGGAGGTGGCCTGGAAGGCTTTATTGTGGCACGTATCAAAGTCAGAGATATCAACAACAATGCACCAACTTTCGATAAGTATCAGTATGAGTTTGAAGTTTTGGAAGGACTCTATTCAGATTCTGTAATTGGTCGAATAAATGCTGTTGATGCGGATTTTGGAGAGAATGCGAAAGTAACTTATAAAATACTACAAAAACGTAAAGAACTGAAATCGTTCCCCTTCAAGATTTCACGAGACGGTGCAATAATTGCTAATGGTGATTTAGATAGAGAACAACAGGAAAGGTATATGTTCAGGGTGATGGCTCAGGATAATGGACCTCCCGGACATCAATTACGTAGTACCACTGATGTAGTGATTAGAATATTGGATGCGAATGATAACGTCCCCGAGTTCCATGGTTATGATCGTATCGTGCACACTGTCAGATCCAGTCTTGACGGTGATCATGACCCATCAAACAGATTCGAGGCGTCGATAGCCCTACCAGTTTACCTTGCAACTGTAGTCGAGAGCAGTCCTCCTGGTATCCCCGTGCTAAGAATCTACGCTAACGATTCTGATTCCCCTGTAAATGGCAATGGCATGATATTGTTCCATATACCGAAGAAAAACAATTCACCGCAACTGTTCAGCATTGATTCGAAGGAAGGAATTGTCACTACGACTTCGACACTTGATTATGAACATGAGCAAAAGCACAATGTGACGATCGTGGCATCCGATTTGGGACACCCTAGTTTGAGTTCTACAGCTTTACTGATAGTTTCAGTGATTGATGTACCAGAATTGGCCGAGGAGCTGACTGGACCGATATTTACTCACAGATACTATGAGCTTGAGGTAAAGTGTTCTCTTTGATTTTATTCTTAATCTTGAATTTTTTTGGAAATTAATTATTAACTATATAAATATTATTAACTCTATTGGAATTATAATTCAAAATAATATTTTTTCTCAGCTTTTTTCAAATTTCAGATGTAATCCATTCAATTAATAATCTTGGAATACCGTAACTTCATCTTATTTTTCCAATAAAAAATTTTCACAAAAATTCATGCCAAGGTGATTCTGAGCTAGTTTATTAAAATCATCTTATCATTGGTTCAGTATTTATACCGGTATTGAATGAATCAGGTAACGATGGAATCGCAACTTAATGCTTGTTAAAATAATAAATATATTGTATGTTATTAATCTCAGCAATTATTTAAGAATTTCTTATTGAAAGAATAGGCTTGTACGGTAAACAAGACTCAATCATATTTTTTAATCCTCCTATAATCTCCATTAATAGTAATTAGAAATGGTAAAAAAGGATCATCATAAATCCATAGGGGGGAAGGAATATTTCGTTCTCAATGAATAATCAATTACAATCTTTCAATTGCACTGATAATTCAATCTATGACACTTATAAATATACAGGCACCGCTATTGTTCTTAGATTTCGTTAATGTGCTCTATTACGAGGAAATTTATTTAACAAAAATGTATTGTTCATATTGCGTCTCAATTAATTCACTTTCACAGAAAGCTGATGTGTGAGACCAAACAAAAATATTAGAAATACAGTACTGTTGAATTTTAGTATTATCTAGGCCTCAGGCCTACAGGTACTTCTGTATTTAGGACATATATTGAAACTATCGCTTTCTTTTTTTATAGGTTGAGGAGAATTGTCCGACGCCACTAACCCTGATCTCATTGAATGTGAGTGATCATTACCGTCGGCAAGGCATGAAGTTCACGATCATACCTTCAGAGTTCAGCAATATGTTCTCAGTTGACCCAGCCAACGGCACAGTCTACTTGACCATCAGTCCCGACCGGGAGAGTGTCGATCAGGTTTCCGTTACAATCAGGGCGCAGCCTGCTAAGAGGGGTCGAACATTCCCCAAAATGGTCTACCCTGTTCATCTCACCGATCTAGGTATGTCAAATTCTTCAAAATTAGGTGGGCCTACTTACCTGCATGTTGAATTATTCATTTATCTGACAGGAGTTAATCCACTTATTGGTTAAAAACGCATACTAATGTCCAAAACGTCTTTTACCAAATTTTGATGAATAATTATCGATTTTTTCCACGCCATAGCTGTTGAACATATTATCAATATCTTATTGTTAAATACCGTATCTCTTATTATACAGGGTTCGCCAATGAAGTGGAATTCATAAATTTATTTTGTAGCCTACTTCTTTTTCAAATTGTAGAGATGTTGTACGATAGTTGAGACGACTGATAAAGCGGTCCGATAATCAAAGTTTCCTGGGTGTGATCATAGTTAAAGTACTTTGAACGCAAACGGCCACTCATCCTGTCTCTTGACAGGAGCCGTCGACCCTGACTGCCCAAAAAGGCAGTCTCATTACCCACGCACAAGTCTAGAGTTAATGTGAGCATCACATATTAGAAAAATATCATAGCCTTTAGTAATATGTATTGAAATATTAATATAGTCAATGATTCTTCTCATTTGGAATATGTAGCCTACTTATTATAATCAACCATAAGGACACGTTGAAAAATGAAATTCCTACAACATTCGTCCAAACTTATTAACCGTTTTCAATTAATCTAAAACTACTTTTGGGAGAAAGGATTGGTCAACATTTATTTTGAAAAATTGATTAAATCAATAATTTTCATAATCTCTAGGTTTTATTATTTCTTGTACCTTTGCCACAGCTCCCAATGAAGTGAAGGTAGTTCTGAAGATCCGAGACGTGAACGATAACTCACCAATGTTCTCGTTGAATGGACGCCCCTTGGTAGCAGCCATCCCTACATCAGCCAATTACGGCTATCCTATTGCTAGACTTCATGTGAGTAAATACTTGTATCATAAATAAGTTGCCTAAAAAACTTTGCCGGCCTTCATCAACTCATGTTTCCAAAATCTCAATTTTTATTCAGTTATAATTGATTTTACTAAAATTTCAGGAAAACTGAAATAATTATCAGAGGAATATTTTCACTGTATCATAGAAAATGAATGGTTTCTTAGCAGTAACATTATTTTATGATATTCTACATAAGAGAGACATCACTTTACTTGAAAAATCACTATCTCATTTCATTGCCATATCATTCGAGACAAAATCAATTCAACTTTACATTGGTAACTAGGTACAGTACTAAATTTTTTATTAGAAAAGAGAACAGCTAATATAATTCTATCTTGTCCAAGATAAAAAATAGAAACATTTCACGGTGGATAATTAATTCTACTAATGCCCTTCAGTTCTGTTGAAAATCTAGTGCTATTGAACTCATCCAATCTATCTTGTAATAGATTGATCAAGTAATTAAAACATTAACATTTATTTAATTGTTGTGATCAGGCGTCAGACTTGGACCTGGGCCTGAGCGGTGAGATCAGGTACCAGATGCTGGGAGGAGAGGCGGGCTACTTTGCGGTGGACCCGATCAGCGGCCAGATCCGCGCGGCGGCCAGCTTTGCGCATCACGCGGGTCGAGTGTTCGGCTTCGACGTCAAAGCAACCGATCTGGCCGGATCGCCCGATGGCCGGTCGGCCATTGCTAACGTATTTGTGAGTCGATAAAAAATTATTATTCATTTTTGTAATTTAAATGTGTTACTAATTCGAGCAGTCCAATCGAATTATTCATTTTACAAATAGAATCGATGAACAATATCCCTATGTCAACGCTATTACATTATTATTTGATCCTACTGGATTCATGTATTACTGCATGGCCGACAAATTCGAACTGCTTATCTCAATATTAAAAAATATAATTATTTCTTATAAATAGGCATACTTGAATACTATTCAGTAGTCCTCATCTCTCATCATCACGCTTCGATGGGCATCGCCCTCAAAATGTTTTTTAATCAGTTTTACACATTCTAATAATTTTTGGAAATGAGTTCGTTGAATCATGCTGAACCAGTTATAATGTATAATACACATTACAAATTAATTAATTTATTTGTTTATTTACACACATAACACATTGCATTAATATCACAATAACATTAACATTACTATACCTAAAGTTCAAATCTGGGAAAACTAAAGAAGAAGGCCATACAAACAAGTTGTTGTGAAAATGGGTAGAGGATCAAAATTCTTCTGACTATGGTTATACATGTCATAGAAGGCTTTCAATCCTTGGAAATGAATTGTAGTAAACAGTTTCTTGATGATATTATGAGATTTCTATTTAGGAATATTAATGGCTTATTTCACTTGTGGTAATTTGAATGACTTTCTTATATTCGATCACTTTGTAGGTCTACGTTCTCGATGAGAATAAACGTCTTGTGATGGTGATGAATGCTAAGCCCATTGATGTGGAGCGTCACTCGGAAAACATTACATGGTAAGAATTTAAACTTGAAGCAAATGAAATGCAAAATTTACAAAGTCAATGCAGAGTTTACTATTTGGGCAAAATAGAGGTAATGCGATAGTATTGTTTGTGTATCATCCATAGCAATAGAAAAAAATTAGTATTTAACGGTACAATGGATAACACTAAAACTTATAACATTTGAAAAGAAGACTATCATACAAAAAAATTCTGAGGAAAAATTGGAATAATTCTAGATAAATTTATGATATCAATTCATATCATCCTATGTAAACTTTATTTTTATCAATTTGAAATGATTATTATTCAATCTATGAAATTTCAAAAAGGTGTTAAATTTCTTACGATATAAAAAAATTATTTCAGGGTCCTGTCAAATATCACTGGCCTGGATGTTCGTGTGAGGAAGATTGAGCCACACCATGAAGATCATGAGTTCAACGATGCGTGAGTAATTTTTCATTAGGTCAAATTTAATTTTGTTTCAAATAAATTAAAATCTTTCACTATATGAATTATTTCAAAGTATCAGGCATACATAATTTGAATGCTTGTGATGTTCTTAAAATTGTATCAAACATTGTGAAGAAGGATGGACCCCCTATTGAACTTTGTTATCATGTAATGAATCTACATCCACTATTGTAAATTAAAAGAAAAAAACGTTTCATTTTCAGAACTGACCTCTACTTGTATGCGGTGGATCCAATGATGAATGTCATTCTTGAAACAGAAGAATTCAATGAGTAAGTTCCTCCATAGTATTAAAATTGAATTTATCTGATCAGATCTATGTGTAGAGTTATGAATCAAGATAACTCGATTATTGAAATTGATTGGAAAGCTAAAATAAATAAAGACTTTGTCAGCAATACTCTAATAATCGTGGAGTGGATAATTCTCAACCAACTATATCAATTTACTCAATAAGTATATTTTACATTCTCCTGGTTAATAACTGTGACCTTACAGAAAATCGTTGAATACTATCGTATTAGAAGACTCTCTAGATCTTTCACAATAAATTTTCATATAATTCCTATTTCATCTAAGTTATTTTGTTTTCAACTACTCTATCATCAACTAACCATTCTCCAAGGAAGATATCAAATTGATTACCGGTATAACATATCAATTCACAGAATTAAAATTGTCTCTTATTCATTTTAAACGCCTCTATTTTAACGTATCATCTATTTTCTAGAATGTTGAATGCAAAGCAGAGTGAGATTCGCCGAGTGCTGGAGCCGTATCGCATTCTGGAAACGATGACCGACAAAGAAATGCCGACAGTGAGCACCCGACGCAACAACGCGCCCCTCCTCACCGGCCTCGAAGTGGTCACCATCGTGCTCGGATGCATTGTCTTCCTAGGCGCATTTACTGCGGCCATCTGCGTTGCTTGCTTGCATAAGAACAAGTGAGAACAATATTCAGAGAAATTTCGAGTTTTGTTATAAAAATTTGTGGTTTATTTCTTCTTGGACAATTTTTATATTCTCAAGTAAGAAGCATCATTAGCTTCAACAAGAAACCTGGAAAATTGGGAGTTTGGACACAATCCGTTATTGTGAATCCTGTTGCAGCAATACTTATACTAGTAAAAATGTAGCTCTAAAGGTATTTGTGGAAGGATCCATTTTCATGAATTATAAATAATCATAATCATAATCTTTATTGGGTGATACTTGGAAGAGTACAACAGGCAAAGCCTGCATATTAAAAAATCAAGGAAATTTTGTTTTAAATTGACTATTTTAATTGAACTATAACTATAACCCACATGGTTTTCCATGTTTTCATTCGTAAAAAATGAGGTTATAGTATTGCGAAGTGGAACAATCCTTTGGGTCTCCCCACTAATGAAAGCATACGCTTAATAAATAATGGAAAATTTATGGCTTTAGTAAAAATAGAAACCAAACAAACTAGAAAACAGATTTTCCCATTATTTTTATTAGAGAATTTTCGGGAAACTTTGAAAGAGTTGAAATTTTTATTAAGGAAAAAAATATATTTTTTTACTAGAACTGACTCAATGCACAGTGTACACAGAAGAACATTGTTTTGTTGTGCATTGATCTCAACCACTCCAATTCTTGATCTGAAACGTTCGTTCTATTCCATCTGTACGGTCTGTACCCCCCACAAGGAATGGGTAAATAAATCGTTCTCCTCTGAGAAGAGAGTCTCTGACAAGTAATTTTCCACCAATTCACTTCACATGTAGGCCTATAGCTTACTTAAAAAATGTAACTTGTTGGAATATAATTTGTACTGATCAAATTTGAGCTGAGTATAGTTGTGTGACTAAAACTTGTAAGATATGAACCTTTATACTTTGTTTACTTTTGTATGTTTTTGTCTAGGGCTACTATCAATGTATGTAGATAAATGAAAATTTAAATCACTGTCTTATATTTTTTAAAATACTAAAAAAGGTGCTAAGATTCCAAAGTACTGAGGTACAAAGAGAAGCCTACTTATGTATGTGTATTGAAAACCTTCATTTATGTATTAAATTTTGACTTTTCTCGTAGGAAAAAAATCGACTCAAAATACCCTCCAGCGACGATCGACCTGAGCCTGCGTCCGAAGCTGCACGTTGACTGCAAGCCGCGCTCGCTCTTCCACCCGAACGCGTTCGTCGAGGACTCGACCGAGTACGGCGGCTCGGCTCGCTCCGCCTCGGACTGCACGGGCGGCTCGCGCATGCACCGGCACCAGCACGCGCCCACCTGCATGCGCCACCACTCGCGACAGCAGCACCGTCGCCGGCCGTCGCAGCGACACAAGGGCGCCGGCCTTGAGGTGTCACTGGCGTCGCTGCACTCGAGCGCGCGCGACAGCGGGATCGGCGCAGACACGCATCGTGTGCCACGCGGACGCTGTCCCTGCGGGCACTCCTCCACGCACTCATCCGCCAATAGCAGCAAGTATGTAGTCTGAATTGATTGATTGCAATTTAATTTGTTTTTCCCTTCATATTTTTATGAAACATGTACAAAAAGTACTTACTTTTTTCGTAACATTCAAAGTTAAGGTTGAATTAACCAGAAAAACTAGCCTATATTTTTCATTGAATTCTGTGTATTAGAATCAAACGATTTTGTGATATTAGATAAATTACAGTAATTAAAATAGAATAGAATAGAATGTCTTCTTTATTTTAATGACATGGCGAAGTTTGGACAATAATGCCCACTCTACCACTTAACAACGTCACCAGCAAAATACAAAATAATATAAGTATGCAAAGTGAACAAAAATATGCAATAAAAATCAAAAGTATAAATACAAGTAGAAATTAAAGTGGGAATCAAATAAGTTTCATATTTAACAAATAAAATAATAAACCAAATAATAGAATAATTGAGATTTTAGTAATAAGCAATAAGAAAAGAAAAACTGCTAGAATAACAAGCTGCGATGTGCAGAGTAAAATAATAACTCATTGGGGCAGTTTAAAAAGAAGAAAAATAAATAAGTAAATGTATTGATAGTGAGAGTATTGAAATAGTGAGTAATAGTGATAGTGAGTAATTTTAACAGGTTGGAGTATTAAGGGTGGTTTTATAGACTTTATTAGTAATCTAAAGGAAAGGGAAATCCAATCTTCGATACTGTAGTAATATTTTGTGGAGGTCCGTTACAAAGCATATAAGTGATGGCCTACTCTTCAAGATTGAAAGCTTGTATAGTTTGTTAAAGTCTGGAATGTTGGAATCATAAATATTGTGTAGTTCTGTTCTACCACCAACTAGGCCTCTGCTTATTCAATGAATATTATTAATTTGAAATTGGCCAGTCAGTAATAGCTTGAGCAATATTGATAATTATTAAATATGAACTATTTAACTGTATATCTGAGAACTGAGTGAATAAAGTAAGAAAAATTCACTATTATAAGTTTGATTTGTCTAATATCTTAGTAGCCTATTGGTTCCAATAAATTCTCAAATATAGGACAAAGCTGGTTCAACTATTGTTACGACCTTAACAATTGTTGTTTTCTTATAAGTTTTCATGTAATAATTAGGCCTTTAAAACTGATTACGAGTGTAACTTTGATCAAATAAGAACCTACTTAATCTTCTGTGGTGTAAGAGCTTCTATATTTTTGTTAATTCTTGAATCAGTCGTAGTCTACATGTATAGTGTACATTTTTATATCTTTCTGTTCCAGTGGCAGCTACGAGGACTCGCTGAAATCGCTGCACCGCCACCACAGTCACAGCAGCGGCGGCAGTGGCGAGCACAGGCACTGCAGTGGCCACGACACCAATCGCCAACAAAACGCCGCCCAAACATTCACGCCGATGCTGGCCAGACGCCCCAGCGAGCGACTGCTGGTGCCACGCTAGGCTACAAAACAAAACAAACTGTTCAAAGAATGCCTTGTACTCGTAGCGATAGATAGGATGAAAATTATTTATATTATTATATTATACAGGAACGATGTTGTTGGTTGCATCAGCCCTGTCGTTGACTGGAATCGTTTTTGTCCCAAGTTTCAGAGCAAGGCCGAGTACGACCGATCGATCTCCTAGCATAGACCGCTGTTTACAATTTTGTGATGTATTGGACACTCGGCGAGGGCGTTTTCTTGGTGATCGTGAGGTAAAGTCACGAATACTATGGACTGCTCTTGAATGAAGACTTGAATTGGAATATTGAATCTAATACAAATTGGTGAAATGGAATCTACCCGTAAGGGTCTGCCCACTAATAAAAAGTCATACGAATATGTTTTCCAACTGACCAAATATGATGAAAACTGTTCTCATCTTTCTCATGTAATGGAAGCTCTTCAATAATTAATTTATTTGTTGGGAATCGTTCGGTCGTATATACAGCCCTGATCTGACGAAACTTCTGTCGAATACGATTCCAGTGGATAGCAGAGCTGAGACTACACTCTCCTAGCCACTTGAAACGGATAGCAAACAAAATTTAGGGCTCGAATTCAGAAAAGTTGCACGAAAGTATTCAGATAATAAAAAGACTAAACGATATGCTGAATTATTACATGTGCAGTTGAATAATAAATTTATTATTTAAGTTCTCATACCGTTGGTGGCTAGGAAATGCGAGGCATTGCTAAAGATGCAGCGTGTAAGTCTCAATAATTACCGTATGTATTATGTATTATTTAATTTTATTTATTGGATCTTCTATTGTTGATGTAGTGGATTGATCGGATTAAACAATCCTAATGAGTTTGTAAAATTGTATTGAATGGTCTTTTAAAGGTGAGCATATTTTAGCCTAGCTAGAAGATCCCCATACCCCATAACATCATTTTTAAAAAATTTACCCAAAGTACAGTAATTGCATTAAATTATTTTTGCGCACTACCAAAGTAGAAACAGTTCTTGGAAAATCTATAAAGTAATGTTGTGATTGCCATTTTTGTTGATTTGAACTAGGTACAAGGAGAGGTACAGTATATACCGAATTAAACATTGGCGTATTCTAAAATCAAGATTCTAAAAAAAATTAAGGTTTTAGATTAAATCTTGAACTAAGTGTATAAAAAAATTGTACGTAACTAACTAAACCACTTGAAAAACGCATTTCAATCTATCTCCGGTACAATAAAGATAGGTTTAATAATCGCCTATATAGTAGCTCATTTTTAGCCAGTACTCTAGTACTTTTGACGTACAAATTAGAACAAATTATAGAATGTAAATAAAATCATCCATATATTTTGTAATTGTTATTATCAAATAATAACAATATTTTATGTGAACTTTAATCTGGAGTGCACATATTACTCAATTTCTGATGTGAAATATTCCAGATTAATGACAGTCTTTTCCTGATAGGTGATCATCCATTATGTAGAATTTATTATAATCAATTTTTGTGGATATTGACTTTTAGAAAATTAAATTTTGATTACTAGAAGAGTTTAGAATCATTTCATCGACTTTCTGTGTATAAATGATATCCTGAAACACTACAGGATACAACTGATTGAAAACAGTCTAATTTATATCAGGCTAATCTAATGGTAAATATAAGGAAAAATTAACTTGGGAATATTTAACTAAGTTCCAGATAAAGCTTTACATTCAATTATAAGGGCTCATTAATTATGTAGGCCTAATGTAAAAATCAAATGGTTTTCAATTGAATTCTTTGAAAATTGGTGTTGACATAATATGCAATTATTAATTGTTGAAATTCAATTTTATTACTGCCTTGAATAGTTTTTTCCATATCAGAAAACTGATAATCCAGTTGAAATGCTTTTCAAATGTTGATGACATATCAGAAAAGACTGAAAGATAACTTATAGTTTTTTGTAAACTTAGTCATAGTTGAGTATAAAATATTTAATATGTTAATTATATTGTAATCGAATTGCCATAATTTGTGTATAATAAGGTAATTTTTGTGTACATACAGAGAATTAATAATGACATATCATTTTTATTTGTTGCAATACTTTTTCTATCCCTCTTCACCTCTCATTTCCCCCAGATCCCAAATACAATATTCCATCTTCATCCCTTCTATTATTCCCATTATACAGGGATTCCCATCCCTTCTACACCCCATTAGCAATAGCAAGAACACAATGAACAGCTTTAAATACGTTCATAATTCCGAGAATCTTTTCCCCAGTCTAAATAGAAACCCGTTTTAACAATGAGAGAAAATTTTTCATTTTATTTTTACTTAAAAGTTTTTTCTCGATGAAATGAATACAATTTTTTTCAATTCAAGTCATTTTTCAGAATGGAATTCAGAAAATTCTCCCTATATAATTATATTCCACTCAATGAAAGTAAATTGAACTGAAATTAGTACTGTTTTGATAAATCTATCTCGGGAAATGTAGGTGAACTCAACATTGGTAGGCCTACGGTACAGTGTACATATATGTAACCTACCGTAGGATACTCCCTGATAATTGAGTATACGGCTTCATAATATTCTCATATCTCATCCATATAAAAAATCTCTCGTCCTTATCAGTAGGAAAGTAGTTGAAAATACTTACTATTCTCTTCCAATAAAACTGATGAACATGGTTTCTATTATACAGTTGATGATAAACATGTATAGGCTAAAGCTCAATTTCAGGAAAATACAACTCTTAAGTAAAAATGAATCACGGTTTGAAGCGCAAACCTGCATATCCGAACCAGACACTCTACGAGTAGCCTACCTGTTCTGTCTAGTGCTTGAAAATATGCAATAAAATTCTTTGAAACAATTGAGTAATTTTCAGTTAAAACTCAGAAGTTGTATTTCCTTCAAACAAACTGTAATATTATTAGGGGAAAAAGATGGATTTAGGCTACAGCAAATTGGCATAAAGCTGCTCAAAAAATATCAAAGTTTAATAAGCCTAAGGGTAAGAATATGTCCAAAAAGGTAAGGCTTAGGCTTGTTTAGAATATACTATGATACTATCACAAATTATATGATATGATGTAGATGTGGAACTATGTATATACAGTACTAAACAGCCTAACCTTAAGTCTCACTTTACATACTCTTACCCTAATTGGATATGATATTATTTCTATACCGTACAGTGAAAGTTGTAATATTGAAAATAGTAAAGAATTAAAGATTTACATGAGTTACATATTTGGTTTTCAATCGCAGTGTTGTAGAAATAATAGGCATCGTTAAACTGTATTATTAAACAAAAATACAAAGTAGGCCTATCTGAAACCTCGAATAAACGAATCAGTGCCACTTATGAAAAGTACCAGTAGCCTACCATCTAAAAAATCAACTTTCAACTGCTATTTTGACTGCACTGTGCAGTCTGCACAACGGCAGTAAACTGTCGTCGCGTCGTGCAGAGGAGCCAAAATAATCTCTGTATTTTAATTTAGCTTAGGATTACTACTTTCAACTCTCTGGATTTAACTACAATAATTCTTATAAATGGATAAAAAACGACGCTCTTTTTCATTGTTAGGCCTACGGTACTTTATCCTATGCTTTATACTTTCAAGGTAGGTCTTAAATGTATTCGTAAACTACAGTACTTCTCAAATATATCAGTTCAGTTTAGCCAATACCTACTAATACATGTATTAGTAGATGATGGTTCAGCTATAATGAGCTTTATGAATGTTTACTGCTCATATTGATTTGATGACGATTTTAAAGAGTGAATTCAAATTGAGCGGTCCCTATCGAATGCATACTTCTGGTATCGATATTTTAGATCGATACCTGAAATATAGCAATGTTGAGTATCGACATTGGTGGGCAGGTGAAAATCAAAATCAGCCTTATCTTCCAACCTCAAAATCTTAGTTCTTTATTATGTCATCGTGAATCATTTTTAAATATTTGAATCAATCAATAGTCAGTTTTGTATTATGTTACGCCTTCTATAGAAAAATTTGGTGTTACGTTTGTAAGTAATGGAGAAAGATGATACTTCTACTAAAGCTGTAAGTAAATGTGTGTTGGGCAGTGAGTGATGCATGCAACCAATTGTTTAAAAATATTTTATAGCCCATTTCTTATTCTACCATGTTAATTAGTAATTATAATACTCATAATATCTTTGCTTTTGGATAGGTTTGAAGTATTGGCAAATTTTGGGAAATCGATTTGCTTGAAAGCTTGAAATATCAAATAGCTAGTTTAGGCCTTGGCTAAATCAAATGGAAAAAAATAAAAGATTGGACTTCTTTTCATTAAAAAAATGGCTTTCAAATAGAGCAGATCTGAATAGGGCCAGAGGAGCAATTCTTCCTTGTTACTACAATACGATAATAACTTACGTAGGCCTAAACTAAATAGGCTAGGGTTGGTTTTTTATTTGATGGTATGCGAAAAAGTGCTTCCCAAATATTAGACCACCCCCATAGATTCATTACGGGTTCTGAAACAAATAGATTTCGCTAAGTAGGCTACCAATACCGTGTGTTCAATTCAAAAGAGACCCCAACTCTTAGTTCAGCGTATAAATAACAATTTATTGACAAAAACGTAAATTAAGAAATTAAGGTAGGTTTTGAAAATGTTGTCCGTACTACATCACTGGCGGCTCGTGCCCACGAAACAGGTGAAGTGCCCGTATCTTCTACTGTACAGCACTTCACCTGTTTCGTGGGCACGAGCCGTACATTTCAGTGCACTTATCAACACGTTTCACCATGTTCCTGGCCACTCTCATCAAGCTTTCTCTCATCTCATTAATAGTATTAGTAGGCAAAACTTACCGTAATATTTGTCTTCAATTTCTGTAGGGTTTGCGTTTGAGGATTGCTCCTGTAAACAATTTTGAAAAGTGGTTCCACAGAAAGGAGTGAAGACTAGATACCGTAGATTAGGGTATCGTGATGGCCACAATCGTTTTTAAATGATCCTCTCCATACTAGACCGACAATGACTTCTTCACCTTCAATAGATGAACTGCTATGCGCAAGGAATAAATAGCAGTCCCTAGTATTCAGTATTCTAATCAATTGGACGTAGTTATGCAGAAAGGAACCAATCCACCAAAATTAAAAAATCGGATTTTTCAATATTTGGGTTGATAAACCCCTAGGTAACTGTTTTGGATGAAGAAAATCACTGGAATCAACCCTTATTGCAATTATGTGGGTCGGTTCTTTTCTGCAAAACAAATATCCTACTTTATGTGTTATGCAGAAAGGAACCAACCCACATAATTGCCATGGAATGGGGAATTTTATTATTAGGAACTAGACTAAAATGTTAGTTTTTCAGAGAAAAATATCATATGAGGCTAATTTTTTAACTATTGATTACCATCATACAGAGAAGTGTTCTACCAAAATTCCACACCCCTACCCGTCTTGCTTCCCTCCCAACACACCCTTATAGTTTCCATTTGCAAGGATTTCTCTCATTGAATGTATCTCAGCAACCATTGAAGATAAGATATTGAAATTCTCCTCATTATTTAGAAAATTAAATTAACTTTTTTTATGTCATCACCATTTCACTATAGCTCATGTGGTTCAGGAGTTATTTGCATGGAAGTATGATGGAAGCCCACATATGTACAGACTTCTGCCTAAAAATTTCATTCTTTCCAAAAGTAAACTGGGAAATGTCTAATATGAAACATTTACAGAATTTCAATATATTTACTTCAGAAATAATAGAAACATAATATTTTGGGTTGAAGCCAATTGAATTCACTGAATAATGATACAAAGTTCAACTATTTATCTCTATAGAGTACCGAGACACATGTGATATAAGAATTCTTGAATAAGAGGGGTAGTTTGGGGACTTCAGACAGGACACTTGCCAACATGCCAGTTATAAATGAGAAGAAAATCAACTCCATATAATTTCCCAAATGAATTATTTCAAAATTTTATGAATTAAAAGGGGTATTTTAGTACTCACTTGATAGACCATAATATCAGGCTATCCGCCAAGCGCTTCTGAGATAGCGCTTTTCATTTATTAACTGACTTACACTTACGTTAAATTTCAGAAAAATATATGTTTCTATCATTCAAAATATATGTTTTGAAAAGTTCTACAAGTTTTATAAGAGACATTTCCAGTAGAATCATCCTGTAAACTTTCATTAAAAGATAATTAAGATTTTATGCAGAAATCTAGGGAATCCCTCCATTCTTCCATTTATATAACTTTTAAACCGCAGGAGCTACAATGAAATGGCGAAACATAAAATGAAGAGAATTTAATTTACTGAAAAATGAGTAAAAGTTTGATTTCTTATTTCCAATGAGTGCTGAAATACATTCAATGTAAGAAACCCTTAAAAATGGAAACTTTGAGGGGTGCTGAGGGGGTAGCAAGATGGGTGGGGGTGGGAAATTTTGACAGAACACTTTTCTTTATAATATTAATTCATGAGTGAAAAAATTAGCCTCATATGATTCTTTTTCTCTGATAAAACAAAAATTTTAGTCTGGTTCCTATGGCAATTATGTGGGTTGGTTCCTTTCTGCATAACACATAAAGTAGGATATGTTTTTTGCAGAAAGGAACCAACCCACATAAATGCCATAAAATGGGAAATTAATGCTTTTTCTGTATATAAATATCTAGTTTATGATATTAAGAGCACATATACGTTCCCAAAATCAGAATATCTTACTGGATAATAAAATGGGAGGTATTATTGCAGTTTCATCTTTGGTATGCGATATCTCAAAAGTAGGTGATTGTGGATTGGTTCCTTTCTGCATAACTCCGTACAATTGTAAATAAATGAATTGAGTAGCTACTCCATGCTTGGCCGATACGTCCATGTGCATGGAGGTGTCATTTCAGAGAGAAGAAGAGAATAGTAAATTACATTGAGTTATAACTTACTATGAAATTAGTTGATTATTCTATCTTCACACTATGATTCGATCAATAAAAGTTAATATTACCAAACGTTTTGTATTACATAAATACTATGTGTAAGAAAGTAAACTGAAAAATAACCTATATACTATAAAATAACTTATATGAATTCCACTTGAAAAAATAATACATTTGGAAGGAGTTACTGAGCGTGTTCTTTTGTAAATTTAACACCATTTACAGTTTCATGTTTAGGCTATAAAAGTGGGCCCACCGAACCTTCTAGCTCATAAAAATGATCTTTTATTTGTAACTTATTATTGTTTTATAGACTGTTCTATAATTAATTCCGCTTTTTCCAATCCTGTTTCAGGAAGAAAATGTTGATTGTAATGGCGAAAAGAAAGAAGAGACGGAAGAAGATGATGATGACGATGATGGAAGCTCGCTGTCCGAGGAAGTGGAGCCAAGACTAAAGTACACCCGTATGACGCATGATCTGGCTAATATATTGTTCAAGGATGCAGCAAGTTGTGTTGCTCTTCATCCAAAAGTGAGTCTAATAATATTTCTTTTTCTTGACCCCCTTCTGCCTTTACAGCGTAGGGGTCTAATCATTTCTTACAAGTTTAAAAAGACACACAGAGGGGTTCTCCTTTCTCTGTGACAGAACGAACCAAGCAGTTTCAAGGAGCTATATAGGCTTAAAGTCATTATTTTTACATTTAGGTTTTGTTTTTATGAGGGTGAAGTCCACATGAGGCTTGTGTGTGGGTAATGAGATGGATTATAGATGACGATTAACTTACTTTTATTTTAGGTATCGTCTTCTGCAAAAGACGGGGTGGCCGTATTTATATTATTGTACTGTGGTTAAAGAATTCTGCCTCGGTTGAGACTCGAACCATTGTCCACCTGATTATCAGACCGGCGCATCATCACTCCTCCAACGAGCCACCCAACCCCAATAATGAGTATCCCTAATCCTACCTCTAATTATAAGTTGAAAACATTAATTTTGCATTTGAATTTCAGTTCATTTGTGTGGGAACACGTTGGGGCTCAGTACATCTCCTGGATCACCAGGGCAACAAATCACAGTCTGATGTCAACCTTCGCTCCCACACGGTGTCCGTCAATCAGATTAGTATGGATGCCAAGGGTGAACACATAGCTACATGCTCGGATGATGGAAAGGTAGACTAGGATTAATTTATTTAACTTGAGCCGCGTATCGACAGTGCGAGGCATGTGCCGCGAATGCCTCAAGGTATAGTCTGTTGAAGCAAAAAAGACCCTCTGGCAAGATACACTCTAGCTCGGACAATATTGGTTCAAAATCAATTAAAAAAATAGGTGAAATATTTTATACAATTTGAGACCACATTTATAATCCTTGAACCAATATTGACCGAGCTAGAGTCATTTTCCCATCTTGCCAGAGGGTCTTTTTTGCTTCAACAGACTATACCTTGAAGCATTCGCGGCACATGCCTCGCACTGTCGATACGGACCTTTACACGATTTAAATTCAATGACCTTGAAACACAGACAAAGTCCAAAACGACTTCTTCCCAATATTGATCACTTGATAAAGGTCATGTTCACATTTGAAACTTCAATCATTCACAAAATCTTGACTTCTAAAGATGAAAAATCAATTAGATATTAGAAGATTGTGGATGATGGCTATATAAGATTTTTTTCTTATACGTGTGTGCGTGAGTAATGGAGAGTGCGAAGGTGATGATGAGATGGACAAACATCCATGCCTCTGCTGGGATTCGAACCCAGACTAGGCAGTGTCTGTGCTGAAGGTTATTCCCCCTCTTGGACACCAGACCACTCGGCCAACCTGGCCAGTGATTTTATAATAGTATGTAGGTTATTTCTAAGAATTAAAATAACATGCAGTCTTCAGATGACAAGCCCATCCTGAAAAATAATCATTGTCAATAATTATGTATTGATTTTTAAGTTCTGTTTGTGATGCTTTATGTGCTAATGAGTAAAATTTCCTTTTTTTCATTTGAATACTAATCTTGAATATGCGTCTCTCTCAATGCAGATTCATAATAACATACAAGTTCCTGTTTTGTATTGGTCCTGTCACAAATGCGGCTCTAAGATACAGGTTGTTAAATGGCAACCAATCAAATAGCTTCATTTGATTATGATAAGACCATTATAAGTGCATTGATTAGTGTTATTTCAATGATCCACTTTATTTATTTTTTTGCCAATTCAGTGATTAATCCCTTTAACCAGCGCTGTTTTCATCCAGTATTTTTTTAATATGTAATTCAACCCTTTCATAACTCGCAACGGAATTAGAGATCTTTCTTATTTATCTTCATGTTTTTCCATATAAATACTATATTTTCACAATAAATATGCAAATTTTTCAATTATAACATGCTAGTTCTTATCTGGCTTATCCATGTCCTCCACTTTCTAAATAGCACATTTCACAAACTCAAAAAAATATACGATCATTTTACAAATATATGTAGCTAGTTCTAATCTGACTTATATGTGCTATCTATTTTACTCGTACTTTTAGCAGAATTTTTGTTATTTTTCATGTAATAATCAATTTAAGTCCACTTGAAGGTATTGTAAGTAATGATTGCTGTACTTACGACTCTTAAATGATTGTGACTCTTTGCAGGTATTCGTTTATGGACTGGATAATAATGAGGATAATTTTGATATGGTGGTGCAGCAGCGGCTAGTTCGCTGTGTGGCCATTGATCCTCTCTACTATCAGCCTCGTTCAGGCTCTCGGTTTGTTACAGGTAAAAATCATTCAAATTTTTTGCTTAGTTGCGTCGAAGATAAGCAATAAGTGAGTAAAAGTTGAATGTGTGACCGGAAGATCTACCATTGCACGCACTCATATGCAAGTGATCATGAATAGAATATAGAATAGAACAGAAAAACTTTATGTGATTTCCTGCAAAACAAAGTAAACCCAGTTCTGTTTTTAGATACATTTTATGAGCTTTCAGAGTTGTTAAGAAACTTTTCAAACAACCCGTATTTCAATTCGATCATAATCTTGAGACCTCTGTACTGTTATATGTTTGACTAGAAATTTTTTTCAGGTGATGAAAGGCTAGTGCTCCATGAGAAAGCCTTCTTCTCACGTTTGAAATCGACAATTTTGAGCGAAGCAAAGAGTGAAGGCGGAGTTCAGAATATCCGATGGAGTCCAAATGGATTTCTCATCGCCTGGACCACCAACCTCGGTGTTAGAATTTATGACTTGAACGCTCGATGTTCGCTCGGATTGATTAAATGGACCAGAAACTCAAAGTAAAACTTTTTCTACTAGATTATTTTGTTTCAAGATAAGTAATTTTGAAGACACAGGGTCAGGTGCGATGATGTGATATCTATACATTATGAAAACACACGTTAGTTATCAGATATATATATCATGTTGTATCATGTTAATGAATAAAAATTGAAATCGCAGTACCTCTTTAGTTAAATTAATTTTAATTCAATGTTGTTTATTTGTTTATCTACACTTGAGAATGCCTGTTAAGAGTGCGAAACATACTAATTAAATTAATTAAAAAATACTAACAGGGTACTGCGATTTTGATTTTTTTATCTTAAAAGGATAACACGTTGTTTTGAGCCTACTCGTACTAATATCATATGATATATGACAACTTACGTGTGCTTTTTAATTAGCAATTTTCTTTTCTGGAGTACGTTGAACTCCTTTCATCTGAAAGCATTTTTACAAAGTAAAACGATGCGCATCTTAGATAGGCTGAGTTTCATTACCGTGATTATTCAATCTTATGTGATGTAGATTGAGGTTTGTAAAACTTTATCAATAACAAGGATAGTTGGCTTTACGCGCTGGGTTTCCTTGACACTGATGGGAATATAGTCTTATTTATAAATACTGAGTTCTCCAGTTCTGATTATTTTAAATAGCTTCAATGTAGATATTCTTTGGTGAATAGTGAGAAAGCTTGAAATATTCCATATCGTGATACTGTATATGTTACTACCATTGTAATGAACCAGTAGATACAATTTAATTTGTTTGTTTACACTTGAGAATGCCTGTTGATAAAGTTGTTTATTGAGTGCGAAACATACTAATTAAATTAATTAAAAAATACTAACAGGGTACTGCGATTTTGATTTTTATCTTAAAAAAAGGAAACACGTTGTACGAGCCTACTCGTACTAATATCACATGATATATGACAACTTACGTGTGCTTTTAATTAGCAATTTTCTTTTCTGGAGTACGTTGAACTCCTTTCATCTGAAAGCATTTTTTACAAAGTAAAACGATGCGCATCTTAGATGGGCTGAGTTTCATTACCGTGATTATTCAATCTTATGTGATGTAGTTGAGGTTTGTAAAAAACTTTATCAATAACCAGGATAGTTGGCTGCGCTGGGTTTCCTTGACACTGATGAATTCTCTTATTTATAAATACTGAGTTCTCAGTTCTGATTATTTTAAATAGCTTCAATGTAGATATTCTTTGGTGAATAGTGAAAGCTTGAAATATTCCATATCGTGATACTGTATATATTTACTACCATTGTAATGAACCAGTAGATACAATTTAATTTGTTTGTTTACATTTCAGTCTAGAACAGTACAGATGTAATTTGTGCTGGAAGGATGGGTTAACCTTATTGGTTGGATGGCATGACACTGTCAGAGTATGTCGCGTCAGGAAAAAGTCAATCCCAGAAATCTCGGAAACCAAGAATAGCTCTGAGTATTTGGTTGAGCCTGGTGAGTAACTTCTTGTAGCTTTCTGATTGTCCATAAACCTTATTGAAAAAATTTCATTATTCTACTTAATTTTCGTATGGCAGTACATCTATATATGTAATATATAGATTTTACATCTTTACACCTTTACATCTATATATGTAATATATATTATATATTTGTATACCGTATTCGGTGGGGAGTTCCAAAAGGAAGTTCCACCGGCACCATAACCTTAATTTCCGTCGATGGGAAATATTTACATCTAAAGCTTTGCCTCAACCCTACTTTTTTCTGTTCGGTCTTTCGATGTCTTGCAAAACTTGGCTCACGTTTTAAGTATGTATTGGGAACCAGTTGGTTGGTCCCAGTGGTAGAGAGCGTCTAATCGGTGAGATTAGATAAGCGACGTGCCTCTACCATCACTGTTGTAATGGTGACCGGTTCCTCTGAATACAATTTATGAGCCTCATAAATCACTTCCCGGTGGTTCGGAACCCACCTAAAGCAGTAGGTCCATTCATCTCTCATCATCATCCTTCCCATTACCCACGCACAGGCCCAAGAGCCCATGTGGGCATCTCCCTCACTAAAAAAAAAAAAAAAAAAAAAAAAATGTTCCGAATTTCACCCTGGCAACTCTTATTGTGTGTTATAGTAGGATGTAGATATTGGTTGGTACTGTGATATCATTACCTCGTTTAGATAAACTTATTTCAAAGTCCTTAAATAGATAAATAGCTAGGACAAAGCCTGTTTTTATGTTTCAAATAATTTCAATTTTATCATGTCTATTTATCAATGAGTGAATAAGAACTTCAATTGAATTCTCATTCTTGTTGTCAACCGTCCGTATCTTATACCATTTTCCCATTAGATTTTATTTATCAATCCATAACCTAGGCATCAACATTTAAATTTTTCTAGTTATTTTTTGCATTTGTATTTTTTATATGAATAGATTTCATTTTCGGTGTGTTGCAGTGTGCACGTTCCAAACAGACTTTGTGATAAGCGGCGTCGCACCGCTGGGCGATCAGCTGGTGGTGCTCGGCTACTGTGTGGAAGGGGGCGGGGAGGGAGGCGGCGGCGGTGGGCCGCAGCGGCCGCAATTGCACATCATTGAGCCGCACCCCGACCACTATGTCGACGCATCCACCGACAGTCTCACGCTGCGCGGCTACCTCGAGTACTCCGCTAATGACTACCATTTAGGTAGCTATTGACACTTGAAATCGCTTAATAATTGAAATAGGATAATCTAATCTTTTCGTCTCTGAGTGATGAAAAAGTATTTTTACTGAGTAATAAAACTCTTTGATAGCGATGCTGTTGTAACTTGTGATACATGCCTTTAATAACTTTTGATATCATATGCATGTATTCCAATAGGAAGGAATAGTTCGTGCAAGCTGAAAAGACACGGCGTTGCAATAAACTTTACATTGTAACGGCGTGCTTTCTCAAATTGTCCATTCTATACCTGTAGGGGCTGTAGATACTTGATTTTCATCCAATTCTGATCGCAGGAAGGCTCATTCATGTTTTTATTGAGTGTCACTAGTCATGGTTTTATGAACGGCATTAATAATACGAATTGAGTGTTAGATACAAGTTGACTGTCATAATTATTTTCGTGGACCATTGGATTTATGAAATTATAATGATGAATGTATTTTTTGATTCCAATTTCCTTATAAATCGTTTTTGTGAATAAATTGGTGTTCCCGCACAAAAATGTTGGAAATAACTGAAATAAATGCTTTCTTTGGAAGGATTTTCTCTCAAATTTAGAAAATTTTTCAATATTCTCATGTTTTTATAGCATGCTTAACTCGTGCTTGTAAGACTGATTCAATGAAATTTATTGAGTATAGGAAAATTTATCTATTTTATAAACTGCAATTTGAATGATATTGGCAAAGTTTTGAAGTAAATATGTTTTTCTTAAACCACTCTTGAGAAGAGTTCTACTAGATCGTATACTACTGCTCTTTAGAATTTCTTTGGTTGAATCAATTTGTGAAAGACGACGAAATGGATTCCTAATGTGATGCTTCGATTTCAGAGTGCCTTGTTGAAGAGAACCAGTTCGTAGTTGTCAGCCCAAAAGACATTATTCTAGCCAGTCCATACAATGCTGATGATCGAATCGATTGGCTGTTAGAACATTGGTAAGTGATTTTTATTGATCTATCTGGGATTAGAATTTCTCAAATTAATTCAGAATAACCATTTAATTCAATAGATCAAAGTATATCTTTAATGAATTTGTTAATAGCTTTTCTTCTCAAAAGGGATTCAACTGATTGTGAACTTTGTATCTCCACTATCAGCAGCCACTAAGCATTATTCTGAGTAATAAGTGCATCTCATTGTACTGGGTGCATTAACGTTCGAGTGCATTTTTATTGATGCAACTACTCAATAACTAGTTAACTATATTTAAAACTCAAAAAACCCTTATAAATGGAAATAAACTTACTTACATAGTAGTTACTATAGTTTCGACCTGTTGTGTGGTCATCTTCAGACTGCAAGATGTCTGTATGATAAAGATGTCTGCAAGCAGTCTGAAGATGACCACACAACAGGTCGAAACTATAGTAACTACTATGTAAGTAAGTTTATTTCCATTTATAAGTGTTTTTTTGAGTTTTAAATTTTAAAGTGGAAAAAAGAATGGATACACAACACTATAGTTAACTATAGCTAATGCCAAAGAGTTAGGTGGTCTCGTCTCTCTCTTTCTTGTGATGTAATCTACTAAAAGCTGTTCTAAAGAATGTATGGTCTTTTTTATTTTAAAAACATCATTTATAGCTAAATGACAAATGTAATTGACAACGTGAGCTGTTGGAAAGAAGACAATGTGCAGACAAAACTGCCTAAAATTTGGTGTCAGCTATACCATAGGTCCTGTCAATTTTTCAACTCAATGTTTCTTTCAAAGCGTTACCCAATACATTTATCAGGGAAATTTACATTGATGAAGACATCTTTCGTCTCATTGGTAAACATCAAGTAGATAATGTTCACTTAATCTACTCATACAAAACTCGCCCAACATTCATAGTATGGCAAAATGAAGAATAGTAGCGATTAGAATAGAATAGACATTTACATCACCTTTAAAATATATTTTTTTATTTTCTGGTTGAATGTTGGTTTAATCGATTAGACTGTATTTAGTTATTCTTTGAATTTGTAGATAATAAATCGCTCCTGGCGTACCAATCTTACTAGTTTCTTTCCTTTGCAGTAAATTCGAAACAGCAATGGAAGCTGTTACCAGTAGCAGTGAAACCTTGAGCCGACACACCGTTCTGAGTGTAGGCCGATCATATTTGGACCACCTGCTCTCGCTCAATAAATATCAACAAGCAGCTAAACTATGTGTTAAGATATTAGGTAAGTTATAAATTCCAACTATCGTTTTCCTCAAAATAACAATTCTTAAAGGCTATTTTATGAACTTACTCTACGATTGGGTATTAAATATGAACTATTCGATTGGGTCACTCAATGGTGCCTCAAAAAGTGAAATGAAAATATATCCTTTATAAGGTAGCATTCCCAAGCGGCAGCCCGAGACGCCCGGCTCTAACTGCGCTGCTCTTGCCATCACAACTCTATTCACATATTTATATTATAAATGTTCACTTTGTTATTACTAATATATAATAAATCAATAAATAGTGCATTTCTTCCTTTTTGAGTTATTTTTCAGTGAATTTCACTATGTATTATACATTGGTAGCATTTATAACAATGTAAATATATATAATGTAGTTATATTGTAATGTTGTATTATTTATAATGTAGTTATATTGTAATGGATAGAGCAGCGAAGTTAGAGCCGGACGTCTCGAGCTGCCGCTTGGGAATTCTACCTTTAGGCGGAGCTAGGACTAGTAAGTCCTTTCTACCCCTCAACCTTAGACGTGATATAGACAAACCTCATTCTTAATTATTTAAATTGAATATAGAAGTATTGAACTAGAAAGAAGAAATATTATCTTTTATGATTTTCTCACATTTGCTCTCTCTTTAAGCTCTTACAATTTTTAAAATATTCCAAGATGTTTTTCACTTCCTGTCAGTGTTTTCATCCAGTGAGTGTTTGTATCTTTTCATATAATAAATGAATAAATTTATTATTTATAAATCGAATTAAATATGGTTCATCATTTGTAACTTATCATCGCACATTGCTCAGTAATTTTTGGCATCACAAAATTGCTTAGTGACTTTCATTGTTTTGTGTCTTGTGTGTAAGTTGACAAATATTAATTGGAGCTGACTATAAGTGCAAATCAAACTTGAGGAATATGGAATCTTTCAGATTGGTTGCTCTGGATTTTATCTCCCATATTGCTGATTATATATTGAAAAATCTGAATATTTAAAATGTATCAGCAGTTCATGTGTGGTTTTCTCACAAGTTAGGACACGATATTGTTCATAGAAAATAGTCATGTTTCTATTGAAATTTTCTCTTGGTTTAATATAATGTAAATCATTGTTTTCAGGAAAAGATAAGAGACTCTGGGAAGAGGAAGTATTTAAATTTGCACGTGTCCATCAGTTGAGAACGATTAGTCCCTACCTTCCTCAAGGGCAACACCACTTGGATCCCCATATTTATGAAATGGTTTTATACGAATATTTGAAATTGGAACCAACGGTAAGATAATCTTACTTTTACAATTCAAATAATTTACATTATCTATCTTGTAGTCATTATAAATCTTGTAGCCGTTTGTGTAAAATCTTTGAACTGAAGTTATTGGTAGGAGTTTCACTCACTGATACTTGAGATTGCTCAAAGGTTTGAATGTATAACATTATTATGAAAGTAAAGAATAGTTGAAATTCATACAGTGCGAACATGAGGAATTTATTATTTTACAGTAATATTCATTGCCACATTTTTGTGTAGCGTATTACTGTATTTTCAACCAAGGATATCAGTGTATAAATGAATGAGGAGTACCAACAACATACTGGCCTTATATGTTTTGTGATTGACTGGATAATGTAGTGTTATAGAGTGATAGTATTACTCATCTCTCATCATTTTATCTACACATCTAGTCCTAATAACCAATTAAAGCCTAGAGCTCATGTCTACACCATCCTCGAAAAAGGAGATATTTCATGATTATTTTTGCTAAAATTCGATGGAAAAGGTATCTGAATCACGATGATGAACCACTAGGCCTATCGTACGTATAGCTGATAGCAAGAGAATCAAGGATTATAATTATGGAAGAATCAATTATTTGAAATTATTATGAATTTCAAAAATTTCAGGGATTCTTGAATGTTGTCAAGCAATGGTCTCCCAAGTTATACAATGTGCCTGCTGTGATTAATGCTGTTATGGAGATATTTTTGGTTGGCGAATCTTCCCACCGTACCATATTTTTGGAAGCTTTAGCGATACTCTACTCACATGATGGACAGTATTCTAAATCTTTGGCTATGTATTTGAAGTAAGTATTTTTAATTGTTTTCTGTCACTGATTTCATAACTTATTATAAAAAATTGAAAGTTTGAATTTAAATATTTCAAATTGTTTTCTGTCACTAACGACAAATTATTAAACAAAATTAAAAACTTTCTGTCATTGATTGCATTTGTGTTCCTAGATAGAAAGATTCAACGTTTGTCTTTATTATTGATATATTAGTATCTACCTTATTGATAATAAAATAATGATGTTTTTGCTTTCATGATGTGTGTCTCGGGACAATTTTCCAGTGTAATTCAAAGATATCATACTAATCTCTTGTCAGTTTTTTTACGCTCATACTTCCATCTCCTTCATTCTCAATGGTTTTAAGCTTAAATATATTGAAAATTGAATTAAAAAGTTGTTCAATAACACTTATTATTCTGATTAAAACTATGATAAATTGAAATAATTATGTATAATTATTATAGTACCCTCCTTTGGGAGATTGTCAGTCGTTTCCCGTCTCTGGAGGAATAGTAATTGTTGCATTACACTTTTAACTGATTAACTGCATGTTATTCAGAGGTGTTCTGCGCCGCCAATTGGTTGCGGAGACTGGCTTATGGTTGAGAGGATCAACGTGCTAACCACACGTTACCTCTATCCTGGTTGATGATTATTTGCTTGCTGTATGGTCTGTCCGGCAGGGGGAATTCTGGCGGGGTGGAGGGGCCGGCTTCGGCTCGGCCAGTGTTGGTTCGAGGAGTGTGAGCTCTGATTGAGAATTCATGGCTTTTGGGCCGGTATTGGCCTGGCTGGGGCCGTTTTCCCGTCGTGCCGGGGTGTCTTCTTGGCTTGGACGGGCTCTATAGTAGAGTGAATTTGAAACTGGCAACCAGCTGGTAGGCCTAGGCCCTTCATGGGCTGTTGAGCCATACATACATACATAATTATTATAGACTATTCATTATTGATATAAGTTTCTATTATTTGATTTCAGATTGAAACACATTGGAGTTTTCGAGCTTATTCATCAATATTCTTTGTACGACTTCATCCATGATAAAATCGAGGGTTTAATGGAATTGGACTCTGCTAGAGCTGTTACAATGTTACTCGAAAAGGTATCTCCTGATGTACTTCGAGTATCTCCCGATGTTGTTGTGACTCGTTTGCAGAACAATAAAAAGTTCCTGTTCCTTGTAAGTATTTTTCAGCTATCAAGCAGTAAGTTATTTAAAAAGCAAACATTTTTCAATAGTGTATAAACAAACCTTAAAATATATAAATTCATTGAAGTTTTAATGTTGAGTGAAAAAATTCTTCAAAAAGGGATTCTGGCTGTAAAGTATTGGTGATATTGTTACCTTGAGTAACTCATTTCATATTGTTACTATCATTTCATCAATTAACATGGATACAATATTACATGTATGCTATCCTTTATTAATATTTTCGATAATAATTCATATTGATGAAATGAGAAATAGCAAGCTACAAATGAAAAGAAGAGAATGAAGATGATCAAAAGAGAACAAAATAGAAACTGGAAACTTTACTAATTATGGTTCCCCTATCGGTACCACCAACTCTGTCAGTATTAATGATTGATGTTCCAACAAAAAATTTTCAGTTTCATTATTTTGCACTCTTTGTTCGGATTTAGGAAAAGGAAGAAAAGAAGAACTAGGATAATAACTGAGTATAAGCAATAACTGCGAATGAAAAAAATCACTCAACCCATCATTAATATGAAAATTGATCCAAATACCAATATCATGTTTTATTTTCTGTACGGTAATTATAATTTTGAGCTTTTGGGCCGGTATTGGTTAGGCTGGAGTCGTTTTCCCGTCTTGCCGGGGGGGTGCCTTCTTTGCTTGGACGGACTGTTTAATGGAGTGAATATGAACTGGCAACCAGCTGGTAGGCCTAGGCCATCATGGGCAGGTTGTTGAGCCATTGACAAACAAACAATTATAATTTTAGTACTGATCAAGGTAGGTTTCATCACTGCAAACGTCGTACGGGCTAAGATGCAATAGAAACACGGAGTTGTATACAGCAACGCACACTGGTCAGCTGATTTTGAATTGCGTTGCTCCATACCGCTACATGTTTCTTGTGCATCTTGTGCTTGCGACTTGTAGTTATGGAAACCTACCTTAATATGATGATCAGTATTCAATTCATCATCCAGTATTAAATGAAACAACACAAGTAGGTATTTGAGTGAATAAACTGCATTCTGATTGATTTATCAGGTTAGTAATTAAATTTGGATGAGCCTTGATTATCATTGTCTGGGTTAACAGAGCAAGAAAAACTGAATTTAATTATATTTTTGTGCAGTATTTGGACGCTTTGGAGGAAAAGCGTGATATGAAGGTGCAGGCGCGCAAGTACCACAGTATTCTGGTCAGACTGTACGCAGACTTTGCCCGCGAAAAGCTGCTGCCTCTGCTGAGACGCAGTGACCACTATCCCATACAGGAGGCACTCAACATTTGCAAACAGCGACGCTACAACCCCGAAATGGTCTATTTACTTGGTCAGTTCAACCTTTAACCTTACAATACTAGATTTACTCTATTCCAATCCTCTCTGGTACAACATATTGCATTCTACTGTATAACAATATTTTCACTAGCATAAGGTTGGATTCATGTTGGAGCTGTGATAAGCAATCCTAGCTGTGATCCTAGTAACGGGTACGTTTTATAGAGCTCCGACAAAAACATGCTTGTTTAGGCTCATAAGGCTCATGTCAGAGCTGTGATAGCGATTCCAGCTGTGATAATATACGGTACCTCATTCACGATTACTTGAGACAAAGTAAACAAACCCACAGCGTAAACAAACAGGGCGACTACTGTTGCGATAACAAGCCATTGCAACTATACGACACAGTTCTGGCAAAAAAACTTATAAATAAAAACTAAAAAACTAATAAATAATAATAATATTCGTGTAACCTGACTGGCTCAGGTCTGGTGTCAGAGTTTTCAGGTCGCTCCTGAACAATTTCAGGGCCTCTGACATGACTTAACGACTGTTTTTAGGCAGCCGGGACCGACGGCTTAACGTGTCCATCCGAAACACGGGAAAGTGGCCTGAGAAAAATTCCTGGTCTAACTTGGGTTTGAACCCGGGACCTTTGGGTTGCAACGCCAGCGCTGTTGTATGTTGCAACAACATACGCACACATACGCATTGCCAATACTATGACGTCTCTGTCTATGCTACGTCCCTTATTGGTTATGTTTTGTCGTGGCTTGGGTAGTCACCCTATATTCACACGCACTGTGATTGTGATACTTTGTCTCATGTGATCGTGAATAGGGTATAGAATACTATTGACTTGCTTTCTAATGAGCCTGTTTACGTGAGAGCTCTTAAATGTTGAGCGTTACTAGGATCACAACTGAGATTGCTTATCACAGCTCCGACATGAACTCTTTAGTTTCTAAAGGGCCGGTTGTTCGTAACTTCGTTAAGTTTTAACGCCGTGATTATCCTGGATAACGACATCTTGTAGCAACGGCAAACTAACTCAATTCAAATAGAGAATAGAAACATATAAATTATTAAAAAACCTTGAGTTTCAATAGTTTAATTTACAAAACTCGATGACACATCATTTACATTAAATTTTATTGCCTCAAAATATTACTAACATTTAAATTCATGAATCAAGTTTAGATTTATTATCATTGAGGCAATGAGGTAATGGAAAATTTCAATGGCGGTTTTTTCAAATTTAACAGGTCAGCAGCTGTTTTAATAGAATTGAATACTAATTTCACAGAACCAAACTAACTGGCCAATTTGGCCAGAATTAAAGGCGTTAAAAATTTTAACATAACCATCAGCTGATGATTTTAAATTTTCAATATCTGAAAACAATAACGGCTGAAGGCTTTCGATTTTTGTGGTACTACCAACCTGACAACAATTGAGTTGTATCAGCATGCAATTTCCAGATCATGCTTTTGTTTTAATAAAGAAATGATTTATACAATAATGAGATAATTATTGATTCTAATATCTATTTTGAATAAGTACATTTGAATATTTTGCGACTACTATCATATTTCAATACTTTATTCATTTGAACGTTTTTCCACTTTGACACGGTGAAATAACGGCGATTGAACTAACAGAACGTACGTGCAACCGGCCCAAAGAGTTTGAGTTTATGGTTTAATTTCCTTCCTAGGAGATATACTTGGAACTAAATGATACATGCATCAAATGAATTCAACGGATTGAAAGGTATCATTATTATTCGTACGTTTATATATTTTTGTAGCTTTATGTGACATATCGTTATCTTATTTAAACGAAATACTGTAGATATAAACATGAGCACACAGTTTTAGACTCATCTATGGAGCCCAAGACATATTTCAATGTTAGTACAAGAATTATGATTATCTTATAAAACTGTTTCAGGCTGGAAGAAAACATATTGGCATCAGAGTGATGCTACATTAGCTCTAGATTTGTTCGTGAGTTATGGGAGAGTAAAAGATAAATTTTTAAAAGATGGAATTTGAGATGGAAGATGGAAATAAAATTGTATGTATTCATTTTCTATCTCAAAATGAGGTGTTGAGGATGTAAAAGCTGGAAAATAAAAAATGATTGATTTAGATCATTCAAAAGAGTTTTAAAGATAGATAAAAATTATGCAATAGCATAATATTAAAAAATTTATAATAGATTTTGATTATAAACTTCATTGTGATTCCATAAAAATTGAACTCATTTAAGTGATTTCTTTATTAATAATGATTTTCTCCTTGATTGCAGGTCGTATTGGAAATACCAAAGAAGCCCTAGATTTGATAATAAAAGAGCTGAAGGATATTGAGCAAGCTATCAATTTTTGTAAAGAACACGACGATGAGGAGTTATGGGAGGATCTCATTAATCACTCATTGAAGGTTCCTGGTAGGTTGCATTATAACCAATACCTACTACAAATATTTTCTTCTTGATATTGTCAACATGTAATAAATACTAATTTATATTCTCCTAGCCGGCAGGCTCGCTTCGCTCGCCTTTCCGTCTAGCCAGGGGGCTCCGCCCCCTGGACCCCCGACATTATAGGCAATCCAAGTGAGTCAAACAGGCTCGCCTACAAAACCTCTGTCAGTGTCAGCTGAGTCAAACAGGCTCGCTTCGCTCGCCTGCAAATTCCGTTCAGAAGGGATTCGAAATTTATTGAACACAACATTTCTACACCTAATCTGGACCTGTTTACCTAATTTCAACGTTTGTTCTAGAAAAGTCTAAGAAAAACTCCGAAAATTCCAAAAAATAGTAAAACACTAATATTAAGCGTAACCTTGGGAAGTATATCGGACATAGTTTGAAACTTGATTCTATATCTTCCAAATTAGTTCATCTATAATCTCGCTGAACCATTGACTTTACAGTTAGGATTGGTCGTATCAAGTCGGAAGATATGCAACCCGCAACACATCTACAATTTTGAAAACCTGATTACTGGCGTAATCTTGAACGGATTGCAAAAATATTTCAACACAACATTTCTAGACCTTATCTGAACCTGCCCAACAAATATAAACATTTTCTACCGATTGGTTCTCGAAAAAATAAGGAAAACGCCAAAAAACTCTAGAAAAACTAAAATATTTGGCGTATCCTTGAAAAGTTTTTAAAATCCGTTCTTAGCGCGCGTCTAAACGTCTAACTGAACATGCCTGCTAAATTTGAACGCATTCGGTCCCGTGGATTTTTAGTTCTGGTGATGAATGAATGAATGAATCAGTGCCATGTCGCTTTTATATATAAAGATAAATGCATTTTATAATCGAAAAAACTAGATCAGGATAATCAGTTGAGACTTCTCCATAAAGAGAAGTTTCATAATTATTTTGATGAATGAATAAATACGATTTCATCGAATTTGGCTTGTAAAATCTACCTGGATGTACATCCTTTCTATGTATTGTAGGATTGTTTTTGTAATGTTTGTTTTGATGAGATTCCTATTTGATAATAATTGATTTTTAAAAATTTCAAGTCATAAAAAATTGAGAAAGCTGTAAAATTGCCTTGTATATTTGACCAAAATTTATTTTTTAGTAGAATTTATTGTATTATATTTTTAAATGTGTCGAACAATTTGTTTTGCAGAATACATAACATTCCTTCTACAGAGGATTGGAACATATGTTGATCCAAGAATATTGATTCTGAGGATAAAAGAAGGATTTCAAATACCGGGCTTGAAAAATTCGCTTGTGAAAATAATTACCGATTACAATTTGCAGGTAAGGATAATTAGTTATGATCATACTTTTTTTTATTTTGCCCCGTGCTTAAAATTGTCAATCACCCTGCTTACAATTTTAAATTTTCAAAAAATTTATTCGAGTGCTAAACATGTTTTCAAATATTTCATAATACATATTAAAGATGTATCTTAAAATCATTTTGAATTTCTAATTCCATTTATTCATTACACTGATGAACATTGTAGAAATGTTAAATAATTATATTAATCTAAGGTGGGTATTACACGATAATAGTTCTATGACATATTTCTATTATCAAACATCCATGATGATGAAATATCACCGTATAATGAACCAAATATTATAAATGATCATATTCTATGTCATATGTTCTCCTATAGAGAACATATTATAATATCTTTGATAATAAATGTATGACATAGAACTATTATCGTGTAATAGCGGCCTTAAACAAAGTTCACTTACCTTGTGGATTATAGAACAAAGTAATCGAACAGAATCACTAAAATACATTATCCATTATCTATCTACTGATGAACATCATCAAAAAATTTAGTATAATTTTATAATATTAACGTGTGATTTTCCAAAATTTGCTAAAAAATTTCAAATTAATTTCAATGTTAATGAATATCTACATAATGTCAGAGTTAATTAATTTCTATTACTAATTTATATATATAAGTACTTTATACTTTAACTTACTGTTTCAACCCGATTTTTGCCAAGTTGAATTGGATTTTTCAGTTTTAATTACAAATTATTCTAGTCCATTTATTTTTTCAGGTATCCGTACAAGAAGGATGCAAAAAAATTGTGGTATCTGATTATTTTAATCTCCATAACAGATTGGTTTCCATGCAGCAACGAGGAACCTGCGTTGATGGTACTGTATATATATTGCCTTTGCCTAATCCTCCAGAGCTTTTTTCTGTTTAACGGGCTGCTCAATTTTCATTAAATAAAGGCCTCTGACCATATATTATAATATTGCCGGCTGGGTTGGCCGAGTGGACTGGGGCGTTACAATCTTCAGCCCGCTAGCGCTACCCGGTCGTGGGTTCGAATCCCACCAGAGGCATGGTCGTTTTTCCACCTCATAAATCACCCTCGCACTTTTCATTACCCACGCACAAGTAAAGTTGAATCCTTATGTGGGCATCATCCGCAATAATCATAATAGTCCATACATTGTGTAAACGGATTTTGAATCAATTTAATAATTTATCGAGCGTATTATTTTCGGCTCAAAATTCCCAAATCGAATTCAATGTTAATGAATCTTTTGAATTGTTTTGTTTTCGTTGACTTCATATGAACCCTTGAAAAATTCATATTCAATTTTACTTCCGGATTATCTGTTCATGGATAGCTTAGAAGCCTTCGGGAGAAATAATGTATTTGTTTATTTCTCGAATAATGTGGACGCCTAGGGCAGAAATCGAAAATTTGAACGTAACTCAAATATTTGGATGTGACTAATCCAGGAATTGAAGAAGGTTTGGGCCATTGCCTGTTTTCGTAATTCCTAATTATTGCTGTATTTGTACTAACTCGAATGAATAAATTTGAACAAACCTGACTTTTTATTAGACTTTACAATAAATATCAGGCCTATTTAGTATTTATGCAGGCCTTTTGTTATAAATTTGAATAAAGTTTCATTTTTTCTCACTCCATTATTGAATTTGAACAAGATTATATTTGATTAATATTTTTATTCATTACAAAACCTATTCTTTAATTACGACACGTTTAATTAATTGATCATATCTTATTTTCCAGATGAGAAATACTGTGGTGCTTGTCATCGAAAAATAATAATGAAAGGTAAGCACAATCATATTTTTAAAACTTGTATTTGGCATTTGAAAATGTGTTCAATTCAATGTGTTTTTAACCTCTTGAATAGTTTTTCAATTGAATATACCATTACTATTCAATTTTTAATGGAATGATTACATTAAGAAAGAAAATGTTTGATTCTGGTTCAAAAAGTCTTATTTTGTAGAAAGTGAGGGATTGATAGTAATACAGTTATACAGGGTGTTTCAGGAGTGCAGTGTTAGGCACAGATGTAATATTCATCATTAATATTACCAGCTGTAATTGGGGTTTGTTATTCAAGTTAAACAGAAATAAACAGTCACTTGAGTAATGCATTTGCTTGAAGCTTGTTGTTCTTATTTCATATAATTCTACTCAACATTACAAGGAGGAATGTGCAATACTTCTCAGGCTGATTCCTTTTTTATTGATGGAAGTTGAAGAGAGTCGGACTCTAAAGAAGAAGTTAAAAGCGGCGATTGTGTAAATCTTACCCAAATCTCAGAAATGGCGATCAAAATTCGCAAAATTGACAAAACGTAGCACAAGTGATAAATTTGTGTTTAGTAGCGATTTTTCGATTTTTGATCGCCAGTTCTGAGATTTGGGTAAGATTTACACAATCGCCGCCATTTAACGTTTTCTTTAGAATCCGACTCTCTTCAACTTCCATCAATAAAAAATACAATTTTATGATTCCTCATCCTGTTATAACCCTTATTGTTGAAAAATGGCGCTTTCGAGCATATTTTTCCAATTATCTCAATCACAGTTGAAGTTACAAACTTGGAACTGGTTTCATTGGATTCCTCAGCTAATTTTACATAGGAATTGCTTATTTTAGAATCTCAGAAGAGCCTCTAAAAAATAAGAAAAATAAATATTTTATGAAAAATCTCAATTTTCCGCCATTGTTATCTTGGTAACAAAGCGTTTTTGGGTTATGGTCCCACGGAACTTTTTTGTCTACTTGGTGTGAGGAATAAGCCTGAGAAGTATTGCACATTCCTTCTGAAACACTCTGTATAACCAAGTATTGAAGTTCTTATCAGATTGAAGTGACAAATTTTAGTACGGTATTGTAATGTTAGGAAAGTTTATCTATTGTTTAGTAATGTTCAATATTTATAAGTAGTTAAATGATTAAATCTAATGATTACCTCCTTCTCATTTGAAATTTCGAATCACTTCTGTGTTCACATAGTTTTTATTTATGAGACATTCCATTATTAGATTTTTCATGATTATTGTTGTTAGCATCAACATGTCAAATCTACAAATATTTTGTTGATGTCAAATTCAACAAAATTAATTGCGATGGAATGAAAATACAAAATAATCTTTCTCCACACCTCTTGTAAGAATCATCAATCATATTTTTAAATTTTTCATTTGCCCATGTCTCTTTTTCTAGATCTGAGCCAAGCTGATGATATTCTAATATTTTATTGCAATCACTCATTTCATAAACAATGTCTACCTGCACTTGGTGTGGTAAGTGTGATCAGATTTTTGTTGTTTAATTTCCGAAATTATGCTAATTCTTTTATCAAACCTTAAAATTATAATTATAATAAAAATTATCATAAAAATCTCATGAACTTTCAAAATAATTTGCCAAGTTATTCTCACTTTGAAACAAGCTTGTATTTCATCGTGAAAGCTTAAAATATGAATTCCTATCTTGGATTTTTTCAATTTCAAATGAATTTTGTTGTATTTTTCGAAACTTCAGCATATACTCACAAAATGAGGTTCAAAAATGATATCACATCAATGGAGTTTCGTAATTGCGTTCTTGTCAAAACGTACTTCTAAAATGTACTATATCAATCAGTCATCAAAACTCTTCGTTTTCTAATCTTCAATGATACGTATTTTCAATAATGATAATTATTTTATCTGAAATATCTGCTTTATTTTTCGACAGGTGAGTTGCACGATTTGCAGATCGCAGAGGTCTGATATCAGTCATCCCGCCATGACATTCGATTAAAATAAAAAATATATATTATTTTTGTATAGGCTAATTAATAATCATTATTGTACAGTATATAGTAATTTATTTCACACCGATGTGAATACGCTAGTGATAATAACGCCATCATAGAGTACATTTATATGTTGATTTTTTATTCAATGATAATAAGTTATATACTATTTTATAAAACTTATCTATTCGATTCTGAGCTTGAATCATTCCAACCCTGATCCACTCTTATAAATATATTATATTTATTGCGTTGAATAAGTGATCCATATTATAGTTATATCTTGATTGGATTTGATAATTAATGTAAAACTAGAAAAGTCAACAGGCAAAATAATTTATCATTACTTACAATCGGCTCCGCTATTATGGTTGTTTTCTGTAAATTCTCACATAAACAATTAATCTGAGATAGGATATTCGAAATATTTTTATATTGATAAATATTGTTTTGTAACCCATTGTCTTTAAGGTGTTCTGCAAACCCGAATGTACACACAAAATGTCGATTTTCATTCATAAACTCTATCATTCATGAATTTATCCTATCACATTGAATTGATTATATTCTAATTTAATAATAAGTAATTATTACTTACTAGCCGGCAGACTCGCTGCGCTCGCCTTCTCCGCCCACTGGACCCCCGACAGTATCAGCAGTGAAGTGGGTCAAACAGGCTCGCTTCGCTCGCCTGCATAACCTCTGTCAGTGTAAGCTAAGACAAACATGCTCGCTTCGCTCGCCTGCAAATTCCGTTCAGAAGGGTTTCAAAACTTATTGAACACAACATTTCTAGACCTAATCTGGACCTGTTCACCAAATTTCGACATTTTCTACCAATTATTCTCGAAAAATCCAAGAAAAACTCTGAAAATTCCGAAAACTAGTAAAACGCTGATATTGAGCGTAACCTTGGGAACTATATCGGACATAGTTTGAAACTTGATTCAATATCTTCCAAATTAGTTTATCTATAATCTCGTTGAACCATTGAATTTACAGTAAGGATTGGTCGTATCTAGGCGGAAGGTATGCAACCCGCAATACATCTACAATTTTGAAAAACCCGATTACTGGCGTAATCTTAAACGGAATTCAAAAATATTTTAACACAACATTTCTAGACCTTATCTGAACCTACCTACCAAATATCAACATTTTCTACCGATTGGTTCTCGAAAAAATTGAGAAAACGCCGAAAAACTATAGAAAAACTTAAATATTTGGCGTATCTTTGAAAAGTTCCTAAAATCCGTTCTTAGTGCGCGTCTAAACGTCCAACTGAACATGCCTACCAAATTTTAACGCATTCGGTTCAGTGGAGGTTTAGTTCTGGTGATGAATGAATGAATCAGTCAGTCAGTTGGTGCCATTTCGCTTTTACAGTAGAACTTTAGATAGAACTTTTACAGAACTTACAGATAGAACTTTTACAGTTCAAAAATCTATTCATTGAACAAAAACAGATGTTGATATTTTGAAATGAATAACAACACCGTTATTGATTGTTTGTTGCTCATTAGAGAAACAATTGAAAGTAGGATACTGCAACCTATTCATCAATGTTTATTGTCAATCTCTGCTATCCTATATCCTTTTATAATTGTTTCCGATAGTTTCGTGTGCTGTTTGAGAGTGTATTAAAATATTGTAGATTGGCAAGCGAACACACCTGTTGGTCACAAAATCTTCTTCTCCACACACTCATTCTTCATTTCTCTCACACACACTCTCTATCTATCCCTTTCTCTCTTTCAGGCCGGGCCCACTGAAGAGTCCACTGGTTATCGACTGTGGGTTCCGCATTGCTAGCATAGCGGACATCTCCCATTAACCCAGTGTGAGCCAACATTAACCTTGCTCCTACTTCCCTAAACTCATTCTCTGCCGCTGCTGGCCACTCTCTCTACACTCTTCTTTCTCTTCCTCCTTTTCTTCTTCTTCTTCTTCTTCTTCTTCTTCTTCTTCTTTCGTTCATCCTCCTCTGTTGACCGCAACAGCGCAGCTAGCCACTAAACGCGCCAAACTGCTGCTAGACATGAAACGCGAAGAAAGCTCAAGCCTGTCCAAGCAAAGAAGACATTCTGGCAAGGTGAGAAAATTAGTCCAGCTCGGTCAATATTTGTTCAAAAATTATCAATTTGATCTCAAATTGTAGATAAGAATGTTTCCTACAATTATATATCAAATTAGAAAAAATTTTTACTAGTCACTACCAATTTTTACCAAGCTGGAGTCATTTTTCCATCCTGTCAGAATGTCTTCTTTGCTTGGACAGACTATAGCTATCGTCTGCGGCTAGCGCTGCCAATAATTTTCATAAAAATTAGCAAGCGTCGAAATAATGGGCGCTTATTTTCCGAGTGATTGTCCCACTTTGTGTGACCTATTTTCATGATGGAAAACATTTAAATTCAAAGTTGATTAAAAAATGAAAGGAATATATACAAAAATGAACCTAATTAGAGTAATTACAAAAAAATAACTGGGCTAATTATACAGGGTGTTTCAGGAGGAATGTGCAATACTTCTCAGGCTGATTCCTTACACCAAGTAGACAAAAAAGTTCCATGGGACCAACCCCCAAAAACGCTTTGTTACCGAGATAACAATGGCGGAAAATTGAGATTTTTCAAAATATATTAATTTTTCTAATTTTTTAGAGGCTGTAGTGAGGTTCTAAAATGAGCAATCCATATGTAAAATTAGCTGAGGAATTCAATGGAACCAGTTCCAAGTTTGTAACTTTAACGGTTATTGAGATATTTGGAAAAAATATGATAGAAAACGCCATTTTTCAACAATAAGGGTTATAACTGGATAAGGAATCATAAAATTGTATTTTTTATTAATGGAAGTTGAAGAGAGTCGGATTCTAAAGAAAAAGTTAAATGACGGCGATTGTGTAAATCTTACTCAAATCTCAGTAATGGCGATCAAAAATCGCAAAATTGACAAAACAGCACAAGTGATGAATTTGTGTTTAGTAGCGATTTTTGATCGCCATTACTGAGATTTGGGTAAGATTTACACAATCGCCATCATTTAACTTTTTCTTTAGAATCCGACTCTCTTCAACTTCCATCAATAAAAATTACAAATTTATGATCCTTATCCAGTTATAACCCTTATTGTTAAAAAATTGCGTTTTTTAGCATATTTTTCAAATTATCTCAATAACCGTTGAAGTTACAAACTTGTAACTGGTTTCATTGAATTCCTCAGGTAATTGTACATAGGAATTGATTATTTCAAAACCTCATTAAAGCCTCTAAAAAATTAGAAAAATTAATATTTTTTGAAAATCTCTATTTTTTGCCATTGTTATCTCAGTAACAAAGCGTTTTTGGGGGTTGGTCCCATGGAACTTTTTTGTCTACTTGGTGTAAGGAATCAGCCTGAGAAGTATTGCACATTCCTCCTGAAACACCCTGTATTTTCAATAAATTGAAAACGAACCCTGTTTAAAACTCTGACAATAGTTTAAAGTTTCGTACGGGGTGTTCTTTTCGACAAAAAGTTTTTATTGATTCACTTTTCTAATAGAAAAAAATGACGAAGTGATTATTGCTCTATACGATACATAAATTTAAATCCATATAATATGTCAAAAAACTGTTGTCTTCAAGCCATCACATCGGTTATAGTCATCAGATAGTTGTAGCGAAGCCATCATAGACTTCGTAGAGTTTTGTTTGAGCTGAGTAGCCTAGTATATAGTCTATATAATTTAGGGGAAGAAAAATCTGGCGTTGATCTTGGAGCATTTATCATGTTGATTTTGACAAAACAATTGGAATGAAGGGGAAGATAATATAATTATTCTCATTAATTTTTCACACTTGAAGAAACTAAATAGCTCCACTATTTATTTTTGAAAAACTGCAAGTAGTGAGTTGATATTTCTATCAAGATGAATTTAAATTTTAATTTTCCTATGGTTACAAGATGTATTTACATCCGGGGAAAGTAGTCAGCTGTTGGGAGGTCCTCAAAATTCAGTGTATCTTTTCCATGCTTCTGGAAGACTTTTAGACCAGAGTCACTTCAGTTCAACCCTCGCCTCTCAACCCCCTCTGACATCCCCCTACAGATAAATAATGAAATTCCCCACTCCACCAAAAAATAAATAAATCACTGGTCACCCAGATGGAGAACTCTGTTTATTTTAGGGAACATCTTCGAGATGCTTAAAAGTTCGAAATCGTGCGCATTGCGATTATTGCAGAGAAAAAGTGAGTGATTTGTTGACGATCGTGGAGATGAGCCGCCATTGATCTACTGTCGTCGTGAAGGTTATTATTCAGCCGACCAGGCAGTAGCCTATAGATTAGAGCGCGAATTCCAAGCTTTTTCAAGTCTCCTGCACTAAAGTAGGCAATCAGAATTCTATTTTCGGGGGTTTCACGCATTCTGCCTAAATAGGCCCATGAAGGCACGTGTCAGATGGGATTAAGGAAAGTGCATTACGCAAAAAGCATTCTCATGTTTGACTCGAACGTGTCCCAATGTGTACATGTACATACTGACTTGACTTGATATTGATCTTGTCTTTTCATTTAAAATGTATATAATAAGCTTGTATGTTGGTTGAAGGCGCAACACCTCGCTTGAAGAGTGAGCTAAATATATCGAGCAAGTACGGTAATTACTATAATAACCCTGGTAAAAACTCTCAATATATAATGATATTTTATTATTATTATTTACAATCAATAATTGAACATTTTAATTGGTGTTGGTCGCTGTAACTGAGTTCATACGCTTTTAATTTTTTTCTGATTTAAATACGGCGTTTCTTATGAATAGACCCTTGTAATTATTGGAAAACATCAAATATTCCAACTACTGTATAACTTGCGGTATGACAATAAATATGACAAAACTCGGTCTTCTGACATCTATATATGGGGTCATGAGGATAGAAATCACCAAAACTTGAACTTCGAGTTGCTTTCAAGTAATCAAGAAATAAGTTTCTCATTCGCCACATTTCCAGTTATAAAAATAATAGGTTTGTCTTTGATGAAAGGAGGAAAAATAATATTAAAAAATTAACAAACAGTTGGAAGGAATTATATTAGGCTGGAGTTTGAATTCCAAAAGTTCAGATTTTTTTCCAATAATTGTTGTGGGAAAAGTCAGTTGATTTTGAGACGTCGTACTACTCGATCATGGAAGAATATTGTTGAGAGCAACAATTCCAAACTTGGTCAAGACACATATAGATCAGTCAGATCGCTCCAAATTGCTGGTTATATTATTATTTGTTATTATTAAAGTTAATAGGGGAGGGAATGATTAGTTGTTGAGGAGGATATCTGTCATGGACCTGTAACTCGGCTATAATTTTAAATCGGAGGTCAGTGAAAAGATATAAGGTTTCCTTTAGTTGGTTATTTTTTTATGCGAGCACAGATGCCAGAGCAATTATGCTCATCGATTTAGAAATCAGTTCAAAAGAGTGAGTGAGTGAGTGGTGAGTGAACGAAGAGCAGCGGTTTGGTTTCCTGCATATTTCAATCGACCCGACCCGAGCAAGGCGTTAGTCCCAAGGCAGAAAATTGCGCTCTCAAAAGCAGAATAGAAGTACACTAACGAGGACTATTATTACACCGGCTGGCCAACCGGGGAACGCCCCTCGAAGGGGGCTCGATTGGGCCCCCTTGCCCCCTCACACCCTCCTGCCACCCCACCCCACCAGACCAGGTGCCCCAACACGCATGTGGTGCACTCTTTAATAGTATCACTTCCAAGCCACTTCAATCAGCCAGCTAGGATGGGAGGCAAGGCTATTGGAATGCTGTTAGTGCTACTTTTCAAAGCCATTTCCCTCGCAATTTTCCTTGCGGGAAATGTCATACTACTTCTACTGGTGTCATTATTGGTCTAAACGTCTTGCTTATTTGCTACACCCAAAGCAAATTTGGTGATTTCATTGAACTGTAAATTTTGGTGACTGGAATTTCAAGTATTCTAGGATTTCATTTCCATAGAAGAATGTAAATTGTTAAGAGTATCATCTTTCTGGTGAGATACTCAAGCTGCGTATGCGTAGGCCTACTTCAATATTGATTCAAAAACAATTTGTTTTCTCCTACACTGAGCCTTTGAACGCACCAAAAATTGATTTTGAGTTTTCTACAGTAATCAAGAAAAATGAATCTAAAATTTGATCCCTTTATAATCTTATACAGGGTGTTTCAAGAGGAATGTGCAATACTTCTCAGACTGATTCCTCACACCAAGTAGACAAAAACGTTCCATGGGATCATCCCCCAAAAACGCTTTGATACCGAGATAACAATGGCGGAAAATTGAGATTTTTCAAAATATATTAATTTTTCTAATTTTTTAGAGGCTCTAGTGCGTTCTAAAATAATCAATTCCTATGTAATATTAACTGAGGAATTCAATGAAACCAGTTCCAAGTTTGTAACTTCAACGGTTATTGAGATAATTGGGAAAAATATGCTAGAAAACGCCATTTTTCAACAATAAGGGTTATAACAGGATGAGGAATCATAAAATTGTATTTTTTATTGATGGAAGTTGAAGAGAGTCGGATTCTAAAGAAGAAGTTAAAAGCGGCGATTGTGTAAATCTTACCCAAATCTCAGAAATGGCGATCAAAATTCGCAAAATTGACAAAACGTAGCACAAGTGATAAATTTGTGTTTAGTAGCGATTTTTCGATTTTTGATCGCCAGTTCTGAGATTTGGGTAAGATTTACACAATCGCCGCCATTTAACGTTTTCTTTAGAATCCGACTCTCTTCAACTTCCATCAATCAAAAATACAATTTTATGATTCCTCATCCTGTTATAACCCTTATTGTTGAAAAATGGCATTTTCTAGCATATTTTTCCCAATTATCTCAATAACCGTTAAAGTTACAAACTTGGAACTGGTTTCATTGAATTCCTCAGTTGATTTTTTTTTTGCTGCGGATGATGCCCACATAAGTATTCCAATTTACTTGTGCGTGGGTAATGGAGTGTGCGTGCGAGGGTGATTTATGAGGTGCATAAACGACCATGCCTCTGGTGGGATTCGAACCCACGACCGGGTAGCAATTTCACATAGGAGTTGATTATTTTAGAATCTCACTAGAGCCTCTAAAAAATTAGAAAAATTAATATATTTTGAAAAATCTCAATTTTCCGTCATTATTATCTCGGTAACAAAGCGTTTTTGGGGGATGATCCCATGGAACGTTTTTGTCTACTTGGTGTGAGGAATCAGTCTGAGAAGTATTGCACATTCCTCCTGAAACACCATAACTGAAATATCTTATAAATATAACTTATAGTCGCTCATAATTCTCCTATAATCACGTATTACTTGTTTTTTATGATTGTTATTACATCTTGTTGTTATTTGTTACTGTTGATAATCTTATAGGTATATTGAGATGTTACATTGTTTCCAAATGCTCATAGCAACTCATACTTTCATGAATTATTCGAACACAAATAAAAATTATTTTGATTGATTGATTTGGAGTTTTCTGCAGTATTTATCTACACTTGGAAATCAATACAGCCATGTAAATTTATTTATCGATTGTTTTCACCTATTACTATATTACTATACAATGCCTCCGTGTAATGTTTCCATTTCCAATCATTAGTACTGTTAGTACTGTGTAATGAAGTAACATTAAATTAAATTAAATTACAGCAGTATTTCCATAAATTCAGCCAATTACGGGTAGAAAAAGTCAACGATCCACCCATAAAAACGTGTCAAGTTAACACACATTATAAACACGTAAACAAACAAGTATTACCAATTCCACTTGCTCTTATGAAACGATGGCTAATAGTATAGTAATGATATCACGGCTAGGACAGTGGGAGTAAACCGGCCATTACAAGTACAAGTGCACTTGCTCGTTACATTGTAGCCTACATGAAAGAGAAATGCCATCCAATGCAATGCGGCTGTGGGTGAGGTTGGGAGAAGGATGGTGAGGGAGATTCAAGTAAGCGATTGTTTTGTTGTTTGGCCACGACCTTCTGCTGAAAAAGAGAACCTCGTCGAAGTGGCTCATTGCAGCCAAGGCGGTCGCTTTGTAGGTACTACACGACACGGATTAATAGCACACGCGTCTTCTTTTTCTACTTCTTCATTCCTTATTATCTCCTCCTACCTCTCTTCTTTCAAGATCCTTTTTTCTTCTTCATTCCTTTTCACCTCCATCCTAGTTCCTAGGCCTACCTCTCTTTCAAGATTCATTTCTCTTCTTCCTCTTCATCTTAACATGATAGTCTATGTGGGTTCAATTGTGTTGAATAATTTGTAAGATACGTGAATAACTTGAAAAAATCTTCTTCTTTTTCTTTATTCTAATTTTACTCAACATATCTTTCTGATTCTGAGTATGAATAATTTCAAATGTTCTCAATTTTATGAGTGTAGTAATAGTAGTAGTATGAAGTTGGAAATGAACAATTCGTATTTTTTCTCAGGCAATACAAATTGTTGCTAAAATTCAAATGATCTTTCCAGAACAATAATATCTTCATGAACAAGTATAGTCTTAACAAATAAATTTCTTTGCGGATCTGATCAGTTTGAAAAATTAAACTTCTATATTTCTAATTATTTCGCAGATTTGGCGCGTAGTGAGATTGCAGATCTCAAATCTTTGCGATTTCATAGTTCAACTCTGTTCCTCATTTTTCATTTTTTCCGTCCTTTCTCAAATCTGAATCATACTTCCCACCTTTCAATTTATCATATTCGTCTCTATTTCTCATCCCACTCCTCCTCCCCGACATTAATTTTCTATCTTCCTATTATCCCTTCTATCACCTCTATTGTTTTCATATTTCTCCATAAAATTTTCTTCCCTTTCTACTCTGCTATCCGTTGCTCCTTCATTTCTCTAATAATATACTGTACGTATACTTTCATTTCTCTCCTATATTTCCCTTCATCCTTCTCTCTCTCTCTCTCTCTTTCCTTCTTTCCCAAATCCTCTCTCAATATTTCCAATGAAATGTTACATTGAAATGTTAGCTTGACAATCAGCCTCTTCATTATAACTCAATGTAAATATCACTGGTTCATTTTTGTCTATTCTCTCAACACGTACCACACACCTTCTACATCTGCTCTTTTCTCTCTCTCCTCCATATTCTCCTCCCTATCTTTATCCTTTCCCAATTTTTGCAATACATTGGAATGTGAACTTGATTAAGTCCATCAATATCCTCATAATAATATCTTTCCTATTTTTTCCTTCTCCATGATCTTCAATAGATCTCCTTCTCCCCATTCTTTCCATGAATTTCCTCACTCTCCTTCATATTATCTTCCCCCATTTACACATTTCATATTCCTCCTCCTCTACATCCTTGTCATCCTCTCCCAATATTTCCAATACATTAGGAACGGACATAAGATGCATCTTGATCCATCTTTGTTTGTCAATGGTTCAATAGCCCTATAAAAGCCCAGTTTAATATTCACTCCACTACACAGTCCGTCCAAGCAAAGAAGACACCCCGAGAAAAATGCGAAAACGACCCCAGCCCGACCAATACCAACCCAAAAGCCATAAATTCTCAAATAGAACTCACAGTCCCCAAACACACACCGACCGAGCCGAAGCCACCCCCTCGCCGCCAGAATTGATCTATCTTGATCCATCAATATCCTCATATATCTTTCCTAGTTTTTCCTCCTCTATGATCTTATTCACTCATTGGCCCTTCTTTGGGAGATTGGCTGTCGTTAGTAAAGACAGTCAGTCGTTACCCGTTTCTGGAGGAATAGTAATTGTTGCATTACACTCTAACTGATTAACTGCATGTTATTCAGAGGTGTTCTGCATCTTCACTTGGTTGTGAAGACTATCTTATGGTTGAGAGGATCGACGTGCTAACCACACGTTACCTCTATCCTGGTTGATGATTATTCGCCTGCTGTATTTTCTGTCCGGGCTGGAGGGCATTCTGGTGGGGGTGGCTTCGGCTCGGTCGGTGTTGGTTCGGGGGCTTTGGGTTCTTTTGAGAATTTATGGCTTTTGGGCCGGTATTAGCCGGGCTGGAGTCGTTTTCCCGTCTTGACGGAGTGTCTTCTTTGCTTGGATGGACTGTATAGTTTGGTGAATATGAAACTGGCAACCAGCTGGTAGGCCTAGGGCCTAGGCCCTTCATAGGGCTGTTGCGCCATTGACAAACAAAAAAATGATCTTATTCAATACGCCTCCTCCTCCCTGAATTTCCTCTCCATCCTTCGTATTTTCTTCCTTCCCACATTTCCTATTTCTCCTTCCTCGCATCCTCCCCAATATTTCCCATACACATATGCGCACTGAAATGTGAGCTTGACCTTCAGCCTCTGCCGTAAGAACGACGCGGTGGCCGCGGCGGGGACAATCGCGGCGGTGGCTCAGGCAATGCTTAGCCTATTTCCCTTTGCACTAACTGTATAGCAGCCAGCTCAGCGCTCAGCCCGCCGCGTCTGGGTCTGGGTCAGCAGTGTATACCAGTTGGACAGGTGGCTGGCAAGCAGCAGTTCCTACTTGGAGACTCGTTCCGTCCCTAATCGGGTTGGACGCGTGTTGCTCTCTGCTCTCTTCCTCCTCTTCTGCCTCTGGCTGTTCTCCTTCCTCCTTGCTTGGCTTCGCATCTCTTCTCCAGTCGCACACCTGTAGCCGTGTCAGTCGCAAAGCAGTTCTTTACTTGCAAGTGTCGTGCTCCGATCGCTCCGCTTCTTCAACCCGCTCTCACGTGTCTCTCCTCTGCTGCGGCTGCTCTTCTACTCTTCTCTTCTACTTGTGATTATTGTTTGCTGTGCGCGCACTTTTTTGAACTGTCGACTGGTGAGTGATGATTTTAATCAATCTATTCATTAATTATATTTCTATGTATCTATTGTAATAATAGTGATAGACAAAATAATAGGCTAAAAGATGGGAAACATTAAGAGATTTACATTATCAGAATGGGAATTTTTCGGCTGCTGAGGCACGCCTATCTCAACCCAGACTCTTATATACAATATTTATCAGTGCATAACACATTTTGCGTTCCTAAATTGTACAATTATTCCAAATCGGAGTTGAGCTCAAGCATGATCGATTTTTATTTGCTTGTCCATAACAATAAAATAGATAGATTGCTTGTAACAATAAAATAGATAGATGAAAGGTCTGAATAATCAAATAGATAATAGGTCTGGTTGGCCTAGAAAATCTATCCTGATACAATTTTGCATAAATGTATAATTTACCAAATTGAAAGGAGAATTAACTAGTGAAACAATCAATGTTTATTTGATCCTTGTAGTACATTGTCCTAAGTCTTTTTGCATAATATCATCATCATCATCATACGTTGGTGTTATTGACTATTATTGTGGTAAATATATATCATGTGGCACATCATTCAAAGATTTCATGTTATAAACAGTAAGCCAATAAAAAATCTGTTGAGAATCATTGGAATTGTGAGTCTCCTTAAAGTAATTATTTAATCAGGATGAACAGAGAGAATAGAATTCTCTGATGATGAACTTGAAATTCACAAAACCCAAAATTTTACCTTGAAAAACTTTACAGTCAAACATTGGATCATAACAAAAGTAGGCCTACACTGTCTTTATCATGCCAGTTTTTGAGATTGTTCGTATGAATTAATTGAATCTTAATCAGAAAGTAAATTGACTATTTTTAGTAACTATTAGTAATTGATTATTACAAATTTTTTACTCTTGCATTCATCAAAAAGTAATGGTACAGTTCTATGCAAATAATTTGAAAACCAGTTCTATTTTATCAATTTTATGGATCTTGGAGGAAAAAAAGCTCTTGGAAAGTGGGCTTTGAAAAAATGCTTTTGGAAGATTCTTGGGAAGTGAATTCCTACTTTTGCAAATTTCAAAATCTGTGAATAATGTGAAAAATTCCTCTATCCATCTTACTTGGGCATTGAGAGGCTGACTTTAAAATGAGTTATTCAATCATATATCTCAATTCAATTTAGAGTCAACTCATGCCTTTACATAGTTTCTTTATTAATTTCCCATAAAGTAGGTCAAAGAACGAAAATTACTTATTATTTAAAAAATGTATTAATTATAAGTTTGTAACTTTGAAAACTACCGATCGATCAACCGTCATCAATTGGATATCTATCATATTATTCAATTCGACTAGCAATATTATTTGAATTATCACTTGATTTTTGTATGCAAGGAATCAATAAGTACCAAACACATCTGATTAATCCCAACATCCTATTCTTGTATATTTAATAAAAAAGTATTGCATCAACAATTAAAATCTTGAAACTCTCTCATCAGAATAATTCTCATTAGTTTTTGATTGGACTCAAGAGATCACACATCACATTATGATAACACACTCATAAATGATAAGGACAAACATCTATGTGAACCATTATTGATAATGCTATCACAGCTTATCTCAAAGGGTCCATATCCACTGTCACTTCGAACCGACAGATCGATCATCCACAGCTGATGGTCCAAAGATGGCCACAGCTGATGGTCAGACTGCTGGTTTACAGCTATTTTGGACTGCCGGTTTCCCCACCCACTTGTGGATGTTTACCCTGTACTTTCTGATGAAGGAGACTTGCAACTCCATTCTCCTTCAATAAATCTGTTGATATTCACCAAAGGATCACTTGATGTTTTGTGCATAATATGCACAAAAATAAATTTTATAGCCTAAATACATTGAATCCCAAATTTGATATAATAACCTGTTATCATTTCTGTAACCCTTGCAACTCTATCCATATATGTATGTCAATAGCTCAACAGCACATGAAGGGCTTCTCATGTGCCAGCAGGTTGCCAGTGTCATATTCATTCCACTATACACCAGAGATGAATAATCATCAATCAGGATGGAGGAAACGTGTGGTTAGCACGTTGATCCTCACAACCATAAGCTAGTTTCTGTAACTTCTGTAACTAAGTGACGGCGCAGAACATCTCTGAATAACATCCAGTTAATCAGTTAGAATGTAATGCAACAATTACTATTTCTCCAGATACGAAAAACGACTGACTTTCTTTACTAACGACAAGCCAGTCTCCCAAAGGAGATCAACTCCATTCATACTCCTTCAATAAAATTCTCGATAGATGCCAAAGGTTCACCAAGTGTTTGATGCATATTCGAACTTATAATTGAATCTTGATATTTGTAAAATACTCTAACATCGAATGCCAATTCCTGGTGTCTTTTGAAACGAAATATACTATCTCAACAGAGTTCCTGCCATTCATAGCGAAGACTCACGACCACGTGTTCTGAATCGATGTTCTGGTTTCGGCATTGGACAACAGTTTCAGTTGAATTATTCAGAGCGACGGCTAGCTGTGAACTGTGAGCATTGAACAGTGGACAGTGATGTGTGATGTGTTGTTGGCTGAAAGAAAATACCCTTACATCGGTATTGAGTAACTGCACTAACTGGTTCGGGGTACTAACAGTTGTTGTGTCTCGCAACGCATCAGAAACGACGAGCCGCTAGTGCCATTGCCACAACCTTTGACTCAGTTCAGTCAACAGTCAACAGTCAGTCACCGGTTGAGAAGTTGGCGTGAACAACATCAATCTCATGTGCCCTACAGCGATTAACATGCGTTGCGATTCCCGGTATTCGAGCGTGTTGTACCTTCCCCATTGATTGATGATTGAGATTGGCTCAATCAATTATTGGGCTGCAATGTTGATCTCTTTCATATTGCTATTTATTAGTTATTGATATTTATTGTTCATCAGTAGAAAATGAATACATACAGTAAACAGTAATATTCTTCATTAGAAAATGGATGTACTTTACAATATGTAGAATGTACATTTACAAAGTCCCTTGGCGAAAAATAGTTCTACCTGTACTTCCTGGGAAAGAGTGATAATTTAGGCCCTATATCACTATTATTTGCTTGATCTCTGACAATATTAGTACGGAGAGTGAAAGAGGGCACCTTCGCCCACCATACTTCCATAATGGTTCTCTTGGAAAAATGATCACTCTTAAGAATCTTATCTGTATGAGTTGATAGTATGAATACTACAATAAATACACGGTAGGGATTATGCGTCGATTCCAGACTAGATTTCAAGAGACTTGTCGTTTTCCTGGTCATATACGACAGATCTAGACAAAGGACATTTCCTCATAATTCGGTTCGTAGCTAAGTTCCATTTAAAAATTCCACTAAGAATCCTATTAATGATGCTTGACTTGTATATTTGAATATGAATCCATGGTTATTGGTCCTCGATAGTATGCATAGTATGTTGACAAGTATTCCAAAAGAATCAATGAAGACTTTCGCCTTGTAGAATGAACTGTCGCCTATTGATAACACCTAATGATACCAGTGTTGTTATCTAGTCAAAGTTTCACTTTGTTGTTTTAAGATTACGTTGTAGATAACAAGCACTTTCTATGTATGTTCAGTATTAGCCTACACGTTGCCTGAACAAGAAAATGCCTCAACTGCCTTTCAAGTTTAAAAATCGGGCAATGGAAGTTAATAATTGATTACTATATTTTTTAGAATTTAATCTATAGCTTCAACAACCCATTCACTCCAAGCTCTCAATTCACTAGAATACTCGTATAATATGAAATACAATTTAGTTAGAGAGTGATTGATCTTGCATCCTTATCAACTTGTTACGGGGTTTAATCCTCATTTTTAATTCATTCTACTTCTTCTTTGGTTTTTCAGAGACTCTGTTAATATAAGACATGATACATCTGAGTATTAGAAACTCACAGTCACAGCTATCTATTATTACATCTATCTATATAACTTGTAATTGGACAAGAAAATAGTAGTATTCTGAAACGATCAATATCTGTCGTGCAGATAACTTGATTTTACAGATACTGTCTGATCCAGCAAAACTATCTTCACGACTTTATAAGCATTATAACCTACAAATATTCATAGTGTCTTTTCATAAGCTTCTACTACCAACATTAAGTTGGCTCTCCACTAAAATATTTTTGAAGTTTCTCAACGCCATCGTTTTGAGCTTGTTTTGAGCTGATTTGAGCAACTTTTATTTCGTTTTGAACCCCCACCGTTTTTGAGATATGACGTCTTGAAAATTGGAGACCCAACTTAATGCTAGTTTCTCACTCATTGAAAATCGACAAAATGAACACGCAATTGTTTTGAGCTCGTTTTGAGCTGATTTGAGCAACTTTTATTTAGTTTTGAGCACCCATAATAGTTTCACAGCTGTTCATAATATGAAATCAATTTAGAGTATAGAATCATAATTGAACAGTAGTTTTTCATGTACTGCGTATAGTTTCAAATCTGTTAATAGTCATGTAATGCCGGGTAGCATAACTGGCGCCTGACAAATGTGCTCTATTCAGTCAAGGTCACCCGTGATATCAAAGTACTACTATTAATCTGCATTTTCTCAACTTTTCCTCAACTCTTCTGTACTTTCTCATTTTGAAATTGCACAAGGGTGGTCCTGTAACCCCTCCCCCCTCCGAAAATTGTCACATGGCCTGTATATCGTGATGTCAAACTCCTATTAGTGTTACAACGTTTAGTGACCTTTTCGAACAGTGTGTGTATCGGGAGTGTGTTTCCTGATTGTGCGGTATTCTTCAGTATTTTCTTTGACACAAATATTTTTGTAATATTTTGTTTTCAAACAAGAGAAACCGGTTGCCTCATGTTGTTGTCAGTATTTACGACGCGCTTCCATGTATCACCGACAACTGTATTATTGGCTTGCTCTGTCTTGTTCATTCACTGGAGCTGGAATAGAAATGACCATAATGAGGTTATCTGACACCCTTATCACACATCGAAATCAGTATATTCAAGCTTGTTATCCAAATAGAGACTGTATAATGAGTATCCTTATCTCCATCTCTCTTGAATAGCTTGACTCCAGTTGCATCTGATAAGATATTTCCACTCTCATATATCACATTCTCCAATATAATTCACATTCTCCATTTCTCCAGATCAATTTTGCTGCAAAAAACTTGAATAATAATATTGAAATCAATTGAATTTGATATTGTAAATATACATATGTGTAAGTAATGTGAATAATTGATTGTAAATAATGTGAAGAATCACTAAAAACATTTCTTGCATCCTTGTAATAAAATTACATTTTCTTGTTGTAACCTTATTATTTCATTCAACTATGTTAATGCGTCAATAATATTATTAAATAATATTAAATTATTATTGGTATATAATAATATTATTATTATTGGTATTATTAAAATACCAAGTGATGAAATTAATACTTATTTGGATTTTCAATAAAGGCTAGTACTGTTTTGATCGTAGGAACTTTATTGGAATCTGGAAACTCCATTCATATTATTATTGAGAGAACTTCGATCAACTTAATTTTATATTATTTTCCGCTTGTTAAGTATGTTTATAGACGGCTAGAAGTTTTTGACATTCGGCTGATGAGTATGAATTGAAACTTATTGAAGTTTTGTTGAGATTTGTGGATAAACTCACTTCTATGAGAAGATCTGTTGAAGTTGAAGCAAATACAGCGAACCATCTAATCCAAAGTCCAATTCATTTCTTACTCAATCATTTAAATCTGTAATACGTGAAGCCGGTACATTATTTATAGTACCGTATTAGGCAAAACTAATAGAATAATAATTATTCAAGAGCATAGAGCCACTCCACATCCACACCATGAAAAACTGCATGAAAACAGATTAATAATAGAGACTCTCTTCTAACTTTCATTAAATTTAATAGTTTGGAATCAAAAACAGTTACCTATTTAATCCAATTTATTTCACTGTAGCATTTATATAGGTACTTAGTGGAAGTAGACATTAAATAAAGTGTAGTGGTCCTACACCTCTGCGCATCGAACGAGACCTACACCAATGAGCATAGTTTGTGGTGTAGGCTATAACACAGCTTCTAATGGCGGGATAATTGAAGTGACTTACTACAAGGCAGTACAAGACTGTTCCATCATCTTCCTGACTCACTAAGATGGTGTCGAGGATCCATTGACCCACTTTGGCTTGGTTTCGATCCTATTTACACGCCGTTCATCCGCGTACAGGCGCGCACATAAACACAGTTTCTTCATTTTATTTCTTCAATAAACCATACTGAAAGTGAAACAAACTTTCGAATCCTTTTGAAATCGACCGGCCGGTATGCTGCTAACTGTAGCTGTGATTATGATATAGTTGATATTTCTTTCACTGATATATTTGTTATCTCTTTCACTACAACGCTGTTGTCAATTAGTTATTGCTGGAAAATGATCGGTGAGCTCTGGATGCTTCTGACACTCGGTATGCTTCACTTTACACCTTGTAGTTGTGATTGGTGTTAATATAGGATAGTGTTATTGCAGTAACGATGGAAAGTAGCAGATAAGAAGTATAACTAGAGAAGTCTTAGTTGTGTTTGTTATAGACTAAGACTTCAAGAAATGATGAGAAGATAAGAAAGTATAACTAGAAGTCTTAGATGTGTTTATAGAGTTGTATTATCTCAAAGATGATTAGTGTTTTTCAAAGAGAACGATTGCGTTCCATCATGACCAATGTGATTTGGTAAATTGGAAGCGTAGAGAATTACTATTTTGTCTGATAAATCTAAACAAAATTATAATCAGACCATGAAACTTTATTTTGTGGAAATACAAGTATTAAACTATCACTTCCATCTGTTATCAGTTATCAGAGTTATTTTCGTGTTCGTGGAATTATTAGTGTTATTTGAAGAGAAATATATTGATAAAATACCATAAGAGCTTGTACATCTAAAAGCATGCAGTTGATAATATTCAATTGATCTGAGTAGAGCTCAAATATTTGTCAAGAATACTCTTAAGAACCACTTGTCTTCATAACTCATCACTTCAAAATTTGATGATAAATCATTATTGATGATACATCAAGAGTCGGTTCAATTGGTATTGGCTTGTAACAATAGTCAGTAATAATATTTGGGGATCTGACCATGCATAATAAATCAGCAAAAAATATTCTAGCAAAAAATCATTATTTTATTCCATTTCAAAATAAAATACCAGAAAAAACACCCTATATATTTTAAATAATTGATGATCTTGAATACTTATGGATAGTTCGTGCAGCTCATATTGAATATATTATATTGATATTAATGCTCTTTAATGATGTTCTTTTATTTTAAATAATTATCAAAGTAACCTTATTCAATGCATTACATGTTTCATGCATTGAAAAAATAATTTAAACTATGATAGTTATTTAAAATTTAAAAAAAACAGTGATAAATGTAGCCCTGAGATAAAGGAAAACCTCTTTAATAATGTATGATTGATATGATTTCAATCAGCATTAATCACAAATCCAATAAAATTGATCCTGTTTAAAAAGGAGGCCGACTTCCTTGAAGCTCTTCTCATTCTTTTTGCGCATTCGTCGTCAGCTGTTCGGTGAGTGGAGGGGAGGGGAGATCTGTAAAAGGGGCGGTTGTCCTGCTTGCTCCATCGGGGGCATATTGCCCGCGGCGGAAGCATCAGTGACCAGATCCGACTATTTACAGCGGCGGCGGCAGCGATGATCAGAATTGCCGCTCGTCTGAAGAGCCGGTCGCATTCCTCTAACGGTAAAACATTGATTGTATTTCCCCTTGCGACGATAGCCTAGTTAAAACCACCGCCTCCTTTATCATATGCTGTCATCATATCCGTTTCGGCAGAGTTAAGTAATTAGGGGTGTTCGACTGATAAGGGATACAACAAACCTCGAAGACCACATCATAATTAAAGGAGAAATAGCTAACGTTACATGATGTTACAAAATATGTGTCAATTCGAGACTATGATATGCTTAATCTTCTTTGCAAACTATCCTCACTGCACTCTGATTATTCAATATATTTTAATTCAACCAAATTTAGGAATGCAAGAAGTTTTGGGCAATGGCCTGCTTCTATTTACTAATAAATTTGAATATTATTTCAAGATTAATATCATATTATTATAAATATTAATATTACAGTATTCAAGATGTATTCAGTGATGCCTCTTTTGTCCAATAAATCTTTTCAGATCTACTACAATAAAGTCATAAATCAATCAATAATTTTGTATACGCCTACTCTACTTTCTGAGCTCCGAGTGTTTTCAAGTCTAGGCTCACCTTTTGTTTTCGGATGAAGATACAACCGGATATACAGCTTGTTATCATTACCAATGCAAGATGGATGATGTGCTTGATAGCTAGTAAATGTGAAATTCCAGTCAGTCATGAATTCAAATATCAACAATTATTTATTTGAGATATTACAATGAAGGGTAAAACACAGACAATACAGTCCAAAACGTTCTTTTCCCAAATTTAGATGAATAAGTTTGAAAAATAGAGGTTATGATCACTTGTTTCTTGATCACTATCACTATTCACAAAATTTTGCACTCTTAAATGAAAACGATAATGATATTTGTTGATTATGACGATATATCAACAAATATCGACTCATGATTCGATCAACTATGATCGACTATGCCCCGAAGTCTATTGAGTACCGAACTAGATTCAGATCTATACACAGTACGATTGAGATTAATGAATCTCCTTCCTAATGAGCTCTAGCACAATGGATACTTTTTTGAAAAGATAATGAGTGTTCTACTACTGTTTGCTATAGAAAACGATAGTCAAACACTCAAAAGAAAAGAAGTGAAAAGAAAAGTGGCAGGCGTTCTGTCCATTGAAACTGGAACTAATCTGAAGATCATTATCTATCATTGAGGAACAAACTCAGTCAGAATGCATTTATAATGCAATTTTTCTATAGAAAATGAAGTACTTATTAGTGATTTATTGTCGTGTCTTTAAAATCAGAGATTTTATGTGAAGTGGATCCTTCGGTTCTCGAAATTCACATTACTCACACACAAATTCGATGCTCATTTGGAAAAGGTTCACTAAGGAAGGAGATTTTTGAGGATACGAGTGTGAAAATACAATGAGAGTCCATGACTTATTGAACAATGAAGTGGCTCTTAGACATCGTTGACATATTAATTTGAGAGGAGGATTGAACTATGGATGCATTAAACGAAATGCGGAATATACAATTCTAGAAGTAAAATGTTTGGTTGATGAAAGTTCAGAATGTAATGACTTATCTGTTCAACAGGATTATACATAAACAAGCAGATCATAAAATGCAAAATTTCAAGGATTTTGATAGAGCATCCATTGATAATTATTATGAAATTGAATTCTTAATGAAATTCTTTATAGAAATAGTATAGAGATTGTTTGATGTATCCCAATTATTCGACGTTAATGATTCATCCACTCTTCTTTTCGCGTCAGCCTTTTTTTAATTGTAACGTAATATATTTATTAAGACCAATATCGCCGAATATAATGAATTGGTATTGTTTGTTATCACCCATAACATCAGTTTGGATGATCCAAATCCATCCATGGCTTAGTGACCCACAGAAAGATTTATGAAAATGGTCTGCACTCATCCGCTGTTGAAGTGGTAAACAATTAAATAGAGCGAGAAAAAACATCCATTTCCTCTCCAATTACTTTCAAATCGGTTGCTGAGTTGTGAAGAGCTTTGGCACGAACATTGAGGTGGATGCGGAGAGAATAAAGTGGATTAGGTCTATTAGTAATAATTATATGGGCGCGTTTTCGTTAGCCAGAAGACCACAGATGATTGAAGAGCACCGCTGCGGCCGCCAAAAGATGAAACTCGGTTTACTGGCATTTGAATCAATTAGAAGCGAGGAACAAAAAGAGAAGACTAAGGAGAAGGAGGTGGGAGAAGACGGAAAAGAAAGTAAAGACTTGGAGAATGAAAATGATTCTTTTGAAGATGGAAAAGAAGTGGCAGAGGAGAAAGAGAAGAAGTATAGACAAGAAAAAGGAGAAAGATGAGAAGAAAGAAGAAGATTTGGCCCGTTATGGATTGTCATGAGATGGAGATTGAGATGATTCCAGTTTGATCAGGTCCTACCCCTTGGCCCTGACCTCGAAACTCGTATGAGGAATGCTTGCAATGTCTGCTGTAACATCCTTTGGGCCAAACTGCATTGAAAATATCAAATTCATAAGGTGAGTTTCATGCATAAATTAGAATTAAATGCCTCCTATCAGATGAAATCAAGATATCACATAAAAAAATTCATTTTCCTAAAATCAACGTTTTCTTGGTAAACTTTAACTTTATCTGTCTACTTTCTTACTTATATATTCTCTCTCTTGATGGACGTTATTTATAGATTCAGGTAGAATTCGTTGAAATCCATCATCCTTGTGAAGCTGTGGAATCAATATTATTTCTGAAGCTACTCAAAATCTAGTTCAGCAGACTACTTAATAACTCGAATACTCGTATAGTCTTATTATTGAGCAATATTCTAGTTTAGAAGACTAGTTCATCATATATTCAATCTGCTACTGTACTAGTTTTCTCACATACTCACATCGGTAATGCTAATCATATTCATCAATTCACAACACAATCTAATAGGCCTATTCAAAGTATTCAATTGAAAAAACATCTTATTGTCAAATTTACTCTACTGCAATGGTAGAATTTTTCCTAAACTGGGTGATAAGAGACACCTTCATTTGTGTACACGCCAAGTGTACGAGTACATGTTAATAATAATGCACACTCTCGTGAATTGTGTGCTTGTAGATGAATGAGGTTCTAAAATAAGTCTATGACTTATAAGTATATGATTATAATAAGTATATGATTAATATACTAGATTGTCAATGTTTAATTGTCAACAAGATTATTCACTGTTGAAAGTTTTCTATTCAACTTTTTTCATGACTTTGGAATAGGGTAAAACAGATCGTACAAAGAAATAAACTGTTATATCTTAACTGTATATGTCCTTTTTCTGTATGTATTTCACCAATTTCTGGTTTGAAAATCTCTTGAAATTTTGTGAGTAGTTTTTCGAGCTTAGTTGATGAATTATTTGTTTCAGCACACTTGATATCTGCCCAATCCATTTTAACTTCTCGGAGCCATTCACGGCTAAATATTGGTTCTACATTCTGTTTCAAAACGTACAGCTTACCATGAAAGTTGAAATTCCTATATTTACACTCCACAAAACATATTCCAGCTGGTTTGATAATTTCTCCGGTGTACGTTCTCATCTCAACAGCTGTTTTGAACAAGCGTTTATTTATATTGAGTTTTTGAAAATCAGTGTAGGATATCAAACTCAATGCCGCACCCGTATCAAGTTCCATGTTTAGAGTCTTTCCTTCAACTTCAACTTTAATCATAAATTTATCACTAACAGGTGATGTTCCAACTTTATGAATTTCATGGCTATTATTGTCGTCCACTTCCATTTCAATCATATTTGATTTTGGAAAAACCTGAATTTTGTAGAGGGTTTTGTTTTGCTGTATGATAAGCATACAGCAGCAACATGTCCAACTTTGTTGCATTTTCTGCAGAATTCGTTTATGAATTTACAAGTATCGGCTTTGTGCCGTGGGTACTTCCGCAACGGTAACATTTTATCCTTTAAATCTTTGAAGGTCATTGGTGCTTTTCTCTACTTTTCTAGATTGATCATCAATCGTATACCTTGGATTGTTTACTTATCTGGTTAATATCACTTTGATAAATTTTCGGTAAAGTTGGCATGTTTGGGCTTTATTGTACAACTTTCCAATCTTGATTGTTCCATTAATACAGCAGTCTCTACAATTTCCTTGAACGATGCATTTTTATGTTTTTCTTGTAGCAATCTTAATCTAACCTCATTGTCCCTCAATCCTCTAATAAATTGCATCTTCAAAAGCATTTCATTTACAGAGTGCTCACAGTTATATCACTTAAAATTCTCTTACAATTTATTGTCAAGCGTTTCAACTCATGTGCATACGCCGCAATATTTTCGTCACTACCTTGTATTTTACAGATAAATTTGTGTTGACTAGCAATTGTACTAGGAGCTTTGGTTTAAACAGTTCTCCAATATCTCTGAGAGTTCTTCATAAGATTTGTTATTCGGTAACTCAGGGGAAATTAGATCACATAATTTTTGATGTAGTTCTGGGAGTGAGGGTGCTAATGAATAGTTGAACTTTGACTTTGGAGCTTGCTAATCCTTTTTTAGTTCTAAAAATTCTCAAATCGTATCGAAAAAATTCCTGAATGTCTCATTTTCTCAGAATAAGGTGTAAAACTTACGTTGGTTGTCGTTTCTGAGCTTGATGTCTCTCTCACTTCTGCTGCTGGTCTTCCTGTATCTCCGATCTTTCGTGGTATCATTTCCTCCAATTTTGTCCTTGTTTCTATATATTCACTATTTATTTGCCATCTGTACTCCATTTCAATTTCCAGTTCATCTTCTTCTGTATTCATGTCTATTTCATCTTGAATTGTGTTGAAATTTTTCCAGAACAGTTCAAGGGTCTCTATTTTTACCTTGATTGCTGTTGCCGTTAGCTCTTCTTCAAACCATTTTCTTGTTCGTGTGAACTGTCCTTTTATTACTGCTCTATTCTTTTTCAGTTTTTCCATACCTTTTTCATCCATTTCAAATTCGTTATTTTAATCCTCGCCGCCAGTTGTTATATCTTAACTATGAATAATAATTGAAAATGCGTTCTCTGAAGTAAACATTATGTATTGAATTCCAATTACCGACTAAACTGTTATTAACAAATATTAAATAATATCAACTTGAATAATCATATGTTGAACATCATTATTTATCATCTGGAATTTATGGCATAAACGAATCCAATACTTATTTACCTCTTGTTTGCCTACGTCTCAACAACTTATGGATGTACTGTGAAGAGATCTTATTTCCAATCTCTAACCATACATGCTTTTCACTGCTCTTCCAATTAACTACTTATGTTCACTCATCAAAACATTATGCCTAACTTCATAATCATGCGAAAAGTAACACTCTTCTCTCAGATAAGCATCACAAAAATTACGGAAATTGCCTTCTCTCCAGACCGACCGTTTCTCCATCTCTTTTCCCTTTTCTCTTTTCCTCTTTTCTTCGTTTCTCACGCAATTCACGATTTCCGCAACGAGTCTTCTCCTCGCTTGTCAATTATAACCCCTTCATTATATTCCGTTTATTTCCTACTTCTCCTTCCTTTTTACTTCCGTCGAATGCACGTGCCACCAATGTCACGCTTTTCTTTTTCACTCTCCCCTTCTTTTTCCTTCTTCAGTCATGCTTCGTCGTGATCCCTCTCAACTGGTTGAAGTCCTATCTTTCCAGTCTTTGTTTCTATATCCCTATCATTTTCAACTCGCCATCAAACGAAATCAATGATTCATTATGAGATTTTATCGTAATAGCGTATTGTCTGATTTCGAAGTCAGGCACCGTACTATGTTATTCCGAAAATTAGAAATGAAAGTTATTGGAGATTATATTTTTCCAACCCATTTATGTTGCAGACTATGGGATTATTCAGGTCAAAACCCCACCCGGAAAAACTCGTTTTTGAATACTTTCACTATTCACGTACCTAACAAAGAACGTTTTCCGGGGTGGATGATCAGGGAGTTTTCTTTGGAGTTACCGTGAGACACACTATAGTTACTTTTTTAAGAAATTCATTACAGATAATTAAATACTATTATATTGTTATCCCATACTTATTAAGTATTATTAAATCCTTTTATGAAAGGGAAGACTAAAAAATTCAATATTTTCAATTTGCTTACGGTATTTTTGTCCCAATTTTCAAAGTCGTTGAATTTAAAAAGCTATATTGTTTAAATTAATCACAAACTAGAATTCATTGATTCATCATATTATGAGAACACAAAGAATAAGTAAACGTCTATTTTATCAAAATATACTATATACTATATACAATGCTATTGCATCTTTTATCAATCTAGTGAAATAAAAAGAAACGCAAACTCCAACCAGAATTATTATTCGTAATCATAACTACAATATTGAAGAATAATTATTATTTTGTGACGATTGAAAAAATAAAATCTCTGCTGCAAACAATTTAGTTCATCAATAGACATACCTGTAATCAGAGATATTATCAAATATCAGATATTATTAGTAGCAAGCGTACCTATTCAAAACACGGTAAGCTATATTTTCGACACGAATTGATGTTTTTTCGAAGAGAACACTCAAAATAAATGAAGCATTAATATATTTCAACAAACGTGAGCGGCTACAAACGAAAAAAGTCTCGCTGAGCTATGACAAAAGTGTGCAACGAGGTTAGATTTATCGTCGATTTTGTCAATTGGCCACCGCGAATCGTCATCCCGCGATATTAGCTTTCTTTCGAGCGCTGTCATTCTGTCAGTGTGTCACAATCACTATAGTGACCCGCGATTGTGCGCCAGTGCGCATGCGTGTGTCCCATGCCGGCATAAGACTCAAACCATAATCTCTTTCTTCCCCGGTAACAAGTGTACTTACCGGACGGACAGATCCGGGGTCACACAGCGCACGCCGAGGTCAAGATCCTGATCCATCTCTTTACTGTTCTTTTTATTATTGTTACAATCCGCTTCTCTCGAAATGCTGAATATCTTGGCAGATTTTGATCGCAGTAGTCGAATAAGACACCAGTTTCCGTTTCTCAAGCCGTTCTGCGCGAAATAACCCTCACCTAACGTGGTTTTGTTTGATTCTCTCGCGAGGACATCCAGAAGTTTGCGATGGTTCGAAGTATCAAGATAAAAAAAAACACAAATGTGAAAAATATTATCTTTAATACCAAATCGTTTATCACTTCTAGAAACGTAGTGGCAGAATTATTTTGCAACTTTGAATAAATCATGAAGAAACAAAATACATTTGATATTGTGAAAATTATTTTTGGTATTCATGGTAGAGTATTTTGATATGATTTGGTATTGTCTCATTGTGAGAGTAAAGCCTATGAATCAAGATCCATTTCACTTGCTCAGCCAAGATGAAACTTGTATTGCCAAGAGAAAAAGTGTTCAAACAAATTACAGAATTGGGATTCAAGAGACTTTGATGAGATAATACTGAATGTAAATTTAAGAAACTGGTTAGAATTGAGTCAACTAGATTGGAGAAGATATATTTGTCAAGCATCAATAAAAAGAGAAGAAAAACTATAAAGTATTAGATGTAGTGTGGTTAAGCCGAGGATATTCATGTAGAGAGCAACGTGGTTTCGTACACAATGAAAAATACAATGTAGCACGAAGACTAATGTGGTTTCACAGAAATCTCACGAAAGGAAGGAAGATAAATAATCTCATATTATATACCAATAGAATAAAACTCACTTGGGATCTCACACGGTAGTGAAGGCGACAAATTTCATAGCACAATTTCATTGGACAATTTCCATATCAAGTCGAATATTGAAGTGTTCAAAATACTAGTTGATAATACAATAATACATGGTCATGTATTAGATTAGATACTTAGATATGTCTTCGTTCCCATTGAGTTTGTGATAAGCATTTGTCAATCCATTCTCAATTTATATATTTCATTTCTCAGATTTACTATTCTCAACGGTTTCAAGTAATAAACTACCCGTTGTAAAATAAAATTATGTTTATGTTTAAGAGTAGGCTACACAGTAAACTTATCTGCAACTTCCTCAAACAATTATAATTGTTTATCTTTGACCTGGAATGTACCTATGACCGCAAAAGAAAGTAGGATATTACTGATTAAGATGCAAAGATTGAATAGTAGGTATTATATTTTCTTAAGTATCAGTACTGTTGCATACTATTAACATTGTACTGACGATATAAGAAAAGCAGACACCAACGAAGGTGGCGTTTGGCGAAAGTTTTTTATTCAAGCTCAGCTCCATTAGGACAGTCTGAAAGCGGTCTATGAGAGCGTAATGGTCAAGATGAGGTCGATCTGGTTTTGATACGCTCGCAGACCGCTCTCCAATCGTCCTGACAGAGTTGCGAATTGATAACAGTTATTCGACAACCGCCAGTTTCATTGGCTTCTGCTACGTACTGTATTTCATTCAAAACAGCAAGTAGCAAGTGGTTGAAAAATACAAGTGGTCATCTTTACAGTACCTTATCAAGTTATTTCCGAAAATCCCTGTTATCAGTCACAATTTCCAATTCTTTAATTTTATTCACAAAATCGGAAAATTCGCACACTTCACCAATAAGGAATTTATAACACCTAATAGCCTTCCAACAATCCAATATCTTGCATACTTCAATGAATAATACATACATAATGAATATTGCTTCATTTGATGATATCCATCATTCACAATAAATATGATTGATCAGAGTATCCAGTATTATCAATATTGATAAGCAATATTATAATGCAATATTATAAAGCAATATTGTAATGTAGTAAACAGAACCAAGTTATGTGATATCGAAGTGTTCAGTAATGATGTAAACAAGCTTAATTTCCAATATTATCAAGTCTAATGATAGGATGAGATGATTGATAGGTATTTCTTTCAATCAAATGAATATGTTGCAGCCTATGTTCGGCTTACTGTATCGTCAAGTCATGTTAAATCTGTGTTGTGTGAAAAGTAAGAGATTAGCCATTTGTATTGTGATAAAAGAAGAGCCACTGATGGCTGAAAGCTGAGTACAAGCGGACAAGAGGTACAGCATGTCTAGCGTGTCTATTATCATTGTCCAGCAATTTTATTATCTCATGCAGACAGCCGGCGTGGGTGTCATAAGCCGTCGGAGGGGGAAGTGTTGGGAGTCAGAGTGGGAAGTGATGAGAAAAAGACGGCGAAGAATTTTCATTCATTGATGGTGCGTGGGCCAAGGTCGGGCTTACATAACAGACTAGACGGAGGCAGCTATTGGAGGAAGGGGAGAGCACCACGACTGACAGTGACCCACTTTGGCTTACGCGGTCGCCGACCCACTTTGTGAGGCCACGCGGTCACACGCCATCGCCCTTCTCTTGAACTTGACACTCGTTTTAAATAACCAACGCCTTCCTTCCCCTCTCCCCCTCAAAACCCTGAAGTAATCATCTGAAGTTATTCATTTATCTTAATCTTACTTCAAATTTACATAACATCAGTAGGTAATCGTTTCATAAACATACTCATTTTACTGGTCCAATCATCTAATAATTATCGAAAAATCTCTTGGCAAGTTTTTTCCTCACACTGAGGAATAGAATGAATTGAATGAGGTGCATAGAATACAATAATAATCAATTTAAAGGTTTTTGACCATTATAATTTTTGTAGAATCATCAAGCGTTTCATAACATGCACTACAATGTTGTAGTTGAAATCAAGTTCTATTTTGCTGTAATGGATAAAAATGTGGCTGTACGTTTGGGTTTTGATAAGCTGGGAAGGTTGGTGAGAGGTGAATAGATTACGGACCAACAGATTTAGATGAGGGTGGACTCCGAACTACCAAGGAAAAGATTTTGGCTTGCGTGCATGCTTGAATGTAGTTTCCACCCTTACAATGGGGAAAAGAGGTGCGCATCTACTTATCTAATCTTGCGATTGGATACCGACACGATCACTGAGCTAATTGGCTTCCAGTTATCGAAAAACTAGTACTATTTGTTGCTACGTTACCGACTATTCATTTTCTATTATCAAAAAATTCTAAATGAAGAATGAAAATGAATTCTGCAAAATTAATAAAGAAGTTACACCAGACCTCAGTAGATTAATAATTATCTACTAAAAATCCGATCATATACGTCTGGCTCATCAGCCCATGAAGGGCCTAGGGCCTACCAACTGGTTGCCAGTTTTCAAATTTCACTCTACTATACATGCCCATCCAAGCCAAGAAGATACTCCCGACACGACGGGAAAACGGCCCCAAGCCAGCCAATACCGGCCCAAAAGCCATAAATTCTCAATTCAAGAACTCACAGTCCTCGAACCAACACTGGCTTAGCAGAAGCCGCTCCCCTCACCCCTGCCAGATAGTCGGAAGATCGTAATTTGGCCTCTCCAAGAGTTTCAAAGTAAGAAGAGCGGCATATGTATGAATTATTGTATGTTAAAGATTGGAGTTATTGAAGCTGATCGACTTGGACATTCGAGCTGGCGAACAGCTGGTTTATCATAAAAATAGTGAGTTTCACAACACCGCGTGGATGTGACTTCTTAACATTCAGTTGAATGTGTTTGCGTTAGAGAAGTTTCCAATTTCACGCAAAATGACAACGGTAGCTATTTCTCGGGTGGAGGGGTTTTCGTCAACTTAGATTGCGCGCCGACTATTAGGTTCTCATATAAAGGGAGCCCTACCGACTATAAGGAGCCCTTTTTATAGAGCCCTACCGACTATAGCTCTCCTATTGGCCTCTTTTATTGCTCGGCTTTCCATAGGTTAGATACTAGACTGTTTTGATATTAAAAATATATTACGAACCTGGATCTTCGTTTAAAAAATTAAATAGAGTAGCCTAATATCAGTACTGCTTCTTGTTGAATTAAAATTATTATTTGTTTGTATATTCAATGTTTAATTCTTTTAGGGAACTCCCCACTGATATGGCATAAGAATACATACATACATTTTATGTAAGACTTTTAACTCTTCATGTTCATATTTACATGAATATTATAAATTGTTAAATATAATTATATAATTACAGTATTGTCAACTTCATGGACGTCAACTTTAATAGCCTTTTTTACTTGTTTCAGCAGCTTCGTTGCAGTAGTTCATAGAATATTACGTTCTTGCCAGCTAGGCTCACGCTCAAGCCATGTAAGTTGGAAATCATTTTCTCATTTCAACAATTATTGATCATTTTCCAGTGCACCCCTTTTCTTGTGATTACTGGAATTATCCATATTGTATCATAATGCCTGTGATTGATGTTCTTGAATGAATGATATTCAATTTATGATAATTGAATTCCAACAGGAACCTCCAAACAATAAGAAGTATTTTTATCACTGGCTATTTTGCTGAGCATTTTTATTATTGCTTTGTCTCCTTTCCAACTGCGTATTTCTCCACTCTCTTGCTTGAGAAGAACTATTATTGATGAACTACAAGTATATTGATTAAAAAATATCAGTCAACTGTTCACATGTACGACATAACATTCTACTTTTCAACTTTATATTTATTATTAAATGAAAAGACAATATGTTGTCATACCACTGACATATTAAAAAATCGAGATACCGGTTTCGGTTGTTATACCACATGTAGAGTTTACCAGAGATTGATAATGGTATAAAAACTGACACCGGTATCTCGATTTTCTAATAAATCAGAGGTTTGACAACGTCTTGTCTTTTCATTTAATAGGCCTCTGGATAACTACCTATATCACCACAATATTTGACAACGTCTTGTCTTTTCATTTAATAGGCCTCTGGATAACTACATATACTACCACAATATCACCTTCACAACTACTCGAAAAGTTATATTTAATATTCTAACCAAATTACATGATCTAGAGCGCTTTTGGACTAAAGATGCATTTGACCATTGATAGAGAAGCTAATATCCTTCCAATCCATTACAGTGAAATATCGGTATCAGGTTAATAAGTTTATTAGAAGCTATATTTTCATCTCAGTTCCATAGGCAGATTATATTCAACAAATCAACAGTTGTTACCGATTTCGATTATAAATTATAAACAACTTAAGTTTGAATAAGTAGCCTACATCTCATCTAATTTAAATATCATTAACATAATTCTATAATAAGGAGCCTCATATCTCGGGAACTCTTTTTTATAGGTCTAGAAAGTGAAAAATTCAAATGCGTCCACCATAGTTGACTAGTTAGCCACAAACATTGAAGTCATTTGAATATTACACCTTTCTCAGAGGTGGCTAATAGTGATAATAATGCCGATGATACACAGTCTAGCCTGGTATAGTTCGAGTTACGTGTTATTCCACTTGTCACGAACAAACACTACTTGAGTAGTTGTCCCACTTTTTGTTTCTATCCGAAGCTAGTTGTTTGCCTGGGACGCTGCACTCAATTAAAAGGTGTTTACTGCCAGAATTTCACTCGGAAGAAGAAGAGTCACGTTCACGGCCGCCTGGCTCAGTTTAGATTTCTACCGTTGGCATCTAGGGCAGGCAGGCACTGTTTTCTTTCCAACAAGCATTTTTAAGTGCTCACGTTTATTGGAACTTTATGGGCGCACCCAAAAATTTGAGGATAACTTCTATTATCCAATATAGAGCATTCTTTCATCAACAAACTGCTCTAATTTCTAATTATGTGAATTACTGTTATTTGAAACCTGTTGAGCATAATTGATTAATTAGATTGGGTACCATAATTTTGAGTATAGCTTTTGAATATTGAGTAAACATGGCTTCAAGCTTGTATCTCGCCTAACAATATATGTAAAGATTTCTACTGTATGATATGATCTTTCTCCTCAAAAGTATAATGAATCAATTTTGGTTATAAGTTGATCTTAATAATTTTAGATTATGGCTCGGCTTTGATAACTTGATTTTTTTCATGTTAATTGGTATTTTTATCTGAAATTATAATGCTCATTCTGGTTTCCTCTGCTTCGTGAATATTTTATCACCCTATCAGGGTGATGTTATACGGACGTGATTCATGCGGCATGTAACACGTTAAAAACGCTCTGAACTACGGTGGCTATGGAGTTGTACTAAAGAATATGGAGAGATGTGAATATACTTAATATTCACTGGTTGTACTGTAATTCAAACTGTTTTAGGACCGTCCTATAGCGGGCCATTGTAAAGGATGAAGGATCTCAATCCTAAAATAGTCAGGGATTTTTGTGTTATTGTGTGGTGTGTCTGGTTGTTCTGTTCTGTTGTTATTATACACCAGGTCACCAGCGTATTTGCTACAAGTGCGTGTTATTTCCAATGGCAGCGTGTTTCACACTACATAATTCATGCCCATATAACACGGCTCTTAGTACAGTTGAGAATTAAAGTTTCAATGAAACTCTCCGAAGAAAGTAAGATAATATCCATTTATATTGCTCAAATACCTCCAATGTATTATCAAATTAGGCTATTCAGTATTCATATAATAGTAGTAATTTATTTCTAGTAACATAAAAATAAGGGGAATACTATTTTTCAAAGGTTAGAATTTCCTCTTATCTTTCAGGTGATTCCTATTTTCCTATTTCCAACATTCCTATTTCATCTCGTCACGTTTTTAAATCACCAATTAAAAGCCAAAAATAGCGATAAAATTCGAGAAAATCATAAAAAGCAACAATTAACCGCCAATAACATCTTCTTTAGGCCATTCTCAAAACTGATTTGTTAAAGTGCAAGCTATCGTTTTCTTGATAGCTAATTGCCTTTATGAAACTAAATTCCTTCTGACGGTTTCGTGTATGATGTATGCCCTAATAATTTCCAATTATATATCTCTATAATAGCGACATTCCTATTTCTGATATTCTGAGTGTCCTTTCATGAGCACTAATTGACTGAAATTTAATTCCATGAAGCTGCTGAATTTGTGCTAATTCGAAACAACAGAGAGATAATCTGTTGGAGGAGCGTTTCAGCCCATACCTGTGGAGACACAGATTCGTGCTCTATCGTATTTTTACACGATAGCAAATCCTTTCTCTTTAAAAGGAGGACGCCTCTGTTCTATTCCTGGGTATCAGTAAAACACTTTTAAGGTTTTTTATTTCTTTCTACCGTTATAATATAATCACAGCTTCCTTTCCTTGTTCCGTTTATAGAGTATTTAGCTGAGTGCCATTTACATTTTACTTGGTAGAGAAAGCCTTGCAAATCCATTGCCATTTGTGAGTTATGAATTCAGAAGGAATCTTCGCCACTGGAATGCGTATTATCTTGCTATTCAGCTGAAATTAATTTGACAATAATTATATTTTTGTACGAAATTCCTTTCTAATTTCTCAATTTACATACGAATGTAGAATAGAATGGACTGCAGCCTCACTAGCAGTGCATTTCCAGATTTGAGCTCTGGAAACAATGAATTGCTTCTGGTAGGGATGAAATGACTCATTGGACAATGCACTAAGCATTGTTTTATTGAAAAACCAACATTTTTAAACTATTTAGCTGTGTTTGTATGTTTTTTATAGTTTCCCCTATTATTTTCGAGGCGACAGTTTTGAATTGCAAAAGTTCTCACTTGAATCTTGGATTTGTGGGGAATGTAAAGAGTGTTCTGAGCTTATGAATCTACATAATAAATTTTATAGTTATTACATAGTTATGACATTATAGTTTTCAAGAACCATCTCTCATAAATAGGCGGACCAATAACACCATTTATTTATTTACGAGATTATTGAAAGTCATACAATTCATTAGAACTACTTCTGTTACCCTCTTATCCATGCCGTACAAAAAAGTAAAGATGCCATGAATCATGGGCGTACGCAGGCAGGGGGGGGGGCAGCTGCCCCCCTCCCTAGAAGTTGACATAATTTTTATTTTCAATAAATTCAAAAATAAAATGAATTAAATAAAAAATAATGAATATTATAAGATAAAATGAAAATAAATTATTAACTTATTATTATCATAGAATGAAATAAATTCACAACTTACTTGTAGGCTAAAAATTGCCAAGTCACAGACTCACAGGGGATGCCATATAACTCTCCAATTTAATAGCCTACTGGAGAACATCATTAATAATTCCTCATCTTGACTCTCTTTAAGAGTCTTTGGAAGTAAGATTCTCAAATAAGAATACATTTGTACGCTTGTTTTCTCTCTGTCACTTCTCCATCGTTTGTAGAATTAGTCAATGAAACGGAAAAATTTGAAGAAGTCACTAATATGGGAAAAATGCAGCCATTCACTGTACAATGAGAGAAATAATATTCTAAACATCAATTTCTTATGTTTTTAGAGGTTTGAATAACTTTTGCACCATTACCTCATTTTTAGACGTGTAATATAAACAACCTTGAACAAACTGGAGGAATATCTAAAAAACGACATGAGATTACAAAAACCTTCGAACCCTTAAAAGTATTGCTTTTGTTCAACAGACGATACAAAGTTGTCTGACCAACAACAAGCTCTATGCATTGCAGTGGAGACTTACAAATTTGTATTTTCAATTATTTTATTCATTTTATTCATTTTACAGAAACAATAACTTATAGGTTGAAAACACAGACTAATGTCCAAAACGTCTTCATAATTGTCCATTAGAATACATTTAGCACTTGAAGTACATTTTTTTCTTCATAATCATAACTAATAAATGATGAAATTGATTTTCTTGAAGAGTTGGTGACTTATTCGAATCTTTCCATTTCACTTGCTAACTCTCTATTATGCTCAAGTGTTACTCCAGGAAATTAAAAAAAAAAATTTTTAATCTTCAATGGAGTTTCATGAGCTAGAATCCATTACTACAAAGTTATAGCAGTGTATACATTATGTATAATGTATTCGAATAAAAAAAGCTGAAGAGTTGAAGGTAATTGCAGCAAATTGGTAAATTACAGCTGAATACAGCCATACAATAGTGTTTCAGAACTCCCTACCAATATTCTAGGTCATGGTCCCTGGTTGAGAAATATACTACAGTATCTTAATATTTTCTAACTGTCCAAAGTTTAGGATAGGTACCTTATTGTTGACTGGTATTTCGAATCTAGTACTAGTAATATTGTAGAGAATTAATTTTGATGAATCAGCTCAGCAGTTACCGTTTCTTCTAGGACGCACCCAAATCTCACAAATCAGGATTTCAAGGAGACAAAACAGACAATGAAGTTAGTTTTGAATAGATTGCTTGTCTTTTGCAGGATTGCTTAATAATTGTTTGTCTCCTTCAAATCCTTATTTTTGAGGTTACGTTTCAGACGAGAAAGTAACTGAATATTTCTTATGAAAAAAATCGAATTCAAGCTATTTGTAAGACAATCAACAGGACTTTGAAGAATAAAGCCAAGAGAGAGGCCAATTTGAAATTTCACAAAGTGATGGCCATCTCAGCTCTCCTATATATATGACTCTGAAACCTGGGTACCGAGAAATAAAGAATGGATTACAAGTGGCTAAAATGCAATTTCTTAGAGCAGTACAGAAGATAGAATTCGGAATATTTAAATAAAACAGGAACTCAATATACGGTATTATCGGTGAGGCAGAATATCGGAGAACAACAAACAGACCTGGAAAAATCATATTGAATGGATGAAGCCAGTCAACAAAAAGAGATATCCTATTTCTATCTCTTGGAAGTTGAAAAATTGAGTTTTCTTAGCTTATTTAGATCATTATCTCAATAATCATCAAAATGGTTTCATTGAATTTCTCTGATAATTTTACATAAGGATTGACCACTTCAATATAACTTACTCTCTTAAGGCCCCAAGAAAATTTTGAAATTCATAGAGAAATGTGAAAACATAAATTCGGCTGTATGAGAACTTTGAGACGGTTTCAAAATAATATTGAGATTTGTTTCTTACCCAGGAACAATGCCCTAGAATATTGATAGGGAGTTCTGAAGCACTCTTTATAGCCTATTTATAAAATTTTGATAAATTTATTTACCTAAAACTAGTTTTCCAGTTAGTTAGGGTATTACTAATTTACGTATCCACCCATCCACCAAGTGTTTGGAGCAGATTAAATCTTTTAGGTAGTAAGGTAGGCTACATTATAACTTTGTACCATGCTTATAGATTCTTGTAGCCTATTTGAACATTTTTGAGGAAAAACTCTTAATATGCAATGCTTCCTAAAAAGGGAAATACAGATCTCAACTTGATCTAACCAGGGTTCAAGGAGTTACAAACACCTGAAAGATTGAACTTAAAAGAGAAATTGAATCACAATCAAACTTTGTGATTAAATTATTTAAAACAAAATGTGGGGCTTGTAAAAACCTAATCTCATACAACTTCATGGAAAATTAATCACTTTAATCACAAATCATCCATATTATTATAGTCTCTCCAAGCAAAGAAGATCGACCCTCTGGTAAGATGGGAAAATGACACCAGCTCGATAAATATTTGTTCAAGAATTATAAATGTGATCTTAATAGTAGATCAAATATTTTCCTACAATTTAAGATCAAATTGATAATTTTTTAACCAATATTGACCGAGTTTGGGTCATTCTCCCATCTTGCCAGAGGGTCTTCTTTGCTTGGACAGACTGTAGCAATATTATATTTAATATATTTCTATTTTCTATTTCCATGATTATGACTGACCCCCCCCCCCTCTTTCTGAGAGGGAGGACCTAGGAAGAGAGGGGTGGGAGGTGATCAACGTGAACGGGAACATGGCTTGCCCCCCCCCCCTTAGAAAAAATCCTGCGTACGCCCTTGCCATGAATATATTCGAAAATGTAACTGCAACATAAATGATCATGAATATGCTGAAATTTAATAGTAGTGAGTTTTCCGCCAAGCCATACTTATTCAGATTTGTATTCTTGAAGAGTAGAATCTCATCAATAACTTCATAAAAAACTTTTCCGTAGCTTCAAGTCGAAAATATATTTATGTCAAGTTGATCGGTAGATAATTATCTCAGCCCCCTTGTCAAGCAGTGAAGTTTATCGGTGGATCTTATCACTTTGTCATCACTAACACCTCAAAAAACAAGCTCCGTTTTGCCAAAACTGTTCCACATACAAAAGACCTAATGATGTAAGGTTTCCCACAGCCAGCAAACTGAACTATTCGATTTCATCACAGAATTCAGTTATCATCATCGCTAATATTACGAACGGTGGGGAAAGGAGAGTAGGTGAGTGACGCTTCCCAGATCTGAATTATGATACGCCGCTTGTCAAACTAGATTGTGCCAATGGGAGCGGAGCGCGTTGCAAACGCACGCACACACGTGGTGGTGTGAGAACCAAGTCGGTCTCTTTGGCTACTACCACACCTATCAATACTCTTTGATAGGGTTTGTATAATAATACTACTATGTAGTATGTAGCTCAGCATCTGGGTGCCTGGTTTCCGGGGGAAGTGCGGTGGGGATATAATACTACTTGGTCTCTCGGTTAGTAGGGAACTCTAGTGAAGCCTTCCTTGCATATCGATTGTGACCGGTCCGGTCCCGTCGCCTGCGGCGGTCCGCAACCCTCCCCCGTCCCCTCACACAACAAAAAACAACCTGTGTTCATTAACCCCTTTCCACCTCCTCCCGAACCCGAAAAGAACTGTTATTTTCAGCAGTTTCGCAACACGTTCGGTTCGTAGACGACCCATATTTATTTCACTTTGCATGTTTCATTTTTTTTCTTCATTTTTTCTGCACGAACCAGCCCCAGGTATCACTTGGCTTGATAGAACCGGATGCCCCCTTGGCTATTACCTCACGTCCGTTATGGCATCGATATCTTGATGCTGATGAGGAGGGTATCGACGTTTTGCAATAATTATTATTGTAACGAATAACTAGTTGGTACTTGTTGGATAAGTTATGTAGTATATGGATATCGATGTTTCGCAGTAATTATTATTATAACGAATGGATAGTTTGTTCTTTTAAGATTATAGAGACTGTAGACTGCATACAGTATCTGTATACTACAGTCAAGGTAATGCTTATTATGGGATACAACGTTGTTTGGCGAATTGTTATTGTAACGAATGGTATTTATCTTCATCTTAAAATGAAGTGAGTCTACGTCGTGATCTGATAATGGTATAAGTGTAGAAGTAAAGAACTTGTAACGTTGTAAGCAGCTTTCTTTACGTTTGCATCCTCGATTTAAAAATCGGAGTGCATTAAACTCTGTTCATATTTTAACGGGGATAGTTGTTGGAAGTTGAGATAGTTGTAACAAGGTGAAATATAGTTGTTGAAAGTTGGAATGGTAAGAAGCCAATGGAAAATGAAAGCATGAAACATTATGTATGCTACATCTGCATGATGGCCAATAAGGAACCAACCAATTCCAAGTAAATTTGAGAAACGAAGCTGGGATTTCAAGTACCTAGAACTGGAAGAAAATCGATTTTGGCCTATAGGAAGCCTGGAATTTTGAGTCAATTGAATGTATGAGAGATTAGGTGATAATTACGAAGATTCCTAATGCCATGCCATGGCACGTTTACACCGGAATGTTAATAACATTATAACATTTGTTAATAACGCATTATTATATAGACTTATATATTATATAACTTATTATATAAAAGTTATCAACATTCCGGTGTGAACGTGGCTTTAAAGTTATGAATTCCCAATAAGCTTATACAGTATCTAATTTTTGTTGTATGTACTACAAGCTCAGAAGAATGGCTATTCAACTTCAATAAAATTCTAAAATCGAATAAGCAATCTGAGTCAAATGAGACTATAATAGAATTTCAAACTCAATAGTCAATACTTCAAACTGTCTTACTAGATTGATAACTTTCAACATTTCGAAATACCGGTTGTGGTTTCTACTCTTTTTCTCTAATAATCATTTATCCATAACTATGGCACAATCTATTCCCTACACTACACGAGAATTTCCAAAATGCCCGTTTCTGTCCATCAAATGCTAGCGTCAATCCTAATTTTCTGTTTACTATTTCCACTAACGAGACTCCACCGAGTCTCATACCAACCTCATTTTTTGAAAAGCAGTTCCAGAGAACCATAATTAAAAACGCTCAACTAGTTCATAAATCGGCCAATCTCGTGCGTTTCATAGAAACAGAAAAAAATGTTCATCAGTAAACTGTAAACATTAGAAACGTTTTAAGATGCGCGGCCGGTAGTCTAATCTTCCTCATTTGAACAAGCAACCAAATAATAATAAGTGATGGTGAGGAGTGTGGGCAACTCAATATAGGAACAGGTCAGTGTGTGGCCAAGTAGTGCCTCAGGGATGAGCGCGGTCTTTGGGTCATGGCCGATCCGACATCAAAATCCGAATTCCGCAGTTCATTTACACTCTCTTTCTCACTCTTTCTTCCTTTTTCTCATTCTCTATTCCTCTTTACCATTCTCTCTCTTTTGTTAACTCTAAATTTTCCTCTCCTCAACTTTCTTTCTCTCTTTTTTATCTCTCTCCCCCGGTTTGCGGTGTCTCTTTCTTCTCTCTCCAACTGGTCACTGGTGCCATCGTTTCACTCGTCAATCCATTTGCAGTTTAATTTGCGCGGAATTTGCGAGTGGATGATGATGGTTATGATAATAGCAGTGTGCTGAAATGAACATTGAATCAATTCAGAATTTTTTTCAGAACCGAATTGAGATCGGCCCACTTTTGAAGAGGCAACAATTTCTAAGGAAATCTGTTGGAGATACATCATGAAGAATTCGGATTTTATTGAATGATCAATTTGATTTGTTCATTATAAGTATAGGACTGAGTCGTTCATTATAGGTATTGTTCAGTTGAAGGCCTTTTTGCCTAGATGGCTTCTGTTCTATTGGATGAATAGAATTTTCAAAATGTTCATTGCCAGCCATTAGGGTTATGTGCTCACTCACCTAACCTTGTGGTTCGAGTGTAAGAGGGGACTTGCATGCCTCAACTTCGCTCACAAAACTTTTACAAACTGCAAAATAAAGTCATTTATCTATCTAGCCAGCTCCGTCACATCCATTCTATAGTATTCAATACAGCAACACCATCTTGGAAAATGGTCTTCTTTATGCGACTGGACAACGATATCAGTGAAAAAACTTTCATACATTTGGAAAACAATACAATTCATACAATGGGAAACTTACATTCAAATTGGAATTAATACAATTACATTCAAATTACAATATTCATACAATGGAAAACTAATATTCAAATTGGGAAGAACTATATCTTAGGAATTAAAAATGTATCTTCTCAAGTTTTTGTGTTATAATTTCAGTAAAAATTACATTACGGTAACGTTGATAACAGACTCTATGCCCGGTTTTTCCAAGCACACTCAAAGTTGAGGGACCCTCAAATTTTGATGAACAGCTGACATTTCCTATGATAAGTATAGGAAATGTAGTAAAGTGTAGTAAACTTGAGGGCCCCTCAAATTTGAGTGTGTTTGGAAAAACCGGGCATAAATCCTCAGATATTGTGTTAATAACATCCGTAAGTTTCTCAATATCGATGTATTGCTATCGATGAATACATCTCGATCATGGTAGATAAATAATTTATTACTGGTGTTAATCTAATTCCACATTTTTTAAAATCTTTACACAGTAGGCCTGTACTACTCTCATCTTCAAAATGAATAAAATATTCACGAACTTTTCTTCTTTTCTACGGTGTTTTTGACTACTCCTTTCACGGTATCGATACTTTTTTAGGGCAACATCATTGTTGTTTGTAAAGACTCAAATTCCAGTTTAATTTATAACATAAATCGTGATCTAGTTTGTTTCAATCGGTTTTCTCAATCTCTAATCATTTTCACAGCTCATTGATTTTTATAGAAAACTTTATTCGGCTCATAAAACCATAAAACATATTTTCTAATCCATAGAATGTGCTTCCTTCTTTCTCAACTCTCAACTCATCTTAATCCTCTCAGCTCTAATTTTGGTAGAGAAATTTTGGTCATTCTATCCCGGTTGTTAACCGATTCATTATTTGTAGAATGTAATCATCATTAATTGACTTTCACTGAGAGCGCTTCACGAATTGGCAATGATTTGGAAATTGCAACTGATAGGATGTCCGTTTCGGACCGGAAAGAATTGGAGGAGGAAGTTGAGTGCACTAATAGGAAAGAAAAAGTAGAATATTAAATAGACGTGAAAGGAGAAGTGGTGACCTCGAAACGATCGGAATTCATTTGTGATAAACAGTCCAGAACAAATCTGATAAAAACCTTCACATTCATAAATGAACAGAGAAAGTAAGGTAATGTCGAGCAAGTGCAGTTGATTGGCTCTACAATAATAATTATTTATGCTAGGTAGATCCAATTTTCTTTTCGTATTCCATTTGAATGAAATTAGATATCGAAGAATAGATCTTTCTTGATGCACTAGTACTTATTGCAATTGGAACTAGCATATACTGCTAGTTCAAGCTTACAAAATTATGGTGTTATTTAGTTTGAAGATTTGATTAATACGGTTTGGTGTATGTACGATTTCATGCTATTGAACTTGATGATTATTTTTACTATGTTGAATAAATTGGTAACGAAATCCATAAACACAATGTTGTTGATTTTTTTTTAGATATCTCATCATCATCATGTTGTTGATCATATCTCATAACGATAGAGAGTGAAACCTGTCTATATGTGATGAATGATGAGAATGATTAAACCTGTCAAAGGAGAGGAAGTTTACTTAAAAGTATGTTTCAAGGAGGATTAAGAGAAACAGTCTCAATTCAACAATCTCATGACATAACATCTTATAGAAAAATAAAAATTCACTCCAAATAGGCCAACTGCTTAGTCAATCGTTAAAATTAAATAGAAGTAAAGTTGAATAATTTTCAACAATTGTTTCTGTATCACTCCTCATTTCAAAACTTTTTCTCATTGTACTTTTATTAATAATTTTTGTGTGAATCGGATTCCATTTTTCTTCTGTGAACATCTGTGAAAAACGCTATAAATCAACTATGGAAATACATAGTCTAATAATAAATTCTGAACCAATATTGAACTTTCCAGTTTCAGATCTTCAACACATTTGGGAGTATTGTCTAGCATTAAATTATAGTTATCTATAATGTAGGAATGTAGCTATCATTATAGCTATCTAATGATACCAATAAACCATATACAAGCTTCAAAGTATAAATTCTCTATTACATATTGAGAATATTATGTATCAATATTAATACTATGTATTGTTCATCAAGTGTATAATTTCATATTGAAACAATACTTTCACCTACTCTAGCACATGGGTTTTCCATAGCTGAGTAGGTTAATTTCCGGGAAAAAATGATTTTTTTATTATTTGTACATAACTGAATCTAAATGTAAAATGTATGTATTGTATTTTTTTGAAGGAAATAAATTTATTTATTCAATAATAATATTATGGATTGCTACGATTTAATGCTAGACGAGCACCGAGTACGGTTTTTGCTGTACAATATCATTACGGTATCATCAATTTTCAACAAAGCGATAGCCTTTGTCTTTGAATTGGAGTAATCAAATTTGAATTTTGAATCACTCAATATGAATTTAGAAACACAAATGAATAGAATTATCTCCAGTAACCAAATTCCTTGGTCGTTTTCGAAAGTAAAAGCTATCTATCATAGCAACTTTAAATGAATGAAAATCAGGAAAACCAGCAATAATTTTGTCTTTATTCTCAATAGCCAAGTGCCCTAACACACACGATCTTCTTCGGAATAAACAGTATCAGAATGTGTCTGGTTGAAGGAAACAAAGAAGTCAACATGTCGTCGACTATCCTTATTGTGCTTTGATAGGATAGGATGTACGGTAGTAGTGCAGTTGGAATTGCCTTATTGGGGAGCTGCCACTCCTGCAGCCGACATCTCGGAAACGGTGCAATGCAGTGCAGTGCAGCTGGAAACGGGTCATTCTCACCATTCCACACATATGCTCGCGTTTCAGCTAGTTATTCGATTGATATCAATATTTTCTATTCAACTTATTTATTGAGTTATCAGGAACGTATTTATTATGATTATAATATAGCCTACAGTAAATAGATTGGATGACAGAAGAGATTCAAATATTGAATGATAACTATAGTCCGGACTATATAGTTGCCAATGCTGACCGAAACATTAGACCATGCGGTGATTAAGATGACATTACTTGAAAATGTTTACTTGAATCTGTGGAAGAGACCCCTATAGAGGGCTTGTAAACCTCAACTCTACCCACAAAACTTTTATACCAGGTACCTAAAGAAAGAATAGCGGGGTAAAACTTGGTGCTTTCTTGTCGTTATGTGCTCACAATGCTTGCTCTATGTTAATGCTCTACAAAGTTAAACATATCAATGTCATATTTCATCTGTCTACCTTGAATAACTCCATTTTGTTCAACTTGCGAAATCTTACAATTTTCCGCTTACTCATAGCAATCCTCATTTTGCTTTCCCTCCTCGCTTTTACATCTTCTCCTTTCATTTTTTTCTTCTGTTTCCTCTACTTTTTTTGAAAATTTAACGTTTTGTTTCCATCTCTTTACATTTTTATGTATTATTTTTTCATTTACCCCTGATTTCTATTTTGACGACTATTTTTTTGTTATTTTCATTTTTTTCCAAGTCTTTTTGTAAGTTTAAACTATAACTCTCAAATAAGCCAACAAAAATCCATGAATAAATAAAACTCATATCTCTGTTCAAAGACATTTCTATTCGATTGTTCAATTTGATAAAATATCTATCATAATCTTTTTGTATTATATTTTCGATAATTTCATCACCCAGTAGCGGCAAACATGTTATTTATAGTAAATGTTATCGTCAGAAAAACTTTAAACTTCTTAATCTTGGGAAAAGATAAATTTAAGAAAATTATTCGGGAATGTCCTATTTCCTGAGATATTCTCCCCATTCACTTCCGTGAAAGTTACTAGATACCGGTAATGAGATCCTAGGAAAATCAACATTCAGATCACGTCGATTTCTGAAAGATTTCATTTTCAAGTAGAGAAAGGATTATTAACTTGTTCACGTTAATTAATTTTAAACAATTTGTTTGGAGATCAGATATAAAATTCACTTAAATGAAACTGACTGAAACAGTTACTGAGTTAAACATTGATTGATTGACTTGATTCAGAACATTTGTGAAAGGGTTTCAATATTAATGTTAAAGCTAATTGAAATCTCATGTTGATCAATAATGATAACAAGATAAATGACCTACTCGCTTGTCAGATATTCAATTCTATCAATTCATTATCAACTAGTTTACACCTACAGCAATTGAATAGAGGTAATTATCTATTCCAGAGATTAGACTAACGCGTATCTGGTATTAAGTTGTAAAGCAGCCTAACTGAAAGCTGGAACATTACAGTCGACCTACTCTCATCTTATCTTCGATTAGATTTACCTTTAAATAAATGTTTTCAACAAAAAATGTCACGTTTCTAACTTTAGACTATTTTTTCAGATAGAATCCTGGTTGAGCAACGGAATGCTGCCTCGCTGGTTCTTCCTGCTTCTGTGTCTCCTTGCTAACGGGGTATATTAATTTCGATTATTTCTTCTTCGATTTTATTAGATTTTCACCAACTTATTTTCAATTACTTCAATCATTGAGCTCAATTTTTATCTAGGGCTAGAGCTATTCAATTTTATATTTATTTTTTATAAAGGATTGTAGCTGTTTTACAGTAAACTAGAAACAAAAAATAATCAAATTATTAAACTTAAGAAATGCAAGAAATTTTATGAAAACCGAACTAATTACTCTAGCTTCGAAAATACATAAATATACAATAAAATTGTATATTGTATGAACTTTTTATTATTTTTTACTATAGAAGAAGAATTTAGGCATTTGCAAACTATGATATTTTTCCGTAGATGAAAAACGAGTTCAGTTATTGTTTCTTTAATCTCAGGGCTTTTATCTTTGTTTTTTTATTTCAAATAATTATTAAAGTACCCTTTTTTAATTATTTTTCAATGCATTACATGTTCCAACTAATTATAGTCATTAGTCATTTTCAAAAGCAAAAGTTCTGTTATTTATGGTCAAACTTTGGGACCACAATCATAATCTTAAGTTCAAGCATTATGTTGGGTTTCATCACCAAAGGTTCAAGATTTCAATAGTTTACTTAATGATATTTTCCCTGGACTAATACTACTGTGTTTCGAATCGGAGTAGGCTACACGCCAAGCCTGAAAATGTTAAGCCTAAACACGGCTGCCTGAAAAGTGAAAAGTTTTATTCATGAGAGTTTATTAAATAAATTCATTTGTAATCTTATGAAATTTTTCTGAAACAATTTCCCACAATTTTTCCTTAAATTTGTGAGTGAAAATTGTGTGAGTGAATATTTCAAAGAAACATAACCTGAATTTGGACATTTAAATCTAAATTGGAATAAAATATATTTTGGGCGAATGCCTGTATTTTCGTTCCTTTTATTGTATAATAATTGTAATCAAATCAAATAAATAAATCATTACCCTTCCAATAAAGGGTTGAGTGCGCCTCAAATCACCCTAAAAATAAAGGCAGCAATCTAATTCAATTACAATAACCAAACAAACTTACATATTTTTCCTGAGGATGATGCCGACATTAGCTCCAAGCTTGTGCGTGTGAAAAGTGGAGATCAAATGGAATCAGATTACTGCTTTCAGTCAATATTCCTTGAGGGCAGAGTAGACGCGCATTCGGCCCTCTTCTCTCCCACTTTTTCTCTCTCATACCGCGGATTTTCAGACTGTTGTAGCCATCAACCTCAAAAATAACTACTGTCTTACAACTATTGGCAACTAGACCACTATTTTAATCAGGCTACAAAGTTTAATCGAATGTTAATCTGTAAGAAAAACAGGAGGAGGCGTTTAGGAAGTTCTGTTTACTTTCTTCGGTTGTCAAAACTAATTTCGGTAATTTGGGGAGCGCTGGGGCACTCCCCTAGCAATTAGCATGCGGTGGTCGTCCTCCTGCTCCTCCTCACCTCCAAACTCCGACAACGACCAAATAACTGTTGTTATTCTGGGCCAGCGCCGGCGGCGACGACAAAGTATGCCGCCGCATTTTGTATTTGAGCCCATTTTTTGCGTGGAAACATTCTAATCACTTCAATAAGACGCGGTGACCACATTCACTAAGTCCACCGTTGTCGCCACACCCCCTAAACCATAACACATTTTGCGTCGCTCCATCATGTTTGTACTTTTTGTTGTGTGCATTAGTAGAATTTCCAACAAAAAAATTTGCGGCTGGCGAATTATTAATAAAAAACTAAATAATATAATAAATACTAGGCTGAAACAGTAGTTTGATAGCTTCGAAAAAATAGGAAGAATATAATGGAAAAAATATAGAACTAGAATGTGTTAGTCTGATCAGCTGACTCACTCGCCATTTTTTTATTTAAAAAAATAGAGCAGATTGTTATCAAAATTTTATATCAAATTTATAATTTTTAAAACAAATTTGACCGAGTTGGAGTCATGTTCCAATCTTGCCAGAATGTCTTCTTGGCTAGGACAGACTATCCGGTACTCTATAAACGGTATTTTTCCGCATTACCTTAGTTTTCATCAGAGTCTGAGACAAGAGAAATTATATTCCATTTATGGACAAGAACTTAGCTTTTTCTGGGTCTGGGTCACGATCAAAATAACCAATAGATTGACTATGTTTGGAATGAGATGTTCAAAGACAAAAGATACCGGCTTAAATCCTAGATTTAGCCCAGGCAAATTAGACTTCTAAAACCTAAAAAATGATGGATGGCTGGAAATGATCTTAAACCACTGTGGACATCCCAAATAAGTTTAATATGAGTTTGCGACGCTTTCTGAGTGGCGCGTAATACAGAGTGCCCGAAAAACCACAGAAAATTTGTTCATTTTCTAGTTTTTTGCAACTCACGTCAAAACCAAGCGTCGGACAGAAAAATTTTCAATTACAATGTTTTAGTAAATAGAATTCTTGAGCGATTGATACCAACCATCTGTGATAAGCGACAACCGAGTTATGATTTTTTTAAATAATGTATTTTTTGAGAGAAATTAAATTTGACAATTTTCAATTTTTGATTGCTTATATCTTCTGTACGTTTCATTAGAAATGTAAAATTCAAAATCCCTCTGGGGATAATTTTATCCTGTACAATTCAAGACCAAATGGAACTTTCTATCTTGTATATTTTTTGTGCTAGAGCTCTCAACATATTTCCTTGTACAACAAAAAATACAATATTTTCAACAATAATGACCAAAATGAATCTCTATATCCTTGTATTGGAGTTTTCTACCAGAATATTTTTTATTAGATCCTATTTCAATATAATACCCACCATACCGTCCAGTTAGAAGGACTCTTTAAGGATCTTTTCTGCGAAATATTGTTTATGAATTGTTTATTGTAAAGATTGTTTATAAATAATTAAGGACACCCGTAACATTCGTAAAACTCAATAGATCTTAACAAACTATAGCTCATTGTTTCCAGCTCATCAAGGCGGTTCAAATGCATATATCATTTGTTAAATTCGATCAAAATTGAAAATTTTAAGACCTTGAGTACTTTGAGTTCATTCACATATACCGGGAAAAAGGCTACTATTTGTGTTAAAATGTGTCTATCTTGGAAGCCATTAATAGTAAAAATTTATATCTGGGCTTAAATTGTAGAGCATGAGCTCCTCTATCATTTGATATGTAGAAATCATGAATTCAAGTCGATAAGGTTAGATTTATTTACAATTGAAAAACATAAAAAGTCACTTTTACAATTTTCCCTACTATCACTATATTCAAAATTTGATTCTAAAGTGAGACATTTTGGAGTTATTAATGCATTTTTGTTCTCAAATTGTGCAGAATTAGTTTATCTATTATTCAATATTAAGAAACGCGTTGATAACTTTAATAGTAAATTTAGCATTTTTTAGGTGCTAGGCACTTTTTTAGTCTAATTTGCCTGGGCTAATTATGATTGTTTATAAATAATTTTATTCACCCTATTCCATTGACTAAACAAAGCACCCAAATAAAATGTTGGAAATGATTAAAGATTAGAGAAAGATGGAGAGTGAGTTAAAGAGAGACCGCGAGAAAGTGAGTGAGAGTGATATCAGAGTACTAAGTTATGAAATTTGTGAAAAATCTAAAAATTCTATCATCGAGTTTAATACAAGATTAGATCAATAATATTTATCAATAGGCTACAATTATATTCAATAATTTGTCTAAAAGGATGTCAAAGGAGTAGGACTAGAGTTATTTTTACCGATATTGGCATATCGAATGATTGATTGAAAACTATTGTAAATTGGCAGCAAGATTATTGCACGAAAAATTCAGTTTTCCTATCAAACCAGAGATCAACACTTTTTTATGGAAAACAAAAACTCCATGAACAATATTGTTTTTGAAAGAAATAATTCACTTAATTACTAACTATACCTCTCAATGAATGGAAATTGATTTTATTAATTTTAGTATTCATATGTTATTATTCCACATTCTATCCATGGATCAGGGAAGCTAATCAATGAGATTCTATTTTTTCCGAATACGTATAAAATTTCTCAGGTGTAAGTTGCTATCAATGAACTTGAGATCTTAATTCTCCAAAGTGCGTTGTTTACATGGGTCACTCATCCAAACCAATAAAATTAATCTGATACATCTAATCTGGAATGATTACTCAACTTATCTATGATACATTATAAAACTACAGAGGCTGTACACTCACACCTCAGAGAATATACAGTATCTGTAAACTATACATAATATAAAAAGTTGATCACCTCGATACCTAGTTCAATAGCCTTTAAAAAAGCAAGCAAAAGTTTCAAAATAGTTTGACCTGGCATATTCCACCAAAATATTTGCCTGATTACGAGTTTGCTTTCATCCATCATTTCTTTTGTAATTTAGCAAATAGATAGAAATTCCTAAATAGATGTCGACAAAAATCACCGATAGTCTCATCAGGCGTGTGTGTCATCCGACACTGCTTCCGGAAACAGAGCTAGCACATATACACACACAACGAACGGATACAATCGAAACAGGTATTTGAACTATATAGTCATCGTGTTCGCACATGGTTCGGTGTGATGGTGGGAAAGGGTTTGGGAGGGCAGGGCAGGGGAGGGTAGCCCGGTCACGCGGTCTCTAGGTCACACAAGTTGCCGTGGTGGTGAAGGGGGGAGGGAGGGGGACTCATCTCATTCACAGCGCGGCGCGACCGGTCTCTCCATTCCATTAACCAGGATCGAGCAGGTCACGTGATACGTACGACGGGACGGGACGTGACTTGTGCCGGGTCACTCGGCCAATTCTTCTCCCTCCCGCAACCCCTCAATCAACCAATCACTTAAAACAAACCGCCGGCTCATATCTCTTAAGAAACTTGTCAGTTTGTTAATCTATGTATGCCCCCCTCCACCAGCCCCCAACCTCACTCTGCAATGCCGTCACGACTAATCGAAAATTAAAACATGGTCATAAATTTGGCTGACGCTATTCAATATTCTCTGCCATAGCGTATCGTATTGTGTTCTTAGCAATTTTCCAATTTCCTATTCTCTGTAGCTTCTTATTGGAATAGAGGATGTTGAACACATTTAAGAATACTTTTCGTTTTCAATAAGTAGAGGATATATGCATGTTGCCTACATTATTCAATTGAGTTAGTATTAACTAACGATAAAAGGATCAGAGAAGATAACAAATGTAAGTTTATCTAAGAAGGTATTTTTGTATTATGTTGCAGTCATCTGAAGAAGTAGAGGTAGTGGAAGCTGTGTCAGGTGGAAGCAGTAGCGGTGGCAGTGGCTCGGTGGATGTCGTGGAGAAGCAGGCGCAGAACCGCGAGGATGCGGCCGTCGGAGACTCAGGAGGAGGAGGCGGTGGAGGCGGCAGCGACCAGATAGCGCAGGAGTCGGTGGCCAAAGAGGCGAGTCGGCCGCTGCTGCTCAAGCCCTACCATGGCGCACTACCCCCGCCACCCCAGCCCTACCATGGCCCGCCTCCACCCTTACCGCCCCCACCTTCCGTGCTGAACGACGCCGTTGAGAAGCTCGACGCGTGGCCAGTGTCGGCGCCCGACATGCCCAAGATCGTCAGTTTGGACGTCAAGTGCGAAAAGAACGCGATGAAAGTGTTTGTCGGCTTCGACAAGCCTTTCTACGGCGTGGTGTTCAGCAAGGGCCACTATAGCAACGCCGACTGCGTGCACCTGCCAGCCGGCCTCGGTCGCACTGCAGCCAACTTCGAGATCGGCATCCACGCGTGCGGCACGGCCGGCAACACCGAGAACGGCCTCTACGGCTACGGCGCCGATTCCGGCTCGGGCACCTACTTTGAGAACATCATCGTCGTGCAATACGACCCGCAGGTGCAGGAGGTCTGGGACCAAGCACGTAAGCTGCGCTGCACCTGGCACGACCAGTACGAGAAGTCGGTCACGTTCCGGCCATTCCCTGTCGACATGCTGGACGTGGTGCGCGCCGACTTTGCCGGCGACAATGTCGGCTGCTGGATGCAGATCCAGGTGGGCAAGGGGCCCTGGGCCAGCGAGGTGTCCGGCCTTGTCAAGATCGGACAAACTATGACCATGGTGCTCGCCATCAAGGACGACGACTCCAAATTTGACATGCTCGTCAGGAACTGTATGGCTCACGACGGGAAGCGAGCACCGATCCAGCTGGTTGACAGACAGGGCTGTGTGACAAGACCCAAACTCATGTCCAGGTTCACCAAGATCAAGAACTTTGGCGCATCGGCGTCAGTGCTGTCCTACGCACACTTCCAGGCATTCAAGTTCCCCGACTCGATGGAGGTGCACTTTCAGTGTACTATTCAGATTTGCCGCTACCAGTGTCCCGACCAGTGCTCATCGGGGTTGGCGGAAGCCGACTCGTACGGGCCGCCCCCGCCGCCACAGCGGGTCGTGCTGGACGGATACCGGCCGAGGGACGAGCGCCGTGTACGAGGACGACATCGGCGTGACGCGTCCGAGGAGGTGGGCGTCAACAGGATTATCAGAGTGGTGTCGACCGGCGACCTCACATTCTCACTGGACGACTCCAACACGACTGCACCTACCATGGTGTTCCCGGCTGATCAGGGTGCACCCAGCCACGCCGGCGTCATCTGCATGACGACGCCCGGCTTCGCTGCCACCCTCGCACTCCTGCTTGCCGTCCTCGTCATCTCCTGTCTGCTCTCGGCCTTCCTCTGCATCCGACTCAGGCTTAGACTGAGGCCCAAGGCACTTGCCTACCCTGCCCCTCAACCACCACCAGTGCCTACTGTCAAAGTTGCCAAGAGCTGTTTCTATTCGTGAAATTTTATTTATAACTTTTCTTAAAACACTATGATTAAATGATGATGATGATGATCTAAGGGCTCCTAAATACGAGATTTGAATCTAATAGACAAGGAAAAAAACGCATAGATTGAGCTCTAAATAGATTTCAACATTCTGATAAGTTTTAGAAGAAGAAAAGAAGACCAAAAGATAAAATTAGGTGTATTTTTCATCAAGTTCTAGCTCAAGATCTACTTGAATCGACTAAATCAAGATCATCATCACTCACCATTGAAAAAGAAAAAAGAATGAGTTCCAATAACGATAATTTTATAAAATCACAAAAAATCAAGAATATGCCCAGGGAAAGATAAAATTAATGAAGGATGAATTGTGTTCATAACGATTTTATAAAAAAAGCTTTTGAATGAGCGAATGATTTTCTCCTATTCATTACTTCTAGTTTGATGATCAAACTCAATGTGGGAGTAAAAAGTGGGAGTTTGGTTAAATAAAGGACGTACGGTATTTTGAGAAATGGACCAAATTTATATGGGACTAGCCAAAGTTCAATGGGATAGCTTTTTAAATATCACCAAGAATAATATTTATGAAAATGTAATCAAAGTAGTATTACCTTCGTCGAAGCCATTAATTATTATTGAATACGAACTAAAATTATATGGAAAGAAGATTCTCAATTTAATCATTGAATTACTGCAGTTATATATTGTCTATTACAGTATTCTTTGGAAATTCAATAATTTGAAGAATTTCTAGATAAAATGAATACTGTGAGTTGATTCTCACGATGCGCTGTGCAACAGATAACTACTTTTCACAGGGATCGATCTTTTGAATGAATCCTTGAAATGTTTTAGGTATCTAACATACCGTACACATTTTAATCAAATTTAAATCAAATTATTGTAATATAATAAGAAAATGGGGCTCTGGTTAAATCGCGACATATTGTAACAATTGATTGATGGGTTACGCTCCAATATGAATAATAATCTTTGTAACAAGAGATAATTTAGTAGATTGATTCTTCAATCAAAATATTTATATATTATTTAATAATTTACTATTTATTTTAGATTATTTATTAAAGTACAGGCTACTCGAACAAACATATTCTAAATCTGTAGTAGGCCTGAGTACTTGATTTTGACAGCCAAAATTAATGTAAAGAGACCTTACAGTAACTGAAATTATTTACAGTACTCACAACTGAATAGTAGTAGTTTTAAACCACGAAATAGTTAATGGTTTCAATGCTTCATACACTAAGATTTTCTCACTTTACAGCACATAAAATTATTGAATGTAACAATGTAAAGTTGTTCTGTATATCTTGAAAATTCAAGTCAAAATTGATCACTTCTCAGAATCATACAGTAATATTACGATAATCAATGCCGTTATGAATGACTTTTACGTTTGCATTTAGATAATTAAATCAAATTTATCAGGATCATTAAATCAACATATACAACTGGTAATCAAAGAACATTCCATGAATCATCCAGGAATATTCAGTAGTGAAGTTTTGTTTTTAGCAGAGCTAATTGATATTAAGTCTTGGCATAATATTGAAATGTCATGTTACCTTCATTGTCTTCAACTTTTTCTTATAAGAAGTTGGAAATGTCAATTTAATGCTCAAACCTCCCAATATTATCTAGTTGAATAGTTTTAGTGATGTAAATACAGCATTATATTTAATTTTTAAGGGGAAGCTGATTATATTCAAGTGGTAAAGTCGTGATTATATTGGCTTGATAAACTGTTCAACCTGTGTGAATTTTTGGGTAAAAAAGACCAACTTTCAAGGTGCAATAATAGTATTTTAAACCGTTGCGAAGAGAACTAAAAAATTTCAATTACTATACAAGAATAGGCCTAATAATTTTAGCTGAAAGAAGTTTTCACAACATAGAAATTTTTCCTCTGATGAAATTAAAATTGAGTAAAAATAGAAGTTGTATTATGAATAAATAAAACTTATAAAAATTCAATCATCACTGGTACCGTATACATGTTTTTCAGTTATAAAAAACTGTTTTTCAGAAATAAAACTGTCAACAACTGGTTCTGTAGGATAACAAATTTTCAATTGAAAATATTCATAGTAAAGTTTAATATTCTGAATGTTAAGAGAGCTAATGTGGAGAGCTAAAAGTTTTGAATTGTCTTGATGTTTTGACTAGATTATTTTGTAAAATTATTTACACAGATATTCACATCGGTTGAATGGCTGCTACTTACTTAGCTTTAGTGAACATTCATTTCTAAGTTATTTAAATTGTATTGTATGTTAAATGTAGTATTTATTCAATTTGCTAGTGTGTGAATTTATTTATTGAATGAGTGTATAATTTCTTTTTATATGAAGTGTGAGTGGGTTTAATTAATTTACTGGTTTAATGTATTAACACAACCTATACACCATTTAAATAGGCTGATCCTCAGGTGAATTTGTTTGTCAATAATAAATGTATTATTGCAGTACTTTGTATAGGTCAAAGCAGTAAATTGTAATGGAAAAGCTGAATGAAACACATAATAAATTACTATTTGCAAAAACTTATAAGACTAAAAATAGGTTTGCAAAGAAACAACTTGTATGTTTCCTTTTTCAAATTTTACAGAATGTATAACAAATTACTGTAAATTATCAATCGGGAAATATTTACAATTGAAAAATACTGAGTACTTTTAATAGAAAAAGTACAATGATGAATCAAAAATGTCTGTCTATGATTTAATTGAATTAACATACTCTATAACTCCAGGATAAAATTACTAAAATGGAAAGGTTAGAGAAAATATGTAGTAAGTACTGATCGGCTGTTGATGAATAAAAAAAACTTATTAGTTGAATAAAAACCTAATTTTGTTAATAAAAGAGTTAATATAACTTATAAAATGGAAAAATTAATCTAGCATATTAATATTCTTCTATATTCAAACAAAACAAAGGAAATTTCACAGGTGATAGTTGGAAAATCAATTGAGAGGGCCTTATTCAAAACAATATATATCATCAATTCAATATAAATTTAATCGAAAGAATAGCCAATTCATTTGACAATGGCTAAATTTGACGGCGAATGTTAGGAATATGATGATTATCAAAATAAAAAGGTAGAATTTACATTGCAAATTTTTGACAATGACTGAATTTGAAGGTGAATGTTAAAATTATGACGAAAATCAAAAGAGAAAGACAGAATAAACTCAAATTCAAAGCACTTTTTCATCTCTTGGAGAATACAAACAACAAAACCAAAACATCAAGCTTTATAAAAATCAAAAAATGGAAGACTAAGTCAAATAAACTGTTCTCGTTTTACTTAGGTTTCATGCTAAATCGTTGTTATAATGGTATAATTTTTATTTTTGTTATTTTACAGTATTTATTTATGTGGAGTGCCTTCTAGAGCTAACAATGTTTGAATCAAACTGAGCAAATTGTAAGATTGAATGTTTTCTATTAAATTGTTATTTTCGTATGTGGATAATGTTGTTGTGTTAAAACCCTGTATGCTTTTGAAACTATGTATATACTTTTGAATCTTGACAAAGAAAATACGTCAGACTGACTAGATTTTAGAGAGGCTAACAGAGTAGATGAGAGGGCATCAATAAAATACTATAAACTGAAATAGCTGTACAAAAGGAACCAATAGTTCTTTTAATTTATAAGCAAAATATTTTAAATGTTACACCAACATTTAGTTTCAATATAACTTAATATATACGAGATATTAGGTGGATTTGAGGATCCCATTTTGACTAAATAGCTTATTTTCAATTTAAAGCCTCTCTGTAATCTACTCGACGTATTAATTTGATCAAGTCGACTTTATGATTTGATTTTGACTCAAAACGACGCGCTACAAGCTTCAGGGATTGCTGCCTCATCAGAATGAGACAATATTTTTTCAATGGAAAATACAGGGTGTTTCAGGAGGAATGTGCAATACTTCTCAGACTGATTCCTTACACCAAGTAGACAAAAAAGTTTCATGGGACCAACCCCAAAAAACGCTTTGTTACCGAGATAACAATGGCGGAAAATTTGGATTTTTCAAAATATATTAATTTTTCTAATTCTTTAGAGGCTTTAGTGAGGTTCTAAAATAATCAAATCCTATGTCAAATATCTGAGAAATTCAATGAAACCAGTTCCAAGTTTGGAACTTCAACGGTTATTGAGATAATTGGAAAAATACGCTAAAAAACGCCATTTTTCAACAATAAGGGTTATAACTGGATAAGGAATCATAAAACTTTTTTGTCTACTTGGTGTAATGAATCAGCCTGAGAAGTATTGCACATTCCTCCTGAAACACCCTGTATATAGATTGAACGGTCAATTCGAGCAAGCGATAAGTGGGTATTAATACTGTGGACTAGACACCACTCCTGTCAGTTACTGATTAATTAAGTCCAGTCGCTGGAAAAACGTCTTTCAAGACTCATCTTGAACATTATATCATTTGAAAAATATTATCATAATTATAATTACCTAATTTAATTTTCAATAATTTATCAATTATATACCGGTATTTAGTTTTCTTTAAATACTGTAGTTCCAACCAGGAGGGAGAGAAAGACGAATTGAAGAGAGCAACAGTATATTCGTAGAAAAACTGTCTTTTGAGACACGTACAATGCACAACGAAATCGAAATAAAAAATTACATATAAATGTTTCTATTACATTTATAATACTCGAGAGAATAAATAAAATAAAAATAATTGTCTGTGACATCTGATTCTTTGAATTCGTTACTCACATCAATTTCATAATCACATTCAAAGTATTATTTGAAGAATATTTCTAATCGAGGTCCGAGAAATCCGATAGGTCGAAATCATCGTCCATTAGGTCACTATCTTCATCGGAAATGAGTTGAGCTATTGAGCTAGAAAAAAGAAGAAGAATTTAATTTTTCAATTTCAATACTTAGCATGAATAAATAGAAAAAAATGCATTAGAAATATTGATGAACTGAGGGCGATTCTCATTTAATTTTATACTTACTTTATAAGAAGTAAAGACTAAAAAGATATAGTCTGTCTAAGCAAAGAAGACCCTCTGGCAAGATGGGAAAATGAGCTTCAGCTTGGTTAATATTTGTTCAAAAATTATAAATATAGTCTCAATAGTAGTTCAAATTATTTCCTACAATTTGAGATCAATTAAATAAAAATTAAACAAAAATTAGATAATTTTTGAACCAATATTGACCGAGTCATTCTTCCATCTTGCCAGAGGAAAAGTCTTCTTTGCTTGGACAGACTATAATGTACTTGAAAAGTACTTGATTAATACCATGGCCATAACCTCATTCTACAGTCCTTAATTCACAAAACAAGAAGGCGGCAGTAAGGGCCTAGCCAAGCGTAATGGCAATGATCCAAGTTGCTATTCTTCAGAAGTGATAGATGGTTATGCCATAGCTGCCTTTAATAGAAGGCCTTGCCTTAATAAAATGGTAAAGTCGCACCACTGTTACAGTCAACCCATATGAAAGCATTGAGCAAAGTTACAAACATAACCACCTCTTTGATAGAAGGTTATGTTACAAATCATGTATGTTGACTTGGTTCTCTCTTTTGAGCATAATTTCCATGAGATATGATCATATGATCATAAAACTTTTCTTATGAAATTATTCTAGTGTTTTCTGACCTGTATTGTGTTAGGAATTAGCAGAAAAGATTGAAAAATATATCTAAAGATTGCTATGATTTGTAGCAAGTCAAATGTGAGAACGCACACAATAAACGCATTCGTTGAAACGTCTGATTTAAAAATGATTACAATGCTTTCAAATGAACCGATTTTCTTACCCTACACAGTTGCCACTTTTAGGACCATGTCCTTATTAGAGGTATGTACTATAAAAATTTGAAAGCAATCATATTGATCAAACGTGATCACATCATTTCACAATTCAATTTAATATCAAAGATTCAATGACTTAATTCATTACTATAAATCATTGAAGTAATTGCATGAATGGAATCAATTCAAATCTAATCCTCACCGTGTGAGAAAAAGTGAAATAAATTTGTTTTAGAATACTCACGATAGCACAAGTACTTCTTCTGTGTTTGAGTTCCAATCAACAATTCCGGGGTTTGAGATCTTCTGCTCAAGAATCCAATCTAGCCTCATACGTAAATCCTGAAAAAGAAAATATGTTTAGGATTATAAGGATCATACCACGCTATGGTAGAAGGACAATAAATAATATTTGAATATATTATCCCAAGTTTTGGATAAAATAACATATTTTCATATAATTCAATATTACAGATTCATCTACTAATGATACTCGGTAGACATCTCGCGCATATTGCACCCTATATTATGAGACGTGATTTTTTCCCAAGCCCAGTAGCTGATTACATAGTAGCTCATATAGTAGTTGATTTACATTCCGCCTAAAAATAGTCAATACTGTATTTTCAATTTCTAAGTTTGATAAGCAAGTAGATTAGCAAAGATCACCCAATTGAAAATGTTCAAAAATATTATAATATTAAGTTCTTTTTACCGGAAAGCAGACACTTCATGCTACTACAGCTGTGACATATTGTTACAGCTATAACAATTTATTTTATTTATTCATGTATCATCATTGTATGACATTAACATTCAAGAACATTTCCACTTCATAGGTAATTTGTTACAATTTTTCTTAGTCCATACAAAATAGACTAAGAGTACAGAAATAGGCTATTTAGTATAGTACCATTCTAAAAGGAAATACAGGGTGCTCATAAATAATTGAGCACATTTCATAGGTGAATAGAAAAATAACCATCCAATGTACTTACTTGTATGATGATTTATTGAAAAGGCAATTTCAAATAGTTTTATTTACAACACTTGACAAGTTCAAGAAATTTCCACATGAGTACCATTTGTGGCACGTAAAATGTCTAGACGATATCAATTTTACGCCATACATTATTGATCATATCTGGAGTGATTTCATCAATTACGGCTGTGATTTTTCTTTTAAGTTCATTGATATTACGTAACTTGGTTGCATACACTCTATCTTTGACAAATCCCCAAAGAAAGAAATCAAGTGGTGTAATATCAGGGGATCGAGGTGGCAGGGAATTGGTCCGTCGCGGCCAATCCAACGTTCAGCACAATGAACCCTGTAGCCCCCACCATAGAGCCGACCGTGTTCGTTGAAGGTCAACACAAACTGTAGTATCTACGCTAATGTTTGTGACAAAAATAGGCGCCCTACTGCAGTTTGTTATTTTTCTATTCACCTATGAAATGCGCTCAATAATTTATGAAGAAAAAAAATCGAAATCTCAAAGTCTATCATTATTGAACTCTGACACCGAGAAGTATAATTTATCAGTACTGTTAAAAATTGACCTTATAGTTTTCTTAAAAAGCTTCAGAGTCAATCTTTCGAATGTTCTCGGGTGATCTATTATAGAATCTTCAGAATAAGACATTAATAATATAATAGTATTATTCGAGAATAAGAAGGATACTTCATAGGTGGCAAGCACATATGTAACAATGAGTAAACGGAATTATTTTACATTCAAATTGAACTATGAGTATAATTTATTATATCATCACAATATAAAAAATCAACCTAATACTGTAATTGGATGATAGGCTTTTATCTAGCCCAAGTCTTGATTCTAGAGTGCTGAATTATTATGTACTCACCAAAATAACCTTGGCTGCTTGTGGATCGATGGCGAATCTGACTTTATCAGATAACTCGAACACAGTCTTGCCATCCTCTTCTGTTATATTAACACTATGGCCGAAAAAGAAGAGAGGCAGTGGATGCACCATTGTGCTGTCGTGTAGGTAGATCTTGCTAGTTTTCAATTTCAAATGGTACATGAGAAATTTGCTTTCAAACGAAATGGATCTATCGTTGACGGAGCGAGGATGCAGCTCGACTTTTCCATCTTCCACCGTCTGAATCTTTGGCACAAGTCTTCTGCCGTTTCGTCCGTTTCTCATTTTTCCACCCCTGAAAACAACAAGCAATTATATAAATTCAGTAATTATATAATTACGGCACTTTGCAATTCATTTATAGTCTGATCGTGCATAGAAGACATTCTGGCAAGATGGGAAAATGACTCGAGATCGGTCAATATTTGTTAAAACATTGAAAATTTGGCCTCAAATTGTAGAGCAGAATGTTTTCTACAATTTGAGACTAAATTTATAATTATTGAACCAATATTGACCGAGCTGGAATAATTTTCTCATCTTGCCAGAATGTCTTCTTTGCTCGACCAGACTATACCCGGTTCGTGAGTCACTAAATCAACTAGCCCCCGTTTCGGACACCAGGATTTTTGGACTTCCGGTTTTCTGCCGTCCCTAAATTCAACTAAATTGGATGAAGCTTGGTACACACGTGATGTGTCTCTGGAAATATTGAAAAGGATATGCGGAGGTATGAGAACTCAAACATATGATTGAATATTTCATTGAAAACATGATAAGGCATTTTCTAATATTAAATGTCTCACCAACCGGAAATAAGTTTGCATAAGTTATGTAAATAGTATAATGTTGTTCGTAGAACTTTATCTGTACAAGTCAATAAAAGCCTCTATTTATTATTGAAATCGGTAGATTCTATTAAGAATTAAAGGACGAAATATGAAAAAACTTGAAAAGAAACAATATGTTGAAATAAATCAACAATGAGCTATAGTTTGTTAAGATCTATTGAGTTTTACGAATGTTACGGGTGTCCTTAATTTATTATCCTTAAAGGGTCCTTCAACTGGAAATAGCCTGAATTGAAGACGGTATGGTGGGTATTATATTGAAATATGATCTAATAAAAAATATTGTGGTAGAAAACTCCAATACAAGGATATAGAGATTTATTTTGGTCATTATTGTTGAAAATATTGTATTTTTTGTTGTACAAGTAAATATGTTGAGAGCTCTAGCACAGAAATATACAAGATAGAAAGTTCTATTTGGTCTTGAATTGTACAGGATAAAATTATCCCCAGAGGGATTTTGAATTTCACATTTCTAATGAAACGTACAGAAGATATTATAAGCAATCAAAAATTGAAAATTGTCAAATTTAATTTCTCTCAAAAAATACAGCATTTTAAAAAATTCATAACTCGGTCTACGCTTATCACTTAGGGTTGGATTTGATATCAATCGCTCAAGAATTTTATTTACTAAAACATTGTAATTGAAAATTTTTCTGTCCGACGCTTGGTTTTGACGTGAGTTGCGAAAAACTAGAAAATGAACAAATTTTCCGTGGTTTTTCGGGCACCCTGTATTACGCGCCATTCAGAAAGCGTCGCAAACTCATATTAAACTTTTTTGGGATGTCCACAGTGGTTTAAGATCATTTCCATCCATCCATCATTTTTTAGGTGCTAGGCCCTTTTTTAGTCTAATTTGCCTGGGCTATTAGATAGTACAGTCATAGACTATAGTCGGCGCGATCTAAGTTGATGAAAACCCCCTCCACCCGAGAAATAGCTACAGTTGCCAGATTGTTTGAAATGGTAACATCTTCAAATTCGCGATTAAACCCCATATCTAGACGTAGAATTTTATCCTTGATATGCCAGTAGTATTAAAAAAGTTCCTGGGTGAAAAACAAAGGAAATTTGATTTTTTTGAAAAAATTGAAAAATCGCGATAACATTACTTTCTTCTGTATATCACTTTTCTCACAATCATGGGTTGTAGTGAAAATAAAGTTTTTTATATCAAAATGACAAGCAGAATTCGAGATTTCTAATGGTTTTTGATTTTTCTATATTTGACCAATAATTATGTTTCAATTAATGAATATGTTTGCCAATGTCGAATCTACTCGAACAGAAAACATGAAATTTTCGATGATTTAGAAACTTTTTTGTTTGAGAAGATAAGTGGGTGGTGGAAACGAGAAAGTTGTTCAAAAACAATTGAAATTATTTTCTCAAATGTCAAAAATAGTCGGAAGATCGTAATTTGGCCTCTCAAGAGTTTCAAAGTAAGGAGAGCGGTATATGCATGAATCATTGTATGTTAAAGATTCGAGTTATTGAAGCTAATCGACTTGGATATTCGAGCTGCGAACAGCTGGTTTATCATAAAGCCGCGTATCGACAGTCCGAGGCATGTGCTACGAATGCCTCGCTGTACAGTCTGTTGACACAAAAAAGAGTACTACTACTAGTTACTATCTACCGCGTATCGACAGTCCGTGCTATACATGCTACACATGCCTCGGACTGTCGATACCGGGTTTGCTAGCAGCGAGGCAAACGCTGCACACAATTCGCAGCGAGCAGTGCCTGTTGCCTCGCAACGCACAACGAACAATTCTACAAACTAACCTCAAAATTGTACCCTATTCCTATACATTTTTGTGATTAAGAATTCTATTTGGGTGCAAAAGGTTCTAATAGGCAATAATAAGCATTGCCTTGAATTTTTATCTACTAATTGAGCACAAACTAACCTCCAAAGTCCAAATTATCAATTGTCAGAGCTTAGTTGCTTTGTCTCCCGCTTGATGGCGCTAGACAATTTGTTCGCGTGCTCGCATTTTTGGTTACAAAAATGCAGATTTTTTATTATAATTATATACTATATACTATACTATAATTATAATTATTTTTGATTATTGCAGATTATATTCACACATATGCCTCAGCCATGAGTTTATACTTTTTTTGCGTCACCAGACTGTACTGCGAGGCATTCGTGGCACATGCCTCGGACTGTCGATACGCGGCTTAAAAATAGTGAGTTTCACAACACCGCGTGATTTTTCCGAAGCTACGCTGTCACTTTTAACATTCAGTTGAATGTGTTTGCCTTAGAAGTTTCAATTCCACGCAAAATGAAAACGTAGCTATTTCTCGGGTGGAGGGGGTTTTCGTTAACTTACATTGCGCCGACTATAATCATAATTAATATTTCATTCATTCAGAAAAATAATAGACGATCATTCAAATCGTATGTGATTAGCCTATTGTACCAATGCTATAGTCTGTCCAAGCAAAGAGCAAGATTATTATAAGACTTTAATAGCTTTGGCAAAGAATACGTTCTGGCAAGATGGGAAAATGACTCCAGCTCGGTCAATATAAGTTCAAAGATTATAAAAATTTGTCTCAAATTGTAAAAAAAACAACTGCTGGAGTCATTTTCCCATCTTGCTAGAATGCCTTCTTTGCTTGGACAGACTTTAACATGCTACCAATCAGAAAAAAATTCAATTTCAATTGAGTTTTTATAATTATTATTGAATCAATCATTTTTTATGGATAACATTTACAATTAAAACCTAATAGTGGATAAGAAAATTGACTTACTTGATAATAGCCACATTGGGATACAGGCCAGCACAGATGACGGCCCTGAGTAAGCCGATGTTATTCGAATTTTTGTTTGAAAATTCCTCTTTGTGGTCTTCTGAACGAAGAAATTTCATATCATACAGGTAGCCAGCAAACTGTTGCTTCATATCTCTGAAATTAAAAAACGATAGATTCATCACCAACTGTCGGAATTAGAAAAAAATCAGAGCAATCAAATTACAGTTGTATTAACAATTTCTGTAGAAAACGTAGATTACATAGAAAACATAGAATAGAAAGGAAACAGATTGTTGAGGACAGACCCAAGAGTATAGAGAATTTATTTATTCTAATTTTGAAATTCTAAATATTTTTTTGTACATTAATTAACAAGTTGGTTGAGATAAATTATCTTCAGAACAGAGATAATTCTATTAGATCCCAAAAACTACCATGCACTTGAATTCCTAAAAAATCTATAAGTCCCTATACCTCAGTCACAATAACTTGAGACAAAATACGATACGGCACAGACCCGACAAAAAAGATTCGGTCACATTGCCAATGCCTTTCTAAGTCGTGAATTGGTAATTTTATTGTCCTGGTTAAGGTAGTGACGCCATATTTGAATGCACACATACGCAGGAAGTTTATTTACGTTGTTTCAAGTAATCGTAAAAAGGGTATAGTAGTAATCTTATGCCGGTTGAACTCATTTGAATGTTCATGCAAGATGTCATTATCATCACATTTTCATGAAATAGAATGATTTTCAGATGGGACTTACCTCAGAAGAAAAAGAATGTTACGAACTAGAAAGCTTCGGTTGCAGAACTTCCAGCCGTATCCGTCATATTCGGCCTTCTCCCATTGGCTGAGTGCCTCTGCCATAAGCAGATGATCGCTTTTCCTTCCCATATCGAAATTATCCCTCACTTCATTGACTTGATCTTCCTTGTTCTGGAAAAATCATAACTCAAAATTTTCAATCTAATTCTGTATTCAATTTGAATAGAGTTTTTTAATAACCACTTCAAATTTTTCCATTTCAATTAAATAAATAGAAGTTGCATGGCAGGAAGCAGAGAAGAAATTTAATATAAATCACTACCCCTAGATTCACCCATATAAGAAGTGAATAATTCCACTTCTGTCTACTGATAGTGTGCGAGAGTGAGGTATTGATCTGATCGTCCACCGATAATATTGAATCGTTCATTTTGTAACCACAAAATCGTTCATTTTTGTAACTACTAAATTGCCCTGTGGAATAACTCATTATTATATGCATCACTATTCATGAATTAGAACGTTAGGAGCTCACTACCAATTTGTTCTGTGTAATCGTGTTGACTTGGTTAGGTGGAACAGAGAACCATAAGGTTTCAACATTGCCAGGAGAAAAATAAAACATTCAATCAGTCAATCATCATCATCATTCCATCACATTCCAATATAACTTACCAGCGGTACAACAAACGCATCCTTGAATCCGAGACTGGCAGCGACTGAGAAGATGGGATCGACACAGCCAAAGAGAGCAGCCATCAATATCATTTTACCAATCTGGGGATCAACTGGTAACTGAGCCAAGTGGTGGCCGAGCGGCGTCAGTGACTCATCCTCGTCCAACGCATTCATATCGACTAGCATCTAAAAAACAATCAAAATGCTATTTTTATGTACTCATTTTTCCTTTTCAAGGCTCTATTAGCTTACATAAACTCGTTATACAGTCTCTGTAGTATGGTCAAATGAGCATACAACATTACAATATTGAATTGGTGATTGAGTACAAACTTTGTTTTGTTTACAAAAATCATTTGATTTTCACAGACAAAGACAGTAGAACCATTCACTACGTCATGATTTGATGGTTAGCTCACCTCAAGAATTATTCTCAAATTTTATAAGGTTCGAAATTTTTTCTGAGGGAGATGCCCACATAATCTCTAAGGCTTTTGCGAGGGTACCTAATGAGAGGGATGATAATTGATTCTTGGTCAAGTCTTTTTTCCAAGCAATGACTTTCCAACAAGAAGATTTCAGTAACTAATCAAGCTTAAATAGATGTATATCTCCTCAAAAGAGTTGATGGCGACCTGAATAATCATCAATTGAGCGTTCACATGAACAAAATGCTTTCCGAAACTACTACGCTGTACTTCGCGCACAGCTTACGAAGAAAACTGCGTGTTCTTATGAAACTGTTCACACATTGACACTCTACGCTCCACGTTCTTTTTGGTATATAGTAAACAATGAAAAAATAGCCTATGCAATACATACCGGTATTGACATGGAATTTTTGGTCTGGTTTTGCTTCTCTAAAACCTCTCTCGTTCATAGTCAACGAAAAGAGTCATGACAGCTAGCTTCCACTCGATGGCTCAGTTCTCTTGGTTTGTACGCTGTGCGCGGCGTACAGCATAGTAGTTTCGGAAAGCACCCCTTTAGAGTTGAACTTACTTTCAATGACAAATCAATCGCTGCAGGATTGGGTGGATCAAGAACCTTCTGCAAGAAAGGCTTGATATGGCCAACCTGGAGAATCTTCGCTTGTAAAATGACTTCCTCCAAACGTGTCCTCAACATTTCTGGTAACTGATAGTCTGCCAACGTCATTTCTCTGGCTTTGGAGTACAAATGGTAGCAAACACCTTCTTGGACTCTGAAATCAATAATTAATCATGATAAATATAATCTGTATTGGAAAACTTACAGTTGTTACTATCATCAATTGTGGAGAAAGATGTAATCGTTGATACAAATATAGTAGAAGGCTAGCTTGCCAAAAGAATTAGAAGCAATAGATATTGTATGTTGGAAAACACATTCTTGAACCTATAAATTAATAAATTTATCGTAATTAATATGAATTAATATGATTGATATTTTTTATAAATAAAAAATCTCACATTTCCTATGAATGAGTTGATAATACAGTAAATCAGGCTAGCTTGCAAAACTAATTTCAAGTGAACTTATATGAAAACTGCACCATTTCACATGAGCAGTGTGTTCTGAATTGATGAAAATAAGTCTACTAATTTTATTTTTATTGTTGTTCATCCATCTTCTATCACTCGTAAATTAATTGAAAGAGCATACAGACTTTGTAAAGAAATAACTCTCGTTTTTGGCGCGACAATTGTTTCGTACTGGTATTGCTCATTACTGATTTTACTCAACACATCATGATGAAAATATTTCAAATAAAAGATTATATTTTTGAAAGAGATTTGTAGGTGTTCTTGAAAGGAGTAACCTAAAATCTCATCGATGCATTAATTAAACAGAATATTCGATTAGTAAATTTGATAATTTGAAAAAATGTGTAAGCTGATCCTAGAAATTTGGGAGAAAGAACAAATACCACCTGAATGGCAAGAAGCTGTTATAGTACCTATACTAAAAAAAGGTGCTGAAGAAGACTGCGGTAATTACAGAGGCATCTCTCTTCTCAGTGTACGCTATAAAGTTATATCCAAAGTAATTCTCAACCGCCTAGAACACTATTGTGACGGGGTAATTGAAGAGCACCAAGCTGGGTTCGTGAAAGGCAGGGCAACAACAAAACAAGTTTTCATCTTAAAAGAATTAATAGCAGAGTATTGGGAGTACAACAAAGAATTCTATGCAGTTTTCATAGACTTCCAAAAAGCATATGATAGTATTAAAAGAGACAAACTGTGGACACAACTAGACAAATTTGGCATCCCAAAGAAACTAATTAATTTGTTAAAAATGAGTGTAACAAGATCAAGAAGCTCTGTTAAAATAGATGGCAGCTACAGTGAACCTTTCTTGGTTAATTCGGGAGTCAGACAGGGTGATGGGCTCTCTCCAATTCTATTCAACTTGGCCATAGAAGAAGCGCTTCAAAAAGTAGCACAGCAAGATGTGGGTGTAAAGGTTGGATCGAAGATTAATGTGTTGGCTTTTGCAGATGATGTGGTAATTATGGCAGAAGGTGTAGAGGACATGAAAACTCTGACCAAATTACTGATAGAAGAAGCAGAGAAAATGGGCCTAATAATAAATGACTCCAAAACTAAATATATACATTTTACAAGAAACCAGAGGGAAAGGATGGGCAGCTTGAAAATAGATGAGCATGAATTCAAACAAGTGCAGGAATTCAAGTATCTCGGAGTAACAATCTCAAGTAAAAATTTGGATAGTATAGAGATACAAAATAGGGTAAACTCAGCAAACAGATGTATGTATGCCTGCAACAAATTACTTTCTTCAATGTCCCTATCTCACAGAACAAAGCTCAGACTATACAAGACAATCATAAGTCCAGTGTTACTCTACGGGTCTGAAACCTGGAAAATGACCAAGAAAGTTTGAAAATAAAGTGTTGCGAAAGATATATGGACCCACATACGAGCAAGGAGAATGGAGGAGGAAACATAATAAGGAAATCAGAGACCTCTACAATAAACCAGACATCGTAAGCGAAATAAAATGTAGGAGATTACAATGGGCAGGACATATACTTGGAAGAGGAGATGAATCCTATGTGAAAAAAGTTCTAACAGCCAACCCTCCAGGAAGAAAACCCCGTGGGAGACCCAGACAGAGATGGTGGCAACAGGTTAAATGTGACATGGAGAGGCTTCGAGCGACAGAAAGAGATACCGAGGAGCGAACAACGTGGAGACAGTTTGTTGGTGCGGCCAAATATCAACTTAGATATGCCCTGGGAGTAAGTAAGTAAGTAAATTTGAGAATTATACCTTCCAGCTCTGCCCCTTCTCTGACGTGCATTAGCCAAGCTCACCCATTCTGGTTGTAAAGTGGTGATATTGTTCTCCACATCGAAGTTCTTCATCTTTATTTTGCCACAATCGATCACGTAAACAATGTCATCGATTGTGATTGATGTCTCGGCAATGTTGGTAGCAATGACGATTTTCCTCACACCTGAAAATATTATAAATATTCAATTATTAGTCAATATCGAGCTATAATTAAAGTTAGTATATCTCAAGTGAAATAATGACAAGAAACCTAGACAGTTACTGCAAATTATTAGCAGTTCAACAAAGCAATTTTGAACAATACAACTGGATACTAGAATGTGTGATGCCGACCAATGTTAATAAATTTCAAACAAATGAAAATTATTCTAGACATAAAGTTAATTTTTTCATTACTATTAAAATGTTGATAAGATGCTTACCGTTAGGTGGCTTGTCGAATACTGTTTTCTGCTGTGTGGTAGGCAGCAAGGAATGTAGTGGAATAATCAGGTATCTAGCTGAAAATAATAAAATAAAAGCAGAAAATTAATCAAGAGATACAATCTTTATTTATAGCGACAAACACATTATTGATTAATTCCACACAATTAAAACAAAAAATTGCAGATTTGACATTGCTGCTTAGTTGCTGGAAAATTTCTTAGAGTTTAAACAGGTTTTCAACCTGAAAACGTGACTAGATGAACTGTGATAAACCAAAAGGGTAAACCAAACAAAGCTTCAAAATGTATTATTTCTACATTTATTCTTCTTCTTTTTTCAACTTCCACCTCAAAGTATATAAATACTGTTTATAGGATTACAATGTCTGGTTTATCATCAATATCAATATGCATAATAACGAAAAATGAAAATGTTTATATAGACATACCTGCAGGGAACTTCCCAGACTCCGCTAGCAATTTGTTTAAAGCAGTTATTTTGTCCAAGCCGGGAAGAAAAATCAAAATGGCTCCATCTTTCTTCACCTCGTAGCAAATGAACTCAACAAGCGATGTTACTAGATCCAGATTAATTTCTTCAATCTGTGGATTTTTTAAATATTCCAAGACTCTCCGATCATATTTCTTTTTCGACTGCATATGCCTAGATAGGAGAATAAATCAACATAATTCAATTAACATGGATAATAAAGGATTATCAGACAATAGTTATTATAGAGGATTATTCTAGTTACAAAATCTTTCAATAGAATATATCTGACTTTTATGCGACACGTTATCTTCATTCTTTCTCTTATTTGATACTAGATTGTTTCAAAATTCAAGGACAAACACAAAAAAATTGTCAAAATTATCAGCACTATCAAGAACGGCATCTCATAAATCTATAGGAGCTAAGACTTACAATTTATTCAATAGCATTAAAAATGTGCCTCTATTTTAGGTATACGTCTAGGAACGGGGTAAAATTACTCTGCTATAGCAGAGAAATATGATTGTGAGTGCCACAAATACATATTGTGAACGTGTAATGCATATTATGTATTTGATACATAATGTGTATCAAATAAATGTGTGAATAGGTATCAAGTTAGTATAGCAGACACCAACGAAAGTGGCGGTTGACTAATATTTGTTAACAATGCTCTGCTCTGTGAGGACATTTTGAAAGCGGTCAAAAAGAACAGAATGGTCTAGGTCGTTATGCTTCTTCAGACCGCTTGCCGACTGTCCTAAAAGAGCTCAGAGTTAATAATATTAATTTGCCAATCGCCAGTTTTTTGGCATCTACTATATCAACATGATTGATCAATTGGATTTTAGAGATCTGTGTTTCATCATTATGCTTCAAGTATAGTCTGTCCAAGCAAAGAAGACATTCTGGCAAGATGGGGAAATGATTCCAGCTCGGTCAATACTAGTTCACGAATTATAAAGTTGGTCTCAAATTGTAGGGAATTGATGATCAATTTGAGGTCAAATTAATAGTTTTTGAACCAATATTCACCGAGCTAGAGTAATTTTCCCATCTTACCAGAACGTCTTCTTTGCTTGGACAGATTATATTTAAGAAACTTCACAGAGAATGAGATAAGATAGATTAAGAGAATAAGATTAGATTAGAGAATAAGATAGGGAAAATACAAAACGCTGACCTACCTGATAAAAGGCATTATCATTTCTTCATACTCCCTCATCATTTTAGCACTTGGTTTTTTACCGAAATTTTTCCTCTCTTTGCTATTATCAGGATTGAATCTGTAAAATAAATTTTGAAAATTGAACTCATTTGTTAAAAACTCTTGTGAATTTCACAAGAATATCAACTATTTTAAGGCCTTTGAAGTATTTACATTTTAGCTACAGTAATTTGAGTTAAACACGATAAACAGAGAAAAATTACATAAAATTGTTATTAATTTTAATAATTTCTATTTTTTACGGAAAAGTTAATTTAGAGTTGCTAATTACAATAAATACAATTTACTTTCAAATGAATATTCTACAAGCATTTATTGTTGAATCCATCCAGCTCATACATCTTTTGAGATTGATTTTCATGTTGGAGTATAGTTTGAGTATAGTACAGAATATGGTAGAGTATTTATTACTAAAACTAATTGCCTAAAACTATTTGTCTCGTTGAAACATGCTTTTGATCTATCTCTGGGGAAATCACTCATTAAAAGTGACATAGTTTATTTGTTATATAACATTCCAATGAATTGTATTAAAACCCTTGCCTTGTCATTTGAAGTACATCCTCCAAGTAATATTCCGTGACAGGAAACGTGAATCCAGGTATTTCCAGTTTGGGGCAATTATTGTAATACGTTGAGAAACGTTCCGCGTTCAAAGTTGCACTCATCAGTATGAGTTTCAGGTCCTTCCTCTGAAAACGATAACCATGATATTAGTAAGATGATTGCCTTAGGGACACATCCACTGTCAGTTCGTACTGACAGTTCGATCGCTCTCAGCTGATCGTTCAACGATCGGCCTGCCGGTTTACAGCTATTTTGGACTGTTGGTTTCCCCATCCATTTACAGTTTACTGTCACAGTCCGAACTGACAGTGGATGTGGAACCTGAGCAAGTAGAAGTTGAGCAACAAGAAACACAATTAAAATTGAACAAATTATTTCGTACATTAATCATTTCAAAACAGGTTTACAGGCCAAATTTTCATTGCTAGCTCATATTTTTCCCATGAATGTCATTAAAACTTGTTTCAGAGACAAACCATCAATTTTCAGTTCACTTTTTTAAGCTAAGTGAAGCATGCTCATTATAGGAAAACATTGTATACTGTACATTCTTTAAAACAATAATTAGTCTTAATCAATGCATTGTCCAGTTTGCATGAAGATTTTATATAATTAATCTCCGAAACAGCCCAATTTTCCATCAGATTACATAGACACTTTAAGAAACTTGAAATATAGTTGTAGAGGATACTTGGTAAAATATAAGTATAATTATGACAAACATTGTGAAGTAGAAAAAAAATCTCATTTCAGGAGAGTTTTTTTTAACTCTTAACTTGTAATTGACAAATAATCCGCCAAGATGGAGGAGCCTTAACATAAATTTCAATTGCTTATCAAATCTGGATAACTGAGTATTTCAAACCTTTTCTAGGATGCTTTTCAAGATAGTTATGGCGAAGTCGGAAACGGTATCTCTTTCATGGATCTCGTCAATAATGATGTGCGAGACCTCACTCAACGCTGGATCAGAGACAATGAACTTCAGAAGGATACCAGTTGTACAAAATAAGATCGATCCTCTAGTGCGTGGAAGAATCCTGAAAAACAATATTATAAATTTAACCGTCTATCATCGCAAAAACATTAAAGTACCAAATATCTCACAAGTTGAGATTAACATTTAACTAGAAAATTTTACATGATTTTGTCCGTACAGGAATAAACCGTTCAAGAGTTTTCAATGTCAATTTCTTTGAACGAGGTGCTAGTGAATAATCACAGCAAAACTTGTAGGCTAATACACGATGGGAGTAATCGAGATTGCTGTGTTTTGAAAAACAGCTATTAAAGAATACTGAGATGAAAAAAAAATAAGAGAGGAGAACCAGCGTAAAATTGCTTTGATTCTAATGAAACTTCAATAGGCCTTTCTTAGGGATCTTTTGCTGAGCACTTTGTTGAATCAAATAATCTTTCAAATCAAAGCATATTACAAACAAGCCTATAAACTATTGCATACAAGATCACTCCGACGTTGATTCCATCATATTTTGTGGGAAGTAATAAATTCATCTTTCAATATTCTAGATGATAATCTATGGGTTTTCTAAAAAAATTATAGAAACACATACTTTTCAACTCGAATTTGGTAGCCAACACTATGGCCAATTTTCTCAGCTCTTTCATCAGCAACTCTCTCAGCCACCGATATTGCACTGATACGCCTTGGTTGAGTACAAATTATACGACACTTGGAGCCATTTCCCCTCTCTATTTCATCGTCCAGTATGAACTGCGCCACTTGCGTTGTTTTACCACAACCTGAAACAAAGAAAATGTGATTTGAAAATATCAACTAACTCAAGACAGAAGAAATCAATCTCCAACTCTCACACCGTTAAATTCTTAAAAATGTATTTGAATAAAATAGAGTTCCCAACAAAAAATGATAATCACTTTCTTGTTTTCTATATTCCTCTTTCTCCAACACTAACAATATACTGTTTCAGCGTCGTATCAGCTGTTTATTAAAAGAAGCTATCATTCTTCAATTTTTATTGGCACCAGTCGCCAATTTTTTAGTTAAGAACTCTTCTATCTCTATTATTGAATCTCATTTGAATTTGGAAATTTTATCCCTGGGCCCTGTATCATAAATATTTACAGTTAGTTTTTCTGAAGAAATACAAAAACCTTTGAAATTTTCGATTTTTTTTCTGAGGGTAATGCCCAAATGGGCTTCTAGGCCTGTGAATGGGTAATGAGAGGGGGATGAGAAATGATGACTACTTTTCAAGCAGACAGGACTGACGGCTTATTGTCTCCTACGAAAATACAGTGTGGCCGTATTTATGTGATTGTGCTGTGGTCAAATGCTGTTCCCTAGCTGAGGATCGAACCTCGGAATCTTTGGTTATCAGACCGGTGTGTTATCATTTAATCCAACGAGTCACCCAATTTACAATTTTACAGGAAACATTCACTCACAGTTCGCATTTCCTAAGTCGGAGGAAATTAATTTGAGAAGCTATAGGCTATTAACATGTTTTCATACATTTCAATGAAGTTGGAAAAAATTGCAAATCTTTTTGCATCTCTAAATACTTCTAGTTCGAAAATTAATAAATTCCATTCAAGTAAATGCAATCAATAATATGAACACTTCTTGTGTGATTTTTAAATAAAAAATCGAGTTATGAATGATCCTATACCGATATTGGAATGTTTCATATCACGTTTATTAATTGTTGGACTATGTATAATGTTTATTGAAGCATTTACTATTAAATTATATGGACTTTTGTATCTTATCGAAGGAAAATTGTACCGTGGTAAGAGCTTCAGTGTATCATTGCTGACATGTATTAACAAATATGTACCTGTTTCACCACTGATCACGACCACTTGATTATTCCCCACGACATCCAGGATCTCTTCTCTCATCTTGAAGGACGGAAGCTTTTTTCTGAAGTTTATCATTCTCTGGTATGTGGAGCTCGATTGTTTTCTGGACAATTCTGCTTTCAGTTCATTGTCTATTCGTGGTATCTTCTCAACTTTCTAGAATGAAAAAATCAATTTTAGAAGATAAAAATATTGAAAAAGATACACTAGCTGATACAAGGAAGGACGAAAACAGCACAAGAAAACAGGATTCACTTCCAGACTCTACTAGCTTTTTCATTATATTGTTGAGAATTGACTACATATCACAGTCAATGATAATATTTAAAAAATATTTAACCTTTTAAAAAATACAGCATTAAATACAAATGAGTCGAGGAATAAAATTCATTTGAAGAAACTACAACTTGTCAACTAGCATTCATGATGAAATAGAGAGCATGGATCTAAATAGTAGAGGACACGAGTAAGTAAGTTAACTTTGGCTGTTGAGACCAACTCAAAACAAATACAATTAAGTACATTTTTACGATTATCCGTTAACGTTTTAAAACTTATAAATCAATAATCGGTTCTATTCACTGGAATTGATCACCGACATGCAGTCCAACGTTTTCCGTTAATGTTGGACCGTTTTCTTATTGTAAAAACATTGGACTGCATGTCGGTGATCAATCCCAGTGAATGTATAGTCTGTCCAAGGAAAGAAGACCCTCTGGCAAGATGGGAAAATGACTATAGCTCGGTCAATATTGGTTCAAAAATTATCAATTTGATTTCAAATTGTAGGAAACAATTTGATCCACTATTAAAACCACATTTATAATTATTGCACATATATTGACCAAGCTGGAGTCATTTTTTTCATCTTGCCAGAGTGTCTTCTTCGCTTAGACAGACTATAACACACAGCAGCTTGACATGTATCAATAAACCTCCTCCTTCTATTTGGTTTTACAGAATGAATATGATTTGGTCAAAACATAACGGAAGCAAAAGATGATTATTATTTGATTTGTTACTAAAAAGGAAAACCTACTCTAGCACATGGGGTTCCATAGTTAAGTAGGTTAATTTCCAAAAAAAAAATAATAGAACTTTATTCTTTAATTCTTTAAACACTAACTGGATTTAAATTTAAATTGTACTCATTACATTTGCTTGCTTTTTTGTTAATTTTTGTTTGTTTTTTTAAGGAAATAAAATTATTATTTATTTTATTTTTTCATTTATTTGTCTTCATAGAAGATAATTTTGTACAAATCGAATTTCTAGTTTTTGTAAGAAACTCAATAAAATATTTAAAGCAAAAGCTAGTACACAGCACTGAATATGAAAACAATAGATATAGAAGCAATACTCACATGAATTCTAGAGGATAGTGAGTCATCAATATTGGTTTCAATGTTGCCAGTAATACTCTTAATAAAATTCGCTTTAAAACGACTTTCTTCTATATGACTGTACTTGTCTTCATTGCTTCTGGAATTTGAAGCCTCTTCTTTCACTCTCCACAAATCCCAACTATCCTCATCTTTCCCTTCCTTGTGATGTTCCTTTTTCACTTTTTTGTCGGGTTCCTTTCCTTTTGCCGGTCTGTGAAAAATGGAAAATTTCCTCATTTTAATTACAGAATTTGAAGGAATTTGGAAACAATAGTAGTAAAATCAAGGAGTAAGCAGATACATAATACATTGAATCAAAAGCTATCATAGAGCTCAACCAAATGTTAGAAAACAATAAAAAATAAGCTTACTGAAATCTCTTTCTATTCTATTGGCAAATTTACCAAAAAGTAGCCTACCCAAATAAGAAACAATGTGGTTGCAACCTTATTATAGAAACTGTTCACCAGGACCAATTGATCTCACCAACGCAAACTAAGTACAGAGTATTTAGTTTAATTCAACACATTCATCTAATATTAATGTCTTCCATATTATTGAGCTATCTGACTTACCTTCTCATCGACGAATATTTTTGAACGAGATGTTTAGGGGGTCTTGTTGTGAGAGATCCGACAAATTCTTTTATCTTATCGAAAACGGCACTTTGCAGTTTCAGTATCACTGGTTTGTCCTGAAATTCAACAAAATTGAATAATCAATACAAATTACATTTCAGAAATCATAGAAAGTCATTCATTTTCATAATTTATAAAAAGGAAAGATTCAGAAAAAATTGTGATAGTGAAATATAAATATAATATAGCGAGTATAAATATTGTGAAAAATGTCTAAAAGGCGTTCTTTTTGGAAAAAAATATTGGAACAAGTCAAATATTTCCCTACAAGATTTAGCCTAGCTCTTAGGAATCGTTTAAAAATCCCTCTTGAGCTACAGGCGCTCTGCTGGTAGGTGGATACGCTGGATGATCTGGATGATGTTCAGCCACCATCTTGAAATTTTCAAACATGGACAATATAACATCAAAATATCTTGAATATGGCAACATAACCTAAGCATCGAACCAGCCGAATTCGTAACTATTCGGGCTTTAATCATTCACCCTCAATGTTATTCATGCACTATGGCATATTGTTAGATAAACCACCAACCCTTCATGCTATTCATTCTTTACCCACCGTCCGTGCGACCGCAGCTTCAAAATAAGATTCGGTACAAAAAATTGACTTTTTAAATTTAAAATTAAAAAATCATCAATCATATCCTTTCTTAAATCATTCATCAAATCATTAATCGAATTACCTTTCGTTTGACTTTTTCTTTGAATTTCCCTTCAGCCTTCATCCTTTTGCTTCTTTCTGCATACCACATACCTGAAAATTAATAAATTGATTCATTAGAAAAATACAATACATAATTGCCTTATTCCACTAGAAAACTCTATAGTACGGTAATTTATTCAACAAAGTATATGCTTAAGTTACCTTATAAAACAATGTTTTCCACACTCAGTCAAATTTTAAAACTTTTGGAAACATAAAGGAACTCGACTCTATCCAAGTTACAATAAATATTTTAGTTTTTTCAAACGACTATAAAAAATAATGAATCTTCAAACAATAAAATTTTGAAGAACAATGGAAACTTAAATGTTCCTAAAATGTTTTTTTTTCAAAATTTGGGAAAAAGACGTTTTGGACTTCAATGTCTGTGTTTTTACCGTTTCATTGTAATTTCTCAAATAGATAAATAAATAAATTCTTGATGACAATTTTTCTAGTACATCGTCAATTTTTGAATGATTATCTTTTGTGTAAATAGATTATCTTTTGTGATCGTATAGGTTCAGTTTGTTAATTACCAATTTCTCGACCTCTGAGTCCAGGAGGCGGTCTATCAGAAGGACTTCTATCACCAGACTCACTCCTCCCCTCATCGCGCCATCCCCTATGACTTCCTCGCTCCTCTCGTCTGAAGGACCCCCTTCCTCTACCTCCCCTACCACCCCTCCCGCCTCTTCCACCCCTACCACCTCGTTTAAAGTCCCGGTCCGTTGAGCCGTGGCCTTTTCTGGAATGCCTCCCTGAAATCATAAAAATAATTATTTGTAATACGGATAGGATTTACTCTTATAGAGTGCATTTTCACAAACCGATTTGATAATAAATAGAAGATTCCATGGTGTTATTGACTATCAAGTATAATAATTTGAAAAGTTGGCGAAATCTGTCCGGCAACTGCCGGTCATGGATGGGAGATATTGAATTATAGCTGAACACTTGACTCGAATTGGACAAACACATCAATCGCGTCATACCAAGCCAAACAATCGTGCTAAGTGTGATGTCACACCAGGTTAGGCACGAACTGACAAAATACCTTCTGCTTCATCCATTACTCACACTAGTAAAATCCATGGCCGTATAAAACTCAAAACAACGACTCTTGAGATGGCAGTGATTCGAAAAGTAACCGTTATCAATAAGAATTCAAATCGTCGTCCATAAACTCATGTACAGTAGCCTATAATATGTCTTGCCATACAGCATCTTCCTGACGGTTTTCTTGGAGGCGACCTCATCCAACTAGTCTGCGATCGATGGAGGCGTCTCCCGGAGACATCCAACCGCTCACGGTGCCTGATGCTAAGGTAGTCACTACAGACAGCCAGCGTGTGCTGTATCCTCTTGACATAGACCAAGCACAGGAGGATGTAATGGCTGATGACTGTCAGTACAAGGCGAGCAAAGATGGGTTAGCAGAGGGCAAGATGTTTCCTATTATGATTCTCACAGCCCTCTTTTAAAGACTTTTGACATCAGCAGTCCCACAGGTGATGTGACAGTTGAAGAGAGCGTGGTACATCATCACAAGATATTGTCTGTCCAAGCAAAGAAGACCCTCTAGCAAGATGAGAAAATGACTCCAGCTCGGTCAATATTAGTTGAAAAATTATTGACTTGGTCTCAATCGTAGGGAACATTCTGATCTACAATTTGAGACCAAATCATTATTTTTTGAACCAATACTGACCGAGCTGTAGTCATTTTCTTATTTTGCTAGAGGGCCTTGTTTGTTTGGACAGACTATACCTCTCAGTCACCAAGCCCCTTATCTTGAGCAACAGGGAACAAATACGGGAGAGTTTACAGTCCAAGACAAATCTTAGAAGCTTCAATGGATCCTGAGGGTCACACAGTTCTCGTGACAAGCTACAGATAATCCTTTGGGTCTTGCTATCACTCAGCAGGAATTGATTGACAAGGAACCACTAAGAAGCAGATCGAATATGCTCCGCAGACGTATCAAACTCTACTCGAGGTCAGCACCCGATTACAGTAATCGTGACGACCACGGCTCCACTCTGATTTTTGCGAATGTTTTATCTCGAGGTCAGCACCCGATTACAGTAGAGATAAATCATTCGCAAAAATCAGAGTGGAGCCGTGGTCGTCACGGTCTTTTAGTATATTTATTAACAGTACAGGCCCCAGCACTAATTCCTGAGGAGCACCAAAAATCTGAGAGTTTGCACCAACAAGGCAGCTCTTTGACAGATGCAGAGAGGTACTGCAATACTAGCATCCACAACCTATTATATCATGCTCACAGACATGCCACACACATCTGGGCTCTTGGAAGATTTAAAGAAGCATATGGATTTTTTAAGGCAGCTGGTGTTATGCCTGCTTCGAACAAGTGTAAAGGCTTTAGTATTGGAGTAAGCAAGACCACAGAGAACGTAAATCCAAAAGTCCTCTTTGGAAGACCATGTTACACCGGATCCTTCCGGAAATTTTGTATATGCGCAGTGAATTGTCCGTTTTTGTGCTGTTCTGTCGTAAGATATGGATGGCTGGGTGTGACATCAACCTAATTTGACTTGTCTTATCGTGTGTGATGCAAATTCAGTCAGCTAGGTACTCTACGAGTGAAGAAATTTACTGGATCGTTTTTGGGTGTCTTGATTAACTTGACTGACTATATTTACTAACAATAGGCCAATCTCCTAAAGGAGGGAACTGGATCTTTGTTATAGAATAAATAAAATATTTGCAACTCTATCTCTTTATGTCATGATGGTTGGCGCTTGTTGTTCCGATTCCGCTTGTGTAATCAATGTTTGTTTCAACAAAACATAGCGACATTCATTAACTAAGTTCTATTATCTGTAACTTACATTGTCTCTGCTACATTGTAGATCAATTTTTGGACTGATTGGCTTTTTGGACTTACCAGAAAATCCTTCCATTGAAATTCCAAGAAACCTTTTTGAAGGATGAAATAAACCTTTCACACTAGAAGAGCATCCTAAAAGCTTAGGTCCAAGAAAAATAGGAATCTTAGGTTGCAGTGTGAAACTGTGATTTCGTCGCCTCGACAGCTAAAAAACTATAGTTCAGGTAGAAGATAGGCTTATCTGATTCTCGATGAAATGATCAGAATGTACCAGTTGATATTGGAGAATTGATAATCAATATTTAAATTAAAAAATAAAATATTTTTGCACCAGACCATTCACGTCATTAACATAGCCGACAATGGCGGACGACAATAACAAAACTTGAAGCATCTGTTTAGCAGCTGATGTGAATCCAAAGAATTGCAGTATGGGAAACCCAACAAAATAAAGCCCGCCAACATGAAAAACTTTCAAAATGTTTTATATATCATTTATAATAACACAGTTTGCCAATTATTATATATAGCAGGAAACAATAATAATTGATTTTACTCTAAAATAATTGCTTTAAAGATTTTATATAATGTTTATTCGGTAAGCAAAAAACGAAAACCCAGCGACAAGTGAACAAGAAAATTGACACTTGACAGTTCAGTTGACAGATAAAGGTTACCGGCGTGCGGCACGTCTTTGTTCTAGTAATTTAATTTATTTTTAATAATTATTACCTATATTCAAGATTTTATTATTTCGATGCTTTTAATCTCATAAATAATTCATATTATATTCAATTTAATTATTCTTAATTGCTTTTATTTACAATTGACCTTGTTCTTACTGAGTGATTGGACGCGCGTATCCGGACAGAGAAGAGCCAGAAAAGGTAAGATATCCTTGAGCTATAATGATTTTATTATTTATTCCATTACGACTCAAAACGTGGTTGAATAAGTTTGAAGAATTAATTAATAGGGATAATCCACAAAATAATATTTAAAAAGAAATCTAACATTAATGCTTAACTTAATCTTAATTTACAACAAATCTTCAAGAAGAGTGATCCGGGAGAGCTGCCTGTGTAACTAAAGGCCAATTGCAATCATTCCTATCAATATGATTTGCAAAAAAATGGAGTCATTTATATTATGTTCTTTTGTCTGCCTATTTTTAGGGTAAGTCTCTCTTTCAGGAACATCTGGAGCTCTTTGCATTGTCTGGTTGAGGCATTGCTGATGCATTAATGGAGCAGCGAAGAAGCAAACGGTGGCCTTGACTCAAAACGGTGCGTCCTCACCAAGGCGTTTTACTGATTCTCATACAGCTGGAGTGGTATCAACTTTTAAAGACAATGTTCGACTACATTTTAAGAAGAAAACAAGTGGTTACAGTCTCAGTCTGTGATGTAGTGTCAAAGGAGCAGATCAGGATGTTGCACATGCCGGTTTTCTGCAGGTATCCAACCTTGAACCACTGCTTTTCCTTATCTTTCAACATTGACCTGCGTTTGGAGGGAAAGGCTCTACTATTTGCGGCATTCTACTCTTAGGCATGGTCCTCCTTCCTTTGGTGGAGTGGAGGTCAGGCTTCTTGGATTTGTGGTGGATTCTTCATTGTTGTGGGAGCAGCATGTTAGCTCAGTCTGTTCTACTTGATGCGGAAGCTGAGGAATTATAATTATATGTAACTTACCTACCAGGTATCTTATAGCAGCATATCATGGGCTCTTCCACAGTCACATTATCTATGAAATTATGCTATGGGGACATGTTGGGGGCTGTTACTAAACTTGTTATACTGTACCAATGAATCTATTCAGTGATGAAGAAATGAGCTTGTTCTCTGAGTTATTTTGAGACCACAACCACCTGGCGATGTCTCAATAAAGGTTGGAATTTTATAAACTGACGAAATCTATCTTGTAAAACACTGGCCAAGGATTGATTGAATTGAACCTTGATCATTGTAACAGTTTCACTGATTGCCTAAAAATCTTTCATCTTAAATTTTTTATAAGTATTACACTTTTCTCATTTTCGTCCAACAGGATCAATATGGTATTTATATACGCTGATTACAACGCTACCACGCCCATAGATGACAGCGTTCAGAAGCATATCATCGAATCATTAAATTGCCACTGGGCGAATCCTAGCTCTGGAAATAAACTAGGAGGCCAGGCGAAGTCAGCCATACACAATGCCAGACGTGAGGTTGCAGAAACGATCAATGCAGAATTTGAAGAGATAATTTTTACTTTAGGGGGAACAGAGGTAAATATTTTCATAAAGATGTGACGATATCCTGGTTCAATACTTGGAACTTGCAACACTTTTTAAAGACTTTTCCTGAAATAAATTTTAGATGAAACATAAAATCAATAATGGACTATTCGGCTGTTGTATTTTTATTTTCATCCTTTGTTTTACAGTCCAGTAATATGGCTATTGAGTCAGCCGTAAAAACGTTTCTTAAGAACTCAAGCTCGGAGAAAGTGCACATAATAACTAGCAATGTAGAACACGTTGCTACTCTGAATCCCTTGAAGCAACTGATAGCGGAGTACAATGCGGGTGAGAAGTATTTGGATATTTCAATTCATCAACTATAAATGTTTGTTATTTTACTGCATTAATTATATGTAGGCTATTGTATATTTTCTTATCAATGGAATATGGATATTAATAAGCATGCAATAATTATCACAATTTATGCTAGGCTACCAAAAGAAAATGTCATTGCAATTCAATAATTCAGACATAGAGAAGGCTTTCTCTATGGTTACAGCGTTCCAGACACAATATATCTCTTCAAATAAAATAATAATATATATTTATATTATACTAAAAATCATGAATTTCATACTACATTATAATAATGAGTTGGTGTTAAAAATGATAGTGATGTACATGATCAATGCAGTTTCACTGTAGCCTACCTAATAGTGGAACATTAAATATTTTGATTGCATATTTTGGTACATGAATATTAAAGCCTAGTGCATTGATTAAAAGTGAAAAAAGTATTTTCAATTATCATTTTACAGAAGTTTCTTACCTACCTGTAGATAAAAATGGATATCTATCAGCATGTGATGTAATAAAATCAGTGAGAGACGAAACATCCTTGATCACAATAATGCTAGCAAACAATGAGACTGGAGTGGTCTTTCCAATAACTGAAATAGCAAGGTGAGTATTTAATTTCAATTGAAACGAAAATTAGTCATTACCCTAACTGTTTTTCCACAGTAAAGCCCTTTAAAAAGTTATTTATGAATTCAGTAATAATGAAAAACATCTAATCATAGTCGTTTCCAAGGTTAGTTCCTATAACATATGCAAATATTTTATTCTTCAATTTATTGTTCGTGATTAATATTCTATACGCAACTCCAACTTTCAGGGAACTGAAGAAGCTGAATGAAATAAGGTGGAGAAAAGGTCTACAAAAAGTACTGTTCCACTCAGACGCTGCACAAGCAATTGGGAAAATTCATGTAGATGTGAAAGCCTTGGGAGTTGACTATTTAACAATCGCAGGACATAAAGTGAGTGTTGAATGAATTGTTTTCAACTCTCTTTGTCAAGTGTTTTTAACACTTCTTCAATGTTAGAAATATTGAAAATACTTTTTGGTTCACATATTATTCATGTAGACCGTAGTCAGAGATGCTAATGCACCTTTAACACCAATTAGTCCAGTAAGCAGAGCATTTAGAAAAGTCGATTCATGTAAAAGATGGATTATGAAAATTTATAGTTTCAAATGGTTTATTAGGGTCCCAATAACGTGTACGGTATTTGAAAAGTGCACACGAAAATTCTCTCCGCACCACTTTTCCCAGTTTTTTGCATATAACTCGAAAAAAGTCCACATTTTCTGAATAACACTCGAATAGTAAATTGAAGAGAAGTTATAAATCATAATTCTTTTTTATGTATTTTCGTTCAAAAATTTCAGTTCTATGGGCCCAAAATAGGAGCTCTATATGCAAGAGATATAGGAAAAGACGGAAGTGTTCCTGTTCAACCTGTCATTCAAGGAGGGGGCCAAGAACGAGGATTCCGACCTGGAACTGAAAACACGCCAATGATTGTAGGATTGGGCAAAGCAGCCGCTCTCGTTAAAGAAAACGTTGACGTTTATAATAATCACATGGAAGAGATACGGAACTATTTTGAGAGTAAATTGTCGGTGAGAAATCTGTAAATAATTACTTATTTCATCTAACATACTATACATTTTTTGAATTGTCTTATGAATTTAAACTACGATAATGCATCATATCCCTCTTCTATTCCCTAAAAGTCTTCTTCTTCTAGCTTGTAATATGGTAGGACTAGTATGAATCTGGACTAGATTGGACTGGACTCCTTTGTAGACTATACATAAATTACCGTCAATACAGCTTATAGTTTTATTTGTTATGTAAAAGTTCAGCTTCTATATTTTCATCGTTGTAATGTGTTTTTAATTATAATAATTCGTTTTCAGTTCAGGTATATGAATGCATTTAGGGATAGAAATAGATCATTCTACTCACTATAACTAAGAAAATATTGCTTCACCTTCCTATTATTTTCAAGGGAAGGGTTGATGGTCAAAATTTTTCACTTTAAATTAATGATGAGTCTATTGAGACCAAGTTTAAAAATTTATCAACAATTTCCATATTATATGCCCATATAATGCCTATATTTCCACATTTTATATGCCTCATAAAACATAAATATTAATCCGTTTAGGTGCAGTTTGAATAAGTAGTTTCTATTTCAATATAACTCACGATATTCATTTCTAGGAAGAGTGTGACATAGTTATAAACTGCAAATCGTCACCGAGGCTCCCGAATACGTCCAACATTTCATTCTGCTCTTTGAAATGTACTGGAGCTCAGCTTTTGAAGGCTTGCAAGTTGACAATAGCAAGCACAACAGCAGCGTGTCACACGCAGACTGAACAGCCATCAGGTGAGCTTTCTGATCTTGAATTTCGAGTAAAAGAATATAATTCAGTAAGTTATAAATAGAGCATAATTATGGTTAATGTGCTCAATGTATAAATTGTTTAAAGTGCTTTTATTGTGAACGGTCACACTCATCAAGTGTTGCATCCCTACGTGCCTAATGCAACATATTTAGTTGATGTGGAGAAATTTATTACAGTAAAATATTTATTATCTTTCTCAACAGAAGTCCTTGTAGCATCAGGCGTACCAAGCAACTTGGCCAAGTCAGCGGTTCGATTCAGTTTTGGAAGAGAGACAACAAAAGCCTGCGTTGATGCGATAATAAAGGACATCAAAACTGCAATCAATGAACTGATGAGCAACACTGAATAACGTTGAAAACCTTACAATTCTGAAGAGATGTTAATCATTTTAACCTTTAAGTAATGAAGTAAGACCCGTGAAGTACATTGTAGCCCACTTGGATCAAGTAGAAAAACAATAACAATGCCTCGCTGTAACCAATTGAATATATTTTTTATGATATTCTAGGTTTTCTTTTGTTTTAGACTTTTAGTGAACCAAACTATTGTGTTATAGTTTGAAACGGTACTTATACCTATAAAAGTGAAACCACTGTTTCTGTATCAAAGGCCCACAAGCACATCTCTAGAGCTCAGCCTAACTAAACTTGGTTTAAACAAGTTTTGAACAGTGAATAGCTGTCAATCTAGTTTTGTTTATCTTAGTTCAATGGAGATGGTACGTGACGACCTCAGCTACTTACTTCAAAGTTGGTTTTTATAATTATAAGTAAAGTGCTTCAACAAACAACGATTTTTTGATGCCAGATTTTTTCTGACCTTAGGCTAAGGCCGGGCGTATGCTGGGACGCACTTGAAGCAGCCCACGCGAACTAGCCAATTATAGCTCATATTGACGGCAAGAAAAGAGCTGTGATTGGCTAATTCGCGTGGAATGCGTTACGTGCGTCCCAGCATACGCCCGGCCTAAATATCGGATTTCAAGATGAATTTCGTAACTAGGGAGCTGGTAATCTGGTAAATGTTCAAACAATACAAAACAGTAATGGAAATTATTGTTGTAATGTGTTTTTATTTTGTAATAATTAAAAAATACTTTGAAGCCTAAATAGAACGCATATAAATATCACATTGAATGATCATAGAATACAATGAACTCATTTTGATGGTTCTTCAGTGGGTACAAATAGTTTTTTATAAGAAATATTTTTCCAGGAATACTACGATAATATAAAATATAATTCAAAGATATTTGAATTCCTATTACAGTCTAAAAGTGAATTTTGAAATACTTTAGAAATCGATTTCACAAAAATGTCAGGTGAAAAATGAATAATCAATTCATAGAATACCTCCTGCATTGGAAGATGTCCTACAAAGATCAAATTCAAAAAAATTGTCGATTTTATTTCAGAATAGATCATTTTGTTTAATCTTAGAATGTAGTCCATTGAAAATGAACTGAATTATTTTCAAACCAACATCATCAAGTTATTAGTATTTTTAGTTGTTAATTTTCCATTTACATCAATTTTGAGAATGACCTGATACAAAATTTACTGAAAATAATATCAGTGACCTCTTCATTGCATGATAAAATGGCTCAAAACCAATTTTAATTCGTTACATATATTTGCTGATATTACTTTACATGAGGTTATGATTACACTAAATATAACGTGGAATAATATCATCGGCCTCTTCATCGCATGATGGAAATCACTCTCAAAATCAAAGTTCAATTCTCAATTATTAAATCCTGTGATTATTCACTCATAGAATGAAATATCTATGTAGAAATAAAAATCTTCACTCATGAGAATGAAAACTATTTTCAGATGGAAAATACAACTGAAAACATTATCATCAACCTCTCTATTACACGATGAAAATGACTCAAAAACCAAATTTAAATCGCAATAAGTATTTACTGTAATGACTTGATGAAAATTACTCTCAAAAGCCAAGTTTGAATCGTAATAATTATTTACTATTATATCTTCACCATTAGCGTCTGCTTTGAGAATGACAGTTGATGTAAAATGCAAAAGTGTAAGTTTACTATCATCGTCCTCTGCCGCGTCCACGGTTGAATCCGCCTCGGCCCCTGTTGCCGGTGGCTTTGCCCTTGGGCGGCGGAGATTTGGGTCGCAGTGCTTCGATGCGCTCAGTGCAGCCGGTGGTGACCGTCGACGGCGAAAAGTAGCTGGCGTACGTGTCTGCGTTGAAGTTGCTATTGGTCAGCTCAGGTCCCACCGTCAGCCATCCCGGACGAATTGTACTGTCTCTGCCAAATATATGCAGCCTGTAACACGACAATTAAGTTATTAGACAAAAGTATTCCAGTTGATCATTTACGATGTAAATATGCTATACTGACCTGTTATGCAAAAGAGAAGTAGCCTACCAACATGCAAATTTTTACATTTTGAGTTTTTCATTAAATCCGTGGGGTATGGCAGACCCCACCTCACCAATCAAGTTGAATGAAAAGACAAAATGTTGTCAAACCACTGATTTATTAAAAAATATATATTATTATATAATAATTATAAATTAATAATAATTGAAAATATTATATAATAATATATGGATAGCGGTGTCGGTTGCTACACCATTATCAATATCTGGTAAAAGAGTTTGATAATGGTGTGGCAACTGATACCCCGGTATCTAGATTTTTATCTAGAAACCAGTGGTTTGACAAAATCTTGTCTTTTCATTTTATATAGATAACTACCACAAAATCACCTTCACAACTACTCAAAAAGTCACCAATTAAGGTTGAATGAAAAAATACACCTCGAAGTAATTGATGTTAGACGACTTGCCGGTCCGAAATTTTTGCGTGGGTAATGGGAAGAGAGATAATAACATAATTTTAAGACTGCATAGTAATGATTATCCCCTCCTTTGGGAGATTGGCTTAACGTTAGTAGAGTCAGTCGTTTCCCGTCTCTGGAAGAAGTTGCATTACACTCTAACCGATCAACTGGATGTTATTCAGAGGTGTTCTGCGCCGTCACTTGGTTACGGAAACTAGTTATGGTTGAGAGGACCAACGTGATAACCACACGCGTTACCTCTATTCTGGTTGATGATTATTCATCTATACTGTATAGTGGAGTGTATATGAAACTGGCAACCAACCAATCATTGATTCATTGACTAATTGACAAATGGTAGGTAATGGTTATGAATACAAAAGATACTCAGTACGGTGTCAAGTGAAGAAGAATACAGATTAATGAGGCTTAATCCGGAATGAAAGATAGTGAATTGATATGACAAAGTTCATCATTATACTTAGCTAACTAACATTTTTGATGCAATATGTACGTACCTACAAAACTAGTTGGTTATCTACAAAAAAGTGGGTTAAGTGGAAGAGGGGGCTTGCATGCCTCAACTTCGCCCACAAACACGTGTAAAATAAAGTCATTTTATCTATTTATATCTATCTACCTTTTATTTGACGGCCGGGTTGGCCGAGTCGTGGGTTCGAATCCCACCAGAGACATGGTCGTCTATGCAACTCATAAATCACTCTCGCACATCCCATTACCCACGCACAAGTAAAACAAAATAATTATGTGAGCATCATCCGCAAAATGAGATGCAATACAATGGTAATGATCATCTATTGTTTAGTCATAAGCATAAGCATTCTCTATTCAACATGTACAGAATACAGAGTAAATGTGCTCCAACCTCTCATAAACGAACTAGTGAGAATTCTTATTAGCTGAGAGATAACCGAATAGTGGATAAATACTGGACTAATACTGTTCAGATTGATGGAAGAATTGCTATAAACAATGCCACAAAAACTCACCTTCTTCTTCCAAGACAGAAGTGTTCAATAATATGAAAAATCTCGACCGGTTTCTCAAGTGATCCATATTCAGGTTCTTCACTGATAATCAAGTCGATGTCCACGTTGGCATGGATGAAATCTCCATCGATGGATCGTCTCACTGTTCCCTTGATTCCCATTAAACAGTGCTCCTACAAACAGAAACCGAGTGCACACTTGAAAAATATTCATTACATATTGATTGTGGAGTCAGACTCCGAAAAGAGCCTTATCATGGAAATAGTCACTGACTCATCTATGAAACAGGTCTTTGGATAAAGAAATATTCATTCATATAAATACGAGTAAGTTAGTTCAAATTTTTCTAAATAGTACTGGAAAAAATGTTCAAGTATTCATGTAGAAATCAAAATATTAATTCTCACATTAGAATAATTTGTTATCTTTCCAATTATTTTTTTCAAATCATTATTTATTCTGGTTATAGTTGAGTTGGAAGTATACAGTTATATAAAATAAAAGAAATGCAAATTTATTGAATTTTTGGCTATGATTATTATTATGAATGTTTTTTTAAATTGCTCATTGTTTTATACTATTTTCTATTTAAATTGGACTGGAAGAAGCCATATTTCATGAATATAAAACTCATAAAATAAAATTCATAAGAAGAAAATATTCTCACAGAATATTATTTTTATCTGAATGAAAACATGATGGAAAAATTAATATTCTATTGTAACCTAATTTTAATCATAGAGAACTCAATTTACGATGATAAGCTCGGTCAATATTGGTTCAAAAATTAAACATTTGTTCTCAAATTGTAGATAAGAATGTTTCGTAGAATTTGAGACCAAATTTATAATCTTTTAACCAATATTGACCGAGCTCGAGTCATTTTCCCATTTTGCTAGACAGAATGCCTTCTTTGCTTGAACAAATATCAGTTTTGGTCAAAGCAAACTTCCATATTATACAAAACAATCACTATGCTCAATAGCAAGTGAACACAGGCAACAATTACCTTAAGGTCTAGTTGCCTCTGAGCACCTGGACCACACAAGGTCGTTTTCAAGACAAGTCGGCTTGATCAATTAGATACGACAAGTAGTTGATAGATCATTAAAATGGGAAGTATACCCTATTTACGATCACTTTAGGCGAAATAAACAAAATTTTTGCATGTGTTTGTGTAAGTAAGGGGTGCCTACCTCAGCCACGACAAAACAGGCAGTAAGCGACGTAGCCTAGACATGTAGCGACATTGTCAATATGTATGTGTGCGTGCGCTTAATTAATTTTTTTGTCGGGACTGTGTCGGAAGCTATGGGTTTTTTATCGCAATAGAAGTCGCCCTGTTTGTTTACGTTGTGGATTTGCTTACTTCGTCTTAAGTCATCGTGAATGAGGTATAAGCCATCTGTTCGAAACAGAAGCCATTATTCTTTTTCAATATTAGTAAATGTACTAATCTTGTAGGCCTAAATGTTGATGAATTTATTAATATATCGATTTATTAAGAACAAAAGATTCCCTTTTTGTGCCACTATATCAGTTTCTAGTTTTTGATAGTTGTCATTTTCAATATTCTATCAGCTTCTCTATAATTTACTTAATCTATCTTCTTGACCAATTGACTAAAAAACGACCTCATATGGTCGCGCCATAAATTCAGCTCATCCAAGAGTTGATGATAGTTCAATGTATCAATATAGCAAATCACAAACATTATCTTACAATCCAGGAACAATAACATGAATTTACCACATTAAAAAATCTTGAATGTAAATGAAAACAATACCAGTTTCCGCGATTATAGCTGGAACACTGCAAATACGATAACAAGATCAAAATCTATTTCTCCAAAAACTGTTCCATCAGTCTAAGAATTTCACTATTAACTCTTAAGAACACTTGGTGAATGATATAGAGATGTTTTAAGATTGTAAATGTCATCAAATGTTACTTTTGTCCTTTGGAAAACTGCTTTTGATTCCAAATTTTTAGAATGTCCCGGATGTTGAGTGTTAGTTCGGATCCAGCAAATGTCCTCACACCTTCGGAAGCCCCACTTGCGCAGGCAGAATCGTCCCATGTCCAAACCCTCAGACGAGCCACACCACAGGAACACAAAACCTCTATTGTCTGTCAGTTCTCCAATATCCAGCTGCATTATCTGAAATACACAAAAACGCTTATTATCCGGAAAAGTAAAAAAATAAACACTTACCTGTTCAAATAAAACTGTCTTAATGGCAATTTATCGAGAGATATCCCAGTTTGGTTATGGGATATAAAATTAAATAGAAAAAATAGTAGCCTAATTATGTTTATGTACAATTGGCAAGAAAAACATAAAAATTCGGGAGATGAGAAGGACAAAGCCTGTTTTTTAATCTAGCAAATCATTCAAATTTGTTTATGTAAATGCATCTTTGAATAAATGAATGAATGGTGATGAAAGCACTTCTTCACACAATTCATTGAAGGAAGCGATATTTTTATAATGGACTAAACACCTTAATCACTACAACATCCACAACCACTACTTCTGAAGAATTAGTACAGTACTCCAAAACCAAACATATAATCTTGAAAATTTGGGAATTTCATGCGTGATTAAAATATGAAGTAAAAATTCATAATAATTATATTATTCAGTCCAATTTAACTATGTTCTGTGATACTTGTTATGTGACAAAAGAATACCTGATCCCACGACCAAAATTGCATATTTGTCACGCCCATAGTACGTTGATATTCTTCCAAAGGAGGCTCCACCAAAATGACATCGAACTGATTATTCAAATCTTTCAAGTTGAAATTTTGTAGATCACATTTGAGGAACATCGGAGGAGATGCTGTTTGCGCTATCAAATCATCCTAAAACATTCAAACAAGCCATAATCAATTTTAAAGATAATCAATTATTGTATATGGGAATGCAATAAATTCATATTGACTAATAGAAGATAAATCAGTAGAATAAATATCAATAAACAATATGTTTCTTTAGAAGTACACAATATGTAATGTGGAATTAATAATTTTTTTCCAAAGAAGCGTATCCTTGCACAATTTAAAAATAAGAGTCTTCTGTCCCAACTACATGTGATTGTTGATATATTAATTTCATTAGCATGCACAGAAAATAAGTCTGCTTGATTGTTGGAACAAATAATTTTACTTCCTTCAAAAGTGAACAAAATTAATAAAAAAAGCAAGCAAATATAATGAGTGCAATTTAAATTTTAATCCAGTTACTTTATAAAGAATGAAATTTTATTTTTGGAAATTGACCGCTACTACACTATGGGAAACCCATTTTCTAGAGTAGGTGAAATAACTAGAAACAAACTGCATTTTTACTAATTTTATGAAATTTTTACCTCAACATATTTTATTAATTTAGTAAATTCACGAGTAATAGTGGTTGAAAAATAAAGTTATTAAAAATTAAAATAGAATTGCAACTCACCTTCAACTTAATAAGTTCTCGCAGCTTAGGATACTCTTCAAACCTGTCGGCCAAGCCAACATCTCTTATAAAGTTCTGAGGTCGTTGGCCTGTATCCACAAAATGCTGGCAATAGTCATTGTGAGGATTGGACGATTGTGTACCCTAGAAAATAAATATATATTTTTAGATTGATAGTGCATTAAAAAAAACAATGGTAATGTTAAATATGTTAAGGCTACTAATAAATAATTGTAAATCAGTCAATCACAAACGCCTGATTAAAAATAAGAAGTTATCAGTAGAATTAATTCAAGGGTATTTACTCTGTTTATCCACACTTGAAAATTAATCTGAAGATGCCAAAACATGTTTTTCATTGTGTTATTTAGACAGATAGGCCTACTTTAAGGGTGATTTGATTTTTAATTTTCATTTCAAATACATAATGAAATTATTTTGAAGGGAATATTCAGTTAGTCGGAATAGTAAGTTTATCAAATAAATAGATAAACCAATCAATAAAATAAATGTTTGATCATTCATTATGCAGGATGAATTTTGTTAGTTAATTAAAAGCATTTTCATTCACTTGCATTTGTGATCATTAATTTTCTTTATTATTTGAAATAATGGCTGACCTTTAGAAATGTTGAGGAGTCTTTGTACACCAGTTCATCAGTGGTGGTGTCTTCTTTTGCTTTCTCAGTGTCATCTGCAACCTCTACCGGCGGTGCTTCTGTTCGGACAGCTTTTTTTACTGTGTGTTCATTGGATGTACCAAGCGCCTGTCTCAACTCAGCAACGTTTGACACTCCAAACTGGCAAAGCATCAATATTGTCAGTGGTATAAATGTTTAAAAAATCTTAAATTACAGCAAATATAATAAAAAACATAATCAAATCATGATATCCAACGTCAATAAGACTGCCAGGTGTACCTGGATAGATTGCCTAGATGAAATAAAACATGTGGCATGGCGTCACATTCCCTCAAAACTATTGCAACGAAATCACCTACACTGTAATAGCTTTTTTTAATTAGCCTCCATGATAAGCTAAATGTCTTGAAGACTTCGATGAGAAGATCCTTCATCGAATCTGGTTAAACCTTGTGACAACAACATACAATGTGGAACTTCCAACTACAACCAGCTAAGTGAGAATCTACATGAAACCTATCGATCATAATATTTGCCCTGTTGGTAGCTTTAAGCACAGAGAGCTGATATTTATCCATAGCAGATACCTTTTACTGCATCAATGACCAATGAAAAAGATAGATGGCGTCATAAAATTACTAGCAAGATGGCAGGCCAAGCAATGTTGTACTTGTGTGCATCAAAATATTCACTCATGGTGTAAAATGGGGTTTTCTTCAACCATGCCACTATTTTCACTATGAAATCACTTCCTTGTAGATTCCTCACATTGGCAGATAGGTCGTTGAACAAGCGAAGGGCAAAAATGGAGAAAGAGTCCTTCTTTTTACTTGTTCTGCAGCGTGAAATATCCATTGCAAGCCTCCTCCTTGTGTTATATCCGTGCAGATCCGATCTAAAGAGTTGCCTGCTCTCGGTGTCCTTAATATGCAACAAACTGAAGAGTATTTACTGGTTGTAGATTGTGAGGATTCCCAGTTGCACAAAGATGGGTCGACAGTGCTCACAATACCCCACTTAGGTGATCACTCGAAGTGCTTTCTTCTGGAGCATCAGCAAATTCTTACAGCCTGCCGCATATCCTCACAGTAAGAGTTTCTTACAGAAGATGGGAATGGAAGAAAGCATCTTAAGCCATAATTAAGTCCTTCTGGCTGAGAAGGGTCCAGATGCTTGATTATGGGACAAGTACCCACAGCTGCACTTACAATATCTTTTGCTACAGCTTACTAGCCATTCCGTCTTTACTAGAGAACCAAGTTTGGTAATATCCATTCAGTTACTAATAGAAAAATTCTTCATTCAACTTCTTATCTAGGATAGTACACCAGTGAGATGCAATAGGAATATAGTGCTGTATCAAAGAGGACGTAAATCCTCTGATATTCCTATATTTTGTGGTTGCATGTAGCAACGCTAATCATAGATCATCTGACCAGTGTGCGTTGATCTATTCTATACATGAATACATCTGTGTGTAGCTATTGCATGGAGATGGTAGCACCAATGTGCGTAACGATATTAACTTATATGGGCTTGAGTTTGATTGATGGTGATAATGTTGATGGAAAGTGAATTAAATCTGATATTTCCCAGATGATTTATTCAGCAAAAATGGTGGATAAGACTTGATAATAAGTGATAACCGGTTTATTACCAAGCGATTTTATTGTTACAGCTTTTAAGGTTATGATTGTTGTTTACAAAATCAATAAACAGAACCCAATGTATAGAAAATATCCAATACTTCTAACCAATAATAATATTATTCTCTATTTGAAAGCGAATTATTTGATAAAAATAACTTACCGTTTGCGCAAGTAGCTTTTTTCTCTTTTGAGATCGTTCTTTCAATTCCTTGAGCTTGTCACTCATTGTTCTATGTTGTATGTTGATGAAACAAGCCAAACAACTAGAATAGGAATTCTAACTAACAACCATCCGTTGATCTTTTCCATCAATACATAAAATACGAAACGTATATTTATAAATACTCAAGTCATTTAATTATTATATCAATCAGAAACAAGTTTCAAGAGAAAACAACTTGTGAACATGAACGTTGCTGTCTGCCCACCACTGCCATTATAATTATAATAAAAGAATTTGCAATTGCAATCCGAATTTTCTTGGAACGCTCATAAAAAATTCAATCATCTCCTAAAAAATACTTTCATCCATAAAATAGCATAAATAATTGAGAAATTAATCATTTTTTTCAATTATCAAGACAACCTCCTTGGCCAAACACAGTCGACTGGTTTTCGTATCGATGGTTCGATTCAAATAAAATTTTCCATATCGATAATCGATTTGACGAAACAAATTGCTTGTAAACATTATTTGTGATTCACATTCAGTGCTATTTCTTTAATTTCAATTTCTTGAATTGAATTATATTGTGTATTCAGGAAGTAATAACTTCTGTTCGAATCATAAATATCTATCACTTGTAAGTATATAAGTTATTTATTCAACTTCTTTTTTACGAAAGTTGGTTTTAGTTTAAGGTTATGCTCGTGGTCTTTAAAAAGTAACTCATGTAAGGTTTTTTAAACGTATTTTAAAATATTTTCTCTTGCTCTAGATAATTTAAACATTTATTTTTATAAATACCTGTTTCAATTGTAATTCATTCAATCAATAAACTACCTGTCTGATGTTATATCTACAATCATAAACTGGATGCCACCACGTGATGTTTCACCATAATCTTAACCTTACTTAACAAGCCAAACATAAGATTACTAGAAAGCTCAAATGCAAATAATTACCAAATTATGTACTTTCATTTTATTTTCGACTTTCTATTTGAAAAGATTTTTACTGTGTAGAATACATGTCATTTTGATTTTTTGTGTAACTTATTCTTGAATGAATGTAACATCTAGAGAGTAAACCGGTGAGAAATCACTAAAGTTATTCCAAGGAATTTTTGCTTTCTCCATACAACTATCTTGTATCTATTAGCAAATTCTAATTAGGCTATGACTGATTTCACGAATAATTTAGGTCCAATTTTGTATTATTTAATATTTGTACGTTAGGTAGGCTACTTATAATTAGTAGGTACTTACCATAATATTAATGTACGTATCTCCGATTTATTGATTGTGATATCGATGATATTGAGTTATAAAATATAAATTGGTTATGTTTACTTATTGATAGTTATTTATAGCCGCTGTTTACCCCGACCCGTACTTTTTACTTACTATTAATTACCTCTTAGGTTCTAAGGCCCATTCTAGACGAGCGTCGAAAACGCGGTGTTTACGTCGAACGCGTGTCTACAAGAGAGAGATAAACGCGCGCCCATTCAACACAATGGTTTCTGTCTAGCACGCGTTCTCGACGCGACGTAAACGCTGCGTTTTCAACGTTCGTCTAGAATGGGCCTAACAGTCTGGATGTCCGGGGAGTCGTCACATTTCTTCTAGAATTTGGGCGACACTCTGTAACACAATTTCTGTGTTGGAAGGTGTGCTCCTGCACATACCCTTCAATTTTGCTGTAGGGTCTTGCAACAAAATCCAAGTTCGTTCCTCATCAGTTGACAGTTCAGTTGTGACTAATAACTTACTATCATTAAGTTGATAATAGCCCTTAACGGCATAGCCATCAATAATTATTTCAGGATAATATGGCATATAATAATATTAATTTCTAACATAATAACTTGAATGTTTGTTTTCAGTGCAAAATGGAGGACGTGGAAATCAAGCAAGAGCCCATGGATGAGGAAGAGATGAATGGCGCCAATACGAACATAAGAGACCTCTCCTATGACGCAAAACTCAAGTTCGTGAATGCCATAGCGAAGCCGATGGCAGACAAGAAGCTGAGCAAAAAACTCCTGAAACTATTGAAGAAAGCCAAAGGTCACTCGAGTAAGGAGAGTCTTCGACACAGCTTGAAGGATGTGCAACGAAGATTGCTAAGGAAAGAAAAGGGCATCATAGTTCTAGCCGGTAATGTGTCACCTATCGATCTCTACACTCATTTACCTATTCTATGTGAAGAAAATAATATTCCCTATTGTTTTGTTCCCACAAGAGATGACCTGGGTCAGGCTATGGGCTTCAGTCACATGGGCCCGGTCTGTGTGCTCATCAAGCCGGAGTCAGATTACCAAGAACTATATGACGAATGCTGGGAAAAGCTCAAAGTGCTGCCAACTCCTGTCTGAATCTATGTGTGCTATTTTTTGTAATTAAGTTTAGATTTTAATTTTTTATTGAAACTGATATTCAATACATATATATATAGAAAAAAAACTGACAATTTTTATTCAACCTCCAACCTATTATTCTACTATTTACCAATTGCAAATGTATTGGAAAGTAGAGGAACAATAATTCTTGTTTGGCAACAGTATTATTATTACCTCGTAGGAAGAAATTTTGTCATCTCTTTTATTTTATTCATTGAGTTGTTATTTTCAGTTATTTTAGAGCAAGGCGCACACTGCAGCAGACGGTCATAAACGGTCAATACTAAGTGATCATTCCAGAATGGTCAAGCAAACATCCTTAAGCAAGGCGCACATAGTAGCAGACGAACGGAGGAAAAGTCCCTCCCATGTTTCCAATGTTGCCACGCACAGAGGAAGTCTGTGTTTGCTGCAACATTTAATAACCTGAGAGGAATATTTCCTCCTCCCTTCTGCTGCTATGTGAGGCCTTGCTTAAGGAATAATGATACTTGCTCACCCATTCTGGAATGACCACTCTATGTATTAGAGCAGCCTGTTAGTTCTGGGCCTCTTCTCCCAGCAAGGAAAAATATTGGAGTTATCTTAATCTAGAAATCATTAAAGTTTGGTATTTTATAGATTCCGAGCTGTGAGTTAAAAGACTTTTTTGTGAGTTAAAGATCTTTTTGTTTCAAGTTTGATGGATTATAATGATTTGATTGATTAGGGTTCTCATTCAAAAGATAACGGGTGATCAAAGAGTCGCGCAATGGGTGTGTAGGTGGCAGATAAATTTAAAAAAACATGTTTTACATAGTTTTGTCATTTTAGTATTGTTAGGAAACACCATCGGTTGACAGCAGCACGAAAAATGAAACTGTTTAAACTGAACCAAAATGTTTTTTTCACTCACGATTAAAATTGACAGTTCAATTCTAGATTAGGGTTTTTCCTGCGACAAAGCCTGGTTACTTCAACGTGGATTTTTAAGAAATCCTCTCACTTTAACACGGTTTCAAGTATTGAGTTGCGCGACTTATTGATCACTCAGTAATATGTAACTGCGGAACTGGCACTTGCCTGGACACCTTACCTTCTTACGACTTTTTAGTGCAATTATTCAGGGATTATCAGTTAGATACCTTGTGTCAAAATTACATCCGATTTTGTTTCCTCATAGAAATGTCGTTTATATTAAAAATTTATTATTGACTTTATAAGCCAACAAGTTATGAAGTTGAAATCCAATTACACGATAAAAGCATTAAAATTTAAATTGAGTTATTTCACAAATATTTTATCAGCGATTTTTCTGCATTAGTTCCGACAATTTACACCTAATAAATTGATTAGCTTCCGTGCGATCGGTTGTTGATCAGATTAATCTGATGAATGTCTACGACTAGGACACCAAGACCACTCTAGAGTTGATGGTATGAAAATAGTCCAATGAGGCTTGATGGAACGCTGCCAAACCATCTGATTATGAATAAAAATAATTTATATATGTATATATAAATATTTTAATTACGTCTTGAAGACTCCAAGATGGAGTATAAGACAAGTCATATCCTCAATATATCATCATTTAATATCACAAGAATACTTTAAATCTAGAACAATTTATACTGATTTTCAACGTATATAAGTTACATTGATCTCCAATATACCCCAATTAAACCTAATGCATTATTGTTTGATACAATAATTATAATACTTCAAATACATAAAACAGAATTAGTTATAGCCATTAAAATCCTTAGCGTAAGTTTACATCAGAAATGAACTCCTGCAACCCATAAAAGGCTTTGTCAATGAGATATTTTTTAAATATTTGGAAACTTTCTATATTTTTCAGAGAGTTGGGTAGTCTATTATAGAATACTCTTCCAGTATAGCTGGGTTTTTGTTCAAACAGCCTACTGTTATGCCTCGCCAAGTGATAATCTGATCTGTTCCTTGTATTGTAATGATGTACATCAAGATTATGCATGAAATCACTCGCTCTCACATGTAAAACAACCTCGTAAATGTACAAACTAGGAGCTGAAACCCAAGTGTCCTGAATAGTAGCCTACATGTATCTAACCTATGAGCTTTTTCTATGCATCTGATAGCTTTCTTTTGAATCTTCAACACTCTATCCATATTTTGTTTTGATGAATTACCCCACACTAAGATAGCATACCTTATATGCGACAATATAAGGCCATGGTAAGCTGTAACCATCAACTTTTTGTCATTTAGCCTTGCAAGTTGGCGCAGGACAAATAATTACTCCAGATGATATTTTGCTGCATATTTTATCAATATAAGGAGACCAAATTAGTCGCCTATCTAACAAAATTCCCAATGTTCTTCCTGTTCTAATTGGTTCTCATCTACAAATGCATTGATAACCCTATCTTCATTTGTGTTATATTTATTCCTAAATTGTAGGTATTGACATTTATTATTATTTATTGTCAGTTTCAATTGTTTCAGAAATTGTACAACAGACTGCACCCCTATGTAAGCATTTATTTCAAGATCATCTAGGGAAGAGTTAATGAAAATTAGGGAAGTATCGTCAGCAAAAAGGAAGGCTCTACCATTAATAAATTCCCTAGATAATTGATTTACGTACAACAGGAACAGTAATGGGCCCAGTACTGAACCCTGGGGCACTCCAGCTTGTACCTGCACTTTGTCTGATTTAATTTTCACTATAGAGTTGTCCACTACTGTTGTGAGCTCAACACATTGTTTTCATCCTACAACATAAGATTCAAACCATTTCAATTCTACCCCATTCACCCCTACATTTTGTAGTATTTCCAATAAATTTTTATGATTGACACAGTCAAAAGCCTTAGATAAGTCCAAGAATATACCAGCAGCTTTCCCACCTGAGTCTATTACATCTATCAGTTTTTTTTACCAGAGATACTATAGCTGTCTATATAGTCTGGGTGCCAATGGGGTGAACCTTTTTTTGAGGTATGTCGTCGGTTTTTTGATCGATTATGATAGATTAAGATGTGTAGATTCCGAATCCGAGTGATGCCACTCTGTGAAAGTTGAGCATTTTTTGTAATTCAAGATGGCGGCCAAAATTTCGGTTCCGTTTTCAGTTTACTGCGATTTACGCCAAAACGAAGCGACGCACAGAAAAAATCATTCTTACCTTTTTTTTAGTAAATTAAATTTCCAACAGATTGATATCAAATCCAACCCTCTATCTCCAATACTAACCGAGATATGATTTTTCAAAAAATAGGTTAGTTTTCGAGAAAAACGCGAATTTGAGTATTTTTAGTTTTTGTTCGATTATATCTTCTGACCTATCCATAGAAATCGTCCAATTCAAAATCCCTCTGAGGATAATTTTATTCTCTACAATTTGAGACCAAGTAGACCTATTTTCCTTGCTTAGTTTTCGAGCTACAGCTATAAACATATATCCTTGTATCTCAAAAATCTTAACTTTCTTGAAGGTGGTCTCCTGCACAAATCTTTACCTGCTTGTATTAATATTTTCTACTGTAATAATTTTTTTTAGATCATTTCCTATTGGTTTACCCACTTACCGATCTGAATTTAGGTTATGTTCAACTGTAAGGACCTTCTAAGGATCACAGACTAAGGAAACCCTAACTTTTTAAAAGTTGACGGATCTCAACAAACTATAGCTCATTCTCTTCAGCTCACCAAGGCGGTTCTTTTTCATGTATTACATTTCAAATTTAAACGATATTAAAGAATTCTATTGATGGAGAAATATTGACTTTTTCTTCACATACCTGTAAAAGGCTATTTTTGTCTTATAAATGATTATAACTTTCAAGTCTTTATTGATAAAAAATCGTGGTTGATCTTAAATTATAGATCAGGATTTTTTCTTTCATTTGTAAGTAAATTGATCCACAATACTTGTTTATTAAGTACAGAAAATAAGTTTATATAAGTCGATGAATTGACTTGAATTCACCTTATTTGACTTTTCAAGCATTTTTTCAATCAGACAATCGTTTATAAAAAGCATATTGGACATCTGAGCTTGTAGAGGAGACATTTTCATACATTTTAAGTAGAAAAGAATGTTTTAATCTTGCTTCAATATCCATAAAGAAATTATTGATTAATAGTGAAAACATGAAAATAATCGATCAATTTATTTTCATGTTTATTAGACTAGATATAACTTTTCTATCGGCGTGATGCCAAAAAAGTTATTAATAGGAGGTTGTAGAGGAAGAAATTCTCTACAAAAGTATTATATTTCAATTTTATTTAACTCATCATTATCTTGTTTTTTTAAACCTTTAAAAGAATAGTGTTTGCATTCAATCAAACTGTGAGAATTCTATCAATTTGAAAACAGCTACAACTTATATGATAAGTTGGAAGGAAAAAAATTAAAATATGATCAAAATGTAGAGAAATTCATCCTCTTCAATCTACAATATTCATTTCCATTTTAAGCCCTCGCCTGAATATGCCTTCAGGATGCTGTATGGTGATCTGGTTACTCAGTGCAACTTCTTTTTAAATAGACTGCTTCATAGAATTAGCCTACATTCCAGCCTATTTAATAAAATCTTCTTTGACATCAATTATCTTCATCTTCAGACGCATTCATTGTTTCTGATAAATTACAACACCTCTCCGGAAGCCATCTTGAATTTCCCGTGTTGTGGAAAGTAAAAATAAAATTTGATATTCGATTTGTATTCTATGACCTGAAAACTATCGATTTTGAAGCAGCGCATGTGGATATCACTTACAATAAATGAGAGATGGAATCTCAATTCCAACTTTTGACACCTTCTTCATTTACAAGGAAAGCTCAACTTTGAAAAGGAGTTATCATTGTTATTTGGAATCTATATATCTAGATGTACAATAATCAGTCATAAAATTATCAATAAACATGAAAAAAAACGATAACCACCTGTGGAATCAGAATGAAATTTCGAAAATAAATGTTTTCAAGAACTTTAATTGTTTTTTTATTTATTCAGGCGAGGGCTTAAAATGGAAATGAATATTGTAGATTGAAGAGGATGAATTTCTCTACATTTTGATCATATTTTAATTTTTTTCCTTCCAACTTATCATATAAGTTGTAGCTGTTTTCAAATTGATAGAATTCTCACAGTTTGATTGAATGCAAACACTATTCTTTTAAAGGTTTAAAAAAACAAGATAATGATGAGTTAAATAAAATTGAAATATAATACTTTTGTAGAGAATTTCTTCCTCTACAACCTCCTATTAATAACTTTTTTGGCATCACGCCGATAGAAAAGTTATATCTAGTCTAATAAACATGAAAATAAATTGATCGATTATTTTCATGTTTTCACTATTAATCAATAATTTCTTTATGGATATTGAAGCAAGATTAAAACATTCTTTTCTACTTAAAATGTATGAAAATGTCTCCTCTACAAGCTCAGATGTCCAATATGCTTTTTATAAACGATTGTCTGATTGAAAAAATGCTTGAAAAGTCAAATAAGGTGAATTCAAGTCAATTCATCGACTTATATAAACTTATTTTCTGTACTTAATAAACAAGTATTGTGGATCAATTTACTTACAAATGAAAGAAAAAATCCTGATCTATAATTTAAGATCAACCACGATTTTTTATCAATAAAGACTTGAAAGTTATAATCATTTATAAGACAAAAATAGCCTTTTACAGGTATGTGAAGAAAAAGTCAATATTTCTCCATCAATAGAATTCTTTAATATCGTTTAAATTTGAAATGTAATACATGAAAAAGAACCGCCTTGGTGAGCTGAAGAGAATGAGCTATAGTTTGTTGAGATCCGTCAACTTTTTAAAAAGTTAGGGGTTTCTAGTCTGTGATCCTTAGAAGGTCCTTACAGTTGAACATAACCTAAATTCAGATCGGTAAGTGGGTAAACCAATAGGAAATGATCTAAAAAAAATTATTACAGTAGAAAATATTAATACAAGCAGGTAAAGATTTGTGCAGGAGACCACCTTCAAGAAAGTTAAGATTTTTGAGATACAAGGATATATGTTTATAGCTGTAGCTCGAAAACTAAGCAAGGAAAATAGGTCTACTTGGTCTCAAATTGTAGAGAATAAAATTATCCTCAGAGGGATTTTGAATTGGACGATTTCTATGGATAGGTCAGAAGATATAATCGAACAAAAACTAAAAATACTCAAATTCGCGTTTTTCTCGAAAACTAACCTATTTTTTGAAAAATCATATCTCGGTTAGTATTGGAGATAGAGGGTTGGATTTGATATCAATCTGTTGGAAATTTAATTTACTAAAAAAAAGGTAAGAATGATTTTTTCTGTGCGTCGCTTCGTTTTGGCGTAAATCGCAGTAAACTGAAAACGGAACCGAAATTTTGGCCGCCATCTTGAATTACAAAAAATGCTCAACTTTCACAGAGTGGCATCACTCGGATTCGGAATCTACACATCTTAATCTATCATAATCGATCAAAAAACCGACGACATACCTGAAAAAAAGGTTACCCCCCTTTTTTGCATTTGGCACCCAGACTAATACTTTGATTTCCCCTTTTGAAAGCCATGCTGCTCCTCGCATATTAGCTTGTTTTCATCCAGGTGCAGCAGTAGCCTGTTTAGCACTACTCTTTCGAATATTTTACTGATTATATTCAGAATACTAATGGGCCTATAGTTTTCTACTCTTTCTTTGTCACCATTCTTGAAAATTGGCAATATCTTACCTTCTTTCAATCCATCTGGAAATACACCTTGTTTTAATTATTGGTTGATACGGTGAATTAATGTCTCTAATAATTGATCTTTAAAGTCTTTAATCATCCTACTTGAGACCCCGTCTAATCCTAATGTTTTTTTATTATTCAGACTGACAATATTACATTGGACAACTCATCTTGGGTTGCTGGTTTGAATTTGAACTCATTTTTTACAGAAGCAGTGTTCATTCGGTTTAAATTGTTTATACCTCTGCCAAGTGAATTATGAAGGTTATTTGTTGATAATAAATATTAAAATAATTACAAATTTCTATACACTCATATCTCATATCACTTGTCATTATTGCTTTTAATTATAGGGACCCTAGTAATTATGTCATTCTGAGTTAACTTCCTATTCTTGTTGATTACATCCCATACTGCAGTGTTGAAGTTTCTACTATCAGTCAAGAATTCAGCTGTTTTTTGCGTTTTGCTTTTTTTACTTCTTTTATGTAATTTTTCTTTAGAGCTTTGTACCTATCTTCACTTGCTATGTCTCTTGATTCTTTGAATATATTAAATGCTTCTTTTAAACTGTCTCTTTGGTAAAGTATATCATCTGTAATCCAGTCTTCCATTTTATCCAACTTATCCTTCACAGGGACCTTTTTTACCGAACAACAAATACTAATGTGGAACCTAAGAATGTTGATAAAGCTATCATATTTGTCATTCAAGTCGTTTCCATTATAAAATCTTTTCCATTCTTCTAACAACAGTTTTTGCTTCAAACAATTTATGTTTCCCTGTTTTCATGATACTTTCCGTTTTCATGATACACCTGACGAATAGGCAACGTCTCTGAGTGCTGGAAACTACTGTTCCAGTTTCCATTGGACTACTTTCATACATTCTACTTGACCTAAGTCAGTAATCCTGATCAGTATATCCAGTGAAGTTGGACTCGCCCTGAATGGCAGTAGACATTGTCAAATTCAGAATTTCAGTTCTCATTTCAAGCCATTTAGATGGATACTCTCTCTGAGACAAAGTTTGTAGTGGCTGAAGCTTGCGGGCGGACAAATGCCATTTACGGCGCAAGCGTACTATAGTCAATATCGAGCTGAGGTCCGTTTCAATAAATTGTTACAGTTGAAGCAAACTATTGATTTGATGACTTCCGATTGAATTTTTCAATTATCAGATCCATGAAAAATTGACTGATTATTTTTGGCCGAAAAAGACGAACTGAAAATGAGGTCCTGCGCAACAAATTGATACAACTTACTAACTATCTTCACATTGAGGAACCATGCAATAGATCGATCAAATCCACAGCTACACTCTGTCCACGGAGTGTTCGGACCTAAGCTCGTCCCCCATTTTGACGTCGCAGGCGGCTTTAGCCAATGGCAAGTATGGTCATCATGCTGCAGCTGTTACTTTTTAGGTCACAGTCATGCTGTGGAAATCTGGGAAACGCAAGCCTTTCACTTTTCAGAGAGTCTATCAAAATTTATGTGTTTGCAATGTTTCGGCTGATTTACATAACTCAAACCTCTCATGGAAGATTTTTTGGCGGATATGTTTTGTTCTTTGTTTCACCTTCAACAAAACCTAATTATTTAAAAAAAATATTGGTTTTATCGAGTTCAAAGTACATACAGTAATGACAATGAGGTTGATTTATTGCGAATGTAAACTTTAGATTAGGTTCTGAAGACCTACTTGAATTTGCAGTAGTGTGTAGTTGAATGAGTTTGAAATTCCCGGCTTGAACTGAGCAGTCAAAATGATAATAAGAATTATATTATTATGGAATATTATGTTCAATCAACTATAATTCTATTAAGTTATATTGATAATGATCGTTCTCATGTTAGAAGGATATAAATTTTGCCGAACAACCACAAAACACTAATATTTCTAAGGCCACTCAAAAATTCGATATTGAAGTTCCAATATCGATTAGAATTTTCTACGTTCCTGGCAATTACGACCGCTTGTGAGCTGGTCGGATCGTGACGTCAGAACCTCGAAGGAGGAGCTTAGGTCCGAACACTCAGTGGACGGAGTATAGTAGTAAAAGCTTGTTGTTCTGTGCTAATATCAATCTGACTACTACGTGTTACTGCAAACAATTCCTCATTAATCTATTGAATATTAGATCAATAATCCCAAGAGCACGAAATATCCTGCGGCATTGCCTTTAGATCTTGAGAAAATTTTAAAATATCAGTAATGAACAACTAATACTCAATGAACTATATCACAAAAAGGATTTCAAGTTATAAGATAATAAAAAATTGGAAATGCAATAGTTTTCTCGATTTTTTTTAAAATTTATTTCAAGTACTCCAATTTTTTAGCTCTACACATTATGAATTGTTTAGTTGTAGTAATCACCGGTTTCGTTTCACAATAAATATCGAATTAGCTCATCTCATATTTTCAATATCTTCGAATGTTGAATTTCAACAAACTCACATATAAAATAACAACTTAGTCTATGTTACAGTAAATTTAGAAATATTGTTTTGTAGTCTATATATAAAGCATTTTAAATAGAAGTTAATATTCAATATTACACTTCTCAAAAGTTGAAAAAAGCATGATTTGCTAGAATACTTATTACGTGGTTATTAAATTTTTCAAATAATTATTTTACATTTTTGCCCGGTTTTGATTGAGAATAAACTGTTATGAAACGAATGAAATAAATTTTAATAAATCTCAAGATTTGAATTCAGTTGAATAGAGTGCGCTCTACTGAATATGAATCAAGCTCGCTAACAATAATTTAAAAATTAACAAAATTAGAGATACTAAATTCGGAACCAACAATCCATTGTACATGGTTTCTAGATGAATATTGTGAAGTTTTCTATGTTCATGCTTTTTTCAACAATTTTATTAATGATTTTTCTGAAATTTTAAACATTTATTCTTTTACGAAAAATATCACCATCAAAAAGCTTCTTATAAAATGTATTCCTACACAAATGTTTTGCCTTATCTCACTATTGGTATAATCATTATTCATATTAAAAAATATTAATAAAGCCATACCTGGACTACATTGGTGTGATGATTAATTTGAGGGCACATGAGATCTAGAAGCTTAGAAAAAATATTTCTTAGTTTTTAAAAATAATGAATAATTGCACGAAAATCTCATTTCAAGAGATAACTAATTTTTTAGCTTTGATTAACACCGGTTTCTGTTGTAATCAATAAAATAAACAACTTATCCTATGTTACAGTAAAATATGCTAAACGATTGGCGATGAATTTCGGAAGTTCAAATTTTCAACATAATATTGAAAATTGTACATCCACATTTGAAAAAGAAATATTCCATTACTATGGATACAGTAATAATTTATTCATCGAAGTTCAATGAAAATGAGAAATAATGTAGTGTAGAGTAACTGCATCAAAAAATTGAAGATAAAAGCTATTCTAGGCGTTACTAAGCTTATGTGACCACATTCATGTTGATGTAAATTCGATTGTAAGCTGAAAGACACTTACATGTATGTTTCAGTACCACTAAAACACTGTACAGTACTCACTGAGTCCAACACATTAGTTGCGTTTACAGTTAAAGAGATTAAAATTATAGGAACATTTCTGATTCAAATAGCATTCGATTTAATAACACTATTCATCCAGTGAAAATAAGGATTACGGTTCGGTGGGAATGAAATCCTACTTGAAAATTATTTTCCAAGTTTGAAAATCTATTTACAAACTTGAATTTGTCAAGAAAGAGATACTATCAAAGTTCTCATTCATTTTTTCTATTTTTTGAAGTTTTGCTATTTTTAATACAAAAATAAAGTTGTTTTTTGTCTGCTACAAAACGTTTTCCCTGAATGAACGTATTCAAAAATCACTTCTTCAAACACATCACACTTGCAAAAAATACACCGGCCTTGGAAAACTGACCGAACTGTTTGAACTTTGAAAAATGATTTCTCAAGGAGAAATCGGCTTGGCAATGTTTGATCTGATGGAAGGGCAGAGATCACAGACTTGGGAGGTTTTTAGAGGTGAGTGGATTCCCCTGGAACAAATCAAAATGGATACATGGACACTTTTGAAAGTTTATAAAAATTTGGAAGGTCAATTTCTAAACCACTTCCACATGCTCGATATTTGTGGCTAGTCAACATCAATAATAAGTTTTCGACCGTCATAACTTAGAAAACAGTTCAACTTGATAGGAATTGGAAAATATTCAGATTCCCCACGGGTAATGCCTATTTCAATTTCAAAAGATCACTGAAATGAATTAATTTGAATTTATGGAGCACCATATAAGCTACAAGTGATGGGTCAAGGCGCAAATTCTTTCTTAGTCACTCAAAACACCTGCTTTAAATGTGGCCGGAAATGGTAATTTAACTTAATTTTCTAGAACTTTTATTGTTGGTTCGAAAATGGAAGGAAAAATGAGAAATTTAAGGTATTTCTCCCACTCAACATGATAATACAGGGTTCGCCAATGAAGTGGGACCATTTGAAGAAGTGACAGATTGTTTAAGAAATTGTATTTTTGTAACTTTTTCATCATAAATAAAAAGTAGAAATGTAACCAGTTAGTGTACAATAAGTGAAAAATTATTTTTTGAATATATCATCCTCCAAATATCCTCCATTGGAATCTATGCACTTTTGCAGCCGGGCCTGGAAGTTTCCCATGGCATTTCGGAGCATATTGAGTGGTATTCCTCCAATCTCATCTCGAATCGGTTTAATCCGTTGTTTTAGAGCTGGGATAGTTCTGAGTGGATCGCTATGAAAAATCTCGTTTTTAAGTAGCCCCATAGAAAAAAGTCGCAATTGTCTCATTCCATAAGTGCATAGATTCCAATGGAGGACATTTTGACTTTTTGACAACATGATTTTTGACTTATTGTACACTAAATGGCTACATTTCTACTTTCTATTCATGATAAAAAAAATAACAAAAATACAATCTCTTGAACAACCTGTTGCTTATTCAAATCGTCCCACTTCATTGGCGAACCCTGTATTTTGAAACTGTCCGAAGTTTAGGATACCTTATTGTTGACTGGTATTTCGAATCAAGTAATATTGTAGAGAATAAAATTTTGATACCCACAATAAGAGTTTTAGAAAATTAAGTCTCTGTTACTTTTTCACATTTAGCCAAATTTGGCAATGGATTCTGCCCACCCTGAAAATTAATATTTTGTAAAATCTTCTACATTGTCTAGAACATAATGAGACTGCTCTTGTATAGTCTGTCCAAGGAAAAAGGCAAAAATGGCAAGATGGAAAATGACTCCAACTCGGTCAATATAGTTTCAAAAAGTAAAAATTTTGTATCAAATTGTAAATCAGAAGTGTTTCCTACAATTTGAGAATTTTCCTACAATTGATAATTTTGAACCAATATTGACCGAGCTGGAGTCATTTTCCCACCTTGCCAAATGTCTTCTTAGATTGGACAGACTATACCACGACTGCGTTCTGGAGCGGGGTCAACCGACTGGATTCGATACAAGGGTTCTTTTTCTAACAAATGAAGTGCTGGTCAGCTGTCTCCAAGGCCCCAGAGAGTTGGGGTAATCTTTTTCGTCCGACGTGTTTTTGAGAGCGGTGCAAACGTTCGAAATGAGCTTCTGGATCCCTATTTGTATCAAAATGTTTTCCTTTTATGGTGAGAAAACAAGAAGATAAATTCGTGGCTGTAGGTAGTAGCGTAGGTTGTATAGTCTGTCAAAGCAAAGAAGACATGCTAAAAAAAAAAGGGAAAATAACTTCAGTTCGGTCAATATTTATTCAATAATTATAAATTTGATATATAATCGTAGGAAACATTCTTATTTCAAATTTGAGACAGATTTATAATTTTTTAACTAATATTGACCGAGCTGGAGTCATTTTTTATCTTACCAGTGTCTCTCTCCTTTGCTTGGAGAGACTATAGCGTAGGTTGTAGGTTAGGATAGCTGCCAGGATCAAATTGATTCTAAAATGAGTAATGGGTAAATGATTATAATGAGAAACATCTTGATGTTGACTTCGAAACAGCTATCAACACTTTATTTGTTAGCTAAAGAACCCTTCTATCTAATCCAGTTGGCGAACGAGCGCGATCTAGAGCACAGTCGCGGCAGCACAAGAGTAGTGTTATTACTTTCGGACAATCAAGTATTACAATATTTTGGAACTATTTCAAAGGTTAAAGATACATAGAATAAATGCAATCGATTATTTATCATTCTCTATTAAATTTTTGAGATTATACTGATAACAATCCCATGCCAAATAATGACAGAAATTCATTATTCATAACAGAGAATAACAAAATTACCTACCGTACCGGTACAAAACATATATCAAGTGAAATTTCAAGAATTATGAAGTTCAATTGATGATGAAATTATTACCAGAAAAAATTACTGTTCAGTATTTCATGCAATGAGAAAGTGATTGCCTGCCCCAGTATAAGTCGTTAACAGCTCGCGTTTTATTCCAAAGTACTATTATAACTAACTAATCATTCCAAACGCAATAATGCAAACTACAGCCCATCATTCCCAAGTTTATTTACCAATTTTAACATGCTTTATAACTTACACCGGTACTTGGATATCAAGTAGTTTTGCATACAATCACTACAATCCTTTTTAATACTATATTTTTTAAAGTAATTTAATATAGTCTTAGTAGACGTACCATTAAAAACACTCTAATTTACTAAAAAAATTCAACTTACCAGTGATTACCAAAAGAACGCCTCTTGTCAACTGGGGAAGGAAAACTACGAATTTCCGGAACTAATTCATTGTAATAAGTGACGAGCTTTGCAAAAATTCGTTGCTTTGATTTATCAGATTTTCCAGAGAGGTCCTAATAAATCCACGCTCACTGGAGCCTCTCACGTTTCATTGTGATATTTTGTTGGAACCCGGAGTTAGCCTCAACGTTATCAACCTGAGAAATTCTATTGGATATATTCTTACTTCAAGTTTATCCATCCACGAAGATATTACAATATCTTTTTAGGAAGAGGCAAAAACATTGAACCCTATAGTAACTGACTAGCTGAAGGTTTAAAATATCCCAATAGAAATCATGTTTTCAGTTCAGAGGAGTTATAATGACGAAAAAGCGTAGTGGTAGGGAATAATTTGAATACCTTCAAATTATGCTCTAATTTTAAAATTAATAATAAATATCTTCTCAATTGTTCACCAAAAACGCACTGCCTAACAAATAGGCCTATTGTGATCCTGTATCAAAACAAACCCCTTTGAGAAAGTGCATAAGGACAAGCGTCCGAGCATAATCTCATTGATCTAATCTATCATGAAAACTACATTGTATTCAATTGGCAATATAATTTGATGTAGTCTATTGTTTCTCTGTTGTTTACTTATATTAGTGTACGGTATATTTTTTTATTTATTGTACGGTATCTATCTTCTTCGATTGCTTGACAAAGTTCATCAAATCTGAAAAAAGGAGGGATGAATATTTTTTACACTATGATACGTACTCGAGTAAACTTTGAAACCCCATTACCCCAATAGAATAAAATTGTTTTCAAAGGAAGACAACATTGAATACTTTTCAAAGTAGAACAAGTTTAATGCATATACGTACAATTCAAAGTATATTTATTTTTCAATTTCGAGTTTTGGCGATAACAGAAAGAGTATTCTGTAACAATATGAGTAGAAAATAATTGTTCTGAAATTATCTTGAAATAATTATTATTTCAAGTACAGGTGGACAATTAGTGGAACATAGTAGACGATGAATGCTATATTATTACTCGGTAAGTATAAAACATATAATTCTATTCTAAAATGTTACAAACATCTGTCATACCACGTTTAAAACTAGTTTGTACCATGACAATTCCGTCGAAACCGATTTCAACACCAGCAATGCCAACTGACCCGATGACACTAAGGCATACAAACATTACTACAGTACAATAATAATTTCAATCTGGCTTCTCAAAGAACAGCAATCAAATTAGAGGAACTACAACAAATATGCCCAAGCATATTTCATTTCAAATGTGCTGCAAAAATTACCATCGTTCTAGCATAGCAGAATTTCTCTTTTCATTCCAAATCAAAGAAATGCTCAGTTTATAACTGGAAGGTCTACAACATTTAATAACACTAACAAATTAAAAACAATCAACCTGAGTAGTTTGTACTATGTACCAAATTCTAAATGCTTCAATCATCTTGAATCAAGTGTTATTCAAGTAAAATTTAGGATAAAGTAAGATAATCAATTCAATCGATAAAAATTATAGATCCAAAAATATTCAACAGGCCACAAGCAACAAGCTAGTAAGCCAGAGAGAGCTCTCTCTAGAATTTTGCAGCAATTAGTGTATGGGTACATTATTAATTTTGCTTTGGTGCCTTGGGAGTGTAATTGAGAATTCTGAGAACATAACGTATTCCTGCTACAAGTTTAGATCTAATTCCAAAATGAATTTGTATGTTACACCAAAGTTAATTTGTTTTTTTTTAAGAACTTAACTCCAAATTTCGCCCATTGAAGAGATAGATGAATTGGAAAAATATAAAATGAAATAAGGGGATGTACCCGCGTCTATCGATGAATAATTTAATCGATATATTACACTCCACATTAAAAGGCTATCGGGTACGCATTATAATATTCCTGAATAAGTGGGATTAATGGTCGATGATCTAATAGCATTACTATCACAGTAGTAAAAGTTGATATTTTTCTCCTACACGGAGGGACATAGTACAAATACCCATACATACATGATACATCAATATGTGCCAAGAGTTTACAGTAAGTTAGTTATAAAATTCTTGAGAAAGCTTTCTTATACAATAAGTGTATCGACATAAAATATTTTGGACCGACCTAGTAAGATAAGTGGCAAGAATAGACCATATCAAGGTCAGCTTTCATAATATTATTGTTAACCGTTTTAACGTTACATTGTTACAAAAATTCAATCATCAAATTTTTAGCACTAGAACGACTCCGATATTAATATCATTACAACACATTTCGGATAGAAAATTGAGTGAGTATTATTCAAATACAGTATTTTAATCATTAAAGCTAAATTTCCATATAAGTAAAGGCATTTTGACTAAGTTGGTCAGATCATTTCATGCATAAAGCAACAGTAAAGTGATGGATGCGTGTGTAACTTACATAGTTTTGAATCACTGAAATAGTGAATTACATGCGACACTTATTTTACGATCTCCCATTCAAAGGACAATAATTGTATAAATACAATAAATAGTTTTCATTGTGAAAATTCGTGGTAATATGTAGTTCTCAATTCAATTTACAGAAGAACAGCTAAAGAAGAAGAGCAACCTACATTATTTTTGGAGTAAAGATTGTGTATTTAGTAAAGTAAAGTTTAATTACGAAAGTGAAATTTGAACTTAGAATAGATTCGCCGCAAAATAAATCATCACAGATTCCATGAACAGAATCAGCAATAAGATAGATAGATAACTGACTTTATTTTACACTTTGTAAAAGTTTTGTAGACGAAGTTGAGGCATGAAAGCCCCTCTTCCACTCATGATGGAAGATGATTGAATATGAGACCGAAGCCGTGAATTATTGTCCTTTGGATAGGAGAATGTACCAAATTTTAAACATTATTGTATTTTTTAAACTCCTGTGACTTTTTAATAGCTGCATCACATTACAGTTCTAATTTGATGACATTTAAAATCTGCGTCTGCCTTGCACTCTAGACAAAAATCCAATAAATTTCAATTGAAGTTTGTTTTTTATTCATTAAAACGTTCCAAGTTTATCTGTAGATAATTTGACAACTTGTGAGATTATCCTCTCTTTTGAAAATTGAAATAAATAGTACTTAAGTACTAGCAGAGCTACTAGTCACTAGTTGAATACACTCCAAACTAAACTGAAGAGCTAATTTTAGATTTTGATGTTTCAATTAGATGTTTCAATTGAAAAAGTATACAGTGAGAATATAGGTACCAGCGTAGTGATAATAAACTAATCAGAATTCTAGAAACACCTGAAAACTCTAACTGCGGTCAGGATTTTAATTTCTTCTTTTCTATCGGCATTTAATTTAAATCAGTGTGGAATCTCAAACTTATAAGTCAGCCGCAGATATCAGAATGTCACTTCATATTAAATTATTTTCTAAATATTTTCTCGTTTTCAAAATTATGCTCAACAATGATCATCTATTGCATACCGAATAAAATGAGAGTCATCAGCAAAAAATTGTAAGTTATGAAAATATTATTCACAATTGTGTGTAATAAAGACCTCTAACATATCTATTGATACAGTTAGCGGCTGTTGTTTCACACCTCAGTTATTAATAACCATGTTATAATGTATTAGTAACTAATGCATAAGTTCATGGAAGTTATTAATGTTGAATGATGGAGAGGATCCTATAGTCACAACTCCGCATAAGTAAGGTATTTTGATCTATTTGAGGACTATGTTAGAAGAAGATGAATCTCTATCAAGAAAAATTATGCGTATGGCTTTTATTGGTGGGGAGACCCTTACGGGTAGTTCCACCTCACCAATATGTATTTGGTCGAATACTGGTCTCCCAACCAAGAGAAGTAGGCAGACTTCAAGATCACCAAGTCATCTACGCCGAGTGGTCAACCTTTATGAAGAGACAAAACAGATTCAAAACTCATTCGGTATGCAATTAGCCTTGTTGCTACGCTGTAAAATGTGAACGCAATTCAGTATAAAATTTTCATCTGGTTAGGAAACATGAGTTATAATCTATGAATACACGTAACAGAGATGTGTTGCGATGGTAATGGAGCAGCAGACATTTGCAGATTTGTTTGTTGTCGTAAATTTGTAAAAATCTATCACGACTGAAGTTCGGGATGCCTGAAGTCTGGATCGGAGAGGAGACGATACCGACCAACGCGTGAATCGCCGCCTGGTCCGCCCACTAGGACACAAACACCAAAACACACACATCTACTCAGCACCACATACAACAAACAGCCAACAAGGATGATGCCTACAACTGCTCTAGGCTTGTGCGTGTCTAACAGCAATTAATTCAACTACTATTTGTAGCAGTAGAGATTGGTAAAAACTCCGTCTAATAAAAAATATTTTCATTTCAGATTGCTTTGTGAAAAAAAATATCTTTGAAGCAACTGGGATTGAACCTTTGATAAGACTGCTTATCATTTGATTCGGGCGAATTTCAAAGTATTGGGGAAAAATTTTGATCCAGGCAATGAGCCTAGTATACAAATTGTAATATTTAATCAATAATCAATACACTCAAATTATCTATCTGATATAGTCAGTCCAAGCAAAGAAGACATTCTGGCAAGATGGAAAAATGACTCCAGCTCGGTCAATACTGATTCTAAAATTATATCTAATTTGGTCTCAAATTGTAGGAAACACTGTTCTAAAATTTGAGATCAAATTAATAATTTTTGAACCAATATTGAACGAGCTGGAGTGAGTCATTTTCCCATCTTGCCATAGGTTCTGACTATAGTAACAGCTATAAGAATAAGATTTTCCAATTAGAAAGTGGATGTACCAATACACAAAATATCTATTTTTGTGGGGAATTATTCTAAATAAATATCTCGATCACAATAAATCAATTCTGCCGACGGCAATTTCTGCTGTCCTCCTCTGGAACCCCTCCGAGGTCAAACTGACCTGACTACCATACAACAAATAACTTTCTCATTTTTTATCCATTACAAGCCTCTACGTTGTCACTTACGATGTATGAACATCGTGTTACACCCTCATCTTGATAAATACTACAATAGACGGCTTAGTAAGAAGGGGAAAAATACCTTGATTTAGCGATTTTTCGCAAAATTGACAAGTTAGCAATTTTTGACGAGCTATAAATCGCTTGCTATCGGAGATAGAAAACCGTTTAAGGGATGAAAATTGTAGGGAATTTTATGCTCTTTAAAAAAGTATTGAATACAAAAATCAATAGAAAAATCGGTTTCTGAAATATTGTGAAAAAACTGAAAAAAGTGCGAAAATTTCGTGATTTTTAGGCTCCCAAAAGTTATGCCTCCAGATATTTTGGTGGAAAACCATGGATTATTCTTACCAACACCCAAATGGACCGATTAAGACAATAAAATCAATCAACAGGATTTTTGTTTGGTCGGGAGTACTATTTGATTGGGCTAAATAGTGGAAATTGACATTTTCTTGTAATATAAAAAGATTGTAAGTGAAGTGAGTTTGGTTTTAGATTTCTGAAAATCTTTACAACCAGTATACAAGACGGTTTGGATTCAATTATTAGAACTTGTTCAAATACACGATAATACATTGCACGTGTATCTAGTGGTACACGATTTTTCTCTCTCAATCCAAGTAATATGGAACAGAATCTACTTTTATTGAATTTGTTTATTGTTGAAATTCTATCTAATATTTCTTTCTGTCAACACAAACTTTCTAAAAACTATCAATAGTTGGAGTTGAAACTATCAATAGTTAAGTTTATTGGTCAAAAACTTATCAATGTAAACAAGTAATGATCAAGTCATTAAATTTTATTATAACCGATGAAATTTTAATTGAAGAAGGTATTGCAATTTTTGTTGAGTTTGTATAAGAAGAAATATATTTAACAAATCTTAATAGAAACTACCGAGCAGAATTGATTTCGTTGGTAATAATCTGATAATTGAGTAACGTCCTCTATCAAATTTTACCAATTTTCAATCTCGAATACATAAAGTTCATCATTAATTGAATATTCAATCCAGTACTAATAAGTATAAATCATCACTTAAGGAATTCACAAATCAATAATTCCCGGGCCCAATTTCACAAAGCAACAAGTCTTGTTATCAACCATGGTTACTGACAAGTACTTGTGATAACAAGTTGTTAGTTACAGGCGTTTCACAAAGGAAATGAGCTACAAGTTTACAATTCTACAATTTAACAAGTGTTCCCACCCATCAGTGCCATATGTACCGGTTTTCGACACTTAATATAGTTTTGGTTGAAATTTGAATTATTTGTGGTAAAGATAGATTGATAAAATTGATTTTGAAAATAAATCAATCATTAGAAATCCAAATCGTTGAACCCTCATGTTATTTGGTATAAAAATAATAATAAATTGATAAGACATTTTCAATCCATTTACATCCATTACCTAAACCAAAAAAATATTACGGTGAGCTTGGAGTAGTCTCCCCTCATCTCACATGTTATAAACATAGCCTATATTCTACTGGTACTGATGATTTTTTAAATTTATTGAATTAAATTTTTTGACTCACATTGGGCATGATAAAATGTACAAAGAAACAATATGAAATAGTTCTAATCATTGAAAATAATATTGAAGCCTTGAAAAGCATCTTTATTAACACTTGTAACTTACTTAGGTCTATTCATAGGTAGAAATTTCATGGTTAATTACAAGTTTTTTTGACAAGTCTTGTTCGTTACCATACCAACGTTTGTGAAACGTGTTCATAACAGGCGAAACGCTTGTAAAATTGTTAAAATTCACTTGTCATCACAAGTCTACAATTGTGCGTTCGTGAAACGCCTGTAATCAGCTGGATTAGTAAATTTGTTTTAAATCATGGTTAGTAACAAGACTTGTTACGTTGTGAAATAGGGCCCAGATAGTTATATTACAACTCCTGATAAATGTACAAACTAGTAGATATAACTGAATACACGTTAGAGCAAAGAAGTTTCCACTTGAATTTTAAAATCAATAAATCCATATTCTATCACTTTTAAAACAAATTAATAAAAGCGAATTTCTACTTGAATTTGTACAATGAAACTTTCAGTGAAAATTTCGTCTGTGCAATAAACATTTTAGCATATTTTAGCAGAAAGTGTATAGTCTGTCCTAGCAAAGAAGAGATCCGGCATGATAGGGAAATGACTCCAGATCGGTCAATATTAGTTCAAAAATTATAAATTTGGTCTCGAATTGTACATTAGAATGTTTCCAACAATTTGAGACCAAATTCATTATTTTTCATCGAATATTGACTGAGCTGGAGTCATTTTCCCATCTCACCAGAATGCCTTTTTTGCTTGGAGACTATAGCATCTCTCAGATTATAATAAAAATTTATGAATAAAACCATTCGAATATTTATCATGGAGCATTCATTAATGTAAAATTTCACGGAAAAGATTTTCATTATTAGGAGTTGGCATATTATTGAAGCTTGAGTTAATTGCGAAGCACAGAAATCACAAGAAAAGTTTTTCAAGTGGTAACACAGGAATTATGAGTGAAATGGATGGTTTGTGATTGTGGATGGAAATTGCTTCCAACCAAACAAAAATTTATATTTAATTTCTATTGATAGATTAAACTATTCTGGTTCAATGTCAAAAAACAGTTTACTTTATATTACACATGAAAAAATAGAATAATATGAAATTGAAGACAACTATTTGTGCCTCGATCAATGTTTCCAAAAACTTTCAAATATTCAAGAAATTTAGATCTATAATTATCTAAACCAATAAGGTTCTAGAAAATCAAACGGCTTCTATATTATTATTCAAAACATTGATATACATCAAGTGGAAACTTGTTATTTGGAACTAGGAGATTAAAAAAATTAATTAGCGAAATATCGACTAACAGATAAATACAAAATGGTAACTCATTCGAGTAGGTTTCTACATTATTTGATAAGCTAAAGGTGTGATCTATGAAAAGGATTTGAGAGCTAATAGATGGTGCTTGATATTTAAAAGCTTCCAAGTAGGAAATACATTAAACTGAGGAATGGTCTTACAGCTTAATAATTAACTTTCCAATGATACTGTACGATAGATACTCAGTGCTTAAATGTATTTAAAAGCAAATCTTAGTAAAAACGTTTGGTTAGAATTTCAGAAAATTTAAATGATAGTGAATAGAAATTTCAAAGATGAAAGAAATTTCATGGATGAATGTAAATTGGAAGATTGTTGAATACATGTCAAGATTATGATATGAAAGAGCATTATCAAGTATGACGTCTAGTGGAGATCGGGTGACCAATGATCTAATTACCAATATTGTATGTGAAAGTATGTAAAGAATAATAATTTCTACAGTGTGAATGGGTAAAAACCAACTATTTTCTTCACCTATTTTTAGCATTTGGATTCATCCAATGATCCACCAATCATTCTTGTCCAATGAAATAAGAAACATCTAAAAAATACTGTGCCTCTATCAATTAAAAAAAAAAAAACTTCAATTCGGATATTTCTCAATAGAGCGAATTAATAAAAAAATGTATTGATTAGTTCATGCCGAACTTATTCATTGCAGATAATCTTGGGAACAAATTATATACGTAGAATTTTCTTTAGTAGGTACCGTAATCAAATATTTCAATTGTGAGAAACGACGTTCATTTCTGAACCAAATTCATTATTGACTGAAATTTAGAAGATTTGGCGAGAAATCGTTTATATGGTAACAATAGATTAGCCTTAATTGAATTATGATAACCAATGAACACTCCACTGAGTTTCAAAGAAAAGATAGACCAAGTCAACACGAAACCACAAATGCTGCCACAGCATTTTCTGTGCGGTTTGATATTTCAAAACAATATCAATTGTTAGTGATATAATATTTATTGTGTTGAAGTTTCGCCACTAAACATTATTAATCTCTTTTTATCATCAATATCTCCCATTCATCAGATATTGATGTCTCAAGAGCAGCCAAGTTTTTAGCAGGCATTCAACTAGCAAGCTCAAGTAATGAAGAATTCGAACAGAATTCTTGAAGAAAATGCAGTTCAATAGATCGAATAAATGTTCGATATTCCAATAAACAAGCACTAGTGACAGTATTTGAAGGTATAAGAAATGAAAAGGAAATTACCCCTTAGAGGTATAATAGAAAACCTACTCAACTGCCTAGAATAAGTATTCTGGCCAGTCTTTTAGTTACCTCTACATCAGGCGTATGCCCTTAATAGCTGAACTATCATAGGAGTATAACCAAACAAACAAATTTCAAAAATGTTATTTTTGTAAATCCACTAGACACATCCCTATCTTCTAATTTCACTCACGTCATTTGGGGATTTTAGTCTTACTCATATCTGAACTAACATAATTATCAAGGCTTTGGTGACGTTGTGAACCATCACAGCAAAGATTCAGCTCAAATTAATAATAAAAATGGAGTAGAAATGTACTGATATGAACGAGAAGCGTCAAATAATTAGTAAGTAAGAAACATCAATCTTGTTGGTTTTCAAATTGAGGTTTGATCGACAGTTAGTGATTTAAAACGGCACTTTTATTTCTGAAACATTACTCATGATACCAATTATTACTTAAGAAGAAAATATCAAATTGAGACACGAATAAGAGTATTGTAATTTGTATGCTGGTGTTGTACGGTAACACTATCCATACGAGTGAGTGAAATCTACTGTGCTTTCCTTTCTTCTCGATAAAATAAAGAAAATTTTTTTTTTCAACTGGAAAAATTGGAGAACTGAATTATTTATTTAGCGTATGCTTTCATTAGTGGGTAGACCCAAAGGGTTGTTCCACTTCGCAACACTATAACCTCATTTTTGAGAAAAACTGAAAAGCTTGTTCAATACAAGAAAGAAAGAGTGAATCGAGAAAATAAGGGCGTGTACAGTGGTCTACAAGTTGCTAATGGTCCACATCCACTGTCAGTTTGGACTGTGACAGACAAAAACTGTAAGTGGATTGGGGAACCGGAAGTCAGATCGTTGGACGATCAGCTGTAAATTAAATTCGTATGGTAATTTGGTAACCCAGCATTTATTCAGGCTAAGCAAGCGATGGATGCATTCAGAATGTAACTAACTACACTACAGAAAGAGAAAAGAAGAGTTGATAAATAACTGACAAGAGTAGTACAAAAAAAATTTATATTAGTGATCAAATTATAAACAATAAATTAACAAAAATGCAGAAGACAGAAACATGAGAGAGAGTGTTGTGGTTTGCTCGTGGGTGGAGGGGAGGGAGAAGGGTTAGAAAAAGAGATTACCTGATTCCCAGCCCTCTTCTTCTTCGTCGTCGTCATCCTCGTCATCGCCAGTTGATGCTTCGCTCGACTCTGACTCGGAGGGGGTGCGGTTCTGCAGGGGCGAGGGGGGCAGCTGGTTGATCCACTGACCGTCCCCCCCACCCCCACCACCCGACGACAGCTCTTCGGGCACCCGCTGCAGCAGTATGCTCACCTTAAACAAAATCAACTTTTATAAACATAAACACAGAATCTAGATATTTCAATAAATGTTATGACAATTTCTGGTATTTTTATTCGAAACACATACATTTAAATGCAGTTATTGTAAGTAACCAAACTGAGGATACTGTTGAATGAGAAAGTCTCAACCCAGTTTTAATTATTATCCAGTTCTATTTGAAAATGAAATAATTATTGTTCAATTTTTCAACATTAGATTTTCATAGAATATTATATGATATGAAATTATCATGGAATTGATATTAATTATGAATATGATATGAAATCATCATGAAATATTGAACAACGATGTCGACTTTATAAAATTATAACTCTGAACATCATATTATTGAGTACTATACTATACTCAATGTAACATATTATTCATTGAAATACTGAAATTGATTTTAGTAACAAAATCTAGTATGAATGACAAAATTGAAAAAAAGAAGATCTAACCTGTAATATTTTTTCTTTTAAATTTGAATCGTATTCAAGGTTGTATGGAACACACAATGGATTAGATTAAGAGATTGATGCATACAATAATGTAGTGAAACTGAATTTGTGACAAGATGGGGAAACCCTGTAGGCTTGCATGGGCCACAAAATATTTTAGCTTATAATGCTCTAAGAGATACTTGAATCCAAAGTGGCACATCGATAAAACTGCTCAGTCGTGAGTTGTGCTATAATAGGTTAACACATGTTTGTTACCATCTTCGGCACGGAAGAGAAACCGCTTTATGAAAAAGTTCCTGTGGAATCAAAGAAACACACAAGCATGCATCTCACTTTCGACTTTGTCATTTAAACTTTCTTAGGAAGTTTTGTAGAATAAATAAGTATCTAGTAAACATACCTTCAGATCGGGACTAAACAATTTGTTAGCCTTGTCTTTGTGTGCGCCATCCAAGTCCCATTTCCCTATCCTTAGGATAAGTGACTTAGATACATTTCCTAAAGTTACAAGAGATCCGGCCCTGTAAATAAAATCAGATCAATAAGTCATCAGAATATAAAAGAAGGAATGAAGTTGATCCTACCAACAGGCAGGAGCACTTATATTTTTATAAAAATGTTATCAGAACAATATTTCAAGTAAATTATAATAACCCTTGATTTTTTCAAAAATTTATAAACCCTTGATAAAATAATTTATATTTATCTCATTTTATTCCGGATAGGTAAGGTATTATTTGGTAATTGAATTACAATTACTCGACTGGATTAAAAGCTATCTTGCAATGAATTAATAGCTATATCATTTATTTATGAATCATTGAGTAAGAATTATTTAATAACCTCAACTCAAAAAATAATTTACCGTTGATAACAATGATCAAGCCAAGGACAATGATAAACTGCTGCAAAAATCAATAAAGATTCTCCTTTGATAAATTAATGATAGTTATTAGAATCAAAATGGATAGTTGAAACTTGTGTTGACACTTACCTAGGTTTATTCAAGGGTGGTTGTTGTGTACTATTTGAGTGTTCATCATAACTAAGTGCTCTACTGGCTCGATCAGGCAACTCACAATTACCATTTTCAATGTGATCAGGTACTTCGTCTCGGACAAAAAATGTGTTGAACCAAAAATGAAAAAGTTTCTCCTGGAAAAGATTTAAATATGAGTTTACAAATCTTATCAAGATTAAACAAGACCTCAGCTATGGACAAATAAGTTAGATATAAAAAGTGATCACTAGAGAAATTGAATAAAGCAAAATTATAAAATTTTTAAGACTAATGAAATGACTTGAATGTTGCTCTATTAGAATACATATTAGAGTATGAGAAAGTCAGAAAAAACTATTTGCTGATATTATTTGTATTGGAGATATAATGATACAAGAAACCTCATCCCCAGTTCTGAAGAGACAAAGCACAGATAAGGTGAATTTATTTATTCTATTCATAATTATTAGTATTATTGTGCTGTCTTGAATAGATAAATATTACCAGCACATCTTCATACACAGTATTTTTTCATTTTTCAAATCAGAAATGGAAGGAAGTTGATTCAATAAGTTTAGAAGTGAACGAATTAAAGAAACAAGGGTACATACCTTTCGCATACTCATCATTTTTGGTTGCTTAAAGAATTCAAGTTTAACATCACCACAAACTTTAACGCACTTATCTAAACGAAAACAGAAGTCTGTCGACCCCTTCTTCACTTCAAGTACTTCTGAGCTATAGACTTTCAAAGATCCCTCATATATTGCAAACATCAAATCTGAAAAAAATATTCGATTACTGTAATTACTGTCATGGAACAAATTCAAGTAGTACACGATAGTTATAAATTGTCTAAAAGGTAGCCTACACGACAATTCTAAATTGTCAAGAAAAGGACTCATCAGAGACCTTACTAGTGGGTGCAAGGTCATACTATTGGGTCCGGGTCCAAGACCTTACAAGTAACAAGTGCATTAATATAAATGCATTATGTAACAAATACATTGTAATGAGCCTTTCATAAAAACGAATACATTTATCCTCTAGTAATCCTGTTGGGCCAAGAAGACGACAATAATCCCCTACACAGAACATTATTTTATCAAATCGACGAAATGCTATAAATTTGAAATTGAGAAGGGAATGGAGAATGCCTGATATGATAGCTTATCTGAGAATTCTCGAAATTGGCTTATAAGAGAAAATTCAAGTAATATAGTTTTATAGTATACAACGTGTAGAACCAATTTAAAGTATTAAATATAATAAACGAGGAAATACAGTTCTGTAATTGTTTCCACGTAGGAGCCATTCAGAAAATACTTTCTAACAAGAATCGTCCCAAAAATTAAAATCTACGAAATAAATTAACGTTCAATTACTATAAAGATCCAAACACACTTATGAAATAAGACTACAATAGTGAATCATATGGACAGAGTTGATGCGTGCCAGAGCAGTAGAGGAGAACACATGCATGACATCATTTTTCATACATGAAATCGGAAAGTCAGAAGAACAATTGATGTATTTATTACAAGTTGAAGAATGAAAAAGTTGGAGTTTTTCGTTTAAATAAACCTCCAAATTTGATTATAAATGCCGGCGCCCTTTTTCAATCACCCTATAGAAATAACTTAAAACGAGTTTGTAACTGTAATCTCAAGTTGGGGAACGGAATAGTAATAATATTACTTTATATAAGTTATGATTATGGCGTAACTGAGTGGGTTAGGCGCTGGCGTTGCAACCCAAAGGTCCCGGGTTCAAACCCAGGTCAGACCAGGAAATTTTCTCAGGCCACTTTCCCGTGTTTCGGATGGACACGTTAAGCCGTCGGTCCCGGCTGCCTAAAAACAGTCGTTAAGTCATGTCAGAGGCCCTGAAATTGATCAGGAGCGACCTGAAAACTCTGACACCAGACCTGAGCCAGCCAGGTTACACGAATATTATTATTATTTTATATAAGTAAGGTATGCACGATATTTGAATTCACTTGATGATTCTTGAAATTGAGAAAACAGAATATGATGTGATCATTTTCAGTAAAATCGGAAAAAGTATAATATGGCTAACCGGGACTGTGACGACGTTCAGTCTAGTAAGAGCATGCATTGAAGGAGAGTAGTAGCGGCAGATGAGATTACTCACTTCCTTGGCATCCGTTGAAGAATGCGGGTAGAGGCTCCAGCCTTATTTCCCTAATAAGAAGCGTTACAGGTGTGTAGTCAAGATTCTCTTGAATAAGGTCGGAATAATAGCCAACGTACCTTCGTTGGCTTGGTATCGTTACACCCTGCAAATTACAAACCTTCATTTTAGAACTGATTTGAACAGTGGTTGAAACACACACACTCGAGAAATACATGTGAAGAGAAGAAGGTGTTCAGAAGGTAGAAAATAGTGATCTTAAACAGGAAATAGAGTTCAAACGAATGTTGAGATTCAGAGATCAGAGTAAAAGGAAAAAATAAAGATTCATAAAAATATTGGAAGCGAAGATAACTGTATAAAAGGAAATAAGGAAACACATTGCAGGTAAAGAGAATCCTCAAATGAAACGAGAAGGGGGAGAAAGAAGAATATTGACATGAAATTATAGAATTGGTTGAGAAATTCAAAAAGAACTAAGAGAAGGGAGTGAAGAGGAGGGGGGACCGGAGAATTGAAAGGAGAAGAGAGAAAATAAGAAAAGGAAAGACTAAAGAAGAGAAGTCAGAAATACCATTAGAAGCACCAAGAGAGTAGAACACTTGAAGTTGCATAAACGATTATTTTTGCTCATTCAATTCGGATTCAAGTTTCGAAGTTTGATTCAAAGTTAAAACAATATACAAATATATCAAATATAGGTATCAATATATCAAATCGAGGAATATTATTCCAAGAGATATTAGGTTTAGGATCGACAAAGAGGTTGAAGTAATAGTTGAAAGATACCTTTCGGTCAGTGGTCCTTTTCTGGCCGTAGAAATTCAAAGCATCACATGCTGATGAGAACAGCCTATTATGGAGCATGTAGCAGCAAACCATAACACCCGTTCTCCCCTGAAATAAAATATTCATGTGATTAGAAAAATTGTTAGTTCTGCACATATATATTTAATAGAGGTTATTCAAAGATATGCAATCAAAACGTTTCGTAACAGAAATTAATGAGTTGGATAACAGGTTATAAATTTATTTACTTGAATTTGATTTACTAGAAATTGATAAATTAGCAATAAGGAATTAGATTGTTGAGGAAAAATTGGAAAAGAAACTCGAATTTTATGTACTTAATAAAAACAGATTTCAGAATTATTATTGGCAAAATATAAATAATAAAAAATTTATAAAATCAAAATATAAAATTCTAAATTAATAAATTCAGTTTCTAATCATTGAGTAAAAATTGAATGAAAAGACACGATGTTGACTAATTTATTAAAAATCGAGATAGAGGTTTCGGTTGTTACGCCATTATCAATCTCTGATAAACTAAAACTTACAGTACAGAGCAGCAGTACTAACGGCAGAGCACCGCTATTGGTAGACGCTTGAGCCAATGACAGTTGACGTCTGCCATTGGCCTAGACAAGCTTGTATCGTTTGAATGAACTGCTAATCGGGGAGAAGCTTGTCTAGGCCAATGGCAGATGTTCACTGTCATTGGCTCTAGCGTCTACCAATAGCGGTGCTCTACCATTAGTATGAATACTGCTGCTCTGTACTGTAAGTTTTAGTTCATCAGAGGTTGATAATTGTACAACCGAAACCTGTGTCGATTTTTAATAAATCAGTGGTTTGACAAAATCTTGTCCTTTCATTCAATACTGATAACTACCAATATTAACTTCACAACTAATCAAAAAGGGAGTAGAAATTTGTGAGAAGTGAACGTGGATTGTAAACATAACCTTTAAGTCATTTCAAATAATTCTCAAAATTCGAAAAAATACGTTTTGGACTCAATTATCTGTGTTTTTATCCTATAAGTATATTGTATTCATTCAAACAAATAAATAAACAATGTAATGATCTAAGAAAATGAAACAAACTACATAATATGGAACAACAAGATAATATGTATAAGTTACATTGTTGTGATGAATAGAACCGTCGTTCGTTGTCGATGGTTTGTATTTGGCAGAGAACTGATTTTTTGGTCATTTCTGAAACTTCAGGCACTGAGATCTCGTATTTATTGGGAGTTATAATGTATACGACTTTCAAGTATAAATGTGTATCACACAAAACCCAATTTTGGATATTTTTCAACAAATAAAAAAATGTTAGTTTACCTTGCCGGCTTTACAATGCACAGCAGCGACATTTCTCGGGTCAGCAGACAGCCACTTCTCCACATCATCACAAAAAGGCTTGATCACCTCAATCTTGGGTGGATTGTGATCATCAAACGGGTAATTTGCTACTCTCTGCTTGAACTTGTTCGTATCGTAAGAACGTTCGGAGCACCTGAAAACAAAAATTCAGCCACCAATAGAATCAATTAACTTATTCAATAATACCCATGACTAACACTAATAATCAATAATCCACTATCCCATCCTTTATGGTGTAGTGACAAATTATGACACGTGCGAGTGATATTGAGAATGTTTATCCAGTGTCATTTGATAGTACAATAAGTTAGATATTTTTACACAGTCAAAATACAGTGCTAAACGTAATACAAGGTGAAGTCAAATATTAGAGGAAGACAACTAAGTTGAACACACCGATTGAGTTGCTTATCGAATACTACGGTCGAGATGCTGAACAAATTCTTGAAAAATTGTATGAAAGTTTTGTTTTAGATATGGATAGAATGATAATAGGAATGTTAAAAGATATAGGAAGTTGTTTAAACAAAATATACAACTAATAATATACATAAATTTGAATCAACGTTTCAAGTGGAATAGGAAAATATCAGCATAATATTGCATTGAACATTCATTTCCAGATTATCCCAAAAATTACAATATTCAAAAAATATTAATAAGCAAAACTACATGCTTGAACAGTCGAAATATATTTATATTATTTCAAATCAACTTACAAGTTGTATATTTTATAATGGCCTTCATGTTTTGATTCGAGGAACTTTGCTACATCATCTATGTGGTTTCGATACACTCCTTCCAACCTTTCTGCCGGAAATCCCATTGCAATCAGATTCCCTTGTATGTCTGTACCATCTCATTAAGGACAATCAAAAAATTAAATTCTCATACATATTACATAGTTAGATATTTGAAGTTTAAGTTATATAATTCAATCAATCAATTGTATTTGAAATAGATTATTACATTTTTTGGTCCAGCTAAACCCGTGGTTTTTCAGCACATTCATTTCAATTCAGAAATTTTGAAACTGTTAGTGGAATGACCAAGTTTCAAGATGGCATATTTATTATACAATCATCAGCGATTATACTAGTACAAAATGATCAATATCTGTAAAAATGTCTATATTGGTGAAATCTATTTCTTCCAATCCGCTAATTAACCCCAGGCGCACACCAATTCACACACGATTTCGTTACGAAGGTTTGTTGCTGTGCGAATTCGATTCTGAGAACTTGCCGGGCGAAATTTTGAAACCATTGCGGTGTATGAGCTAGCGCAGACCAATGCGTTGCGAAATATTCGGTTTGCGAATATTCGCAGCAAATGCTGCATGCAGCATTTGCGAAATTTGGGTACTATTAAATTTAACATTAGAAAATATAAATTTTGCAATCCTCAAGAACGAGATAAAGAAAGATATAGAATTCAGCATCTACTGTTTAAAAAACCAGATTCAATAAGGCTATTCAGCAAGTTGAGTAAAAGGATTTTGTACAGAAACTATTCCATTTTCTATTGGAAATCAGCCAATTGAATTCATTCTCATTCTCAGCCTAAAAATAATAAACAAGTCTTCAAATTTAAAACTATTGGATTAATTTATAGATAAAATTTTTCTCCCATAAACTACCGTACTACAAGTTTCAAAGCCCAGAGAGGACACAAATATTTTAGTATATTATCCTCTGCTGCCCTCTTAAATTCCGTGTCAGGTGGTGTTGATGTTGCCATGTCACCTTTATGTTTCAGACAGGCCTGTTCTCGAGAAATTGCTAATGAACGCTAGTTTTGTACCATTGTTTTTGTACCTACTTTTAATGATCAATGATTTGTACTGTTATAAATTCATTAAGTTTCTTTATGGAACGACGATATGAATTGTCTCTGATTTTTGTGATGGATGTTGTACAACGATTTTTCCCAATTGTACGGTCCTAAATTTATCATGTAAAACTTATCATTAGTCATCTTATCATAAAGATAAGTCAAACTCATCATTAGTCACTTATCAAAACTCATCAAACTATCACCTATAAAACTTTCTGAGTTATTTCTGATATAAGTCCAACATGTGTATATTCTGATTTCGTCGCATTTTTACTATATTTATTTATGTTGTTTTTACACTTTTCTCCTCTAAATTGAGTTGTATGAATGAATCCTAGGCTCCTTTCAAGTCATGATTCTAATGCGAGTTGTTTTTCTTGTATATTTTGATTGTTAGTTGTGGTTTTATTATTTAGTTTGACAAGCCCTTTAATTGGATCTGTTGGGCTTGTTTTTACAGGGAATAATTTATTTATTTTTCATATTATGTACATTATGGTGGTTTTTTTAAATGATTACTTGATTGGAATTTTTCAATTGTAAATGGCAAACTACCAATTGTATAATTGTATAATTTTGTTGTATTTTTTCCTGTAATAAAGTTATTTATTTATTTATATTATGTGTATGATAATTCCAAGTTTACATACATCATAGTATATTCAAGTTAGAGGGTAAATATTTTTCAATATTCCATGAACAATATTAAATAAATATGAAAATATATCAGAATTAAGAAAGGTATTTGAAAACTTGAAAATTTTCCCAATAGGCCTAGGTACGTGAAAAACTGTAAATTATTAGCAATTTTATCAAGTTATGTTTACAATAAATTGTTGAGCAGTTTCATAATTTTAATAGATTAAGCATGCAACATGGTAATAAAATCAATGATTATCACTAAAATACTATATAATCTAGAGATCACCAAAAGGATACATGTGAGATCTAAGTTGAATCCATCTTTCTTGTATCGTTTTCTCTTTTTACTGACAAGGCCCTTGAGGGGATTATTGATCTTCATATTCGAAATTGTATTAGCCATTTTCCGGTAGCAGTGGAAATACTGGCTGTTTTCCCTAGCCAGTTCTGATTTTCTCTATTTTTCCAGAGAAACATGGAGTTTATCTGATTCGGGTGAGATCGGCAGGGATGGATGAATCTGAAATATAAGAAATTATAAGATGATATGACACATCTCTAGTACCTATTCAGAAAGTAACTCAGGTTCTCAGTTATCGTTGTAAATATTGAATTAATACTATCAATTCCTAGATTTTGTATCATTTTCAAACTAATCATACATGAAAATAAGTTCTCATACTATTTAACATAAGATTTAGTCAGACAAGAATGATTTTTGGTAATCCAAAGAAAAAATGCATAAGACTATGGCTTTTGTTGTGGGGACCTACCCATAAGGGTGGGAACATGTCAAATGAGCTGAGGCTTAAGGTGAGGCTGCGGGTACTACATAGTATATGCATAGTTCTACATCTATATCATAAATCATATCATATGATTTGTATATCATCATGGTATAGTAAAAACCTCAAGACAAAGCCTCACCTTAAACCTCTCCTTTTTGACATATTCTAAGGTTAGGCTCCACTCGCCTTGGTCACAATCTGGTCACCCATCCGAAAGCAGTCCATAGTGTTTGTGACTTGACATCACAATCACCTAGCAACCTAGCATGTATAAAACTATGCATTTTTGATCACTTTTAATTTATATAGGGACGTATGCAAGTACCCAGAGTTGTAAAAAACCAATTGTCCTTTGTTACATTCTTGAAACCAATTCAGTCAATTCTCAAATTTTGTAATTGTTTTCTAATGTAATCAATCTTTATATTTCCCAGCTTTCACTGATTATTTGGGTAGATAATGATTATTAGAAGTTGAAATCATTAATTTTATAGGATATATTGTTGTTCCCAACAATCTAACTTACAAACATTTTAAGAAGAAAAATCAATTTGTCCCTAAGTTATCCCGCATTGCTTCTTGTGACTGACATATATCATGTTTAGTAATTAGATTATTCCTTCATACTTGGTCTTCATGGACATTGTGGCAAATACGTGTATCTATCTTTTGTAGTAGTTATATCTGAGATTGGCTATTGAATATCTCACATATTCATTGAAAACTAGGAAAACTGTCCCAAGTAACACCCAAAGACCGGTAAAACAGGTTCATCACTTCCCAACGTAGTATTTGAAATTCAACAGGTGATTTTTAAAAAAAATTAAGTTAGGTTATGCTGAATATTATTGGCATTGTTTGTGGAATAACTTGAATTGTAAACTTAATGTTCAAAGTAGATTGAATCTTAATGTATACTAAATGCTCTTGACTTTATCTTGAATTTATTCAAGTTTATTAGATAAATATTATAGATTACCTTAAATCATTCTCTTATTGTTCTGATATCTTTAAAAATTAATAATCATAAAAAATTACAAAAAATAAAAATACCGATCATGAATGAATTTGAAAAAGTGAACTAAAGTACTATCCAGAACCCAATCTTCATTAAATATATAAGTACGGTAGCCTACGGTACATTATAGCCTACTATATTTTGTATAATCAAATCTGAGTTCCAAAAGGAATTCAATCAATAATTAACAAGAGTAACTTATACCGTGAAAAGTCCGATAAGCAATTAAATTAAAACAAATATGTTACTCTGAAAAAATTATTAATCTGAATTGAATTGTAGGTTATTAAATTAAGCGTGATGGATGACACCAATATAATATGGTAACTTACCGTACATTTGATTAATATAATTGAGGATACGTTTATATGAAACAGAAATTACAGGGGTGAATTAGATTTTACTTTATAAACAGGAACCACCAAGCGGCAGAGAAATATCATTTGAATTTGACAATAAAATACCTACTTTCAAATGGAATAAAAGCCAAATGCCTCAAGTCATCGATCACAAACTGCCTAAACTACTAGGTTATTGCAAGATTTTTAGACGTGTATATTTTGCGAAGTGCAAATTAGATATGATGAAAAGTTAGTACAGAGCTGATTAACGGAGAACAAGCTAATTTTCATCATTAAAACTTATAATCAATACCAATATACCATACTATCCAACTGTCAGTCGGCGAAACCTGACGTTAATTCTTTTTGTAATAAAGAAATGAATATAATTTCTAACAAATTCTACAAACATACAAAGTAAACTAGTATAGAATATGATATTTTCAGAACTGATAAAAGTTAAATTTGATTATAACACATACTTTGTAATATCTCAACATTATAATCCTAAAACAATATGAGCAGAAGCCAATTCGCCAATGTTTAGGATTTATCTAGTTCTTTTGACACTGCAATTAGATGTGAAAATGCACAGTTAGAGGATAATATTGATGCACTTGTATTGATTGTGAATGAAACTTTACGATTAAATTGACAAAACTATAAAAATTACAACAAATTTTAACTATGTATACATACACTCAACGCTCCTTTGTCTTCGTACGAGACATTTCAGCAGCCATATTGTGACACTGACAAAACCTTTCAGCATTTGATGCTTGTGAATTATTTTATATAAATTATTCAATGTCCCAAAAACGAAATAGATGATAAAAAATAAATAATCAATGGGAAAATTTCAAAATCCAAATAATATGATTTTGGTTGTATTATACTTGATTTGATATATTGGCCATTCATGTACTTCAACCCGCGAAATTTAAAAATACTACTGTAGTTACAGATTTTATTTTATTGATGCAGTGTGGAACAATCTTGATGAATAGCCTATTATTACTATTATTATTTTCAAATCATACAACTAAAATTGAAAGGTAGAAAACTATTTTATCCCTATTTTAGTGGAAATAAAATGTTTTCTATTCATTATCTTCAAATAGTAAGTAATAGTTATCTTCAATAGTAATATTAATTCAACAAGTAAGTAAGTATCTGTAGGCCTATTAGAAAATGAAAACTGATTTATCTTCTCGGTTTTATAATTTATTGTAGTCTCGGTAGGCTACGCATTTACCTAGCTGATTTAATCCGTTTTGCAAATGTATTAGCAAACATATTATTTTAATTGTATACAATCGTTAACCTTCTAGTACGGTAACGATAATTATTTATTATTTGCCTTCTCTGTGAATACAATAAATATAAGCGTGGTAAAGAGAGATCGGGGCTAGCTTGGATACGTATACGTTTATTTATACGTTAGTTAATTTTTCTAAAAGTCGTCAGAGTTGTTGTAGGTACCAACATTTTAAATTAGAACCTTTTCATGAGATAGAGTGTAGAAGTAGCCTTCCCAAGCGATAGCTTGAGGCGCCCGGCTTCAACTGCGCTGCTCTAGGCCTATAGCTATTACCGTACGGTAGGTAACAACTTTATTCACATAAGTTATATTATAAGAATTATTTAAAGAACCCTCAATAAAAAATTAAAATTTATAGGAATTTAGTTCTTTTAGTTTAGAAGAAACATTCTGCGAAAATAATTATAATAATATCAATGATATTTTTTATAAATAAAATGAGTTTATGTAGGCCTACTGAAATATTGATCCGACAAGTTCTTGTTGAGGTAGGAATAGCAACTGATATTTAGGCCTACCCTACTCTAATTACTATATAGGCTATAAATTTCATAAATTAAATTAAATTTGAAAGTGGGTAACTCACTGTATGAGTGGCGAAATGAAAATAAAAATAACTTTTACTTCATAATAAACTATAATATGACATAAGAATAACATATATAAGTCTATAAATTCATCTCATAACAATAAATAAGCAATAAAAAATTATGAATGGAAAAATATGTACCATATTCGATTTCGATCAAGTAGAAAATACTGGATATAGGCACTAAGCGTATCATTTAATTCATGATATTAGTAATAAAATTATGCAAATTTCGTTCAATTGATAAAAAATACTATTGAGTTCAGGTGCGATTTGAATTCAAATCCAATGTTCTAGTACCATTAATTGCATCATACTCCATGACTTCCTTGTAAATTAGTTCCTTCCATTTCTCCAAGGTATTCTCACACTCATCAACTGAATGATCATACATCCCAGGTGCTGGCTGAAATAGATAATGAAACAAATTGACAACATTCATCACAATAATTATTAATTTTCAAATGCATATTTTATAAATAATTTTTATTCGTAAAAGTAACTAGTTACCCACTGTTGTAAGTTGATATGGAAGAATGGAAGAGATTGTAGGTTGCTCAACAGAAACCATTTTAGAAATATTTGTAATTTGAAAGCATGTAAAGTTATAATTTGGCTGTAGCTATAAACTATGAAGAGCTCCAACGCATTTATTTTATTTATTTACAAAGACAACTGTTTCCAGGCTTAAGCCCATTGAAACAACAGAAATCATTAAATAATCAGAGCAAGTACAAAGATAATATTATATCTAAAGTAAAACTAAAAATAAGAATAATGTAGAAATCGCGAAGACAATCAATACAAGAGAAGTAATAATAAAAATAAAATAATAATAATGAAATATACAATATGTATCAAATCAAATAATGATATTGATGAGTTGAGAAGAAAACTAAAAATAAAATATCGATAAGAAAGATATACAAATAAATTAGAGTAGAAAGAAACAAAGCTAAAGGAGAGTTGATGGTGATTTAAGACAGTTACTCATGCATGCATATTTCCCTGTAATTTTACTATGGTAATTCCCCTAGTAGGTGCAAGTATAGGCGGAATTACCATAGTAAAATTACAGGGAAATATGCATGCATGAGTAACTGTCTTAAATCACCATCAACTCTCCTTTAGCTCTGTTTCTTTCGACTCTAATTTATTTGTATATCTTTCTTATCGATATTTTATTTTTAGTTTTCTTCTCAACTCATCAATATCATTATTTGATTTAATACAATTAAATTATTTGATTTAACTATGCTACATCCAGATAAAAAAATATGCATATTGCTTTTGTTGTGGGGAGCTAACCATAAGGGTAGGTTCCACTCGCCTTGGTCACATCCAAATATAAACAATTGTTAGTGATTAAACTATGAATCCTGACACTTCATTGAATGTATTGTACAGTTTGATATAAATAATGATTCACCAAATGCACCATCTAGGAGCAATTGATATCATAAACCAGGAATTGATTAATGAAGTCATAATTATTTGACAGTTCATGATTGATCATTACTCCCGAATTCTTGAGCTCTTCACATAAAATTATAATAGTGGGTGATAAGTTTAGAAACGGCTCAATATTTATTGTGCAAAGGTAATTGATGGTTGGTGAGATAGGGGATTGTACTAAAATTGAAAGTTTTTCTCAATTTTGACATTTAAAATTTGATTCGCCATCTTGGATTGGCTAAATCAGATAATTATATTTACTAATAATCAATTAATAGCTCCAAAACGGTTAAGCATATCGATGTGCAGTTTTCGCCATCCATTTTGTATTGACATTTATCGAAATTATGTATAAAATGGACATCTTACATTTGAAAAGGTACTGATGTGTTCATGTTCTGGTCCTATTAATAAAACTGATTTGTAGAAAATATCTTACAACTGATTATAGTCGGCGCAATCTAAGTTGACGAAACCTCCCTCCACCCGAGAAATAGCTACGTTGTCATTTTGCGTGAAATTGAAACTTCTCCTAATAGCCCAGGCAAATTAGAATAAAAAAGGGCCTACCCACCATACCGTCCTTAATTAAGGCTATTTCCAGTTAGGACTCTTTAAGGATATAAATTAATTTATTATCCTCTATATCCCCTAAGGATGTAAATTAATTTATTATCCTTAAAGACTCGACATTGACAAACATATTCATTAATTGTTAACATAATTATTAGTCGGATATAGAAAATTCAAAAACCATTAGAAATCTCGAATTCTCCTTGTCATTTTGATATAAAAATTTTTATTTCTACTACAACCCATGATTGTGAGAGAAGTAATATTTTCGCTATTTTAAATTTTTTTCAAAAAAATCAAATTTCCTTTGAATCCTTCTACCCAGGAACTTTTTTAATACTACTGGCATATCAAGGATAAAATTATACGTCTAGATATGGGGTTTAATCGCGAATTTGAAGATGTTCCAATTTCACACAATCTGGCAACGCAGCTATTTACCGGGTGAAGAGAAAAACAGTCAACTTAGATTGCGCGGACTATAATAATTGAAATAATTTTGAAACAGTTCAACATATCGATGTGTGGTTATCGGCATTCGATTTCTCTTTAAAATCAGCATCGAAATAATGTATAACATGACCACCTTCCCATTTGAAGAATAAAGTTGGATCCAATATGACAAATCAAAGTTTTAATCTCACAAATAAGTAGAACTTTTAATTCAAGTACCTACAATACTTTATGTCACCGACCGTCAAATTACCTTTTTACTAGATGTATTGAGCCTTTCCCAAACTTCCCACTCTGTATAAAAAAGCTCAATTTAATTTAGAATAAAATACTGGGAAAATGCAACGTTTATTATTATGGGACTGGATAATTGTTGAACTATATTATATTTTTTTATTCTAGAAGTGTTTTCAATGCAATACTTACAGCATTTACTTCCTTCTCATCATACCAGGTACCAAAGTATGGATGCTTCAAGGCTTCATCTACAGATATTCTTCTTTCAGGGTCAATTACCAACATTTTGGAAAGAAGGTCCCTCGCTTGTAAAACTGAAATAAAATAGAATAATGTATTCAAGTATTTTGGAAAATCAGGCAATATTTCATAAATACCATTTGGATAAGGTTACGTACTATGTCGTACGTAATAATATTCAATAACAATACAATAAATCTACAGGTTCAAATTTTATACTGTGAAAACTATAACATACAATGAAGAAATTCAGGCCAGGCGTATGCTGGGACGCATTCATGCGCGCAAGCCAGCCAATCACAGCTCTTGTTGAGGACAAGATAAGAACTGTGATTGGCTGCGTGTGCCAGAATGCGTCCCAGCATACGCCTGGCCCAAGTGTTACAAATGAAAACTCCCTACACATATGTTACATAATTATAATTATTACAAACATTTAAGATAGATTTGTAAGAGATTAATGGCCGGTTCGTGGTAGTGATGTAAAATTCCCGGGAATTTAAGATCGAAGAAATATTCCCAGGGAATTTAAGGGAAATATTCCCAAAAATCATAAATTCCCGGGAATTTATGATTCTTTATGTTTAAAATGACTAAAAACGACGTTTTTTGCTACACAAAGTCTCAAACACCTATTATACAATATATTTAAGTAAAATAAATAAGAATGAATAATTTGAAAACTGTAATAAGCTGAAATAAAACAGTAATTTAAGTTCATATACTGATTATTTTCATGGAACGTGTAAGGAGGAATGAGCACTCAATTAAAGTGTTTTAGTAATTCAATTGTTAACTACTATTATCTTACTATCAATCTAATACTTTACTACTGTCATCTTGTCTTACAAGTTGAATCTGTTTTTTCTTCACTAATAAATGCCTGTAACTGTAAGTCAGGTAAACTATAGGCCTAAACATTGTTAGGCCTATACACTATGAACACTATAGGCCTATAGTTAAAAAATTGTTAGGTGTACTTCGACTTCCATTGCATGAGAACTGAGAAGTAAGTTTATTCTATTTCTTTGCACAAAAATAATTAAACCCCCAAGTTAAAAAATAATAGAATAGAAAACCAGAAATTAGAAATTTTCAAGAATCATTAAGGCTTACTTGACTTGTAATAAAGTCTTTGTAATGCCGGTAATACAAAGTAATAATACAATATTTATGGCCACAGAAGTTTTTCATTTTGCATCAGATAATACAGGAAAAAATAGCAATTCAAGAAGCTAACTTTTTTATGATTGTTGAAACCTAATCACAACATTTATTGAATATTGAATTTCTCTCAATGTCATTTCCAAAGTCATAATTCTATTACTGAATTATGTATCTGAATTATATTCATGTGTGAGCCGTAGACAAAAAGGTTTCTTGTGACAAACCCCCAAAAACGCTTCGTTACCAAGATAACAATGGCAAAAAATTAAGATTTTTCAAAAATATCAATTTTTCTAATTTTTTAGAGGTTTTACTCAGGTTCAAAAATTATCAATTCCTATTTAAAATTAACTGAGAAATTCAATGAAACCAGTTTGAAGTTTGTAACTTCAACGTTTATTGAGATTATAGGAAAATATTCTAAAAAACTCAATTTTTCAACAATCAAGTATAATTGTATAAGAAAACGCTACTAAACACACATTTCTTACTTGTGCTATGTTTTGTCTATTGTGTGATTTTTTATCGCTATTTCTGAGATTTAGGTAAAAATTACACAATCGCCGCCATTCAAAATTTTTTTAAAAATCCGACTATCTACAACTTTTTTTTAATGACCGTTGAAGTTACAAACTTCAAACTGGTTTCATTGAATTTCTCAGCTAATTTTACATTGGGATTGTTGATTTTAGAACCTGAGTAAAGCCTCTAAAAAATTAGAAAAATTTATATTTTCTAAAAATCTCAATTTCCCGCCATTGCTATCTCGGTAACAAAGCGTTTTTGGGGGTTTGTCCTATGAAAAGTTTTTGTCTACTTGGTGTAAGGAATCAGCCTGAGAAGTATTGCACATTCCTCCTGAAACACCCAGTATTGCTGGATTGGAAAAGGAAAAAGATAAGAGCACAACACTTACACATTCATTCAAAAATGATAAGAAAGTGATGTCAGTACAGCAAAGTGAGCAAAATTGACATTACAAGGATGATTTATTGCTCATAATGTGAAAAGTGACTGAGATTGATAAATTCCAATCATTTTAAAGCACTTAATAACGTAAAAAGTGACTCAGATTGATCAATTTCAATCATTTTAAAGCAATTTTAGGAAATTCCCATAAATTTCCTTAAATTCCCAAAATTTCTTGGCCAGGGAAATATTCCCGATCCACATCACTATTCGTGAGTCATTAAATTAGCTAATAAACTTTTTAAAATTACATTGAAAGATTTGAAATCTAAAACTCATGTTAGTATTCTTCGATGTAATTTTATAAGTTTATTAGCCAATTTAATGATTCACGATCTGGCCATCAGTCTATAAAATATATGATTAGTGTTTTTGTATTATTGAAGTTGGATGCTTGAATTCAGCTAAGTTTAATAATAATTAATTGTAAGCTGACTGATCTTACTCACTAAAATAGTTCTAAAATATTCTAATAACATTACGGTCTCTGAGGGTAAAGCCCACATGAGCTCATAGGCATTTGCGTGGGTATAAGATGAATGATGATGAGAGATGACGACTACTTTTTAGGTACTTTCATTTTAAAGAGAAGATATTCAATCCTTTACATTTACTATACATTATCAGAGGCCTACATTAAACACATTAATCTTATAATATTAGAAATTCACTCTCATTCTTTCTTGAAATATATATAAAATTAAAGCAGACTGCACAAACAATACAGTGAAATAAATATTTCAACGTGAATTTGAGGAATGAGTTCAAATATAGATTTGAGAGTTATTAAATAACATTAAAAATTGTATAAAATCTTATATTGTCGTGAGTACTGTTGTTAAAGTGAATGTGATAAATCAATTTATTATAATTTTATTAAGTGTTCCGCTAATTGACTGTGTGGAATTCTACTAACTCTTTTGGCGGCCATCCTCGGTGTTATTGTCCGATGGAAACTTCTCATCAGGAAAAAGTCGCTCGAAGGGTACGCCTGGATACTCGGGCCGATTCTCAACGAAATTGCGAGTGAATGGCTGCAGTCTCATCATAAAGTCCTGAGCTGGTGTTCCCACTTGCTCTATAAAAACCACAAATAAAATTATTCAAACAATAATCAAACGCTGTAATATTATTATACAAATACAAATATTTGTGTGATTAATGATTTTTATAGGCTTCATTGAAAGTAAAAATTACCAGGAGAGTATCTTGAACGATTCAGTATTATTTGAACAAATACGATTGCGACAGTGAATAGAAGAAAAACACCTAGAGCTCATGAATGATTGCATCAGAAATTGGTCTAGTGCAACCGATAGATAACCCAGTGAAGTACATTAGTTGCAAAGAGGTAAGGTTATAAAGATGGTGTCCATTGAATTGTAAGAACTATATGAGTCGATAAAGTTTGATAATTATTCTCGATGGATATGAGATCAGAATGAAGTTTGAAATTGAATTCCTGCAATAACAGGAGAAAGAAGAAAAATTCATTAGAGATTTAAAAATAAGTTTTATTATTTTATTCAATCAATTTTCGAAAAAAATTGTTTTATTGAATAGTTATCAATTCAATCATGTTTGAATGTGTAAAAATGAATATTGAATCATTACAATTAGAAATCTCACCGGAAATATTTTTCACCATCAATAATATGGCAAGCTACAATAATAATTAATTTTGTTAGAGAAGCATTTTAATCTTATGTTGTAAAGCTATAAATTATTCCATTTCAGAACACAATGAGAAATATGTAATTGTTATAGTTTTGATATATCATACCCTCATTCCCTTTAGATAGCTGATATAAGATAGATAATAATGTTAGTATGACCCAGTCCACCTTCAGTCCAGTTAGAGAGATTGATTGTATGGAGCGTTCATGCAAGCCATGCCAGTACGCACCAGCATAACTGAATTATTCTTGTAACTAACCAATAATTTTATTCCATTGGTCAATGTGATCAGTTCCAGGAAACAATACCTCACCGATGATCATCTCAGCCATAATACATCCTACAGACCAGATGTCTACATTTTCCTTATAGCCCATTTCAAGAACTACCTAAAAACAATTTGTGAAGTTCCAGATAATTATTGAAAATTCAATCATGTTCATTTTTGTTCTTTTGAGGCTAAAAATTGATTTGCATTACCAAGAAAATGAATACTTGAAACTGAAATTGAAATGAAAAAAATAGATCAAATGAAGATATTCAAATAGCAAATAATCAAGGATATAAATGAAGATTTAAAAATAAATATAACGGGTTTTGGAATTCACATGTGTTGTAATTCACTCTATAAAACCCATCAGGATCAATGAATCGCTTTGACAAGTAATGTTAAATTCAATAATATTTTTGTGTTTCAATTGAAAAAGGGTTCCAACACACGTAAATTTGATAAATTTAGCAATTTGGACAGTCTTTCAGTCTTGGATATTCTTTCTTTCTCCTTAAAATCGAGATTAATCAATGATAAAAAAATAATAATATTTTATCGTAGATAAGCAAGTTACAAATACTATAGTCCATTCACAATGGCTTGAGACGAGATAAACAAAAGCTCTGCATGTGTGTGTGTGTGTGTGCGACTGGAGTGGCTTTGTTTTAGCCACGACATAAGCAAGTCACAGCAATGCCAAAATCACGTATTTTGTTGTAGGCAATTGAGAATAAGTATCTTCAAGTAAACTTTTTTAAAGATACACATTGAGAAATTGCTTGTTTCGGTTGTCTATCGACTGCATGAACCTAAAATGAACAAACAATTATAGTAGAAGTTTTTGTGTCAATGCTTTGGTTACGGTCCCGTACACAAAATTCGGGATTTTGGCATTGCTGGGATATGTTTATGTCGTGGCTAAAACAAAGCCACTCCAGTCGCACACACACACGATTACAATTCCGATTCTGATTCCAATTTTAAGTTTTTTGCTTTCATTTTCGTTTTTGTGATTCTGATTTGAATTCCGATTCCGATTCTGATTCCGATTCCAATTCCGACTCATAGCCTAATTATTTTGATTTAGATTCCAATTTTCTTCTTTTGCTTTTTTTCGTTTTTGTGATTCCGATTCTGATTCTAATTCCGATTCCAATTTGGATTCAGATTTCAATTCTGATTCTGATTCCAATTTTAATTTTTTCGTTTTTGTGATTCCGATTCTGATTCCAACTCCGATTTGGATTCAGATTTCAATTCTGATTCTGATTCCAATTTTAATTTTTTCGTTGTTGTGATTCCGATTCTAATTCCGATTTCGATTCTGATTCCAACTCCGATTTGGATTCAGATTTCTATACGAGATTCCGATTCTGATTTTCTTCTTTTGTTTTTAATTTTCGTTTCTAATTTAATCCCGATTCCGATTTGGATTCAGATTTCTATTCAGATTCGGCTTCCAATTTCAATTCCAATTCCGATTTTATTCTTTTGCTTTTTTTTCGTTTTCATGATTCCGATTCTGATTCTGAATGTACTAACAGAATGGATAGACAGAATAGACTGATGAAACGAACTTACTAAATGAATGGACTGATAAAATGAACTGACAGAATATACTGATGGAATTAACTGACAGAATCGACTGGCAAAATGTAAAGATGAAATGGACTGAAAAATTTATTGATAAAATTCACTGACTGAATGGACAGATGGGAATGAACTGGCTAAATGGACTGACACATTTGAATGATGAAATGAACTGATGAAATGGATTAGAAAAATGGACAGATAGGATGAACTAATCAAATGGACTGATAAAAAAGACTGATAGAATGGACTGAAATATTATTGAATGGACATAATCCACCAGTTATTAAAACACTTTTCAATATTAGCGCCTAGCGGTCGAGCCAGTATATTGCCAACCTAATTTCGGATTCTGAATACAGAACGTCCATTCAACATGCTTACTATTTCGTGTTGATAGGTTTTAGGTGGGAAAGCGTGAAATACGATTTCACGCATTGTATTTTTCATTTTACGCATCCCTCAAGAATGACCAATTTTACGAGCTAGATTTAGTGCGTAATTGACACTTTTTGAGGTAACTGTAGGAAAATGATTTTTTTTAATCAAGAAATGACACAGATGGACTACCTACCAATGAAAAACGTTTCAAGTGCCACATATTCTTGCACTTGAGTTTCCTTAGAACACGATTAAGTCCTTAGAAATTAAAATAATTAGAATAAATTTAAATAAAAGTACCTCAGGTGCTCGGTAGTATCTTGTAACTACGTAGGGCGTCATTGTTGATGTTCCAGCTGTTCTAGCCAGACCAAAGTCGAGGATCTTCAGGCAGCAACTCGTGCTGACTGCAATGTTACTTGGCTTCAAATCCTTCAACAAAACAAAGATTGTAATTGAAGAGATCTTAGTATATTTACCGCTTCAATTCAACTCCAAGAGAACGTGGGACCCAAGGGCTCTTGGGGTGAATTCACACCCGGCCCAACACAATATAACAGAATGTTCGCTCCAAACGAGCGTGACGGTAAGGGTGCATGAGCACCCGACTTAGCACAATACAACACGACAAAATGTTTGCTCCTACTCCAAATGAGTGAGACGGCTTTGGTATTGGAGTGGGCTAGACCAATTCACATCAGGGCCAACACAATACAACATTTTGTTCATGATTGTGTATTGTTGGTGTTGGACTGAGTCGAGTGTAAATGAACCCTTACCTACACATTCCAGAACTTCACAAACAGATACAACAGCATACAAAACTATCCTGATGCGCCTTCACTCAAGCTCACAAGAATATTATAGATGGTTTGATAACAAAAAATCTATTAGTATCATATTATTAGTTGAGAATGTTACTCTATTTACTTTTGAGATGAAAAATATCTACAATGATGAGAATATAACTGATGATTTAGATGACAACAGATCTACAGTAAACTGAATTTCAGTGGAAAATGTCTTGAAAGTTCGAAACTAATTGTGAGAAAAAATTAACTCATTTTAAAGGATAGGCCTACTTTGATTATAGTCCGCGCAATCTAAGTTGACTGTTTTACTCTTCACCCGGTAAATAGCTGCGTTGCCAGATTGTGTGAAATTGGAACATCTTTAAATTCGCGATTGAACCCCATATCTAGACGTAGAATTTTATCCTTGATATGCCAGTAGTATTAAAAAAGTTCCTGGATAGAAGGATTCAAAGGAAATTTGATTTTTTTTTTTTTTTAATTGCAAAATCGCAAAAATATTACTTTCTTTTGTATATCACTTCTCTCACAATCATGGGTTGTAGTGAAAATAAAGTTTTTTATATCAAAATGACAAGGAGAATTCGAGCTTTCTAATGGTTTTTGAATTTTCTATATCCGACCAATAATTATGTTTCAATTAATGAATATGTTTGTCAATGTCGAGTCTACTCGAACAGAAAACATGTCATTTTCGATGATCTAGAAACTTTTTTGTTTGAGAAGATAAGTGGGTGGTGAAAGCGAGAAAGTTGTTCAAAAACAATTGAAATTATTTTTCCAAATGTCGAAAATAGTCGGAAGATCGTAATTTGGCCTCTCAAGAGTTTCAAAGTAAGGAGAGCGGTATATGCATGAATCATTGTATGTTAAAGATTGGAGTTATTGAAGCTAATCGACTTGGATATTCGAGCTGCGAACAGCTGGTTTATCATAAAAATAGTGTGTTTCACAACACCGCGTGATTTTTCCGAAGCTACGCTGTCACTTTTAACATTCAGTTGAATGTTTTTGCGTTAGGAGAAGTTTCAATTTCATGCAAAATGACAACGCAGCTATTTCTCGGGTGGAGGGGGTTTTCGTCAACTTAGATTGCGCCGACTATAATATTATTGATCAATAATTTTACATTAGTATCTCTAATAACAACGTGAACAGTATAATGATTGTACAGTAGAAATGTTAACCTTACCCTATGAATGATTCCGGCCGAATGTAGGTGCTTGATTCCACAGAGCATCTGATAGAGAAGGTAGGACATGCGTTCCTGGTCTAGTTCCATTTTGATCACTTGACACAAGTCTGCATCCATCAGCTCCATAACGAGGTAGACATCTTGGAACTCTTCTAGAGTCTTTTGCGGAGTGAACGCATTCAGCAATCTAATAATCTGAAACAAAACGAAACTCTCAATAGCATGTTCCAGTTACTTTTGAAGCGGTCCTATGTCGGAAAGTAGCATTCATAACATTATACATAATAAATAAGTAAATTTAATAAACGGAATGGAACTTAGCAGCTTCAGTCTCATATTGTTGATTGGGTTCGATTCCCGTTCGGTCTACCATTGTCCTTCTCCTTACTACTTATTTACTACTCTGGAGTAATACACTTATCCACTTATGTGGGTACCCTCAAGACTCATGTGGGGACAACTCAAGACTCCGTCACTCCAAGACTCCGTTGGTGGGGTTCAGAATGCCACATCTACTACTTGACAAGAATCAGTTTCAAAAATGAATCAAACATTGGTAGCTGACATCTATGGATAAATTGTAAAATATGATTACTTACATTTGGGTGATTGACAAGTTTCATCAACTTGAGCTCCCTATACGCTCTCTTTGCATGAATAACATTCTGGAACGGCCTTGATAACTTTTTGATAGCCACATGCTGCTGAGTAACATTGTCCAAAGCCGTACTGTAATAGAATTAAAAACCGTTAAAATGCTAAATAGAATAATAGTCTTACATAAAACTACATAATAGATTATTGGATGATACTTCCTAATTAGATTGTTGTCAGACAAGAGAGAACATTTCCTTTTAAACCATGTACTTTCTATGAATGAATACGGTAGCCTATAACAAAATTTAATTATAATAACTTTGTTTGTTTGTTATGAGGGTGAAGCCTACATGATTTCATAGACTTGTGCGTGGGTAATGATATGGATGATAGATGGCGACTACGTTTTAGGTAGTCGGGACCGACGGCTTAACGTCTCTTCCTTAAAGACGGGGTGGCCGTATTTATGTGATTGTGCTGTGGTCAAAAATTGTTCTCCGCTTGGGACTTGAACCAGGATCCACCTGGTTATTAGACCGGCGCTTTATCCCTCCTCCAACGAGCCACCCAAGTTTTATAAGAAACAGGATATTTTTCTCGTTTCGAAATCTTTACTCACGTTTACTGATAAATCTGAGATTTTACCTTTGTAAAAATATGTTTATGAACAAGGGATATACAATTATAAAGCTAGTGTTAACTATTTGCTTGATAAAGGAGTAATAAAGGAGTGGTGCTGAAGAAGGCAATTCTCTTTCAAACTGCTTTGAGTCATCTGAAAGTTACAATGAAATTCTGAATGAACGAGAGATTTAAATTCAATTTTTTCAATCTTCTTCTTTTTCTTGACCCCCTTCTGCCTTTACAGCGTAGGGGTATTTTCAATCTTTGACCACTAATTCTACTGGACGGATTTTACCAGTTCATAAAATTCAACACTTATTGAGACATCGTCAGGTGATGTGTGTGGTCTCAAAATAACTCAAAAAATTCTTTAACAGTGGAAAAAGTATTTTAACTATTGAAAAAATGCATATATCTTTCTTGGTGGCGAGCTACCAGAAAGGGTATGTTCCACTTGCCTTGGTTACATTCTGGTTACCCATCCGAAAGCAGGCCATAGTGTTTGTAACAACATCGCAAACACCTAGTAACCACCTTCACAGAGCAATCAGACACACCACACATTCTGAGTATTGGATATAAAGTTTTGTCTCGTATATAAAGGATGTTTTGGAGAAAACATATTTCAACTAGACATTTTGACTTGAGTAGAATTTGTTTGCTAATACCAGAGTTGTTAAACATAAGTTTATAACAATAAAAAATTGGTTTATTAACAATAAAAAAGTCGAGAGCTTATTTACTCACCAGACCATTCCTTGAGCTCCTACACCCAAGCAACTAAGACTTACATAACGACCAGAGTACACATCACCAAAATCCATTGTTTTGATTCAAGTAGGTAGGTAGTATATATTACAAAATCAAAATTTCACACCACTCATGTTTCCTACAAAAACAAATAGCATGCAAACTAAGTTACAGTACACACGAAATAAAAACACAAAAAAATCTAGTTAGGTCAACCCTATTCTATTTTCTACTCAACACTACACACAAAATTCCAAATCAGTAGCTACATGCTCCATGAGGATGGTGGGAAAAATTCAGAGATCAAAGTAAAAACACACAGGTATTAGAAGTTTCTGGTAAACAGTTTTTCCTTAGATTAAGTATGCGATCATCGAGTTTAGAAGTTGAGGTATTTTATAAATTAGAGGGTATGATCAATCAGAGCATCCTACAGCGATGGCTAGATTATGATGTTAATTAATTTTAAGGTAGGCTACTAAACCTGAAAAACAGCGTAGAACAAAGCAATGCAGCACGGTAGTCTCTATGGAGAGTCGTTTGTGGAATAGTCTATCCAAAATATTAATTTTATAGTTGGATAGCAGCAAATACAACAGCTTTTCGCATCCTATATTCGAACAATTATTCAATTCCAAGAAGATACGGTAAGACTTACTCAAGTTGATAATCTCGATTTTCACCTTGAAAGCTAATATTAACTTATATTGATTAGTCAGGACTGTAGTTTAAAGGCTAATATAGAGAATTCAGCTGACATACTGCAGAAGTACCGTAGCGTACCTAGACATGGATACCGGTAGGCCTAGGCTACCAGACAAATACCAGTGCCAGAAATATTTTAGGTTTTCAATACTAGCCCTTTGAGACAGTAGTAATCGACACTTACACCCACGTTACACCGTTCTTATTTAGACAAAATGACTATGGTCCTTTGCATGGGGAGCACATTAATTGAAAATGCCATCAAATCCGAACATCAACACTATAATTATGGTAAGGTTAGCTGTAGTAGGTATCGAGAAAGTGCTCCCCAGATATAGGACCGTAGCGGAGACAGTAACTATACAATTTGAATGAATAATAAATGAGAACGTTCTGTAATGTATTGGAATTTTTTTTAAATTGTTAAACATGGATAACATTGGTAGGTAGGCTAGAACAAAGCAAACTTTACTATTATCCAAACAATTTACAATTTATCAGAGCTATTAGTGAAAATTATGTAAGATCAAACTGTAGAATTACCAATTCAAGTCCTGATGTTCAAGATTTCACAAGATGCAATTGCAAAACATTAGGTACTTTGAACAAAATCCCAAAAGTAAAAGGCTGACTTTCCTTCTACTTACTGTTGTTTTGTTGCTCTGCTCTTCAAGTCAAGATTATTTCAAACAAAATTAGTGAGGTTATGTTTTCTATCAATGAGCGAAGAAAAGTTGGCATCGGCCTGACAGCCATGAAACTACTTTGCCGTTAGGAGCGCTGCAGCGAAAATTGAGAAATAGGCCACGCCCACAAGTGGAAAGAAAACTCCAGAAATATACATGTACAGTACCATTTCTGGTCTCACACAATACTATTTCTTCTATTTTCATTCAATTAATTTCGTTGCATTAAGCCTTCTTTAGTCGAAGTTACGACATTTATCATTAGAAAAATTCATGATAAACAGCATAACCCATGTCAAATTTACAGAGAGTTAATATTATCCCAAATTTTATAAAAGTGAAAAAAGACTTGTGATATTTTATTATGCAATTACAGTATACTATAGATATAGGCTAACCTATGGCCTGGCGTATGCTGGGACACACGTGTGCACACGCAGGCAGCCAGCCAATCACAGCTCTTGTTGAGGAAAAGACAAGAGCTGTGATTGGCTGGCTTGCCTGCGTGTGCACACGTGCGTCCCAGCATACGCCAGGCCTATTTGCTGTGTGTGAGTATCTACCATGCTGCGCTCTCATGGGTAATTGTGTGCGTTTTTTCAGCGTAGTTTAACATGCAAAACATACCGCCGCTAAATAAGGAAAACTCATTTATAATTAATATGGAATTATTTGCTGCTTTTTGCATTTCTCAGTGATTAGAATATGATATTTGGAATAAGAATGTTAGTTAGTGACATGATAAAAATAAAATAAATAAAAATTAAGTAGGTACCTTTAAAAACTTTAAAAATATTATCACTGACATGTTTTGAGGCATAAGCTCATGACATTGAAAATGAGCTTACTTAATGCTCATTTTATAGCCTAATCGACAAGTTATTAAGCAGGAATTGCGTTTCAGAAAGACCAGACCACAGAAAGTTAATAGGACCTAAGATTTTCATTACACGCTCTTACTAGCTGTGACGTCATTTTACGTTTGATTTGGTATTTTGGTCTTGTGTTTGCCGAATACGGCAATTAAAAAATGAAAAATAGCTTACTCTCACCAAGACACAATAAATTGGTCCCCGGTCAGTTTTTCATGAGTGCTTAAGTTTTATAGCCTACATATCTTTTTACTTGTCAAGTTTCACTAGAAAGCATTTCATTTGAAAATCTATAAACTAATCTTCCTAACTCCATTTGGATATAATTTTTTATACAAATTAAATCAAAGCGCAGCCACAGAGAAGAGAAGCTCCCCGTTTGAAAACGTCCTCTGGTTTCTACTCTGTGGCGCAGCACACTCTAGAGGCAGCGACTAATGCCAAATCGGCAGCTGATTCCAAGCTAACAAGTGGCCGCCGTCAGACTTGGTTGAAAACAGCCTCGTGTACTGCTGCTCTACAACTCAGAGTATGCTGAATAATTTTCCGTCTATTCCAGCTTCTTCCAACATGAACCCTATGAGCATTGTAATAGAAATAGCAAATATTACAATGTTAAATAGCTCATTAATATTAAATAAATATTAAATAGCTCATATCAATATCATTATCATCATAACATTATTACATATATATTACAATTACTTGTAAGAATATTACATTGAAAATTCTATGATAACATAATCATCATAGTTCCTTAGAGCCGCAATTTACTATGTTAAAGAAACCAAACTGCAATAAGCTTCTAAAAAGCGAATTCAGATTTTTAAACGTCGAATACTATTTTATTGTTTTGCACAAAACTCAGTTGGACAAACATTCTCAGCATTAAACAGTCCAAACGATGTAGAAGTGAGGAAAAGGAAAATAAATAATACACTCAAGTTCATCAGTAGATGAATCAATGTTTATTTTTCATTTGTTTACTGTTGGTTTCTTAACACTAACTGTGATTATACTGCAGACGATATTTTGCGCCAATCTTTCAACAAACGCTCCTGCTTACGTTCATCTGCTTAATATTATTAATAATTAGTTTCAACTAATGTGACCAACGTAACAGTGAGTTGTTGACGTTATTTACAAAGGAAAATTTAAAAGTTTGATAGCTGAAACTCATCACAGATGGTCTGGGAATGACAATCTGCATAGATAACTGACCTGACTACAAGCTTATTACAATGTGTCTGATGGTACCTTCCACATCAATCTCAGTTTACAAATTATTATAAATCTAAGTATTTTAATATTTAACCTTTGACAATAGTCATAGTAGTAATAATTTCATAATATTATAATAGTCCTTTATATTAAGTAATTATGTACGTATTTACACTGGAGGTGCTAAAGGTAGGACACTAAACATCGACAACACACTGATAACAACACTGCAATCTGATTTCTAGATCACAAATGCTGTTTGAAAATGGATCGGACGTTCAATATTTAAATCAAAGTTCACTTCGAGAGGTTAAAACACTCTATCAAAATGAATAATTCATTATTTATAAATTCTTACAAATCACAATTTACGTAATAAATACATGCCGTCATCACTTTCACTCTGCAATTCATAATATACAAATACAGTACAGTACGCAGAAAACGCATTACAAAATTCAACAACAGTCTGTATTAAAATAGTATTTCAATATGGAGATGTTGCTGCCCTAAACCTAGTTCAATCACTTGTGTCAATTCAATGACTGCACTCAACTTTAATAAAACAGCAACTCTGCGATTAATTAGATTTCCAAGTCTGAACTAAATATAGCAAAGTTTATAAAAGAGCAATCTTACTTCAAAGTACATCTGTTAGCAAATTAAACAATTGAAAATTCATTCTAACTAGATGATACATCATGCCATTATAGGGAACGATATATTATAAGTAAAATAGTTTGATAAAATTATGAATAGACTATGATTAACTACCGTACATAAATTTCGTTAATCCTGATACACTACACAATTGATTCACTAAGCTCAACCAAATCATTGATGGTGGTTTCAACATGACAACGTTGAGTGTGAATAATTTAATCAAAATCACAGTATAATTATGTACAATACAGTTACATCATTACAATTTACAAACAATATATGAATATACATAGGTTTGGTTCATGGCGGAATTGTGATAGGCTAGATAGGTATAATATGCTAAAATTGAGTTATAGAGGTGATGACTAAGTTAATGTATTATTATTATTATTATTGCACTCAAATAACTTATTCCGTTAAGTAGTTTCTGAACTTAGGAGCTACATAAAAATACAACAGTAATATTAAAGAGAAGGTATTGCAAATTGCCAAATGACTTGAATCAGGAAGATTATGAATATCATTATTTACGTGCTATCTTCTATAAAAAGTTTTGCAACGCTGCTAGCTGCAATTATCCAGAATGATCATTTGAGAGATTGGAAGGGAAGTCTAGTCAAGTTTTGAGCAGAGTAAAAGTATAGTCTGTCCAATCAAAGAAGACCCTCTGGCAAGATGGGAAAATGACTCCAGCTTGGTCAATATTTGTTCAAGAATTATAAATGTGGTCTTAATAGTAGATCGAATTGTTTCCTACAATTTGAGATGAAATTGATGATTTTAGAACCAATATTGACCGAGCTGGAGTCATTTTCTCATCTTGCCAGAGGGTCTTCCTTCTTTGTTTGGACAGACAATACCTACAGCATCATTCCAGGGCTTGCATTTGTACAGAAGTTTAGAATTGATTTAAGACGCTGGCACCAACAAATCAAATTTGAGAATTGATAGTTTTTAATGTGTTTAAAATACAACATTCAGATTGCAGAAATTCCTGGATTGATTGCACTGAAATAGCCTACTATAATGGGCATTGGAGTTTATATAAAATAATTTATTTTGGGGAGAGACCAGCTCATCCCTTTTTTATAGTCTACGGATATTTTTTTTTTTTCAATTTTAGTTGTTTTTTATATAATTTATTATGCCCTTACCTAAATTGAATAAGATTAAGATGTTAGAGTGAGATACCAACTGAGAATCATTGAACGGAATCAATGAGAATTCTAGATTCTAAATTAAGCGAAATTTTAGTAAACTTCATTAGCTCCATGAGAAGGCTAGTGAAGAGTTCTGAAGTCGAAACATAAAATTTATATCCATACACCGATTTCAAAGCGCCACAATTTGCTTCTGATAATTGCTTTTAAATAAGCTGTAGATATCCAGATTGTTTCAAAACAAGTACATCAAACTGAACAATTATTGTCAATTGTACCTAATCTATTAACATCTCTCATTGAATAATTACAACAATATTCCAGATATTTTCAGTACAAGGTGAATGATTTCTTAAAATTAGGGAACATCCAGCTGGAAATAAGTGACACACTATGGTGGGCATACATGCCCAACTGTAGAAAATAATATAAATTGTGAAAATTCTATAAATTTGATATTGCTGGTACTACCCTTCAGTATGGTTTTCATAAGTGATACGTTTTAGTACATACACGATGCACAAATTTTTTTAAAAAATATTAACGCAGGCATTGGTTTTAAAATAAATAATTGGATCTTACAATATCTGTAATTGATATTTCTCGTAGGATATATTCTAACAGAAATAGCAGTCGTATTTTCGGAAACATTATTAAAAAACTAGCAATTTCTCGGGAAGAAACCCAACCAGTTCAGGTAAATTTTCAATTTAAGAAATTGCATGAACCATTAAAATAATGCACAATATTTATGCATGCAATGTTTTATTCAACAGAATAGATAAAACTCTCTTTGTAATCAAGTGAGATTCAAGCTAATAATCCCAGAAGAAAGCAACATTAAAGCGACAAATGAAATGGTACGGTATTTGTAAAAAAAAATCATTAACGTTTTCAATCATACACTATTATGATAGGATTATTAAAATATATTGTATATATCTTTATATACATTTATACACAAATTTTATTGTATAAATAAATTAATAATATATCAATGATAAGAATACAGATAAACACAAAACAAAATACATTTTCTTCAATCATGTGTACTACCTTACTAGACACAATATGATAAAATTATTACTGAAATATTTATTACAATAATATTTTGTTTCTATTGAACTATAGGATTAAAGCAATGACTAGAATAACCAAGAATGGTTTGATATTTCCAACAATAACACAAAAAATACCAATATGATATTCGAAAGAAACAATTTGGGAAATGAACTCGTAGACTTCAGCCTACTAGTATTTATATTCTTCACATGAATATTGTATATTAGAGAATGCTCGCCATTGATTAATTATTACGATTGATCATTGGTTGGAGAGATACGGTGAAAAAACATGAACAAAATTTAATCAATAGAGATGGAGAATAAAGTTTTTATAGTTATGTTAATATTGTGTTATTACTTTCTCTTCTCCATGATAAGAGAAAGTAATAATTGATATTGGTCAGATTTCACTTCATTAAATTTATACTTGAGATACAGGACCATGGTTTCGTGTTATTACCAACACATAATAGGCAGTACTTGGCATTGTTGAAAATTGGTGAATGATAAAATTAAAAAGATCAAAATCAAGAGTCAGATCGATAAAACTGAATGAAAAATCATTCATTAACGGAATTTGAACTACGACTATCCATTGGAAAGATGAAAAATATGCATTTACATAAACAAGAAAAGTGTTGAGGAAAAAATTTAGTAATTGTGGGATAAATTCTTACCAATATCAAGCAAAGAACCATTCTGAAGGGCTCCTATATTTAATGCTATATTAATATTATTACTCGTATAAACTACATGGATCACAATTATCATTATGATAATAATAACTAGTATCAACATTCTATGAGAAATGATTGTTCTAATGACAAATCTTCCCTTTTGCAAAACTGAAGTAGCAGTAAAAAAGCATTGTATTATAGACTTTAATCGACTTCTATCACATAACACTTCACAATTGATGAATAATATTGTATATCATTGCTTTAACATAGTATTTTGTGAGCTTATGAGTTGAGTTTCACATCAAATGATCATTTCTCCAACCTGATTTCAAGATTCATGTTATGATTAATGTAGAGGCAAATAGAATTTCAAGCAGTACACTGTTATTGCAACCGATCAAGTCATCCTACACTTTAACACACCTTGGGTTTTGTACTTTTGAGTAATTTCATTTCCACGGTTTGTAGTTGACCTACAATTATTATTATTTTAAAGATTAGACTTTCAAGAGAAATTATGTTATTTAGGGTATTTTTCGTTTCAGGACACTAAATAATTAAGTACATAAATAACGTAGAAAAAATTTGATAGTACCTGCATAGCTTGAAAACTCAATAAGCAGAACTGTGTTTATAAAGCACAAACTGATGAGAATAAAGAGAAATTCGAAAGCAAATGTAGGGAGGAGGGGTGAAAAAAATTGAGTTATTTAATATTATTATATCAAAGTAGGTTACAGGTAATGGTAATTTTTACCAATTTGAAATGGGCGTCAAATCGACAACTTGTAATATACTCCCATAAAAAGTATGAGAGTATTTGTTCACATCATAATCAATGATAAAATGTTCATAAAATAAAACAATATTGAGAATACTCATTATACTCGATTAAATGAGTACAAATCACTTCAAAGAATTGAATTTTGGATGAAAACAGTTTCTAACACAATTAATTATTATTGAGAGATATATTGCCTCTCATCATCAATTCAAGGGATGATCAGTACGTAAGTTTTGTTCGACAGAACTCGAGTACCAAATTATTCCCAGGATTACTATTCCAAAGTAGCATCAATGCATTTGTCCTCATTTCGATAAATGTCAAGTGTTTTCAAATTCAATCTATAGAGGGCTCTGAGCTATTGGCAACTTTAGCCGGCTGACAAACTAAGTAACCGTATTGTATGAAGTCTCGAGCATAATGTTAAGAAATATTTGTCTCCATAATAATATAAGTTGGATTGTAATTTTTGATATCCAACATATTATGTTATTATAGGAACAAATTTCAAAACATGAGACTAAACTCAGTGTGTAAGCCGGCTCATGGTAATGCCATTCACCCGGGTCACTGCAGAAATACAGTTTCATCAAGGTTTATAGATAAGTCTATGTATCAACCTTGCAGGAAAAGGACCAAAAACGTCACAGTTAACTTCCTACTTGTTTCAATTATGCAACTAGTTTATCATCGGTTGATTCGAGTCTACTAGGGACATCAACAGATCATTTTCCAAGTTCGAGCTAAAGCAAACCTTCATGAACTACTACGTCCATCACAACAAATCCTATAAGAGCGTCGTGTTTGATCACATTAAAAACTATTGAGTTTTTGTAGGTTAGTCTATATAGTTTTATAGGTTATAGTATGAAGTATAAAAATTGCATCAATTGTTCTGATAACAACCATTAAAAATGTAACAGTTACAGCGGTATAGAAAAATAACGAGTTATTTCCGAGAAGATAAGCTCATGGTATGTGAAAGAGAGAGAGAGAGAGAGAGCGATAGCAAGCAGGCCAACCACAAAACCGGAAACAACCGTCAAGCTAGATTATGTAAGGACGAGAGAATGGGTAGGGGGTTTGGGGGCAGGGAGTTACCGGCGGGTGGTGGGGGGTGGAGGGGCGTTTTCAGGAGGATCGTCGCTGGTGGTGTTGGTGCGCGAGCTGGCGTTGAGGGTGACCTCGTAGTCCATCACCTCCTGGTAGATGAGCTCCTTCCACTGCTCCACCGTGTGCTCGCGCTCATCCACCGAATGGTCGTAGGGACCTGGCACCGGCTGCAACATCAATTTAAAAACTAAATAATTCATCATTGTGGATTATTCAACAATTTTTATACTGGCTTACACACTGGGTTTTGACTGATGTCTTGATACACAAGTTTTGAAATTTGTCTCCTTAATAACAAACCAACATCTCTTTGAATTATCCAAGATCTCAACAAAATTATTTTATGAGACAAATTGTTTTGAAATTCTATAATAACAAATTTTGAATATACAAGATCATAATTTAACATAATCATATTATAATATAATTTCAAAACATGAGGCTCGAGACATCACACAATAATCAGTGTATAAGCCGGCTGAGGCTGTGGCTACTATGGAAGCGAATTTGATCATCATTATAGCAATCAAGGCCCATTTTACATCAATTTAGAATTTAAAAAAAAAAGGTTTCGAAAAGCAAAAGACAGTTCAAATCCTGAAATACCCAACAGACAATGTTCGTTGATACTTATTTATATTGTTCAACATGTTTACTCATCAATATTGAAACGTTCAAAGTCTATTTCACTACAGGCAAATACATCTTGTATTGTTATCCAATTTTGGGATGATAAATTATTCCGATTGTTCAGTGAACAATAATAAGTGATGCTTAAGCGAGAATTGTGAGGCTTTGGCCCAAATCTGTTGCTCTTCTGTATATGAACAGCAGGCTACTTACAGCATTGACCTCTCCTTCGTCGTACCACACATTGATGTAGGAGTGCATGAGTGCATCGTCTACAGATATCCGCCGTTCCGGATCGATGACCAGCATCTTGGAAAGTAGGTCTCGCGCTTGACTCGCTGAAACACCAAAACATATCAAATCAGCCAACTGAATTCTAAATACTGTGTAGTAATTGAAATAAAAGAACAAAATCATAGCATAAACAGTATTATTCATTAACAATATGGACTTATACTAAGCTATCTATTCAATACATCCTAAAATCACATCTTAATAACATCAATGTTTTCTAATACATAATAGTACAGCTCGTGTCCAAGCTCTGAAACCCAGAAGGCTGAAGAGGAGGGCCGAGAACACTAATACAAATCAGTTCTAATGTAAACAAATCATTATAAAGAAAACGGTCGACAAATTATTTCACTATAAATTTTTACACCAGTGCTACATGAAATGGAGAAATTTTTGAGACCGGATAGATTTGAAATAGATCCAGAATCTCCAAATGCTGCAGATGAATGGACGCACTGGTTAAAAACGTTTGAAGACTTTCTATCGGCAACAGAATTCACTACCACAGGTGACAAACTAAAAATCCTTACTAATCGGCTATCATTTAAAGTATACAAACTTGTTCAGGATTCGATAACTTATGAAGATGCAATCGAAGTTCTTAATTCAATCTATATCAAACAGAAAAATGAAATATTTTCTCGATACTTATTGATGACTAGAAAACAACAACAAGGAGAGACAATAGATCAGTACATAACAGAACTTAGAACACTGAGTAAGGATTGTGTATTCGAAGCAGTAAATTCGACTCAATACAGATACCAATATATCCGAGATACGTTTATCAATGGCATATACTCATCATACATTCGTCAAAGACTTTTTGAGAACAATACTTTAGACCTAGCAGAAGCTGTTAAACAATCTAGAGCTCTTGAAATGGCTCAGAAACAAGTTGAGCGTTATTCCCAATCTGACTACAGAGATGAAATATGTCCGGTCAATGAGACTGCAAAGCAGATCAATAATTGTAAATCCCACTTGGATAAAGGCGAGGAAGAGAGAGTTTCAACTATTAGAAAGAACAATCCAAGTACCGGTAAGTGCTATTTTTGTGGATATGATAAGCATTCTAGAAATGTTTGTCCAGCCAAAGAAGAGGTGTGTAGAAAGTGCAATAAGAAAGGCCACTATTCAAGAATGTGTAAGAGTTATGATCGTGGACAATTCAAAATAAATTCAGTTGAAACATCAGCTGCCTTGTTAGCTACTACAACTAACAAACCATTATTGAAGAACTCTTCAGTTGAAGCAAAAGTAAACGGTTTCACTGCAAACAGCCTAATAGACACTGGAACTACATAGAGTACATAGAGTACTGGAAGCACAACTCTGATGGTGTGCTCTTGTGCCAATGTTGAACCACCAAAACTATTCAGTAATTTAACCACAGATTGTAGACCAATAGCAACTAAGTCTCGAAGATATTCAGAAGAGGATTTGAAGTTTATAAAACAAGACATTGACAGATTATTAGCTGAAGAGATTATTGAGCCAAGCTCATCACCCTGGAGAGCCCAAGTGCTGGTTGTGACAAATGATAGTGGTAAGAAGCGTTTGGTTATAGACTATTCACAAACAATAAACAAATATACCCTTCTTGATGCCTACCCGTTACCTAACATAGATGAACTTGTGTCTACTGTGGCTACATACAAAGTGTTCAGTGCTGTAGACCTGAAACAAGCATACCACCAAATTCCTATTTGTGAAGAAGAAAAGAAATACACTGCATTTGAAGCTGCTGGACGGTTCTTCCAGTTCAAAAGGATCCCATTTAGCGTAACCAATGGAGTGGCCTGTTTCCAGAAAACATTGGACTGTATAATCGAAAAGGAAAACCTTTAAGGAGTCTATGCTTATTTGGATGATTTGACTGTCTGTGGAAAGGATCAAGAGGATCATGACAAAAACCTAGAGAAATTTTTAAGCGCCTTGAACAAATATGGTCTAGTAATAAATGAAGATAAGAGCAAGTTCAATCAAACTTCAATTACATTATTGGGACATTTGGTTTCACACAAATCCATCCGCCCTGATCCTGACCGGCTGCAACCACTGCTTTCACTTCCTGTGCCCAAGGATCGAGCTTCATTAAAACGAGTACTAGGATTTTTTGCTCACTATTCAAAATGGATTCATAGATTCTCAGATAGGATCAGAAGTTTAACTCAAGCAGAATTATTTCCATTGCCACAAGAAGCTATCAAAGACTTTGAAAGTCTTAAACATGACATAGCAAACTCACTTATTACTCCAAGAAATGGACAAGAACCACTGGTAGTGGAGACTGATGCATCAGACACAGCTGTGGCAGCTACCTTGAGTCAAAATAATCAACCAGTTGCTTTCTTCTCAAGAACTTCAAACAAGTCTGAGAAACTGTACTCTGCAGTAGAGAAAGAAGCTGCTGCCATTGTTGAAGCTCTCAGAAAATGGAAACATTTTCTTATTGGAAAGGAATTCAAATTATACACTGATCAACAAGCTCTTTCGTTTGTATTTGACAAAAAACATAAAAGCAAGATAAAAAATGATAAAGTAATGAGGTGGCGATTAGAGCTTGCACCATATCAATATGAAATTGTGTACCGACCTGGGAAGGATAATAATAAAGCAGACACTCTATCTCGTGTCAATGCAGTACGCTGGGATGGAGCTAAGCTTTTTGAGCTTCACAAATCTCTCTGCCACCCTGGTATAACTAGTTATACCAGAACTAGAATTTACCACTGGATAAGGACTAAGAACTTGAATTACACCCTAGATGAAGTTAAAAGAATGACCTTGGCCTGCCCAGCATGTGCAGAAGTGAAGCCAAGGTTTCATAAATTTCAAGGAAAACTTATCACAGCAACTACACCTTTTGAGCGGCTGAACATTGACTTCAAGGGCCCCCTTCCATCAAGGACCAAAAATCGATACCTACTGACCATGGTTGATGAATATTCTCGTTTTGTGTTTGCTTATCCCTGTAAGGATGTGAGTTCCTCAACAGTTATTAATTGCTTATCAGACTTATTTTCAATGTTTGGGGCACCTGCATTCATACATTCGGACAGAGGATCTTACTTCATGTCTAGAGAGCTGACTGATTTTCTACATAACTATGGAGTTGCCACGAGTCGTACGACCCCTTACAATCCCAGAGGGAATTCCCAGATTGAACGTTACAATGGAACTATTTGGAGGACTATTCTACTGGCTCTAAAGACTCGCAACCTGCCTGTTAATGCCTGGGAAGAAGTATTAAGAGAGGCACTTCATTCTGTGAGGTCACTATTGTGTACTGCAACTAACTGTACACCTCATGAGAAATTTTTTACTCATAGTCGACGGACTGTAAATGGGGAGTCTTTACCATCTTGGTTGACCACTCCAGGTCCAGTACTTCTCAGAAAGTATGTGCGATCAAGTAAATATGATGTCCTTGTTGAGCAAGTTGATCTTTTAGAGTCAAACCCACAATATGCCTTAATAAGAAGGAAAGATGGCTCTGAGTCTCAAGTAGCTTTAAGGCATCTAGCACCTGCCGGACTTCCAAGTGAAGAACTAGAAAATGAAAATACAGGAGAAATTGAAAACGATGTCAATATTGAAGAACAAATGGAAGAACCACAAGGTCCACAAGAACCAATAATACAAGATCAGCAACCAAGGGAGAATCAACGACCTAGAAGACAAGTGAAGCCCCCAGCTTACCTGAAGGACTACGTCTGTTATACCAATTTTAAAAAATAGTGGGGAAGAATGTGGTATGATAATCACATGACGGACTTGAACACACATGATTGAGCATTTAGTAGGCTACGGTAACTTAGTTACCGTATTGCCCTTGTTATTTGGTTTGCTGTTTTATAGTGAATAGAAGCCATGCTCTACTGCTGGTTAAATGTTCTTAATTTACAACAACTCGCACGCACGCACACTCACAATTACATTGGTTTATGATGAAGTTGTGAATTCGTGATACACTGAGGGACTAAGAGCTCAGACACGACCATTATAATGAATGGGATTCTCACAAAAAATCTAATTATCATGCATTAAGCGAACACAATTGATATGATAAATTCAATATGAAAACTCAAGTCGATGAATTCTCAAGAATTGTCTCATGTTTGAATGTAGGTTTGAATATAGAGACAGTATAATCATAGTGTGGACATTGACTGTGGACATTGATTGAATCCACCATACTTTTGCCAACTCTCATAAGATGTACACTGAAATTATGTTTCTATGAAATACTCACTTCTCACCCAGAATTGCCTTTTCCAGTTCTAGTTTCTACATTTAAGAACTTTTAAAGCAAAATCAAAAGCGAAGAAACTATTTCAAATGTTGGAAAAGTAATTTCTATTTAAAGAGTTGGAGAAACAAGTGAAATAGTTCATGTTTCCCTGTAATCCACACCTTAATTTGAAAGCTTAGCAAAACTATGGCTGCTGGCGGGAAAAAATTGATCTCAACAAACTGTTCTGGAGCGCTTCAAACCAATGGCCACTATGATTATACAGTCTCTATAGGTTTGAATATTATGAGAATTGTGTTAAAATCGAAAGATACGTTTTATTACAATATTAATAGTAGAATAAATTAGTATTTTAGGTAAATTTTCATCTCTAAATTGATTTGATAGGAATTTAGGGTTTTTATTGATTTTCCTCAACCATGATGAAATCCCCTGATATACATCTTGAATTTTTCGAGTACTAGAAATCGAAACAATATCACTCTCTTCAAATAGATTGGAAATGATCGAATGAATTGTAAACAATAATCAGGGATTATAAGTGATTTCGCCCATAGGTTGAATTATTGATTACATGATTCGGCAAGGGATTGCCTATTGTACAAGTACAATCATTGAAATCACTTAGTTCCATCACTCCTTCTTTAAACCAATATAGTGTAACTTTGAATACACATTAACTATGTAGTTGCTCACAAGTCTATCAAAATGTATTCACAATGTTGCATCCTGATTTTAAACTTTTATCCTCAAATGTGATGTAGAATTCAAGTCATGAATTGAGATGAAAGCATACCTTTGAGTTTATTGTGCTCGGAAGAGTCTGACGGAAATAAAACATCAGGGAAGAGCCTTTCAAACGAGAAACCTTGATATCGTGGACGATTCTCAACGTAGTTTCGGACAGTTGGCTGCAGTCTCATCATAAAGTCTGAAGAGGGCGTACCCAATTGCTCTGAAAGACAAACAACAAATAATAATCAATATTCAAAATATCGTGGTAGATCGAGCTAAAATATACATACCTCGAATTATAATTTTATAGTCATTTTTCTAAAACATAGGATGAATAGGATACATGGATCGTATTGTTTGATACAAATAAGAAGATACTACTCTAGAATTTGAAGAAATGAAGTTTGAAGGTGTATCTTAAATTTCCATGAATTACAAGTATCCAATAAGACAATAATATTATCATTTCAAGGACTGACCAATGATTTTATTCCACTGGTCTATGTGATCGGTGCCGGGGAATAGAACGCCGCCGCGTATCATTTCGCCCATGATGCAGCCAACCGACCAGATGTCGACGTTCTCCTTGTAGCCCATACCGAGGATGACCTCGGGCGCGCGGTAGTAGCGCGTCACCACGTAGGGCGTCATCATGAACGTCGTGCCCGCCGTTCGCGCCAGCCCAAAGTCGAGGATCTTCAGTGTACAGTCTGACTTCACAACTATGTTGCTTGGCTTCAGGTCCTGCAAGCAAACATTATCGTGATTAGTCACTCGATGAACATTGAATTGACAGTAAAATGAAAAGACAAGATGTTGTCAAACCACAGATTTATAGAAAGATATAGAAAACAGTTTCGGTTGCTACACCATCATCCGTGAAACTGGTATCTCGATTTTTTTTAATCTGTGGTTGAAGATATCTTGTCTTCTCATTTAATATTAATAACTACCACAATAATAATTGATAATCTGTGAAAGATATTAAAATGATAGTGAAGATATTGAAAGATAGTGAAATGATATTATCATCTTCACAAATACTCAACAAGCAATTGACAATATTATGGCTTGTGCCAAAAATTAAGTCTACGTAACTGTACCAGACAATAGAATAGGGTTAGGCCCATTCGAATTTCAAACGACCGATTTTTTGTTTACTTTTTTTATTTACTAGATAAAATCTAGTCCAACATCTGCAATGTTCTATTGGGCCTTTTATTTAAGGAGGCTATGACAGTTGAAGTTACAAACCTCAAACTGGTTTCATTGGATTCCTCAGCTAGTTTTACATAGGAATTGATTATTTTAGAACCTGAGTGAAGCCTCTAAAAAATTAGAAAAATCAATACTTTTTGTAAAATCTCAATTTTCCGCCATTGTTATTTCGATAACAAAGCGTTTTTGGGGGTTTGTCCCATGGAACTTTTTTGTCTACTTGATGTAAGGAGTCAGCCTAAGGAGTATTGCGCATTCCTCCTGAAACATCCTGTATAGGGATGGCAAAAAACTGGATGTCCAAAAATCCAGTTGTCTGAAACGACTGTTAGATCTCAATCAATTTATGACCATCGACTAATCAACAATCAATAGAAAGATTGCTACAAATGGTCAAAGAAGTTAGTAATTGGTGCGATCGGCTTACCCTATGAATAATTCCTGCTGAATGTAAATGTTTGATGCCACAGAGCATTTGATAAAGCAGATAGGACATTCGTTCGTGATCGAGGTCCATCTGAATGACCTGGCACAGGTTGGCGTCCATCAGCTCCATAACAAGATACACATCTTGGAATTCTTCTAGCGACCTCTGAGGAGTGAACGCGTTCAACAGCCCAATTATCTGTAACAATTCATCAAATTCCATTATTTATGATTCATATTAAAATGAGATTAGAAAATGGAGAAAGTTCAACACATTTAATATTAAATTTAGAACCAACTTATAAAATTCATGAACAATGAATGAATTTCCAGATCTAACAGGTCAGGACAGGACAGGTCTAACTAACTGGATATGATGGCATATAAATTATGATGATATTTATGCAAGTTACGAAGAGAGATTAAAGCAGTTCAGAGTATATTTAGATATGTTCTGCTCTTTTTTCATACATCATGAGCTGCAACAGCTTCACGGAAAATCCATATATCCAATTGAAAAATCTAAAAATCGAACAATCTTCATGCTCCCTTTAACATGAGAATCTCTACACAAATAATTAAAACCTAATGCACATCAATATTTTAGTAACTATTGTTGATTGGAAATTTAGTTGAATAATTATAACAATTTGGATGGTAAATTACATTGATGATTGATCTCATGTATGTCGAATAAAAAATATAAAACTTATCAAATTATTTTAGTTTCTAACACTTTAAAGAATGGAGATACAGTATTATAGTAAGGAATTCATTATTATTATATACAGGTACAGGAATATTAGAAAATTCATTTCTGAAAAAAAACTTTTCTATAATTATAACGAAAGACTTGTTTCCATTGGATGATTAAATCTTTATTATTCTTAAAGAAAAAGGAGTCAGTGAATGCAATCGCATCGCAATGTTATGTATTTACCGCGAGTGAAAGTACTGTATATCAATTATTCAATCCATGATCAATGCATCAGTTTCCATAGATAACAAAATTCAACTTCAACACGCACTACATGGATTAGTCAACTTTATTTCAGATATTAAAATAATTGATTTCACAGTTTGAATTGAATTGGAGAGAAAGAGAGATATATAATGAATAAAATTATTTTGGAATACTTTGTATTTGGTGTGATCTCAAAATCACATAATTGCAGTAATATTAAATCTGTATTTTTACAACTTTAACTGGAAAGCTTTTGAAATTCAATAAAATTTCTCAATAAGTTGGAAGTGAGTTTTGTTATTAGAAAGTATTTTTATGACAACTACATAATAAATATTCTCATTAACACAAAAAGGTGTATCAATATGTAGGAAGGCAAACAAAGTAATTTATTCAGAGCTGAATTCATGCAAGTATGTGACGCGTGACACAATGCCAGTCGGCCAAGTGAGAAAATGTGAAGAAGAGTATTAAATAATGCAAAGCAAGCAACTTGGAGAGCATCCACATTTTTCATAAGAAGGTCGCTCCAATATTTGGAAACAGGCTGAGGAGAAGACAGCAGCTAAAAGCTTGTATTTGGGTTAACTGTCAACTATGATGACAGCTCTGAGACATAAAAATCACGTTATCTGGCATATTGGAAAATGTCTCCCAAGCCTATATCTCGATAGAACTGGGGATGGAGGGTTTCAACACATACTGCATTCTTTTCACTAAGTTGAATTCGTCGACGTTGAAATAAGTGGAGAGATGCAATCACATCTTAACTGTCTTCTAGATTGTTATAGTTGGAAAAAGTTGTTTAACCCATTATTATAATAGCACTGAAAAACTAGTTCATGAAATTGATTTCTTTATAATTTGATAGCTATTTGGTGCCAAATTTTAAAAAGTGATATTTGAATTGGTTTCACTGAATTACCTGGCCTGTTGAAATTGAGGTGGAATAATTGATATTGTAGAGACCAGAAAACCAAACGCACTATTGAAATGAATCTTGCGATTTTTGCATGGGTAATGTATATCTGACATGTTTTGGATAAGTTGTGAACCACCAAAAAGTGATTTAAAACAAGTCAATTATAGTAATACAGTACTGGGTATTGGTCTCTCGGTGAGGGTGATCTATCAGTGAACGTGATGTTGAGTCACGAACACTGTGGACTGTTCTTGGATGGGTGACCAGTATTTGGCCAAGTACACATTGGCGAGGTGAAACTACTCGAAAGGGTCTTCCCACCAATAAAAGCAATAACAATATTTTATACTTAGTAATACAAATCTCCACTCGATTAATATTTATTGATTGCTTTGATAGCCTACTGTAATTTCCATTCGATTTGATTTCAACATGTATTGTTAAGAAAGTCTATTGATCTCATTATAGATGGACTGCTAAGAATTGACTAGTCTTTAGCTGACAGAAGGCTTGTAATCTTTCTTATAAATATACATTGATTTAATCTTTCTGATCCACAAAATTTTTAAATGTTCAATGAAAAAGATATAACGTTTTCGCAGCCAAACTTTCAACTAAACTCTCAAATAGAGCCTAAATGTTTTCCTACTTATATTCATCATTATTAATTCCTCAATAAAAGTAGTATCGTATTGAAAAAAGGTAGTATTTATATCTAGTACAGATTATCTAGAAGTATTGTAATTTATTCCTCTTTCAGAACGTTTAATGTCCTTCAAACTGCTTCCTAATCCTAATCCAATGTACAGAGTGACCTATATCAGATGAATTTGATGCTTGGAGCTGTCATGATTGGTCAACTCCCAAGAGTGGTCACATCATCTTGGGGGTGGAGGAGGGTAAGTTTCAGTCCCAAGAGTTGAGAACAATGACAGGGGAAACATCAATGATTGATGATGGGATTTCTGTCAGCTCAGATTAGATTCAATACAATGGTTTACATGAAATGATAAGCAAGAACTGTATTTAAACTTACAGTTGAAAGCTAGTTGAATATAATCACCGTGGAATAACGTAAAATTATGAAAATAATACTAGTCCCCCAAAAATTTAATGATGTCATCCTACAGCGGTTTAATACAATTGGCTTTCTTACAACTGTACCTTTTTATTGAATTTGAATACATGACTTTCTCACAATTCAAACATTCTGTCTATTAAACCAAAAGTATCAGGTTACAAACCTAAGTATTGAATAAAATAATATAAATATTAGGTTTGAAATCATTATTTTGGAATTTGTTTCAAATTTTGCTTCATTGGTTATATTGAAAAAGTAAATTACAAGAAACATTTTTAGAAAACAGTTTTAAAGCCACAACTATTCCTCTTCCAATGTTAAGAATATTTCATTACAACAAATAAAGGAATTATTATAGTAGGAGGTGAACTGATCCTACTTACATTTTTATGATTAACAAGTTTCATAAGTTTGAACTCTCGATACGCCCGCTTAGCATGTGTCACATTCTGAAACGGCCGAGAGAGTTTCTTGATGGCGACATTCTGCTGAGTGACCGTGTCGTAAGCCGCACTGAAACACAATAAATGCACTTTGAATGAGTAAAAAAAGCTACGAACAATCAAACAATTAATAATGAATTTATTGGAATACTATCACATATTCCAGAATCTAAATCTTGTAAAGGGTGGTTATTGAAATCAATCAATCAAATTTTTTTCACAGAAAATACAACTAAATAGTTTGCATAATTAAGTTTTAGTTGAATAAAATAATCTAGTTTTGTAGTAGGCTACACACAAAAAATATAGACAGGTTATAACACTGTTGCAACCAGCAATCAGATACTGTAAATGATAGTAGCCCAATCAAAACTATGTATCAATGTTAGTTGAGTAACTTTCAAAATTCAACTTAGTAGTCAGTTTAGACATAGATGTTGCAAAAATTCAAATTTTCCAAATGTTTTTGAAATGATAATCATACTTTACGTGTTTATCTGTCCAAATATAATATAATGCTGTACATAGAATTCGATTCTAGGAAGAATTAAAATAAAATACACTTATAAAAATAAGAATAAAATACGCTTATTGACTGGGTATCAGTGCTGAGTAGCCCACCTATTCAACGCATGCCTCATTTGTCAATGTAACTGCTCATACTGTGCAGTACAATCCTTAAGCGCTCATGTCTGAAGAATTATCAAGAAGAACCTTTTCAAAGAACAGACTAATTCCTCAGTCACATTGCTTCTACTTTAATCCTTTCTCATTCTACACATTCCAATCTACAGATTTATCCTTTTAGGTCTCCTTTGTCCAAGTGCTTATAAGTCACTCAATCCTCCCAGCCTAATTTTCATCTCTCACACAATTTCTTTCTCACAATCTTTCTCAGATCATTCACACTCATACTTCACCATTTACTTCCTATCCAGAGTATTCCAAGTTTTACTTTGATGTCTTTGGTTCTTAGCAATTCATTCCTTCTTGAGCGATTCGTCTAAGAGACTTTTTCACTGTTAACACCTTGTTTTTAGCAAGATTCTACAGTAATGAATGAATTGAGATGAATAAATGATACAATATTTAGTTTATTATTTTGTATAAATTGCGTGATTATTTTTACAGCATTTCATTTCGAAAATAATTTTTTATCTACGGGCATATTGAAAAATTCCTATTTCAGTTTTACAATTGAAATTGAAATGACTACCATTTCAAAACGGAATCTCAGAACCGTGTCGTAATGAACGTTTTTCGATACAGGAGGAACTTTTCGATACAGTCCACATTCCACTTTATGATACATTCCTTGTTTCGTTTCAAAATCAGGTGATAAAAAGTAAACAGTGTTCAACTAACCTCAAAATCAAAACTGCAACTGGGATTGAGTAGCCTACCAGTATTTTTTGTCAATATTTCAATTTACGTATTTGAATATTTAACTAATTTGAATAGTCCAAAAGTTTAAATAGTTTAATATACTTACTTATAACTTTGTTAGTGAATATGTTAATATCTTTCACTTTTACAACAACACTCACGATTTTGTTGCTTGTTGAATGCGTTTTCTGGTTCTGACTGATATTTTATTTTTAACATATTTAACAAGTAATAAGTTGATTATCATAACAGTTCAAGTAGGAAGAAGACAAATAAAATAAATAAAGTTAAATAAACGACGGTATGTTGATTTTTATGATAGCGTACACTTACAGATAGCTTGATACTGGTGGTCTATAGCTTGATACTGGTCTGATACTGATAACTAAACTGGTGTTCGTGGATAAAATAGTTAATGCAACGGTTGTATAATGGGAGCCTTTATAGCATTCGTGAGATATTTAGAGCACTCGCTTCGCTCGTGGCTCTAACTTACATCTCACCTCATGCTATAAAGGCTCCCATTATACAACCGTTGCATAAACTACTATTCTTTGAGCCCTACGTTGTACCAAAGAGGAAGGATATTAGCATTTGACTATCCTTTCTCTATGGTTGTACATTCCAATAAATTTATTGATTAGTATAGTCTGTCCAAGCAAAGAAGACCCTCTGGCAAGATGAGAAAATGACTCCAGCTAGGTCGATATTTGTTCAAGAATTATAAATGTGGTCTTAATAGTAGATCAAATTGTTTCCTACAATGTACAAGCTGATGTTCAGTTAAGTTAATTTGGAGTTAACGGTGTTTTCCCACCAAAGTAGAAAATACTTTTTACCTTTGATAATAGTCCACGAAATACCCTAGGCTGGTATTACACGATAATAGTTCTATGATCTAATATCTGATCATATGGAAGGAGATAAAAAACGAAATCATATTTCCATCTCAATGAGATCAAATTGATAATTTTTGAACCGATATTGACCGAGCTTGAGTGAGTCATTTTCCCATCTTGCTATAAGGTCTTCTTTGCTTGGACAGACTATACCATTTGAAAGTTACATCTATTTCAACATATTCACAATCCTGCCAGCTAATTTATAATATTTCATTGTAATAAAGCACTGTTCTTAAAATTCTTTTCTCATAAGATAGTAACAGTTGAATGACGTTGCATCTAAAAAGAATAACATGAATAGCGAAACATAGAATGTGGAAATTATCAAATGAACGGTACAAACCGTTGATGCAATAATAGAATGAATCAGCACTAGGATACTCACCAAACAATACCTTGAGCTCCAGAGCCGATGGGCTTGAGATTTTGATATCGTTTAAGAATAGTGAACTTAGTGTCTCCAACCTCCACAGTATAGAACAAGGAGGACAGCCTGGATGACATCTTGGGGCTGAGGAACAGCATGCAAGCTGGAGTTGTCACCAGCACCTGCAGCATACAACAAAATACTCATTCAGTTACAGAAAAAATTCCGTATTATTATTATTATCAGAAGAACCAGTAATTAATGAGAATAAAATCTGGTAAAATGAAATTCAATGTTTTTTTAATAAAACAGAGAGAACGTAGGGCATAATTTGAGTTGATTCTTATCGTGAAAATATGCATTTTCCCTATTCCTTTAAAGAGTCTCACCAGCACTAAAATTAAACATTTGAAGTGTTTCTGAAATAGGCCGACAAAGAGGAGTGGCTTCCTTATATCGAAATAGAGAAAAGCTTCCCAGTAAAGGTGGGTCCTAAAATACTTTATTAACAAGATAATGATGGCGAAGAAGTCACATAGTTTGAAGGAGATAGCTATGGAGAATTTGTTTTGGCCACCCAAAAATATATTTTCAGCACTTATCATATAATATAATAGTGAGGAAACTCCTCTCACAGCAATAGTTAAAATAGGTTACCACACGTTAAATATTAATATTTTTATATTACTTGGTAGTTGGTAACACATGTCTTTATAGTACAAAGAGATACCATTCAAAATTATGAGAAAATAAATTAAATAATAATAATTCAAAACATTTCCTTTTAAATAATACGGCATGTAAAGCCACACAAAACTGTAGAATGGTCTCGGCAGTTTCCATGTAAGAGAAATTCACGCATTTTGGACAAGAAACTCTTTATGCAGATAAAGTAATATATTGAGAGGTTAAAGAGAACATTCAACACAAAAACATGTATGCAGTACTTGAATACATGAATACACAAGCGGTATGCGACACTACAATGATCGGCGCTTATTTTCAACTGCTCATACCTTTTTTCACCTTAGCGCCTGTTGGAATATTTATCAGGTTTAGAAAGAAGAGGACAGCGTTTTATTCAAGTGATTTATGCAAGAGCGATTATCCAACTTCAAGCAATATGTTCCCTCCCTGGTGAGAATCATAGTCGAATTTATCATGCTGAAGTTTCCCTAAACTCACGTTAGGCTAGCCGTTTTCATACTATCTATCGTATAAAAGAGTGTTTAGATGGACGTTATTAAAACTTGCAGTAAACCTGATTTATTTATTTTTAAAAGCTGACTTGTGTTGTTAGTTAAAGTACACCAATACAACCAAACATTGTGTTTCAACATGGGATTTCTTCAGCTTCGAATAAATACAAACTCAAATGAAAATATTAGTGCATATAATCCATTTCTCGAATTCCAAAAAAATCAAGAGATCATACCTTCGGTATGAAACCAACATTGACAACTATAAGGGACAGACTTTATTAATACTATTATTAGTTTTCATATCGTAATATCACACTCTGGCAACCAGCTGGTAGGCCTAGGCCCTTCATAGGGCTGTTGCGCCATTGACAAACAAACAAACAATATCACACTCAACATAAAATCTACATTTTCTATCATGATTTCTTCATTGCAATCACACTAGAAAAAACTTTTTTTCTGATAAGCTTTACGATGATTAGTAGGCTACATATTATCTCGAGCATCTAAAAATATCATCCTCAAAAAAAAAAAAAATATATATATATGATTTTCACTCTTTAGTTATTCCACTCCCCCTAACAATAGATACGTGTAATATAGATATCATCCTCATATCATATGACAAATAATATCTAAATTGATATTCCACTTTCACCTATAATAGAAACTTCAGAGAGGGGTTGTACAATCAGTATGATTCAGACTATCTAAAAGTAATGATTCAGAAATAACTTTATAGTGAAGCTGCCGCCAGAAAGTAAGGCGGTTTCATCTGCTCCTTTTGCGCTCCAACAGCTGATGTTGTCAATTGGATTTGTCATTAATCTATGCCTAGATGATGTTTTTGAAATCAAAAGTGACAATAGATGCTCTACCTCAGCTGTTAGGAGGTTGCATCACGTACAACAGATATTCGAAACCATCAAATTTTTTGGCGTCAGCTATGCCTAATACTTATTTATTTATACTAGCTACTAGCTCATATTTTATTCTACCTCATATTTCTTCATCATTCAATTCAATGCATACTTAGTATGATTTATACAGACTCTATAGTATGATTATAAAGTCTTCGCGATAAAAACTATCTTCCATGTAATCATTACCCTAGTTGGAATCTCGATCAACCATTACTAGGACAAATCGATCTTCGAAACAAGGGTAGCTGGCAGGAACTTTAGTCAATAATCGAGGGAGATCGATGATCTGCTAATATAAGTTGGCGAATGAGGCAAGGTGGAAGCTAGAACAAACTAATGGCGTGATAGGGTGCCCGCAATGCAGTGCATTCCTCACTGACCGTTCGCTCGCTACACCTCTCTTGCTCTATTCTTATACACTGCTACACTCCTGCACTCTCGAAACTTTCAAAATTACATCTCTGAATGAAAGTATGACGCGCATTCCTTTCGCACGGTCGCTCTTATCTCACTCACTCACTCTATCCTGTTTCAAATTCCATTCTCCATCCTGTTCCTATTTGCACAAAGCAACAAAATACACGACATGAATGACAGCCGACTGTCAAGCACCCCTCAACACGCAACAAAGCTGGGAGGTCGACTACCCCGACAGCCACATATCAGACAAAGTCATGTCGACTTCAGACTATTTTCGGCGAAAATCGGTTCTCTAAAAGCGAAACTTTGTATTCTGGGATGTCAAGTATTTGGTGGAGAATGAATAATGACATTAGGGTAATATGATACAGTGAGGACAGTTGAACTTAAAGCCACGGGTACACTTAAGTACACTGGTTTAGTAGTGGCGGCCAGTCGAATAGTTGTAGCCAATCACAGCTCTTGCTGTTTAACTCAATGACAAGACAAAGGCTGTGATTGGTTGGCTACAGTTATTCGACTGGCCGCCACAACTAACCTCGTGTACAGGAGGCTTATCCACCATAAAATGACGTCATTGAATTAATAACTGATTCTTTAATTTGTTCTATTTGCCATGATTTTGTTTGACGACATTTTACGGTGTTTGAATTCAATTGGCTTTCAGGAAAAATGGCAGAATATTTATGCTTGAAATGAGTCGAAAAATTAATTTTTTTTATATACTCTCCTAAATTAGATTTAATACAGCTTGTGCTAAGCGAAACATTAAACCTAGGTACTGCTCATCAATAGGTTGATCTTAAGTTGGATTTGATATAATTAATCCTTGTATCCATCAGGAAATTTTCAAGCATGTGGAGTGAATTAATAATGAGACTCAATCGTAGCTAATTCTGAACATAAACTGGAAGAAAAATGAACAGGCTCCGAAGCTGAAGGGAATCTGAACAGATACTGAACTGAGACGGAATAAAATCGATTAGAATGGAAATCGAACATGAACCCAACAGATTTAGAACAGAGGCTGAAACTGAACGGAAACTGAACAAGGTATTATTCGTCTCTTTTCTCTCATTTTGGACTCTATTCCCTCGAGATAATATTCGAAATTCCTCTGCGAATTAGCAAGCTAAGATACACGAATGCTCTTAATGTCACAACGATTACTTGACGCCTAATAAAATTCATCTGCTTGAAATCATCGTGGATTCTTGTTCTCTCTTGAACAATGATTTCTTTTTCAATCCAAGATACTTGTTGGTATTGTAAAAAGTTTTTTGGATTCATGAATTTCATTTATCAATACCAATTTTAGAACCAATTCTCAAAATTTTCTTCATCCTATTATTTAAAATTTTCCCTCTCTAGGTCTAGTTAGATTCCATAGATAGTCTAGAAGATTCCAATATTCGAACAGCCTTGAAATCAGAACAGATAATCAATTCAACAAGTGTCTTTAAAAATTGGAATCAAACGGTCCATAGAGCTTACAGAGCTTACAAGCAACATGGGAACCTTACTATTTAGTAGTATTTATAATACATGGAGTATTAATACTATTATTAGTACTAATGGATCTGCTACATGGAGTATTAATACTACTATTAATCCATACTCAAACGGAGTATTAATCCATAGATAATACATGGTGTAGTATTATTTAGTAGTACTATAAATTATATAAACATATTATAAAAACATGTATTATAAGTATAAACATATTTTATAGACAATAGTAAGACAAAAATAAAGTATAAAATTAGTAGTCTACTACAACAATAATGACGTATGGACGAACAATTGGTTTGAAGAACAATCCGAATCCACACCTGATAAGCGAGCATTTGCCGTATGTTTATGTGATAGAATGCCGACACAAGAGAGCAGGTTCGCCCATTCTGAAGAGCAGTCGGGTCGATATAAGGTGGTGGAAGGCAGCAGCATCAACAGCAGCAGCCTAAATTATTCTATAGAGACGCTTTTCCACCACGACAAGGTCGCTTCGAGTTCGAGACTGAGCTGAGAGAACCAGCCAACCCACCTCCTCCCTATTACGGCTGTCTCAGCTCAATGAAATTGTCCTTGCCTCGCACCCAAACCCAAGTAGGCGGCGGTATGGCATGCAAATACACTATGCTCAACCATAAACAAATCTACATTTACAATTTTCCAAACACCGCACCGACACAATGTCACCCAGCATTACTGTCGACTTGGAGATGAGCAACCGCAACTGAGTTCGTTATTCTAGGCTGTCTGGAACATGTAATTCGATGAAAGTGTTTGGCTCTATTACATAGAATAGCTTTTACACTTCAAGCTAGAATATTATCCACTTTTACACAACTACAAAGCACTTCTACACTTCTAAAAGTGAATAACCTGAATTCGGACATTTTGATGATCTGAATTGGAATAGAAGTTTTGGGCTATCGCCGGTTTATTCATCCCTGACTGTATTGTTATAAAATGAATGAATAAATATAGAGAGTATATTGTGAATATGGAGAGTATAAACAGTTAATATCTCTCTTTATTCACTGCTTAAGCTAGAATATTTTTTCGCTTTACTAGAAAGCTAATGTATTTGAGTCGAACTAATTATGGGGACTGGGAAGATGACTGAATAACAATCTTACAAACTTGTAGTTTAAAGTGACATTTGTCAAATTTAATTGTTAGATCAGAATATCTGTTGATGAGCCTAAAGTATATTTGTGGAGTATAAGGATCAAAATTATAAGAGTTGTAAATCATGTTGTTATAATAGTTGAATAGGTTGACTTCTTAGTTCTTATATTTCTTACTAGTTCAAGTAAATGGAAAAATCAAGTAAATGTATTATTTATACATGGTGAGCAATCTCCAAAAAGAACTTAGAAGTTATTGTCTAAAATTCTCTCGGATGAGTTAAATAAATTATCTATACAACCAAAACCGTATCATAAACAAATTTATGGATCCATTAATTAGAAGGATTCAAAATACAGTGAGTATTACTTTTCAATTGAGAAGTGAGCTATCTCTATGGATATCATGAGAAATAATCGTAGTTACACAAATCCCAATTACTCATGAGATTAATTTCCACTTTTTAAATCATTGATAAATACCATAGCATAATGGACACAATCAGATCGATATATCGAATCAGCCTGAAATCATCAATTTATTCCATCGCATGAGAATTCAGTGGCAAGAAATGCGAATCCATTATAATATTCCCTCCATTAATCATGCTCAGTATGATAATTTGTTTCGCAAAAAATGCATAGCTTCTACTATGGAATGCCATATTTTCAAAATTAGCAACGTCCTTTTTTCGATTGTGGAAAAAACGAATTAGCTAGAGGATTATTAATGATCAAAACTGCATAAAACCGAAACCCAAGCGAGTTGAAAATGAGAACGCCTCCCTATCCGACCACAGTTTATAAACTCTGCGATGAAATATTCGAGAAATTTGATAACATGAAATTCGCTTGAGAATTTGAAATTTAGGTGGAGGAAGGAAGCCAAGTTTTTGCATCACATTCATTAGACGAGGCAAATAAAGTTCTCGAGCAGGGCACGTCTCAGCAAATAATTCCGCTGGAATGAAGCCTTACTAATATCGTTATTCGAATGCAGCGGCTCAATTACACTGGAGGTAATTCCTAATTAGCGAGATTAGAGAGCAGAAATGAAGAGTGCCCGACGGGTTGCCTATCCTCATCCTAGAACAGGCACCCACCATACTATCACTATACAGTACTGTACACAGAAGAGGCATCTGTAACGAGCCGTAAAACGAGCGAGTTTTGAACCGCTGAGAAAATTAGATAAGAGACTAGAGACCCTATCACTGATTCGTGTCGGAAACGTAAAACCATCTCGCTATCTGGCGCGCTTCACTTGCTATCCTATTCCAGAATGGCACCCGGCTCATCAACAAGCCTCTTTGCTCAACATCTCCATCATCGATTGTGCATCGAGCATCAGTCACGCTATCTGCATTGATACGATAGGTAGCATATACCCGGTTTGTTATCTAAAAACTAATTTAAGCTAAGGCTACACGATAAAGGAATGTGCAATTTTATAATACCGAATTAGTTGAATTTCAGAAAAAGTACACATAGTACAATAATGTACTATGTACTCTAATATAAGTTAAGACTAATCTCTGTAATCTCTGTATCTCTGTTATTAAAAGTAATAAAAGTATTTCTTTTTTCTTTTTTTTTTGAATGTTGGTATTTTCTCCTGTGTTAATGATTGGAATAATATATTTTAACATAAAACTGAACAATACAACTTGATTGAAGGAAGATACAAGGAAGTATACGAGATTCATTACAAAAGATACTAAGAGAGCATACTAACAATGGACCAATTATTGTTTACGGTATAGGCTAATAATAAGCAATGGCAGCAGTAACTACTAGCAGCTAAAATAATAGCTATAAAAGATGACGCCAAAAATTTAGGCGGTTTCGTCTGCTCCTTGCGCGATCTAACAGCTGATGTCAATTAGAGTAATCATTTACCCTTGCCTAGATGATGATTATAAAATAAAAAGAGACAATAGGTGCTTCAATTCTCAAATTTCAAAATCACTTGGAAAGCATTCAAAATTGAGCGTTCTTAATTAAATATCTTCCACAAGAACAAGAAGGCCCACCAGTCTTGTAAATTCAGTAAAATTTATTGGAATATTGAAAGAGTACAATCATGCTAAGTGAACCCTAACTTACTACTTTCAAACATAGACTCACATAATATATCAATCGATATACTGTAACGATACAAACCCAATCGATTCATTATCAATCAACAACTCAGTCACACCAACTTTTCCCCTTCAGACGGCTTATTGATGGATCGATCATCAACGAATTATAATTCGCATAACGCCGCTTCAAACGGCATGGAAAATTCAGAGCAGAGCCAGGTGCACTGGCGGGTGGCGGCAGAGACCGATTAGATTGGCCAGTCATTGGCCTATCAGTCATCTCCCTCCCTCGCCAACACCACTCGTCACCGTCAAAAGACCCCTTAATTTTCTGCTGTCTCCAAATCCCCCCCCACAAATCCCCCAGCTCTATCCGTTACAGAGTTTGATTGACAGCCCTAGTTCTTCGTTATTCCCCTCACCCCGAATGGCGGCTCTTCTCGTGTAAAATTTCCCCCCTCAACCCCCGGCTCAGCAGCTTTCCGCTTGTCTCATGCATATTCATCCACAGCCGCCACCCCTGTTTACCTTCTGGCCATTACCGCGTGTACAGCAGATAGACAGTTTCCTTTCATGAGCGGTCTCTTGTCATTCATCCAATAAGCCACAGCAGCAAGCTATAAGACACAGCAGTCCAAGCAAAGAAGAGCCTCTGGCAAGATGGGAAAATGACTCCAGCTTGGTCAATATTTGTTCAAGAATTATAAATGTAGTCTGAATAGTAGATCAAATCGTTTTCTACAATTTCAGACCAATAATTGATAATTTTTTAACCAATATTGACCGAGCTGGAGTCATTTTCCCATCTTGCCAGAGGGCCTTATTTGCTTGGACAGACTATATCTTCCACCACCGACACTGTGCTGTAGCATATTGCTGTAATGAATACCCTTAAGCTAGGATTTGGTTGGTGCGAAACGTAACGACCGTCGGTCGTTGCGTAAAAAAATGGCGGACTGCTTCTATGTTAAATCATAGGACCGATTTCGTTCATGCGTATCACCAACGAATACGACCAACAGCCGCATCCGATGACGACCGTACTCCTCCAAAAGCAGTGTTGCGGCGACCAGTCGCAGTGGATTCTAACCTCAAATATTTTGGAGACTTGGAGAAGATGTAGTAAGTTATAATTGAGATGACCAGGAGGGAAATATTGATAATTATGAGGGATATTAATATCAAAGTTAATGAAATTTTGATTCAAATAGTACCAAAATGGAGTAATTTTTATTTTTCACTAGTAGATCTGGATATCATGAAGGCAGATCATTGCGAATGGGTCGTGGCAACGAAAATGGTTCAGCAGCAGCCGTATGCGTACATTGCGGCTGACGGTCGTTACGTTCCGCACCAACCAAATCGTACCTTTACAAAAACCGAGTAGTAATTTTAATAGTCAATTCCAATACCAAAACCTATATATTCAAACTACAGATTTATATTAGAAAATCGAGGTACCGGTAAATCTAGGTAAAAGACTGGCTTAAAAGACCACAGAGCCTTTGTGAACCTATAAATCGAGACTACAGCGAAAGCTTGTTAAACCACAGGTTTACCGTTACCTCAATTTTCTACTTAATCTGTGGTTTACCTATGAAAATAGCCTACAAGATATTAAATGAAATACAAGATATTGCCAAACCACAGATTAAGTAGAAAATACCTGTAAATTTGTGGTTTGATAATATCTTGTATTTTCATTTAATATGGATAACTACCACAATATCACCTTCACAACTACTCAAAAAGTTGAGGTTGAGACAACTGTATCAAGGATACCTTAGTAGCTTGGTTCTACAGTACCATAGAGAAGACATTGTGACTTGTGAGATACTATTTCTCTATGGTAGAACTAAACATTTCTCTGTCAAAAAATCATCGTGCTCTTTACAGCTGAAAAGACTACAGAGCCTTTATGAACATGAAGACTACAGCGGAAAACCTTCATGAAATAGTTCACACAAGTCTATGTCTGTGAATTCATTCATTTGTCTTCAATAAAAGGCGAAATTTGGGACTCCTCCTCCTCGGAAAAGCTTCATGAAATAGTTCATTACTCGAGTATGTGAATTCATTCAATTTTCTTCAATACAAGGCAAAATTGGGACTCCACTAATCAAAGTGAACGTGATGTAATGAATGTGAAAAATGTTAAAAGGAGATTTTTCCTATGAGAATCAATATGCGAGAAATAACCTTCACATCGATTGAGAGGGAATTAACTCCAATTATTTTCCAACTATCCTTTCTCTATGATAATGTTTCTTGGCACTGAGAAGGAAGAAGGAATCCTATCTTTCCTCCAGTGTGCAACAGAGTCCTTCTATTTGACTTTGAGGTGGGTTACCATTAAAAGAATTTCACACAAATTTGGATCAAAGTCAATATTTGATTATTCAGCGCAATTAAAACGAATTAAAATTATTCAGCGTATACGTAATTGAAATGAAAGCTTAGGTTTTAAATTAAGTTTGGGCAACTGGAACTTATACTTTTAATTTTTCGCTACTTTTTACGATAATAATGTCGAGTATGACTTTCAATAATATTTTGAATGCTAATAATAAAGGATGACTGACCGTTGGTTCAGGTTCATTCTGAGTGCGACAAGGACAGCAGTAGGTCAGCAGACGCATGTGGCAGCCAGCAATGCCGCCATCTCCTGCAACAAATCACACTATATTACATTAAATTCATTTATTCTATTTTAAATACTAACGAATAATTCTTCACGTGACTGGCCAGGGCTTGAGGTCTCTTTACACAACGGCTTTCTCACACGCATTAGTGATAAGTAGTAGTGATACAATAGTCCAAAATTGATACGCAATTGTACAGGGAGGAAGCTCATTGACACAAACTATTTGCAACGTGAGGTTAGCTCATTTGACAATGCCGGAATTCAGGGAAAATAACTATTGGCTCTCTGATACTTGGTGTTTTATCAATATTATTTTTTATTAATTAAATTTAATACATAAACTAAGAATAGAATATTCGTTTTATTAAACAATGATACAGAAAATTTCCATACAGTTGAATAACGTTAGAAAAGTTTACAGTGGAAAAAACATTTCTATAAAATCAAATTACAAGTCAAGTTATTATGTAAATCATTCATAAAAATTACATTATTGGCATACATAATTAACATTGGACCTCAGTTTAAATGCTCTCAAAGTGTTTAATCATTGAGAAGTAGAATCAGCTAATTTCCAATATGGAGAGCTTCCTTTCTGTATCAATATTTGGTACTGCATATCAGAAAGCCGCCGTGTAAAGTGAGCCTTGTAATATACCGCCGTGTAATATACCGAGAAAAGAATGAATATACTCAGTGAAATTCGAAAAAAAATTACCCAGATCCTCCAAGGGGTAGAAGTTCAATTGTCAAATAAATAAAAATCAAACACCCTTTTTTTGAAAACTTTAAAAATTATAAAACACACATACATGTTTCGGGATCTAAGCCCATTTTCAATGTCATTGATCTAATGTCATTGAAAATGGGCTTTATGGGCATTGAAAATGAACTTTAAAAATTATAAAACACACATACATGTTTCGGGATCTAAGCCCATTTTCAATGTCATTGATCTAATGTCATTGAAAATGGGCTTAGATCCCGAAACATGTATGTGTGTTTTATAATTTTTAAAGTTTTCAAAAAAAGGGTGTTTGATTTTTATTTATTTTTCAATTCTTTTAAACAGCCCTGTTTTAAAGCTCTTTATTCAATTGTCAATATCAATTTCCACTTGAAACGAATCAGTAAGAATAAGAATAAGAATATTTTTATATTTGAATATTATGTAGGAAGTCTTATTCTCTAAAATAAAAATCTTCCTATTTCACTCATCAATAAACTTTTTGTTTATTTCCTAATACATGTTAACTCATTGAGCTCACTTATTGAACTGAAAAATATGTCAAATACAGTTTGTTGATTCACTTATTAACTCATGAGTTAAACATAAACATGTGTGTTTAGAGTATGACCTGTTTAGTTCATCAGACCTGAACATTTACTGATTAAACTTAACTTTTCCTACATTCGCCCATTCTGACGATTGGCTTGCCCTCAAGCCACACATTGAACATTAGCATGATAAGACAAAAGAAACATAACTAAACGAAAAACAAACAATCAAGATATCCATTTCTAAATTTGCATGAATAGGTTGCCATGACAAAATTTAAATGTGTTTAATATTCGTGCTCTAAATTTATTGTAAAAATTCAATATTTTCGGCTATTGTGTAGTGATTTTGTGAAGTGCTTCAGTCAGTTTTAGTAGTAAACAATGTTTTGGAATAAAAAATTATGTTTTCAAATGAACTTTTTAAAAGAACTATAACTCATATCTCCGTTTGGGGAAAATGAGGTTATCTGGCGAAGTGGAACAACCTTTGGGTCTCCCCACTATTAAAAGCCATACGCTAAATAAATAAATCTAAATTTGCACGGCTTCTTTCGCTTGGCCTTTCTCAATTTCTTTTCCTCTTTACTCCTGTGATTTTTGTAATTCACGTCCTTTCTTTCTACAACGTGACGATATCTTGGAACTTGCTTTCTGTACAAGCAATGATGGAGCATATTTGTCTTTGTGTGGATTTTGTTTTTTCTGAACCAAACGTCCCAGATAATTGTCAACTATTTCTGATTTCAAATTCACACAATTACAGTCCACAATTACTCTTTTAGCAACTTTTGAGTGAACAACTACTGGACTGAGTGTTCGAGTTTTTGAACGCTTCTCTTTTGTTGTAACAGCTTCAGATTTCAGTTTTAAAGCCTCCACATAATCATTATTCTTTGTTACTCTGAGAAGATGTGCTCTTTTATCAAGCATCCTCATGCGTTTTTCCACACAATACCTAAATATCTCCAACGATTTATCCCTGCTGTCTTCATCAACTGGATTCTTTGCTAATATATCTTGTATAATTTTATGTTTACCAACACTTTTGATTTTCTTATACAATAGTTTAATAATTTGGACCTTTTTCTTCGAATTTTTGGTTTGTTCAGAAGTTGGTTTAAAGCTTGAATTTTGTCTCTCACTATCACTGGAATTATTCATCGTATTGTAATTTTGTGGCTGGAAATTTTATCCAAATTCAATGCATTAACTACTTCATCATCGTCAAAAGACGTGTACTCCTCAGACTCAAATCCTTTAAATGGTAATTTGTTTAAGTCGCAATATATATCACATTCGTCTTCTGTTTCTTGTTTAGATGGCATAGATAATTCAAAAGTTGTTTGCACCTCAAAATCTGAATGGAAAACCTCCTCGGTAACAAACGAACGTCTCTCTTCAACATTATTCTCTCTAACGCAAACCAATTTTTCTTTAATCCAATTTTTTCTTTCATTGATCCTGTTAATTTGTTTTTCATATAAAGTTGAATATTTTCTTATAGCACTAACTATGATAAATCGTGTCTCAAGTTTCATAAAATCATTATTCCTACTTACTTGGACGTTTGCATTGTCAACTACTGTCTCTTTTAACATTTCTAGCTCCAATTTTTTCAGTTCTATTTCCTTTTCAACTTGCAAATAAAACATCTTCTCCTCTCTTTCCTTTTCCTCATGTAGAATTCTCTCCTCTCGTTCCTTCTCCTCACGTTGAATTCTCTCCTCTCGTTCTTTTTCCTTTTCTTCGTCAAGTTCTCTATCAAATATTTTCCGTTTCAACCCCGGATTTTTTCCTCTTCAATCCCGGACAGATCTTCTTTTTTCAATCCCGGACGAGCCCCCAAAATGTAGGAAGTCTTATTCTCTAAAATAAAAATCTTCCTATTTCACTCATCAATAAACTTTTTGTTTATTTCCTAATACATGTTAACTCATTGAGCTCACTTATTGAACTGAAAAATATGTCAAATACAGTTTGTTGATTCACTTATTAACACATGAGTTAAACATAAACATGTGTGTTTAGAGTATGACCTGTTTAGTTCATCAGACCTGAACATTTACTGATTACAATTAACTTTTCCTACAATTATAGTACATCCGAGCATTATAATAATCACGATAACCTGATAATGTGTGAAGGTCAAAAGACCTTTGAGAGGTAAGTAGCCCTGATAGCATAAGGGGCACATCATCACATCAATCGTCGGTAGCTTCTAAACTTAGGACCATTATTAAAGTGCTTCTAGAAGAAGCTACTGGTGACTGAAATAAGAGGGAGGCTATTTTGAAACGCGAGAACATTAATAAACATTCTTCCATTAGAAGGGGTGAAGATATGTCAAGGGGTGAGCGCACAAATAGCCTTTCGGCTTTAAATGTGAGATCGAATATACATAATGCATGGCGTAATTTATTCACAGTCACAGCTAGCGTTATAAATATTTGATAAGTTCATTTTGGCGCTATTTATGGACACCAGTAAGTACGTGGGCCATGGAATTCTCCTGTCAGTCACATTTCAAGTCCCGATCAATGGGAAACACAGCCAAAAATCAAGCTTTAAATAAACACATTGTCACTATTTATGATGAGAATACAATAGGGGATTCGTTATAAATGGAAATTTATTATTGAGTTTATAAAGTGATTTAATTTTTTATCCATCACTCGCAACACTGCTAATATGACAGTTGCTTAGGTCATTCAATTAAAAATGAGATATTCGTGTCAGAAGATTCACAAAATAATTCAATTATCTAGAATCTAAATAAAAATAAGGTTTTCTGAGTTCAAAACTACTGTATTTGCAATCATGAATTGAAATTTTTAAAATGTTGACTTCAGCATCATACATCTGTAGATTGAGGTTTCACCTTAACATTATCTGCTGGCATTGGTCAAAATGAACTTGTAAAAAATCACTTGTAATTGAGAGAACTGGGTTGGGTTCCAGTATTTAGTGTTCCGAGTATATTCAGTGCTCCGAAAATCGACCAATTTTCATTAGAATAAATAAGTAACAGCCCATCTTCACAATCTTAACCGGAATCATTCTTTAATTCATTAGAATACTCAACAGACAATTCCTCCATCCATCCAACATCCATTTTCATTGAATGACATCTTCCAACATACTGTACGAGTATATCAACATTATAGTTGAAACAAACGAACAACAATTAGAATTGATTTTGTTAGAAAAATTGAAGTTCATATTATTAAACTAATTAAGAGAAATTGTTCAACTGCCATGAAGATAAAAGATGCGTATAGTTGAACATGATAAAGATGATCATCTCAATAGCCGTCAAAAATTGTTCGAGTTAATTATTTGGGAAAGTTCAATTTCATCAAACATGATAAATTTTATATACATAGCCGCAGTATAAATCACAAACCAATTAGAACTGAGTAAAATATTCGTTATTCAAACTTTGTTGAAATCTAGAATTTGTTCTCCATGGCTTCTCTATATAATATTGTAACGGTTCGAGTTGTTCACGGAATTTATCAATTGATTAAAAGACTCGAGATGTTCTCTACAAGAACAAATAAATGATTCTGAAGGCAGAGCAGAGATGGAATTCAAAACAGGCACAATCCAACCGTGACCCAGAAAACGAAATTCAATTAACTTTCAGTACCGTTCAACTCAAGTTGGATAGAAAATTTATTTCAAATTACAATAAACATCCCTGTTTTACAAGAGTTGTCTTAAGCCTTCCTGGTATAGTTAGTGCAAGCTGAGAAGACACGCTTGTAACATGCAATTTACATTGTAACGGCGTGCCTTTTCAGGTTGCACGAACAATGCAACACTCTAGGAAATAATAATTTGAACTAAAACACAGCATCTATTAAAACAGAGAATTTAATAGCGGAATTTGAAGTTGACTTCAATCTTGAGTACTGAACGAAGGCAAGTCGTTAAAAGAGACAAGAAACAACTTTGCGTGATATCCTTTCGCGGTAGTTTTGTTCGAAAAAAGCGACATAAGCTTACGGGTAATAAACTAGAGGAGCAATAAAATCTTTGCCCGGTATAATGTATCAAGTGATCGTGAAAGTATAGCCGGCTTTATCATCAATTCCCATAGCGAGCAGAGATTTACACAACTGGAAGTGTTCCCAATTGGGCAGAACGCACCACCAAAAGCACATTCCTCTTCAGTATCAATGGTTCTTAGACCTATAATTTTTCATGCAAAAATACAGCCAATTAAATTAGGCAACAGAATGTAGGCACTTGAATGGTCGAATCAGGAAATAACTTGGGACATTAGGCACAAAGGGATTAAAAAATCGAATGGGATTTTTGTGACACTCTAAAAACCAACTACTTTCTAAAGCGATCTCTAAATATAATTTACTGAAACATTTGTGGGAAATGCTGTATTTCGTGTAATCAAAATGACACCTTGACTAAACAAATTCTTGAACTAGGGATTGAAAATGTTTGGAGATTGCCTTTTTAACAACGTTCTTCGAAATGGCACACATTAAAGTATTGAAGAATGCAAACATAAAACTATGAAAATAAACCAACAAACTAACAGGAAATAGTGAGGTTTATTCTCAGAGAGTATACAAACAATATTAATGTTTAACTTTATGAATGTGTTCCGTTTCTATTATCCTTCATGCAACAGAATTTCCAGCATGAAATTTTATCTTCTCAAAATAACATCTTGGGAGATTGGATTTTGTTTATGTGCGCGCAAGTATAATTAGATACAAGCAGTATACACTTCAAAAAATTGGCTTCAATTTCAACACCAAAAATACAAAGGTATATTTTTTCGAGCAAGTGTATTTCACAAACAAAATCGAATTGTTAAGTACTGGCCTCATATCATGGAGTGAACCATGAGATTTACAGCATATGCATATATAGAAAATAGTATTAAATTTCGAGTCTGTATAAGGAATATCCCATGCAAAGAACATGTTCCCATTCGTGAACCCTTATCATTTTCGAGGAACCTAACACACAGAATATTATAATAATCTCGGCGTAGCATAGTAGAGGCTTCTGCAGCGTTTGACACTTATCACTGTCACTTGCAAGCTTACACCCTCGCAGATGCTATTCAATGACCTTTATCGCCCTTAAGCCTGATACACTGTAATATTTTGCGTGAATAAATGATGGATGATATGTAGATTAGATTATTAGATCAGCATAATGATGCACGCGTAGTATTTCAAAGAGACGCCTTTCCATGAATATTGAGATTTTACAGTTGACAAGAGTCTTTATAAGATGACTAAGCCTCTAAATTTCGTGCAGGAAATCTTTTTTTTCAACCGAAATTCTTGCCGTCTTAGCCAATACCCTCACTATTCTGTTTCCACTTACAAGAATAAAAATTTTATCCATTATTTTTCTACTGGTTGAATCTAACTGTTAGAATTTCAATATTCATGAGAAGGCGTCTCGTCTCTTTTGAATAATATACATGTGCATTATTGTGCTGATCTAATAAACTAATCTACCATTCAAGGTTCAAGCAGAATATTCCACTTTCCATGTAAAATTATAAAGACTTATAAACCAATCAATGTAACAATTTCCCTACCCTAACCCATATAATATTAGAGAGGGTATTAGTATACTGTTTTCTGTCAGTGTGGAAGTGTATACTTAGTGTATAATGAGAGTTGAGAAAATTTGTCGCTGAAGAAATATTTCGTATAACAAACACAATGAGGTACAAGCATGCTGAAGACTGTACAGAATAAATCAAGTTACACTTATGACGTTAGCGTCTCCAGACCGTTTTATCCTAATTAAGGATTTAGTAGACGGATTGCAGGAAGAAGTAGGACGTGATGAAAATCGAGAAAACAACTTCATCGGGAAAATAATCTGAGAGAAATGTGAAGCCATCGTTCTTAATAATCCCTGGCAGATCCTCTCCACAAGCCCCACTACTCGGCCGGAATTCTAAATTCTCTGGGCAATAACGGAAAAGGTGGCTGTGAAACTTATTGCTGAATTCAGCATTTATTCTACGTTTAGTTTGAGAAAATTTAGCAGCACCAGAACACTGGGCTATTACGTTCGCTACTCGGCTTGGATAATTGATGGCAGCTACCTAAAGAGGCCCTAAAATAATATTGCCGGGTTGAACTGTGTACTTTATCCCTGTGAAGGGGTCGTGTAAGGGCAGCCGTCCACTTACCGGCAAAAATGTTTTCGCCATAAAAGTTTTGCTGTATGAATGTGTGCAGCCACCTCAAAAGAAAAATGTGTATTGTCTTACAAAGGTAGCCTTCTGCTCGACTGCAGTCGAGAATTTCTCGCCCTTTCCCCTCCATAAGAATTTTCGGAAAAGAACCTTCGAAACATTTGGGAAAAGGAAACTTTCAGGAATGGTTTCAGAATAGAGCTTGCTAAAGGTAGTATGCAATATGATAAGATGTGATATCTGCGATAGTTTTTTTCAAGATATCAATCAAACATTGTTTATAATATTTTTATGGGAATGGAATAGAGGTGTGATCTGCTTTCTAGTTTTGTTTTAAAACCGGCCCAGGTCTTATTTAGTGATCATTAGTTTGACAATATAATTTATTAACGTCATAACACTGCTATTGAAGAGCTATTCCTCAATACAAATGTAGTTTAGCATTTGTTGATTGACACTTTTACGGGTGATACATGTGTACAGGCTGGAAGAATTATTACATATTGCAGTTAACCAACTGCTGGATAATTATAATAATAATTAATTCAAATCTCAAATTATTGCTATATAAATAGACAAAGGACTTCTGCAACTGCAAATATTGACCAATGTACTAAATAGCAGGCGAGATCCGTTGAATGAAACTGATCAAAAAACATAGATGGCTGTTTTACAGTTATGTTTTTCAATGCCTATTGAACAGCAAAAATATTGGATTGAATTTTTCCAGGTAGAGCGGCAATCCTCTTCTATAAAACCATAAAACAATAGTGATCTATGTTGCAAGGGATTAAAAATTTGTATACAATATGCGAAATTTGAATGATAATCAACGGAGCACATGCAATTAAATTCTCAGAAATGTGTATATTCCCCATTCATAAAACAATCTCAGTTCGAACTCTGCCATACAGACAATTTGGCATATATTCACCATCGACAAAATGGAGTCAATACGGCTGTTCAGCATCAACAGCAACAATGAGACTCGTTTTCGGAAATTGAAGTGAAATTCATCGAAATTACTAACTTGTTATCAGCTGAGCGTGAAACGCAAAATTGTTCCACAGTTGTATTTCAATTACCAAGAGTTTCAACACGATCTACTCCATTTCAGAAGCAGTGGCTCTTCCGAATGATAATGAATGATGTTGAAGATAGTGAGAGGGAGAAAGATGAAAAGGAAGAGGAACAGAAGGGAGAAATAAATGACAGAAAATGAGAAGAAGCAAATAAATAAATGATCGAGGTCGTATAAATCGTGTTGTGAAATCGGTCACGCACTTTACATGCATTTAATAGAGGTGTTGCATTTGACTATAAAACACGGATTACCCTTTTAACACGTAAAGCTATTCATCTCCTCCCAATCAATGATCGAACTATTAAAACCATAAGATAAAAATCTCCGTCCGTAGATATAACAGTCAACTGTAAACCATAGTATTGTGAATATTATTCTTTATAGTCATATTTTACAACAGAAATGGACTATCTCAGTCAAATAGGAATTATAAGAATAGTATTTGATTTCCATCAAATACACTCAACTAGGCGATTAACATAATTTAAAAACACATATATTTATAATTCGTCTATTTAAATTATCAGGTTCATTTCCAATAAAAAAACAGGGATAGTTACTGTATCCTGATTTAATACAAATTCCCATGTCGGATAGCACATGTCTTTCATATACTCTTCATATTGCGCTGACGATGGAAGCCAATTGACAATTTATTATTAGCAATAAATAATAAAATTTCGATATCAGTAGCCTAAGTATGCTGACAATGGAAAAAAAAAGAATTAATGATAGGCTTGCTTCAGTATTTACTATTAGGCCTATTATATTTACGATAGATTCAGATCAAAGTAATAACATCAGAGCAAAGTATAAATAATTATTTTTAAACCATTGCATGAAGACCAACAACAATGGCTGACAGATGTGAGACACATGAAATGGTGAAAAGTAAACTACGTGGAACGACTGCTATTGGCTGAATAGGCGTGTCTTTCGCTGAGGCCTGCTATTGGTCGGTAGGAGTGACTTGGAAACACGCCCTCACGACCAATCACTGGCTTCCATAGAAGCGGGTACCATTTTTTTCCCAAAAGTTCTCATTTAGAATAGCCTACTGCTATTATTTACTGTAAAGATGATTTTAAAATTCCAAAATACAGTAAATTGATATTCATTGAACTTATTTCAAATATTACATAACATTTCCGAAACAATACAAAATAATAGTACACAATACAGGTAAAATAAGAACAAAGAATCTGCTTATGAAATATCGAATTGACTAGTTACTAATGAAGCACTCGTAAAGTGTAGACTATTATACTGATATTGTTTATACATGGCAACATGGTGATTTCATAGATTTTTTTGATAACAATTTAATATTCTTCAAGTTTTAATTGTTTTATTCAATGATTCGATTTGCCTCATCAACATCAACATATAAATTCAAAATTTTCATTATCCTTTGAACCGAAAACTATGTATTCAAGAAAGGTTATACCATAATCTCGTGAGTACATCAACTTCTTTCAAAATTCATAAGATAACTAAAGTTAGTCTAGCATGCTTTCCATCTCCTTCAAATTTTAATTTTCCCAATTGATTATATCACTGGTTCACTGTGAAAAATGATTGCCGATAGAAATGTTGTAACTTATACTTAAAGTACATTGATAGAATGTGATTAATTATTGTACTTTCAATTAAATCTTATAGGCTAGAAACTCTCAAAAATATAGCCCTAGAGTACATTGTTCTTGAATAAAATTTGCGAGAATACTTCAGTCCACAAAGCGATCTTTAGTAAGTTATACTGCCCTTTTGTAAATTAAATAACTATTATAAATATATATTTGCAGTATGTTGTTTGTATACTCAATGATGCAATAATTCATTAATATCAAATTCATATTAAAAGGATTTTGAAGGAATAAATTACAATTAATTTCAATAAAAGTGGTGAGAAAAATTTCAACTTGTTTGTGATTTGAATCAATCAAAGGCAGGCTCTTAAACTACATGCCAATGGCCTAATTTTATAAGAATTTCAATTGAGGAGAATAGTGATTGAAGAATTAATACTACTATACTGGTAGCCTAGAAATCAATTTTCATCAAGATAGGCCTTCAGTATTTTAATACTGCTGCTAATATTGTGATGTTCAAGTTATTATATCTCTGCGTTTAAAAATTTCACTATACTATACTATTATATACTATATACTATTACACTATATATACTAATTTCACTATTTCATTATACTATTTAATTATAAAAATTTCAACGTGCATGTATTTGGAGAAAAACTGCAAACTCCCCCCCCCCGTTTCCATTGAAAATAGTGTTGGGGACAAACAAACTCCCCCCCCACCCCTCTTTAGGGGGCCCTTGAGCGAGCATAGCCGACGGCCCATATCCTAGCCAGTCCGGCACTGCTTAGAATAGCCTACTGCTATTATTTACTGTAAAAATGATTTTAAAATTCCATAATACAGTAAATTGATATTCATTGAACTTATTTCAAATATTGACATAACATTTCCGAAACAATACAAAATAATAGTACACAATACAGGTAAAATAAGAACAATTGAACACTAGCCTGATAGGAAAGTGAACACTAGCCTCATATGATAATAAATATTGATGTGGAATTATATTTAAGTGGTAAGGAAAACTAAAATAAGTTATATTGCATGTTTAGTAGAGAAGTATCCATTGCAGGAATAATTTGTTACAATTATATTTGTTGTTAAGGGTCGGCTGTAGATACAGCTCTACCATGAGATAATCTCTAGATAAATCTCTACCATGGATAAGAGATCCATGTTGGATTTTTATCCCCATAAGCGCAATGTCAAACTTGATCCCATATTACTCATTTCAAGACAGATCATCATCATCATTAATAGGTTCAAAAAACCCCAAAAACAATTCAAAACAGAAAGTTACAGAAGCTTTACAATTAAGAAAAGGGAGAGCTGCGATGAATGCAAAAATACATAATGAACTGTCTGTCGTCATGTGCCAGAGGAACCAAAGATGTGGAAGAAGAAGAAACATGGAGAAAAGTAGGCATAGCTAAATGAGGCGTTGAAGAAGAATCGAAGAAGAGTCTGCCTATCATTCATCTCTGACAGAGGGACCCCGAAATGCATATGAAGGGGGCTGTGTTGGTGAGGCGGGGGAGGTATCTCAGTCGCATGACCCGACTTGTCACGTGATTAATTGCACACGTTCATAGATGGATAGATGTCTGCTAATTGAGAAAAGTGTTCAAGTTGCTACTCCTCCCTGTAGCATCTTTCTAACAGCAATACTCCCCTTGTGTATGAATAATAAGAAGTACTTGTCACTTTGTTGGGGAAGATGATTTAGCAGTAAAATCGTGGTATCTCCGACTATGAAATGCCATTAAGTAGTTCATAACACAATATTGAATTAATTAGGCAGAATGTCAACACAAAATGGGATTGATTGTGCAGAATGATAAAAAGTTTCCAGACCCCTTCTTGATTTTGTGTTGAAAATATGCATTTGTTATTGTTTACCGTTTTCTACTTCTTTATACGTTATCTCTTGTCATGGTTATTTATTATTGCCCCTACATCCTCTATAGCCAAATAAACATGAAAAATATTCAAACTGAAATGCATTGTTTTCATAGTACAGTACTTAATACTGGAAATAGATTATTTCATTATAATAATCAACTGGAATGCTTGCAATTCAAGAATATGCGTGGTGGAAATAGTGGAAGTTTGGGTTGGCTTTCAATATGTTGGGTGGAACATCTCTTCATATTTTCATTTGATAATGGTATTTTTATTTAGATTGAACAGAATAAAAGCATCCAGTCATCCTATCACTTCAATGCTCATTTCTTCTTTCCGATCACGTGTTATATAAAATCCATTCACAATGATTGTTTCAATTATTGCTAATCCGAGATTCAGACCATTCTTGCAAAAATACAAGGCCATTACCAAGGTAAATAGAAGGATACATCTACCAATCTATTTACTTTGCAACTACAGTACGAACCAAGTCCATGAATAAATATTTCCATTACAGACAGTAGCCGAGACCGTGTACACGAATTTCCTCTCCTATGCAGGCTTAGGAAATTGTCCACGAAACCAATCTACACAATCTCTCACGAAATCTATCTAGTGGACGTTGCGCCTAGTTCGAAATAGCAGCAGCCTATACACGTGGACAGAGTGAAGATGGATGAATGAAATGGAACGCAGACGAGAGTGAGAAGGAGGGAAGATCACCAACAGGCCACCCGAGGCTATTTACAATTGTGATAGGAATATGATGGGGTGGTAGGGGACGACCCCCGCTGGCTCCTCTGAATCAAGTGAAGCGTGTGACATTTCCGCACAGGGGACAGTCGCCGGCAGAGAGATAGAGTGAGTGGGGAGAATGGAAATTTGAGTTAGTGGGTGGGAGCGAGAGCGTACTGATGATGATCAAAATCGGGTGGGGCGCGGTGTTTGGGGGGGAGCGCCACGGCGCCAAATCTACGTGCACTTGGCACCGACTGCTGTTTTTCTTTCATTATCTCGCCTTCGGACAAGACCCTTGCCCCCAAAACACCCCCCCCCACTCACCCACACCCCCATGTGGCCATCCGCAATAACGCGCACGCATAAATTTAGCCTGTTCTGGGAACCGAATTCGGTCGCGGCTACCTTCTAAGAACATTATTACACCGGCACCAACACTATTCATAACGTATTTTCCAGATAATTCATCCAAATTGGTTGGCTACAATCTACTTCATTATGCAGATGACTTATAAAAGCTGCCACCGTCGTAATGCTGTAACCTGCAGACTGTTCAGATTTTGAATGCTCAATTTAATATGCAAATCGAGAGATAGAGATGCGAGTGAACTTCAAGCAAAGTTCTTAACCTCGTCAAGCAAAAACGTGTGTAGTAATACTTCAATTTCTATCAATTAATTTAAGCATATTCTTCTAACACTCTATTAAGCATGATCATTGATAATAAGCAGTGATAATAGAATAGAATATTCTATTCTCTCCGATCATAAGCAACACGGAATAGTGCTGTACAGTAAAAGATATGAGCACTTTACCTGTTTTGTGGGCACGAGCCGACGGCGACCCTTGTATGGTATCAGTACATTGTTACATTTGAATTGTCTGATAAAATGTACTGTTTCTGCTACAAATAAAATAATACTATAAATTCCTACTTATCGAAGAAAATATTTATAGTTTCTCAGAATAGTTATTTTCTTTCGATATCACAGTGTACATTACAAAGTTTTTTTGTAAACCAAATAAACAAGTTTTGGTGTCAGAGAGGATTCAATTCACTGACAAGTAAAATAGATTCACGAGGAGTAAGAGATGAGAAAAAGTTTTACAAGTCATTCCATGACTTTCAACTCTTTCCTTTGCCATCTGGAAAGTTTTCGAAAAACAGGACAGGACAAGTTCGCCTGATGAGTTTTCACAAAAAACTGCGTTAGAAGAGACGTTATAGAGCTAAGTAACAACGTGAGAAATGTGGACAAAAAAGAACAAAGGGTTCAATTAGGGAATATCAGAGTAATTCATTTCTAAGCTACACAATTCATCAATCGAGAGTAGATTACAAATTGGTACGAGCTGACTCGACAAGAAAATTTGATTTTACATTTTTAACGATCAAATTCAATTATTGCAAGCAGCCCACTCCACCTTATGACAGGCGGCTCGGTTCTTTGCTAAGGAAGGCGGCTGTCAAAATAGACACTTATTGATACAGATGAAGCAGACAAATGATACTTAATAATCATTTGTGAAGTAGAGGGAAATCAAGAGGCTCACATCATACAATTAATTGAGTTACATATTTGGTTCATCCGGGAAGATTATCAACGTTCTGATATCAGCGTAAAAAGTTTATTCATTCAACATATTATGAATTAGGGAATGATAGTATAATAATGCCCTTATAAATTCAAATTATACTGTACTTGGATAATTTTAAAATTAAGAAACTCATTTTCTACATTGAAGAAGAATTGTAATGAAATTTACAATAACAATACTAGATATAAACACACAATAAAGCACCCCTAATGAATCTCCTAATACATCAGCCTCTTACCTATTATCAAATTTAATTTTATTAAATAGAATTTTATTTAAATGAATTTCATTAAATTAAATAATTTAATTTCAAGTCAAATAGAATTTTCTATTTGATTTAAATTATAATATGATGCACAGTAACATTTCTACACGTATTCAAAAAAAGCATTTCAAAAAAATTTGTGGGTTAAAATTAGGGTCAAGCCAAAGCATCAATGAAAGAGCACGTGGCGGATGATGCCCAGATTCGATTATAACGCCAGTGAATAGTACGACAAAGTTTGAAACTGGATGAAAGGAGAAACAAGATCAGTAGCAGCCAATATCACTTTCAACAGAAACCAATAACTGGTTTATGAAAGAAATCAGAGCTGAGGCAGTGTCACTGTTCTAGCGAAAAATCCAATAACGGCAAATGGAATACAAAATACCTGTCAGTCGACAGGCAATGGCTCTCTACACTATTTCTATAGTCTTTCCAAGCGAAGAAGACATTCTGGCAAGATGGAAAAATGACTCCAGCTCAGCCAATATTGGTTCAAACATTATATACTTGGTTTCAAATCGTAGATCAGAATTTTTCCTACAATTTGAGACCAAATATATAATTTTTGAACCAATATTGACCAAGCGGGAGTCATTTTACCAACTTACCAGAATGTCTTCTTTGCTTAGACGGACTATAGCTGCAGCAGCTAAAGAGTAATGAGAGCTCACTGAAATGAAAATCCCCGGTCGGCCAAACAAAGGAGAGCGCTCAAAGAGCTCACCTCTTTGTTTCCCACTCCAGTCTCCAACGGATTTTCCAAGAAAAGTACACAAACAAAAAGCGTGATTTCTAGGTATTCGACAATGGGAAAGATACAGTAGTTGTAGATTGTAGACACAGTAGTTGTGTGCTGCTAATTTGATTTTGTAATATGAATTATAATATGATGCACAGTAAAATTTCTAATGGGAATTGTTTAGATAGGAATCAACCTTCTCAAGTTGTGAATTTTCTATTCATTTTCCCCAATCACTCAACTCCTTTGAAGCAATTTGACAGAGTAACTACTTTGCTAGAGTACTGGTTGAGAGAGGATAGTGAGATACTACCTAAGAAATGATTTACCATTACTGTAGTAGAATTCACAGGTGAGCAAATCAACTAGAGAGGTCCAATTTAGGCATCAATAAGGATTGTGAATAAGATCAGATTCCATAGGGTAATGGGTCAAGAAAAGTAATTTTTTGCAATAACAACATAACTGGCAAGTAATGTTGGCAGCATGCCCAGAGAGAATAGAACTAAATTACTAATTTTATCAACTCATTTACATCACATTCAATGGTTTTAACACGCCATTCAAGTCATGAAGTTAGAAAAAAGCAAAGATGTATCTTTCATGATTACTAAAGAATCAACCCCGCAGGGGAGTCGAGTAAATCATCACAAATATAGATAAGAATTACTATATTCGTTTTTCACCATTAAGTTGAGCACAAATGGATAATTTGTTTATAATAATGTGGATTATGGATATTTTGTGGATAGTGGCTTATGCATTTGTTTCTCGTTCAAAATGGATGGACTACTGAGAAGCAACTCAATCGACAATAAGCCTGGCTCATACAAAAGGAAAGAAACTACATAGAATACCACATCTAGATTGGAAATAGGTTTAAAAGCAAGCCTTCTAGAGAGTGATTGATTGCAATTGCAATTGGGGCTGCTAACTAGTGTAGTGAGTGAGAGAGATGAAGCGAACTAGAATGAATGAACGGACAAGATTTTTGTTGTGGACCGCGGGCGTAATTTGTATTGATTGTGTGTGTTCTAGTGTGTGCTGCGGGGGAGAGGGGCGTGGCCGGGTGGAGGGCGAGGAGTGAGGGGGTGGAAGTTTGGGTCGATACTGCAGCATCATCATCCTAGGGGTTAGGGGCAGGGGGGACCGGGGCGGCCCAGAGTGGCCCCAGACCCAGTCACGGTTTTTAGGGGGTTTTGGGTTTGGGGTTAGGGTTTAGGCAGGCCACCACACAGCACCTGATAGACCACGTGACCTTGCACCGGCGGAGGCGGCAACAGACTCTGACTGCTTCCTTCCCGGCAAACTCCAGTCTCGCCAACCAACCACCCGAAAGTCCGCTAATTCTCAGTTCAAGTGTCCTTCCCTCTTCTTGCCAACGTTGATAAAAACTTTCATTTGAGCTTCTCCACTAGTTGAAAGGTTTTCCTACCGCGTCGGAGATACGAGTATCTGTGTGTAGTAGGCCTATTCCCACTTGAAATATTTTACTGATGTGATGAATTCAATTGCCAGTATTGTGTTGCAAATATACTCACGATCTTGAGAATAATTTTCATTGGTAAATGTATCAACAGGAGTAGAGTGAAATACGGTATTCCATGATCATTTTTCTAACCACATACTGACTTACCAATATTTTTTTGAATAGCACAAACATTGTATTTGTTTCTTGTACGTTTTATGTAGCACCCCACTGTGTGTGTATATTATTCTAAGCTCTTGGTATATGTTTATATGGCCAGAGTAAATTACACATATGCCTGCATCCGCAATATGCACTAAACTGGCTTCAAGTGCATTTAAAAATAAGACAATTGGAAAATGTATCGAAGTCTCGAACCTCTGGCGAGTGCGATTGCAATTGTTTCTCTTGTGCTTGAAAAAATAGAACGTTGATAATTTTCTATAATCTATATCATCCCTCATCAGGACAAGGTGGAAATTGATTTTTTTCTAAGAGATGTTCAATTTGTATGAAGATAAATTGAACAATTCCAGTTAAGAACATAATAAAGAAAGAAGTGAAGATTCCACTGAGTTTCATCCAAGATCCAAGATTGCAACTACCCCTTGAGACTCTTAACACGCTTTATCGCGAGTGAATAAACCAAGACAGCTCACCATGGGAGCCATAATGCCCGAAGAAACCCGAGTAATCTGGCACGGGGCCTACCTGAAGGTTTACCGTGGATAATTTACGTGTAGATAAATCGGATACAAAATTTCCAGTGATTAATGGAGGATGGAGCGAACACAGCGAATGTAGGGCGAGATGTTTTCTTGAGTTTGTGCCATCAGAGATGATGGCGTTTGGCGAAAAGCCCAACAAATACTTACAGACTACAAAAGACTATAGCTTTCGATTCTGGAACAGTTTCATAAAATCTGCATGGGAAACGAGATTGTATGTGTCTCCAAGATATATCAATGACAATTCGCGTATTCATATCAACTTTTCACAATAGCTATTTCTGAATAGTGGATGTTTGAATTGAAAGTTTGTTTTGGAAAGACCTCACAAATCATTCACCATATCCATAAATCACAATATACGAACTACGTTCTCATTGAATTATTTATTTACTAGATTCTCCTTGAATTGAATCGTTATTAGAATAACCGATAAGAAAATTGATAACTATTCGATTCATGAATCTCCTTTGGGAGATTGGCTGTCGTTAGTGAAGACAGTCAGTCGTTTCCCATCTCTGGAGGAATAGTAATTGTTGCATGACACTAACTGATTATCTGCATGTTATTCAGAGGTGTTCTGCGCCGCCAATTGGTTGCGGAGACTGGCTTATGGTTGAGAGGATCAACGTACTAACCACACGTTACCTCTATCCTGGTTGATGATTATTTGCTTGCTGTATGGTCTGTCCGGCCGGGGGGGGGGGGGGAGATTTGTGGCGGGGTGGAGGGGGCGGCTTCGGCTCGGCCAGTATTGGTTCGGAGACTGTGAGTTCTGATTGAGAATTGATGGCTTTTGGGCCGGTATTGGCCGGGCTGAGACCGTTTTCCCGTCGTGCCGGGGTGTCTTCTTGGCTTGGACGGGCTGTATAGTAGAGTGAAATTGAAACTGGCAACCAGCTGGTAGGCCTAGGCCCTTCATGGGCTGTTGAGCCAGACATACATACATTTGATTCATGATTCCGCACTACCAAAATTTCTGTCTTCACAAACTATCTCTCTCGAACTTATAGCGAATGGATCCTATCCTCCTCAATTATGAAGCAGATGTGACCGCAACTCCCATTATTGAATAATAATTTACATATTATGGCCTGGAATGGGTTAGTAATGCGCTGTGTTTCACAGGCGTACATGTTGCAGTGTAGAGTCTGTCCAAGCATAGAAGACACTCTGGTAAAATGGGAAAATGAGCGACTCAAGCTCGGTCGATATTTGTTCAAAAATATGAATTTGGTCTCACATTGTAGATAAGAATGTTTTCCTTTAATTTGAGAACAAATTTATAATTTTTGAACCAAAATTGGTCAAGTTGTAGTAATTTTCCCATCTTGCCAGAAAGTCTTCTTTGCTTGGACAGACTATAGCAACGTTCTCTATAGCTGACGACATCGCTTTGCTTATTATGGAATTACAAATATAGTACTAATACCTCACTACACCTTTAATATAATTAGTAGTGACAGAGCGAGGACCTTAACTCAACTTTGATTACTTTTGTGTATGAATGATCAGTGAACTCACCCCATGCAGATGACCAAAGGAGGGAGTCCAGTTCCTTCCACCTGAAAATAAAAATCATTCAAAACGTTATTTTTCACTGATTACTTCAATAAATAATAAGTTGGAATAGCAGCTTAACATGTCACATTTGGCTCTAAACAATCATACAATATGGCATTATTGAGATCATAAAGTGCCCTCTAATTTGTAAAGATGATTTAGAATTCTCACCCTATGAACTATCAAGCTACAGGGGCCTATTTCAAATTTTATTTATAACTTTAAAAATTATTAAAACGTTGAAGCATGCTTTTTATGCAAGGTACTTAATAGACTAGACTTATTAGTATAGCCTATTGTAGGGCTAAGCTATTATTGTCTTATTGTTTATTGTGTTTCAGCTAGGCTGCTCAGTTGAAAATAATTTTATAGAACAAGCTACAGGTCTATAGCTAACCCTCTGAACACGCTCTACTTAATCTTTCAGTTAATCCTCATTATTTTCCCTTTATATCACTGAAGATGTTATTAATTATAATCTTGAGGATTTCGTCCAAGCAATCCTTTTAAACCAGATTTAAATTCAAATCGGATAATCAGTAAGCAGAGAAACCGCTAGTGGAGCACTAGTCCCAAGAATAAACACTTGGCCATGAAGTATTGTCTAGCTAGAAATCTCAAAAATTAATTATGGCCGTGGAAAGCTGAGAAATGTAAGGAGATTGAGGGTAGAAAAGAAGGCGAAGAAAGAAAAGGCAGAAGCTGGAGCTCATTTCACACGTTTAATTACAATGAGGAGTAGTGAATAGAAGTGCTTTCATCGGTGGTACAAGGGTGAACTCCTAGAATAGAAGAGAGCAAAGGTAAGAGAAAGAAAGCACCAGAGCAGAATTCAAAAATAATGAGGCTAGTTTATTTTGCACAGAAAGAACAGAAGGAGACAAGCCGAGCGCGAATTTGTTTGAAGGCTTCTCAGGTGGTACAGGGAGGGGGGGGATTGTAGGAAGGAACTGGAAGGGGGCGACATGAAAAAAGAGGTCGACCAAGAGTTCATTACCCATTCATATGAAGCTTAACCCCAACCCAGGGGGCACCACGATGTCTACTCTCGTTTCAAACATTTTCGGTCATTTTTGATCTCAACACATCGGACACTCGAGAATGGGGCTGCAGTTTCCACAAAAAACCTAATACTGAACACTGACCGCACCTGGTGTTAGTTCCATGAAAAACATAACACATTACAGAGATGAGGTATCGATTGATAATTTTCCGGCCATTTTCTGCACTTTCTAGGTCACTTGCCAGCGTTGGTCTCATACCCTATTATATTTGCTGGAAAAAGAATCTCCTCTGAGGTGGAATATTATTTGTATCTAGGGGCGAACGAACCAAGGGGAATATTGTACTCAACAACACGAAATTTTATTAGGCAATGGAACAGTATCTAGATGTAATAACATTATGAAAATGTGTTCGCCCCGGTAAGTATTGAATACTCGTAGTATTGCAAACCTATGGGTATGAGAAAGTTGTATAAGCTTTAGAAAGAAAATTATTGAATAAATGATCATAAGAGGAAATTTGATCTAAGATTCTGAATCAAACTATTTAAATGGTTGAATGATAATCTCAAGTAACTTGAAAATCAATTACTGAATAAAACTATCTTGATTCTTGAATAACTATGAAATGAATTCACAATAATTTCTCAGACAGAAACGTCATCATATATTGCGCTTCAAGACAATAAATTATAGAGAGGACGCATTTTTCAAGTCAGAAGCTCAGTAGTATTCCAACCGCAAAGTAAAGACAAGATATAAGATTAATTTAATTAGAATAAGGAAGATGAGTTTCGAATCATAACGTTTCGAGTCATCATGAGATGACTTTGAATGAAAAAAAATTGGTTTCAAATCAAAACGATCGACTTTTAAATACTTTGCCGGTCCGGTTGGCGCAGTGGGCTGGGGCGTCACATCTTTCAGTCCCTTGCCTGGTTAGGGTTCGAGACCCAGTAGGCATGGTTGTTTTTCACCTCATCAATCACCTTCGCACTCATTATCCATTACCTAGGCACAAGCTAAAATCCTTATGAGGGCATCATACGCAAAAAGTCAAGTATCAGCAGAGAAGGTACTAGAGTAGTACAAAATCGAAATTTCCTTAACTGACTTTCGAGCAAATCAACTGTCCAAAACGACATGAAGCACAGGCGGAGCAGAACAATCCAATAAATGGAGAGCTGCTGGCGAACGTGGAGTGGATAAAAAACGAGAGCATCCTTTCGCTGGAATTGGAAAATAAAGGAATAGAATGGAAGTGAAAAGGCCGAGTTTGTAATCGGAATGCAGCCGGCAGCCGCAACCCATTAATCCTAACCGAATACAAAAGGGCTGCGGATATATATTGTAAGATGAGGATTGTATCCACTGAAAACTAATGTTGACAGGTCACTAATTAACTTAGCCATTGTTTGAGAGCGCAGAAAATCCGATAACGAGTGCTTCTACAAATTGCTCGCCTCCAGGGCCAGCACTACTCCTGTGTACACTTATTAGGCTACTTCTCACTTGGGGAGCAAACGCAACAAATTACCAAGCCACCACTATCAGCGTAATAGCCCTGCGCCCCCTCCACCCCCCTCAGTAATCATACATCAGACAACTGCAGCTTTCTACCCTGAGCATGTGATTACACGTTAAAAGATTGCTTGCTGCTACACAAAGTAATCTTTTCGCTTCCGAATTTATAATGTGAACTAATTGTAATTGCTTTGACTCTTCTCAGTTAAACAAATCTGTGAATCTCTGAAATGCTCCAACTTCGTTGACAAGGAGCAAATTGGCATAAAATTGTTTTCAAATTCGTTGCTCTCTCTAGAACCTAGAGGTTGAAAACAGCATCAAAAAGCAAACAGATTTGCATCTGAATAGAACCTCTGGTGTTTTGTAAGCCTGTCGCCTTTTACAGCATATTTGCTCACTGAAAAACTAGATTACTTCAATTTAGTTGTTTTGAACCTCCACAGAATATTCTAGTTGTCATTAATTTCACGGAATAGAAATAGAGAAAACGCAATTTCATACAATATAAATAAATCATGGGGCTGTTTCATGTAATTTTAGATCGTGCTACACCAGACCAAATTGGTTGGATGAAGATCAATCCGACCAAACCATACAAACAAAACTTGTACGAACATGGGGATGAATCAGTTCAACAAGACCGATTCAATTGTCATTCATATATACATGAGACTAAAGATGCAGCCAACCATCCAGTAGTTCAAGTTTCCTTCCACCCCTCCCCTAACAACGGCCAGGTCTCCGTCTCCACCACTTTATAAGACGCAATGAACCACGGCCAAGTTATAGAAGATTATAGAAACATTATAGCTCGGTATGAGTCCATTAGCAAATAAGCAGCAAAAAAGGAATTCGAAATGATTTTTTCGAAATGGTGCCAAGGCGACCAGGCATAAGTGGCGGTCAATAGGCAGCACGGAATGCGATGAACGACTGCCAGACGACGACGTCGCATTCCGAGACGACACTCTTGGCAACATTATCACCCCGATGCACCGCACCGGTCACCCCAAGTATCGCGGGGGCGGCGGCTGCACTGCTACGCTAGTTGGCATGCAATTTATAAAATACGCTCTCGCTCCGTCCCAGCTAATTTTAAACAACCTAAATTTAATCAATCTAAATTCCGCTACACCGAAATAGTTTATCAACGTAGAGAGAAGTGAAGGGTGGATATAAGGTAACAGTGGAGCTGCAACGGGAATTAATAGAAAATATAATTGTCACAGACATGTGTGGACAGCATGGAGGTGATAGGTGGGTGGATAGCATGGAGGGTGGATAGGCTGGATGTCAATAGATTCGAAACTAACACAGCCTAGGAAAATGAGTGAAAATGTCATGAGCAGCCTAGTCTGCGAGCTAATGGTGCAATGGGTTATAAAGAAATTAGACTGATGAAGCAAGATGGAAAATCATGGGAATAGAAAGGCTAATGGTGTAAGCATGTAGAGTATAACGAGGGTAATGATTTTGAGAAAAAAATTCATCACAGATTTCTAATTTCACTAAGCGACTAGTTAATAACCTAATTCCAAATATTAAATGTCGATGAAACTATGATCAGATTAATTGAATTACTTTGATTTGGAGAAATTCAATTACAATTGCGCACAGCTCAACCTGATTCATGTGAGACCTATGCATACAAGATACCATCAGTCGGTCAGACATCTCACCAGATTCCCAATTTACACACTAGGCATGAGAGCCAATAGAACAGGCCAGCAGATAATTTACGGTAGCTGTACGCAGAACACATGTCATTATTGTACAATGTGCCTGCCTGCCCTACGAATGCACTTGCCAAATACCGCAAGCACCATATTACAAGCACATTGCAAACACCTCCCTCTAGCTTAATACATCAAATGCCTTCACGTTGAATGGTTTAGTGCCACAATTATGTGAATTTCTTGTTTATTGTCCATCCCTTGTGAACAACAATGGACCGAGTTACACATACACATGCAGCACAGGTGAATGGCATTTGTGTGGGTGTGAGTCAATGACAATATTTTCTCAAGTGCTCAATTTCAGACTAACACTATTTGAAACCTATTTGCATACATTAATCCTGATCTATTGTGATAGGCTACGGTTGAATAACTATTCTGCTAAACTGCTTCTTTCTCTCACCAATATTACAACAATACAGTATTTTCTCAAGGGCTTCATTTCAGACTAATTCTTTTTCAAACTGATTTATATGATTAATCAATTAAGATAGTCTGCAATAAAGTAACTATTTCATTCTACCTTTTTTACTAAATCCTATATATTTTATCCTTTCAATGAAATAACATTTTCTCACTCATAAAATTCTACATTCAAGATTTGAGGAGGTAAATTCATCTTCAGATAACTAAAAGAGTGAAATTAGATGTACAACGAAATTGATTAGTAAACTAGAAATGCACAATGGCTATAAATACAAATTTGAGTATCATTTTTCTCTTGTGTGTGTCTACAATTAGGGGTAGGGGTGTGGAATTTTGGCAGAACTGTCTGTATGATAGTAATCATTGGGTAGAAAATTAGCCCCATATGATTTTTCTCTTTGAAATAATAAAATATTGATTGATATCAACTGAGAGATAGTTTGAAAAGTATGATATCAAGGTTATTGACGTTAATTCCTTTTTATAATCAAAATTTTCTACGAGAGCGGGATTCAAGAGTAAACATATTGATACATCTACAGTAAATTGTATTGTCGAATTTAATGAATTACACAAAATTGTTTCTTCAAACATTTGGCAAATTAGATAATCAAAAAAACATAATTCTTTGGATTCAAATTAAAAAAATATTATATTTTTGCTAGTATAAAAAACTGAATTTGAAGACACGTAAAGATTATGAAACAATATATTTCAAAAACGAAATACTGCCAAACTGCCAAAAACGAAATGTATAATAGAAATTATATCTTTTATAAAAATGGAATGGAGAAATAGCTGCTACTCTTTCCTCAGGATATCCTCGACACAACATCTGGAGAAAGAAGATTTAATAAAGGGGGTCTACAATAGATCATTCTTTCTCAACATGAGCGAGAAGGGTTCTTCCTCCTATAAGCTTTCAATTTATGGTTCTTCTACTTATCAGAATCCTGAGTGCTAATATGAAATCAGGCGCTATGAAATAGCGCAGCGTTCATTTCAAGTTTGAACATCTGTGAACGAATTTTCTCGAGAGGGAGGGGGTGCAATGAATGAGGTTGGGGAGGGAGAGGGGGGATATTCGATTTACGGCACGCTAATAAAATGCTGACCGCAATGGAAATGGATGTGGGGAGGGGGGAGAAAGCGTCAATGACGAATGGCACTTTGGAATTGGATCAACCAACGGCGGGCGACAAACGAAAATCTTTCACGAAACTTTTCCAGCCGGGCTGCGATAACATCTATAATGTGTTTTATGGACATGAATTATGGCACTAAGGCGTGTTTCCATATTGAACAAGTTTATTTGTAAAACAAAGACGTGGATTTGATTTGTCGCCGCTAACCTAACTGATAAGGAATAAATGGGGGTAATAAATTGTTAGGGTAGAGAACAAGATAGGAAGTAACCAGTTATTTTACTTATTTTTAGTATCCAATAATATATTTTTTGTTTTTGAAGATAAAACTACTGGTATACTGTAATAATGGAATTGAACTAATTAGACTGATAAATTGAGCTATATTGTGGGCTACAATGTAATTTTATGTCTTATAATGTAATGTAGGCTGTAATGTTTTGGAATAAAATCAAGGTTTTGGTTATTGGATGGGCTATTACCTAGTACAAACTTACTGGTGATCGAATGTTTGGTAGAATTTCAGTTAACACAATTCACAAGTAGTGATAGTGGAGAAGCAATGATAGCTATTCTACTAGTCGATCTCGAATACAGGTTGAGATGAGATTTAAATGCATGCTTGAAAATTATTTTAAAGATGGATCAAGAGTGCTTGAATCAATTATTATGATTTATAAGAAATGATTTGTTTGAAAAATTGATGAGGCTAAATTTCTCTTCCCAAAATGGCAAACTTGAGAAAAACCCAAACAGAATGTTTCAGGTCAGATAATACAATGACAAATGTTTACAACTATACAACTCTAAAAAACACTACTTTTTAAATTATTCGAAACGCACAAAAACGTTATGTAAGTTTATTTCAGTTATTGCTAATCATTCAACCTTTCTTCAATTTATTTGGATAATGGTTATTATTTTTATTAAAAAATCATACAAAAAGGGAGCTCTAATATTAATTTCATCGTAAACTAAAAATTCAAAACCAAGTTTTCAACATCCAACAGTAATTTTACAGACTGTGGGCCTCGCCTAACTGATTAATAATTCATGGGCATTATCTATATTTACATATTCTCATTATGCTGGACAACCACATAGAACATGCTTTACACAAAGTTTCCAATTACCAAAAAAGTTTGCTTTTCCAAGCGTGGAATTTTCAGAAATGTTTGCTCGCAGAGTGAAAATTTTATGAGGATACTTAATGGTAATGCCCTATGAGCAAGCGTCTATCTACTGTACCAAGTTAAGCCACCACTCTTGTTAATGAGACCTCTGTATTTCTTGCACTGTTTCATCTCGTTACTCATGAATTATTATAATTGCTTATTCCCTGCATTCACAAGGGATCTTTTCTCTAATGCTTATTTTAATGCTTCGTAGCCTGTTCTCTTTCAGCACAAAGATTATAATGCAATCTAATCAGTAGCCTAAATTAAATTTGATGTTAAATTTGAGCAGAGCTTCATCGAATTTGTCCATCAAAGTTCACTGAAAAATCAGATAACTTCAAACCGATTACTTTATTGAACGAATAACTTTGAATCCAGAAACAACCAATTGTATCACGAATCGTTCAAGACTTCATATAATTAAAATTTTTAATTGAAGCTGCCTCAAGCCCGAAACGCAAAGCGCCGCCTTAATATTAAATATTTAATATTATCTTCAATATAAAAATTTTTCAATGAATTAAAATATGAATTCATGATTCTCAAAATTATATTTTTCAAAATACACAATAATAGTGAAAAATTCTACTAAATAGCTTGAGCACACAATCTGATGGATTCTTGAATCTATCAGATTAATCTGATCCCTTGAATAAATTCTCTCCTCTTAGATAATGAATTTTCAACCCTCTAGTTACACTTTTATACGGCACATAACTATTATTTATAACAAACCAAGTTCAATAAAACGTTGTAAAAAGAAGCTGTTTCAAATGTTTCCATTTTCAAAATTAGAAATTTATGACATTTATTTGATAGTAATCTACTGGAGAAAAGAAATTTTCATCAGTAACTCCAGGAATTTTGTGAAATGTATATTCTAAATGAAAATTGCCGCCAATTTTATGTTTATAATTGTGATCTATGTAGTTGAACAATGGCTTTTCCCAGACTGAGGTAAAATTGTAATTTTTAATCAATCATTTTTTATTTTTTTTAACCGCATTACTTGCCTAACAATATTTGAATACTAAGAAATTTTCATTCATTATGAAATACTGTAGTAACTGTACATCAATTCAAATTTATACCAACATATCATAATTTACTTCAAATTCAATCCCCATTCATTTCTTAAACTGTACTGTTCTTGAGAATTACAGAAGTATTGTATTACCAGGAAAAGGCAGACCTACATAATTTCAGTACGATATGATATACTCTTTTTGGAAATTAGAAACAATCAATAGCCCAAAACTTCTCTAATTCCTGAATTTAGGTGAATAAAAATATAGACCAAAATTTTCTGGTTATGTCAAAATTTCAGTTTTTGTCAAAGGTTTCCACTTCAAGAAAGATCATACATGGGAAGCACAAAGTACTGGGCAATGAATTGAAGCGAATTTGAAGTATAAAATCCAGCAACTTTATTGTATTGTAATACTATGACAAGTTGCAACATATTGTAATACAATTTATCAATCTAAGTAATGAATGAATGAATTTGGGGAGAAAATGAACAACTCTTATTCTAAAAAAATTGATTTGAGAAAGAAGAGACGATTACTGACCCTGAACATGGAGCACTTCATCTTCGCAAACAACTACACATGGAAAACAGAGAAGCTGTTCACAACACACTGCACAACACCACTAAGCAGCAGTTAGGTTAGTTAGCTGAGTAGAAGGCAAAAGCATGGACGACTTCGACACTTGACTGAAAGTTGGTTGATTTTGGGCCGGAGCGACGAGCGGATACCGACCGGGCCAAAGGCACGTGCACTACTCGCAACCAAGGGCGTTCTTCATCGCCACGACGCCCACGCGACATGCGCACTGGGACGCTTACCCCCCCCCCTCCACCCCACCCCCTTACCCTCTTGGCAATCGATCAGAGTGGCGGCGGCGGCGGTGGGTGGCCACCGGCAGTGCCGCGCGGAGCGAGGCTGTTTCAGCCGGCCGGCCGCATGTTCAATGTGTAATGTGTAGGTCAAGACTGGGCTGAAGCCTAAAGGCAGCTAAGAGATTGTAGCTTTGTAACATTCGGCATTAGTTGAGGCATTGTTTAGTTACACTATGTTCATCTTTGTTCGCTTAGTTTATGTTTGCTGTAAATATATTCTATATTTACTCTAAGAGCCATGTCACACTACGCCACTTCAGACGCGCGTTCGTAACAGCGCGTTAGGCTCATCCAATCTTTTTCCTATAGTATCAAATACGAGTGGCGCGTACCCCTGTCACACTACGCCGCGCGTTTTTTTGAGACGCGCTGTTGGGTCGACCGTCCGCGTTTCCAAAGCCACTCAGAAGTGGCGAGCCACAGGGTCAGCAGCTGTAACGTTATGAGAACGCGCTCAACCTGTCACACTACGCCACTTCAGCGCCACTCGCAATTGAAAATCTTATCACTCCACCAAATCTAAATCACGTGATTTTGAAGATAGAGGAATTATGATTTCAGATTTGAATTCAGCGCTCTCGAATTAGTAAGATTTCCCACGTGGACTCGAAAATATTGAAAATTGAGGAATTTATATTTTCAATGATCACATAGTAACAAATTATAAGTACTATCACACTACAAATTATTATAAAATATAAAATAGCAGCTTCTATATTTCCATTAGAATCATCAGTATCCTTTTTTTATTCCCGATTATTTGAAAATATTCTATAGTCTGCTTAAATTTTTTTTCAAGCACAATAGTGGGTCAATCTAATTTTAATAGAATTATAATCAAGTTTATTATTACTTGTAGATCCACAAATTTAGATGAGTATAATCTTATAATTTACATGATAAAATCATTCTCCAGAGTTTTTAATGTGCAAAGATAATTATAATTATGAGCATTTTTTCATTATTATTATTATTATTATAATCATATCAATTCATCATTATAGTATCATATATCAATAGTAATAGTAGTAATGTTATGAGATGTATATTCAATGGAAAGTTCATGTACTCACAGCTACTACTAATATAAGATCTTGTTGACAAAACCGTGTCATGCTGATGGCAGTATTTTCCAATAATTCTCAAGAAATAATAATTGCCTACATTTCAATATAGCCTAATTTCATTTTAATTGACACCACTCAGTGCTTTATCATTATTTTGATTATTTCTAATAAATTTATTATTCAATGAATATTATTTTAGTGTACTAGGATTCAATAATTATTGAAAACTTCAATAGTAGGTATAATTGTCCAAGTAAAGAAGACCCTCTGGCAAGATAGAAAATGATTTCAAGCTCGGTCAATTTTGGTTCAAAAATTATCAATTTGATTTCAATTGTGTAATTTGATTCCAATATTACACCAGATTTATACCCTGAAACAAATATTGACCAACTAAAGCAAGGCCCGCTTCGCCTTCGCCTTCTCCGCCTAACCAGAAGCTCCCGCCCCTGGACCCCCGACAGTATAGGCAGTGTAAGTGAGTCAGCAGAAGCCGCCGCCTGCCTGCAAACCTCTGTCAGTGTCAGCTGAGAAGAATTGAAGGCCTGCTTGCCTGCCTGCAAATTCCGTTCAGTAGGGATTTGAAATTTATTGAGCACGTGATTTCTACACCTAATCTGGACCTGTTTACCTAATTTCAACATTTTCTGCCAATCTGTTCTAGAAAAATCGAAGAAAAACTCCGAAAATTCAAAAAAATAGTAAAACGCTAATATTAAGCGTAACGTTGGGAAGTATATCGGACATAGTTTGAAACTTGATTCAATATTTTCCAAATTAATTCATCTATAATCTTGCTGAACCATTCAATTTACAGTTAGGATTGGTCGTATCAAGGCGGAAGATATGCAACCCGCAACACATCTACAATTTTGAAAACCTGATTACTGGCGTAATCTTGAACGGATTGCAACAATATTTCAACACAACATTTCTAGACCTTATCTGAACCTGCCCACCAAATATCAACATTTTCTACCGATTGGTTCTCGAAAAAATGAGGAAAACGCCGAAAAACTCTAGAAAAACTAAAATATTTGGCGTATCCTTGAAAAGTTTTTAAAATCCTTTCTTTGCGCGCGTCTAAACGTCCAAGTGAACATGCCTGCCAAATTTGAACGCATTCGCTTCAGTGGATTTTTAGTTCTGGTGATGAATCAGTCAGTGCCATTTCGCTTATATAGATATAGATTTAGTTGTTCAAAGCACCCAGTTGACTTCTGTGACTAAAATGTAGTGACTTCACTAGTGATTCTCAATGTAGCTACAATTAAACCAAATTTACTGTATTCAATGTAGTTTTTTGATCGATTGTCATTAGTAGTGAGATGAGTAACGGTTAATATAATATGATTATAGTTTCATATCAATGAAAAGAGTCTCAATAAAGGCCAAAATGATAGACAATAAGTAAACGTAGACAATGATACAGTATATTAATTATACTGTCTATCACTGGTGCTTCGCCCACGAACAGGTATACCCGTATCTTTTACTGTACAGAACTTCACCTGCTCTGTAAGTACGCCGCCAGTGCTGTCTATATAAGCATGCTGAGAAGACGCCGCCAAGGTTAGTGCATTGGAGCCGGAAAGCCCTCTTCAGCGTGCGGGCGAACCAACACCAGAATCCAAGGTTATATCCTCGTGGCGCCACGAAAAAACGCGTATCAAAACGCGTCGAAACGCGAGGTAAAAAAATGTAACATGACCCGCCGCGCGTCTGAAGTGGCGTAGTGTGACAGGGCCCTAAGTTTTGACTGAGCAAACATCTGAGTATAGGCCTAGTAATTTTTTGGAAAAGCCTGAACAGGGCCTCTGGTACTAATCTGAGCTATTGTGGTAGTTGAAGGGCGGTATAATAAATTTTCAACTGTTAATTTCGTTATATAAAGTTTGTTATTTCAGTGTGTGATTTTTCATGCTCTTGATGTGCATCACAATTTGAGGTTATGTTGCTAAAAATATGAATTCAAATTTATTACAAAAATTTAAATTAATGAATTTAAATTAGTTGAATTACAATTTTAGTTAAAAGTTATAATTTATTTTTTAGAATTAATATATTGAATTGTAGATTTATAGAATTGAATTGAGTTGTGAATTTATCTACGTCTGATTCTCTGCTAAATACAACGGAATCTCATTATCTACCATTCCATTAAATGAACTTTTATTCAATTAACGTGCACTAAAATTACTGTAATGTTTGTATTGTTGAATTGAGAAATCGCCTAATTCGGTTGGTGGATAATATAATCAAATGGAGGTCCATTAAAAGTACGAGTCTAACAACCAAAAATTACAACTGTTGTAATGGGTGACCTATAAGAGTTCTACTATAAAGCAATAAAAATCTGATAAAATGCAGATGTCTAGGAGCTTGTTACACATCTCATACATAATTTAAATTCAACCTGTTACAGCCAATTAAATTGAATGATCAATTATTTATACTTTTGTTAAATCAGATCAACAATTTTCAATTTAACAGAACAAAATTTTGTTTACAAAGGTTGAAAGCCTTCAAATGAAAAAAAGTTGCAAAGTTTAAAGAGCATCAGCTAGAACTAGCGTTTGAGTTTGAAGAGGAATTTATCAGGATTCCCACATCACAAATAGTGACATCGACCAAAAATGTTGAAAGCTGAAGAAGCATCATTCAGCTACTGATAAGTCACAAAGAACGTGAGCTGAGAGTTCTTCACTGTTTCAATTCTCTCTGTCTATCTTGATGCGAGCTGAGGAAAACTTAACAGGAGGAATACTGGAGCGGTGCGAAATGGAAGGGAAAATGATGACTACAGTGAGAGCAGCACAATAGCGTGGGAGATGGCTGAAAATGAAACTCAAACTCTCTTCTCTTTCTGACTGACGGCAACTAACGCAGTACCTTTTCCATTTCCAAAATACAAATAGAAAAGGGAAAGCCATTGTTTTCCAACATTCTGAGATGCTTTTGTTGATACAAATTCGTGTATCTTTATCTGGAGATGATTAATCATTGGGTCTGTCCCTGTGAGGGTTTGCGTGCAGTGATAACAACTAACAATCAGTACTCTGCACATGGTTATCTCAACGCGAGGGAAAGATCCTTTAGAGTCTAGAGCTCTAGTCGAATACTGGAATGTAGGTATTCGAAATAAATTATTTCAATATCTTTCATTCCATGAATGAAATCAATTATTCATACTCAAATATTACAATGTAAAATCATATCTATCAGCGATTCACATAATATTTGGGGTGTTAAGATTTGTTTTTTCTCCATGGCGGTCTACAGTAAACAGCTAAGTACTAAAGTTGAAGAAAAGCGAATTTTGCACGAGAAAACAAAAATGAAATCATTGTTACCGATTGCTCTTTATACAGAGAATGGAATCATCAATCTTCTATTTTGCTCATGCAAAAAATTATAGACTATCTATTTCACCAAATTTTTGTTTTGAATCAAAATAAAATGATTCTACTTACTATATTGAAAATCACTTTTAATAAATTGCTGGAAAATAATTACCTTTCAGGCTAGAATGAAGTATATATCACCATATTCACTCAAAACATTGACTGATAGCCTATGGAAAGTTCACCACCAACCTGAAAAGAAATAAAAGAACTATTAATGTGTATAGAAATTTGATCTGACTATGATTATGACAGGATAATGATACTTGAAAACGGAAAAATTTGAATTGTAAAGCTGAAAAAAGAAATAAAAAAAAATTGGAGACCAATGAAACAGAATTACAGTATGTCGATACTATGGGATGAAATATTTTGAGGGTATTATCTCATAATCTTGATATTATACCCCATAAATTATAATTTTAAATTATATTGATATTATAATTAATTAATATTACATTTACATGTAATTATATTATAGTTAATTCACATTATACAAAATCATAATGATAATTATAATTTGAAATTATATTAATATTACAATGACGGTGCAGGTGTTTTACAATTTGGGCCAGGGGTGCCCAGAGGGGGTTCAGCAGCGCAAATGCGCTTCTGCGATTTTTGGGGGATTCTAATTTTTAGCTAATTTTCTATAAGTTGGGGGGATTTTTCATAATTAGCCCTCAGAATGTTTTTTGTGTTGTATTCAAGCACTTGTAGAAAATTATATTTCTCATTATTCAATTCTAACAATGTTAGGGATTGTATTTCCAGCGTTTATTTTTTAGATTGGGGGAATTTTCTTGACTATACCCAAAATTTTTTTTCTTATATTCATTCACTATTCTCCTTTAAATTTAGATATACTATTTTCGAATGAGTTCCATTTTCAGCTTAGGCCCATATCTTATAAGTTTCGGGAGTATTTTTAAAATTAAGCTCAAAATGTTTTTCATGTTAAATATTCAACTGTCGTGAAATTTTTTCCTATGATATCTTATTCTATTATCTGTTCTCAAGTCTTGGGAGGGTTTTTTTTCACAATCAGCCTTCTTCAATGGCTTTTTATATTATATTCATTCACTATTAACACTCATAAAAAATTCACCCCGAAATAAAATTATTTCAAAAAATTCAATTATTCTATTTTTAGGGGAGAATGCTGTCGTCACCGTATATTTTATGAGTTTGGGATTTTTTAAAATAAGTCTGAGAATGTTTTTAGTTTTATATTCATACCGGTAGAAAATACCTTAAAATAAATAATTATATTTCAATTTTTAACTTATTCTGTTTTCAGAATAAGAGGTTTTCCTCTGATATTAATTTTTTTATATTTTTAGGAGGGATTTCATTTCCCGCTTATATCTTCCAGGTTGGGGAGGAAAATTTCATAATGATCCCTCAAGTTTTTTGGTGTTATATTCATACACTATTGACACTCATGGAAAATGTATTTAATTATACAAAGAAGAAAAATGAATAAATTTTTTTCAAAGAAATAGATTATGTTTTACAATTTGAGCCCAAATGCGACTTTTCCCACCTATGGCTTCCAAGATGATCACATTTCAACAAAAAAAATTTCTTGGTAGGTACCTGAGAATGTACTCAAGATAGTGAAATTTTAAATTTCAATCAAGTTTAACAAATTATATGTACATTTGAAACGTCTTGATGTGTTGAGAACAACAAACTATGGTTTGTCAAGATCAGCAGTTAACTTTATGAAAGTCACGGGTGTCCTTATATTAGTTTATTATCATTGAAGAGTCTCCTACTGGTAATATCCTGAACTCAGGGCGATATGTTAGGTACTTACTATATTAAAACATGATTCAAGAAAAAATATTCTAGTTATAAAACTCAAATGCAGGAATATAGAGACTTATTATGGAGGTTCTTTATTAGTTATTATGATCTTTTTTTATTGTGCAATGGAACATGTTGTAAGTCCTATCACAATAAAGTGTTCAATTACTTATATTTGTGAATAGCCAATATGATTCCATTTAACATAGCTTTAGTGCACTCAATTTATTTTTGAAAATTATGTCTTATAAATGTTATCATTCTCACTTTTTTTCTTTAAGTTGTTCATAGTTCCTCGTGTAACTACCCTTGGAATGGTAGCTACTTCCTGCCTAATGGCATCTTTTAGTTCTTGCAGAGTTCTGGGACTAGTGTTTATTTTTCCCTGTTTTATGCATAGGCCTACTTCGGAACTTGTCGCAAATTCATATTAGACTTATTTGAAATGATCAAAGTCGATTAAGACGATTTTCTTACTAAACCTTTATCTTTTTTTGAGGTGAAAGTCTTTTTATTCATTTGCTTGTTTAATATCACCCTTAAACTTCCACCTCTACATTCTTTATCCATTGTATCACCTCCATTCTATCACCTCATTGTCTACTCATCAGAAACGTCAGTAAGCCTAAGTATTACTCACCCACTCATCATCACCTAGGCTATCTGAATGAATAAAAAGTGAATGAGTGAATAAAATATATGTGTAACTTGGGAGGAAAAAATCCTCGAATTTTTATGTGATAAAAAATACGGTATTGAGAAACTTTTGAACTTCATGAAATAAATTTGTATGCTGATTACCTATATGTTTACTATATATAACCAGGGCTTAATCTTGGTGGTATCTCTGTGAGGGGAGAGTAAATCATTCTAATTTTCTATTAAAAATATGGAAAAATTATGGTAAAAATTTACAACTGAAAGCTTTAAAATTACTCTAAAAACGGGCTTTTGAAGAGCTGAAATTCCATTTTTTCCGTGGGAGGACCCCTGACCCCCTCCATCCAACGCTCCTGTCGCCGTAATGGAACCTGACTTAACAAATCAAGCACTGACTATATCAATAATTTTTCAATGATAAAGAATTATACTAATGATTCACTATCTACTCCATTTTGTGAAAGTTTCATTTCAATAAGTCTAAACTTTGTCAAATTTATAGATCCTCAACTACTAATATAACCTCAGAGAAGAAACTCTTCTTTCTTCTCTGTGTATAACCTTGATTAAAATTATGTCTGCTTGATGCTAATATTTTGTAATCTACCTGAAAGTAGAATAAAACAATCGATGGAGACGCATTGAATCAATGGAAAAGTGAAAAATATAGCCTATCAATAAAAGATCCTTTGAAGGACTTCTTTAATTTTCGTACACCGAAAATTCATTTGAGAATACTCAATTGCGTATGGGGAAATATATGATTGTTTTCTTCTGTATGTAGACTGTTGAAAGCTTTTTCTACTCTTGGAATCATTCTTCTTGATTATATTAGGAGGATTATATTATTTGGTTCCAATTGCAAATTGAACTTATATTAGGAGAGGCGTTACCGAATTCAAATTGGGTGGGGGGGGGTTGAAGCAGTTGAAAATGGGGGGGATTTGCGCTTCTGTCCATGGGGGTTGGGCACCTCTGATTTGGGCAGTTACACTCGACAAATTATTCATCAATACATTTCTTCACAAAGTTTCATTCAATGCCCATTTCATTCCCTACATCACAATTGTTTTATGGAGGGTAGTTTTGCGAGCAGGCAACACATGCAATGGAGTTTTCCGTTCAATGAAGTTCGGTGCTGAACAAGTTTCCCCAGATTAGATTTCTGAATGAGATCTCACCAGCAAATGATCAAACTGTACAACAGAGCACTGTATTCGTACAGCCTGTCCAAAAGAAGACATTCTGGCTAGATGGGAAAATGGCACCAGCTCGGTTAATATTGGTTCAAAAATGATAATTTACTTCCCAAATTGTAGGAAACATTCTGTTCTACAATTTGAGACCACGTTTATAATTTTTTAACCAATATTGACCGAGTTGGAGTCATTCCCCCATCTTGTCAGAATGTCTTCTTTGCTTGGACAGACTATAGCTGGGGAAGCAGCTTGTTCTGTAACAGCTTGTCACTTTATTGGTAGCGACTGTCCTATCTTTAGGACTCTGAACCATTTCAGCAGTCATTGACGAAGACTCCAATTAGAACGATCTCTAAGGACAATGGAATTGTTCCGGTAAAGATCAAAAACACCCTGTTACCTCACCCTATCCTCTTCTAATGTCTGTCGAATTCACAAGAAAAAATGATAAAAATAATTTGAATATTCAGAATTATAGAAATCAAAGTATAGTATTATACAGAGTGTTTCAGGAGGAATGTGCAATACTTCTCAGGCTGATTCCTTACACCAAGTAGACAAAAAAATTCCATTGGACCAACCCTCAAAAACGCTTTATTACCGAGATAACAATGGCAGAAAATTAAGATTTTTCAAAACATATAAATTTTTCTAATTTTCACAATAGGATAAGATTTACACAATCGCCGCCATTTAACTTTTTCTTTAGAATGCGACTCTCTTTCAATTTCCATTAATAAAAATACAATTTTATGATTCCTTATCCAGTTATAACCCAAATATCTCGGTAACAAAGCGTTTTTTGGGGTTGGCCCCATGGAACTTTTTTGTCTACTTGGTGTAAGGAATCAGCCTGAGAAGTATTTCACATTCCTCCTGAAACACCCTGTATATATATTATATGATTTCATGTTGGTCATTCCAAATGAGTTTAGTAATGAGTATGGTAGTTTTCCAGATAAATCTCAATTGCGTAACTAACTGATAATCTCAATGTTCTTTTCTAAGGAACAGCAAGAATTTAGCTATGAAGAATTGCCGGGCTAGGTAGAATGAAGTTGAGATAAAAACAGTTGGTCAAGATGAAGAAAGTACTACAAGGAATTATACAGGAGGATTGATATGGAACTAGTCTTCTTCCAGTATTAGATCGTCTAGTAACTAGTTCCAGTATTAGGATGGAAAAGGAAAATGATTTTATGAAAAGAGAGGAGGCAAATTTATTCGAATAAGATAGCAAATGTTCATCCTTGAGAAGAAGAGTCATAAATGGGGACAAAATCGTATGACATAGCCTATGAGATAGAAAATTGCATTGAATCATCTCAATGTAACATGAATTCGAGACTATTCAATCTTGAAGAATTTTTAGCAATCAGCCTAGAACTAGGAAAGTGCTGTAAAGCATTACATTGTCAGCTGAGAGATGAAAAGCAGACAATGTTGCAGCCACCTTCCAGAATTCAACAGAAGAAAAAGTATAACCATCAAAATGAAGAATTGCCTGACTAGGTAGTTTGAAATTGAAGTTGAGATAAAAACAGTCTGGTCAAGATGAAGATTGATGATTATATTTGTATTGTGAAAGGTAACACCAAGACTCATTCTTTTCTGTGCCCAACCTGGAATAAACTTTAATAATAATCTTAGTAATAATCTTTCTATCAAACTCCTATTGATTTCAACACAAAGTGCACAAAACTAGAAAAATACAAAAAGTTAAATTTTCTTTGGGTCAGCCTTGGTGTTTTTTCCTCCTCTTTTATCCAGTAAAACAGCACTATCATAATTATTATTGTTCATGTAAAATACATTTTTTTAATGAGTAGATCTACTGATCAAATCTCAAATATTATATTCAATCTAGCAAATAGTATTATCACTAAATGCGTCAATCCAACACCACCTACAATATAATTATTAAACATCGACATCATATCGACCTCACAATTTTTGAGGGCTTAAAAATTCGGAAAACCCTCGTCATAAGAATGACATGGAGGCTACTGACGAAATACGCAAATACTAAACAGGTTAAGTACACGTAATAGAATGAACTAACAAGACAACAGTATAAAAGAAGGATGATCTGATAGGGAGGACTCCCGTCTTATGGAGGGTCTCGAAAGCAGTCACCATATATCTCTTAATCATACCTTTCATTACGCACATTGTCAGAGCACATGTGGGCATCATCCTCAGTGAAAAACCACATTGTGACATTTCGAGCGGATGATCTGTTACCTCATGTTCGTCAAGATTGAAATTTAATTTGAACTTACAATCGAAAATGTGACTGAATTCCGAATTTAGTGCAGAGTTTGGAAATCAGAGCGCAAATGTGTAGGGCATGAATCGGCCGACGAGAAGTCTAGTGATCATATTTCACCAGTGCCGGGGGAAATAAGTGATATAAAAGGTTGGCTAGAGCAAAGAGAGAGCTATTAGTCACTACTACCCTTCTGCCAATGTACCATCACTTTTCTTACCCACATGCATGCCAGTGTACAAACACACTCACACACACTCAAGCGAGCGCGCAAATCTATATGAGAGGGTGAAAAACGAGCAAAGTTCCGCGATGTATAACAGGCGCCAATGAAACTGGCGGATGGCGAACGGGTGTTGATAATTCTCTGCTCTGTCAGGAAAGTCTGGAAGCGGTCCTAAAGATCGGTTTATAGACAGCTTTCGATGAACGGTTGAGCTGAGTTTGGGTTTGTTTCGATATGCAGTCACAGACCGTTTGCCGACTAACCTGATAGAGCTGAGCATTGATAACAATCAACCGCCACTATTGTTTAAGTCAGCTGTATCTATAGTAGCCTGGCCCCGGCGCTTCCCCACTGCAAATAAGCCAGCATTTCCCGGCGCAAAACAACACAGCATCCTCGGCTACTGCTGGGAATAAATCTCACTCCCGATCTGCCGCAGTCTAAAATAAAACCAATCTTCCATGCTGTGATTCTCAGCATGAAAAAGTTATTTTTTTCGCCGAATAAGCACACTTGGATAACATATTTCTTGCTTCACATTTGCCGACACTATTCATCATTCACCAGCCAGCTTCACAGCGAATTAACGAAAAACTGCCGACTGGTTGCTCAGTATCTAACTCTACTGTACATCCCAAAGGGACAGATGGAACAAGACTGTTGATGTAGCATAGAGAACACTTGCTCTATTTCTGGGAGCACGCATGTATTCTGTAAAGCTTGTTTCCTCTAAGGCTAGAAAAAAATACAGGACAACCAAACTAGCTGCCATCCCTTTAGAGTGAGTCTTGAGAGATAATTCTCCCTCAATCCTGGATTAAGAAGGATTTTAGCAAGCCTCTGAAATATATTGTCTGTACAATCTGACGATCAGCACAGTGAAGGAGCAAAAAATATAGAGCTACCAAACTAACTCATATCCTCTCAGAGTAAGTGTTGAGAGATAATTCTGTCATGCGAATTATGCTAGAATAAAACCAGTACACTCTCTCATTTTAGCATGCCTCTAAAATTTTCTGTACCAGGTGATGTTCAGTTAAGTTAATGTGGAGTTAACGGTGTTTTCCCACCAAAGTAGAGAATACCTTTGATGAAAGTCCATGAAATACCTTAATATCTATAGCACACGCTTTATACTTGAATACATTACATTACATTTTACGAACAAGGTATCACCTTCTGAAATAAAACTACTGTATAATGGACTAGCCGGCAGGCTCGCATCGCTCGCCTTCTCCGCCCCTGACCCCCGACAGTATAGGCAGTGTAAGTGAGTCAAACGTTTCGCTTCGCTCGCCTGCAAAACCTCTGTTAGTGTCAGCTGAGACAAACAGGCTCGCTTCGCTCGCCTGCAAATTCCGTTCAGTAGGGGTTTGAAATTTATTGAGCACAGCATTTCTACACCTAATCTGGACCTGTTTACCTAATTGCAACATTTTCTGCCAATTTGTTCTAGAAAAATCTAAGAAAACTCCGAAAATTCAAAAAATAGTAAAACGCTAATATTGAGCGTAACCTTGGGAAGTATATCGGACATAGTTTGAAACTTGATTCAATATCTTCCAAATTAATTCATTTATAATCTCGCTGAACCATTCAATTTACAGTTAGGATTGGTCGTATCAAGGCGGAAGATATACAACCCGCAACACATCTACAATTTTGAAAACCTGATTACTGTCGTAATCTTGAACGGATTTTAACACAAAATTTCTAGACCTCATTTGAACCTGCCCACCAAATATCAACATTTTCTACCGATTGGTTCTCGAAAAAATGAGGAAAACGCCGAAAAACTCTAGAAAAACTAAAATATTTGGCGTATCCTTGAAAAGGTTTTAAAATCCTTTCTTAGCGCGCGTCTAAACGTCCAACTGAACATGCCTGCCAAATTTGAACGCATTCGCTTCAGTGGATTTCTAGTTCTGGTGATGAATGAAACAGTCAGTCAGTGCCATTTCGCTTACATAGATATAGATGAAGAAGGATTGGAAAACTAATTTTGCAATGGTAAAATGTTTCATTATAACTACGAATAATGATAAGAAATCAACCAACCTAAAACAGAATGAAGATCGAGTAGTTTTCATTCTCTCATTCTCATCTTTATAGTAATCATTTTCAACAAAATTAACATTCTAAAAATTCAATAAAAATTTCAAGCTTAATACTTCAAACACTGAATTCACTGAATTGAAACTATTGGATACTTACATTTACATGCAAAATTGTTTTCAATGTTTTTACGTTTACAATCCTCACATCTCTTATTCTAGATGGAAACCCTCTTCTTACTTCTCCTATCATCTTACTTAGATATTCCTATTGAATGACAAGTGGTATTTCCTATGTGTTTGACAGCCTTGGGTGGCTTCTCTTGCGGCAAGGGCTTCCTCATAGATTTGTCCTGCCATACATCTGAAGAGCCGTTGCTAGTGACGCAAGTCGGGGCGAACGCATTACATTTCAATTTTCAGTTATGTGAAGAGAATGTTGATCGTTCTAGCTCATTTAGATACATTTACATTCAATAACGTAGTTGACATGCAGTGTCATACTTTCATCGTAAAATTCCAAATCTAGGATGATTTCCATCTTAGTTTTGTTAAAAAGATATTTGAGAACGTCCGTGATTTATTCAATGTATAGGGATTTCAAATAGGAAAAATGTCAAAGTGTAGTGCTTTGCAAAAAATTTATAGTATTTATTCATTTATTTATTACAAAGGCAACTTGAATATTCAAAGTTTAAAACATAATGTGTATCAGTAAGCTTCAGTTTCAACCTCTTCAGCTAAACTTGAAATTTGGCTACCCAACGTATTGTACAAAGTTGAAATAATATCAAAGCTTATCGAGAAATTTCCTCATATTGTATATTTATTTATGCTTTATCATCTGCCAAAAATTATTCAGGTATAGTCAGTTAAGAAAAAACTTCCATGGAAACGTAAGTTTCAATGGAATGAGAACATATTACGGTTTATAATATACATGTACGTAGTACTTTTAGTGCATTTCATTCGAAAAAATGCATTATTGGTCTTGCCCTGACAATCGAAAATTTATGATGTGATATATATTTTACACGTTTCCGAACCCCTAGAACACGAATTTGATGTCCGTTCAAATTCATGTATCTCTATATATATATTTATATATGTACAGATTCTTGTGAACACGATAACTCCCTAAGGGCTTGTCGGAGAGCGACCAAATTTGGCACAAAAATCATTAGTGTTAATATCTCGGTCAAGTTCGTTACCAGCCAAATTGGTTCAAGGGAAGGGTGTGAAATTAGGGGATGAAAATTTAGAAAAATCACTACAAATCAACCAATAATTCGATCGTTTTGAAAATTGGTGTGTATAATACCCTTATTATGCCCTATAATTTGAGCCATCAACGAATAAAATCCAATGAAAAATGGCGGAGAAAATGGCGAATAATATGCCAAAAATTGTGTTTTTCGAAAACGGCACCTTTGAATTCATACCCTGACTAGCTCATTATAAGTCACATGATTTGAGCCATCATAGAAAATTGCATTTGAAATGCACTCTTTCCGACCGCCAGCTGCCGGAGCGAATTTTTTTACTTGATGATTAGACAGGTGAACGTTAGCTCTAAACTTATACAATGAAACCATAAAGCGACAAAATCTATCATCATAAACGGCAGGAAAAGGCTCAAATTCAAAATTCAACTGGTTACATTATTGACATGCAGTTCAAGCCCAATGTAATCAATAATACACACATTTATTATTGTAATAATTTGTGATAGGAAACTGCTAATACAAATATTTTAATTACGCTTGATAATGCAAACAACAAATCAGCACCTCACTATCTCTATGGTTTCAGCTAATCATTTCCACTTGTAGCGTATTTTCCGTTAATTAATGAACCTATCAACTCATTCAGCGATCAAGTTTCATTTAATTCGTAAATCGACCTCAACTAATTTATTTAGGTGATCAGTTCAACAACAAATTCAAATGTATTTATTTATTTATATATGACTGCAGATGGATTAATTGCAGTGCCAAACCTTCAAATAAATAATTAATTTGGTACATCGCACAATTACTAGATAATTATGAAGCTTTGTTGATGCTGATATTCAGGGAATACTATTCATTCAGGAGATAAATTTATTAGAAGAAATCCATAATCCATATCAAATCTATCTATACTCTATTCACGATCACTTGAGACGAAATAAACAAACTTTTTCAGTGTGTGTGCGTGTAATGGAAGGTCTTCTTGTATGCGAAACTTTCGCCCACAGACCAACAGCTGTAGCCAATACAGCTCAAGACAACAATCTTGAGACAAAACAAGTCGGACTGTAGCCAATCAACTCAAGACAACAGTCTTGAGACAAGACAAGTCGGACTGTATCACAATATGCCAATCACAGCTCCAGACATGAGTCAGCTGTTCGACTGCAGCCGCCTTTTTCGCATAGAAGAAGACCTTCCATTACACGCACACACACGCAAAAGGTTTGTTTATTTCGTCTCAAGTGATCGTGAATGGACTGTAAGTTCATTATTTAAGTGATGATCAAACCAATTATAATCTTTAGAATGAATAATTAATTTGGCACATCTCACAATTACTAGATACTGAATTGAATTTGAAATTGAATATGAATTTGTTGAAGCTGATATTCAGGAAATACTATTTATTCAGAAGATGAAGTAAAGGAAAATTATTCAAGTGATAGTCAATCCAATTAATTTCCTAGTTTTTTTAAATCGGAAATATTTCATCTTCTATGATGAGAATTAAAATTCATTATTCATTATACCGAATTAAACCAAATCACATGATTACCAGATAATTTAGAAGCATGGTTTGAGCTGATATTGAGGAAATACTTGGCGCCCGAGAGAGGAGTTATTAAAATTAGAATACTGTAGTGCATGAGAGCTGGTGTTGAAGGTTGAAGCCTTCTCGAGCAATAAAGAGGGGGCACAACAGGGAACGTGATCACTATAGCACATCCAGCCGAGCAGAGCAGGGCATAATATCGGGGCATCGATAGCTGCTTCCTACTTCTACACAAAAGCAACTGCTTTTCCCCTCAGCACCAAGTATCGCCATGTTCATTAGGCGCCACTCAATGTTCTCTCTTATTCCTCTTCCTATTTTTCAATATTTACTTCTCTTTTCCTCACCGATCATTTCCATGTTCACCATTTCCTTCTTTTACTGTGAGCTTTTTTCCTGTTTGAAAGTTTCCTCCCCCCATCACACTTTCTTTTCCTGTTTCAAATTTTCCTTACTTTTCACGGCCTCTTCCTTGTACTCGGTTATGTTTGATCATTCTGTTTCATTATTCCTGATCTGTTTCTGTTATCATAATTCTAATTTTTGTTACATTATTTCGATTTTCTTTTCTTCTTATTCTTCTTCTTACGCACGTGGTCTCAATTCCCCTTCTATCTTTTTTCCACCTCCTCATCTTCTTCTACTATACTTTACCTCCTGTTCGCCATTTTACTTCTTCTATTCCTCTCTCTTATTTCTCCGCCTTGATATTCTTACTCCACCTTATTTCTCCCTTCCCCTAAACATCTTTCTAAACTCCTTCATATTCTTCATTCTAAATCCCAGTAAATCTCCTCTTCTTATCTTATTTTTCTCCGCACTCAGCACTTCGGCTCTTTCCTCCTCTTCCCACACCACTCTACTTCATTCTCTTCCCTCCTCTTCGCATTCTATTTAACTCTTCCCTCAACCCTTGCATCTCCTTACTCCTTCTCTTCTTCTATTCCCTCTCTACTACACTTCTTTCTCCACCTTATACTTCCCTCCCACTATACATCTTTCTAATCTCCTTTATCTTCCCAATTTTTTATCTCCAAATCTCCTCTCCTTTATCTTACTTATCTCCTCTTTCTATTCTTTTCATTCTACTCAACTTCATCCCTTTCAGCTCTTTCCTATTCTTCCCATACCACTATACTTTCTTCTCCCCATCAACTATTCCCCTTCACCTCTTCCCATTCTTCTTAACTTTTCCCCTGCATCTCCTTACTCTTCCTCCTCCTTCTTCTATTCCCTCTCTATTTCACCCATTTTCCCCACCTCATCTTTCCCTTCCACTACACATCTTTCTTATATTCTCCATTTCTTCATCTCCAAATTTCCTCTTCTCTATCCTCTCTCTATCCTTTCCATTCTCAACTCCTCTTTCTATTCTTTATTCTACACCACTTCATCCCCTTCAAACTTATCCCTCCTTATCTCTCTCTCTCTTACTCTCCTCCTTATCTCTTTATTTTCCTTCCCATCAACTCTTCCGATTCTACTTCACGTTTACCTCAACCTCTGCATCTCCTTATTCTTTTTTCTCATTCTCATCCTCCTCCAAATCTTCCTTCTCCTCTTCTTCCTCTTCCTCATCCTCCTCCACCTCCTCCTTTTCATCATCTTCATTTTCTTCCATCTTCCTCATCCTCTTTCTCCTCCTCCACTCCTTTTCTATCTTCTTCCTCCTCATCCTCCTGCTCCTCCACAACTTGCCGTGAACTATGCGGCCGTTGACGTCAAACGCACACTGTGGCAGTGAGTTGTGCGAAAGTTGAAAGGATAGCGGAAGCATATTGGCCACATGTGCGAGCAGATCCGCCACCCGCACTTATTCCACCCAATTGAGTTGAGTCCTTCCTTCTCCGACGATATCCTTATCCTTCCTCCTAAACCCATCGTCTCCAATTTGCCCACAAACTGAATAAAGAATGTGTCATTCCCGATTAGCTCATATTATACCATTCAAATTGTCTACCAGACCTGCGACACGTCAATGGGATACAGAAAAGATAGAGTACTTATAAAAGAGGCTTATAATACTTATATCATTCCTCTATGATACTACCATCCCATCACTTCAACTTATTATGAGAAAATATAATCTGAAAAATAAATTAATAAAAAAGTATTCAATAAAATACTTTTATCACGTCGGTTCAGATAATTGTATGATAAATTATCATTATTTTTGACATTAGAGTTACATTCTCATCCAACTATCGGATCGACTGATATAATTTTGAATGAATGCTCTTCAGCCATCCTTCAACCCACAATGAAGTAGGAGATGTAAAATTAATAATAGTAAAATATATAGGCCTAGAAAAATTATATATAAATAAATTATTATGAAATTAATAATGTGGACTAATAAATAGTGTTCAGTGAAGAATATACATACACAATGTATACATTCAAATTAATTTTTCAATATTTTTATCAAAGTGAATAATTTTCATCTAATAAGCCAAACTTCAACAACTTTTATCACGAGTTGGAAGTTGATAAACAAGCTGAATAAAAAACAACCAATCGAAAATATTCACAAAAATATTGGAAAAAATGTTATGATCTAGTTGGAAGAGTGATTGAATTTTTCCAAGCAAGGGGGTAATTTTGTTTACTAGCGACATGAATAGAACAGCGGGTTGCAAGATTGAGAGCTGACGATTGGTAAATTTTTGGGAGGGATTATTGGATTTTCCAGCTTATTGGTTTGCCGTGTCCATTTCCCGCTCAGCCGTTCGCGCCAATTATTCGTGCCGTTTGTTCAATGTTATTTCCGGTGGCCGTTGTGGCAACAAATGCACATAGAGAGGAAGAGAAAACCACCAAAACCACGTCATCATCGATCATATGGCCAACTTATTTTTGGTCGTCCTCAACCATGAGCCATAACATTCCTTTACAAAAGTTGTGGGAAAACGTTCCAATGCAATGATAATCCACTACTTATAATGGTCATCCGAGCTCTATGAAATTATACAATTTCTATAAGAACACAATGATGCTAAATATCCAGGATCATAAACATAATGTGCTATTATAGGGACAATTTTTCAAAACGTGAAGCTCGTATACATGATAGCCTATTTATTGTATAATTTCATAACTACATAATATTATTATATAGTATAGATCATGTACAGTAGAACATATGAATCATGTTGAGTGGCTGAAATAGTTGACTTCTCTTGTATGATTCCAACAACCAGTTCTCCTCCAAATAAGTAAGTAAGCTACTTCAAAAAGTGGAAAACAAACCAATAACAATGACATTATCTAATTTAATCAGTATCAATTTCATAAAGCGTATTTGAAAAGCAGACTTCGATCAAAATAGATCTATCAGTATAGTCTGTACAAGCAAAGAATACACTCTGACAAAATGGGAAAAAGACCCCAGCTCGGTCAATATTGGTTCTAAAATTAAAAATTTGGTCTCAAATTGTAGGAAAAATTCTAATCTACAATTTGAGACGAAATTTATAATTTTTGAACCGATACTGACCGATCGGTAGTTATCTTCTCATCTTGCCAAAATGTCTTCTTTGCTTGGACAGACTATACCAAAGTATAACTAAGAGGAGTCTCTGATAAAAAGTCTCAAAGTCCCATCACTATTCCATACAAGTTCAACTCAGTTCTTCGAAGCAATTGCTCTCTGAATGGAGGATACTTTCCTAGGTGTTGACATCCTGTCCACGAAGTTTCAGCCAAGTTGAAGCAAAGTTGAAGGACTGTAACTTTTTGCAGCCCATAAATAGAAGAGGAAACGTATTTTCCTTTCAATTTTACTCTTGAAAGAAATTAGTCTCTCCTTAAGCCGAGATGATGAAAAAAGAAAAATTAAGCGATTGATTCCAACAAAGTTTTCAAGAAGAAACTTTTAATCACAGAGATAAATAAGAGATCTGTACTTGTTAAAGCTACCAACTTCGCTACGCAATTAGTACGACATAAAGGTCATTAGAAAATATTCGTGCTAAAATATTAGCTATCCTTAATTTATTCTCTCTCTATTGATAACTTCTAAGCTATAAATAGAGAGAGATAAGTAGGAAATGTCGATACTCTTCGCAGCGCATATGTTATGATTTCCACTTCTATCCTTAACAATAATATTCATTCATTCAAAACCTTAATAAGCTTGTATACGAATTACTGTAGTATTTATAGTAGATACTGTAGTATCTAGCGTTATAAGAGATAGAAATAAGCTAATAATGGATGCGAAGATTATTTATTATAACTCTTCTCATAATTACATAATGAGAACAATAATGTAATTTTATATCAATTCTTTCTGCAAAAATATTCTAAATTTCCTAGAGGTATGAATGTGGGTATAATAATTAGGACCTTAATTCATAAATAATACAATTCCATTTCTATTGCGGAAAATACATACATTAAGTTAGAGTTGATTTTATTAAGTATGAATGTGAGCGTGAATTGAATGACTAGCTCAATTCAGTTCCTAAAATGTAGTCTATCTATTCACTATTGACAGTTGACATTATGTTTTGATCAAATACAACTTCTCCGCACATGAGTGAGATTGATAAACTTCTATTAGCGAGTGAATAGTGACAATTGTGACCAGTGAATGACCCTCATGTGTGAGTGACAGTGTGTGCTTGAGTGCAGAATAATGTTGCCGAGAGTAGCCAACTCCCAAAGGAGCAGTGAGGCTTCCTATTGCGGAAGCACAGTGCTGTCATTATATTGAAACTAGACAGACCAAGGCACAGCTTGTTATAGGAAGCACTTCAACAAATTGAAGAAACTATCGTGCTGAACTCTAGATTTGTGTGTTCGTGTGTGGATTCAAGCATTCAACTATTCAAGAGCTTGGGAATTGGATAGTTGAATTATCTTACTTCGTATTTGGAATACTATTGTGGACTGATCGATTGACGATCAGTCAATTCCAGTCGATTCCATTGAAATGGAATATGAGATACAGTGTCAGTATAAGTTTGAAACAAATATCAATGAGAAAGAAGTTCAACATCAACTATGTATTCGACGTACAGTATTTCATAAGAAATTGTGTGAAAAATTTGGTGAATTGCTCCATTTGGAATATCCTATAGCTCTAAATTCAAAATTTTTAAATTCTGGACTATAAATTCTTGATTGAAGTGCTGCAAAAAATATAACCTAGTTTTGAACTTATTAAACAAAATTTTAAATAAAGACGTCTTGGACAATAGTGTTGTTTCAACCAATAAGTTTACTTGTTTCTGTAAAATGAATAAATAAACATTGGGTGTGAAATTTAATAATTGTTACCTACTTATAGTCTATCCAAGCAAAGAAGAAATTCTGGAAATATGAAAAAATGACTGGAACCATTAATGGTTCAAAAATTATACTTTTGGTCTCAAATTTTAGGAAACATTCTACTGTACAATTTAAGACCAAACTTATTATTTTTAAACCAATATTGATTGACTAAGCTGGAGTCATTTTTCAATCTTGCCAGAATGTCTTTACTTCTTTGCTTGGACAGACGATAAGTACTTACTTAATCGGTATCTTAATACGTCCAAAACCTATCAAGTTCAAACTATTTTGTTTTAGAAGAATTATGAAACTTTTTAACCGGAAAAGATTAAATTATAACCGAGTAGTGCTCATTCTATTAATTCAATTTACCAACAAATTTCGTCTGGAAAAAATTCAGTTCAAGTCAGTATTCCTAAACAGAGGCCTCAGTATCATCTTCACTGAAAATCAGAGTTGAAACTCACATTGGAATGGAGAATAAAAAAAGGCCGAAAGCTTCAAAACATTTGAGAATAAGAATGAGAGTGAAGAGAAAAGTTGGTAGGGTTGCAATTAACCACAGATAGGGAAAAGTCTCATTAAAAGTATTAAAAGTACCCTCCTGGTCTGGCACTCTTTCCAAGCATCTCGCATCATCACGACAATCTCTCCCTACTCATCTTCCTCCCTCTTATTTTTTCTCCATCTTCTTCTTCTTCTCCTCCTCCTCCTCTCTAGCTCATCTTCTTCTTTCTACTCCCTTCCTCTTCTTATAATTTTTTCTCCATATTCCCCCTTCTCCCAGCTTCTACATTGAGATTTCCATTCCTCCACAACTTATCATTTTCCATGAAGAATCTTGTATCGACCAGTGGTGCTGACTCGACACAACTTGCCAGGGATCTAATTAAAGAGCAGGCGGGATGCCCCACTGCTGTTACCAACCTACAAAATTCCAATATCAAGGTTTTATGAAATCCAGCAAGTTTTTCTCGCAAGAAGCTTAGCTAAAAAATATCCAGTCTAGCAATGAAAGTTTTCAACCAAGAGGAAAGGGGTTATCTCCAAGTAGTCGAGTAATTACAGAATTTGAAGTAAAAAGTCACAATTTTTGTGATTGAAAACAACGATATAGAACCTTGTAACTAATCAGACTGATTATACAGTCTATATAACTGTAACCTATCGGCTAATCATTGAGGGAGGTTTGGGTTACAAAATACATTGAGTGGAACAAACCCAATGGTTTTATACTCTAATGAATTTCATGTATGTTAATAATAATATCATTAAAACATTTGAAAAGAGCTTTGGTCATTTCTGCATGTTAACATACGAGTATCATACATTCATTCATTTATGAATTGTAAGGTCATTTCTGGGTCATTGGACATTTCGGCATGTATGATAACATATTAACATTCATTGTTTCATTTATTCTCAGGGATCTCAGTTTACTTATGCATGAAGATATTAGTATTACATTCGATGTAATGATTGCGATTGTACTAAATAAAAATGGGAAGTTTTAAAAACCACATTCCATTTTCAAATGGCATTCCTTAGAAAAAAATAAACACAAAAAACCTTTCCACGAACAATTCAAAAATAAAACTTTATTAATTGTGGTTCTTCAAAAAACATAGGCTACTTGAAAATCTCAGATAAAATAGAATTGATACAAGAAACCAATCACCAATTACCAGAAAAGGTTCAGTGAATAACTTGTCGATGGTAACATCAAATCTCGTTCGTTTCCAATCTTTTTGTAATCAAGTACTGAAATAATGCGTGCATCAAAGAATATAGAACAATTTGGTTGGCCTAAGGAAGATCTAATACCAGAAACTGTCAACAGCTAAATGCGCACGCCAGACAAATAATTGACTTTCGATTAATTACAATTCTCAAAAACCCTCGACAAAGCCTCACTTCGTACCTGATTGCCTTTCAGAAAGGTCTCAACTAGATTGCAGCCAGGTGAACACTTATAAGACTAAATAAGGGCAGGTACAGAGTAACAGTGATATTGATGTTATGGTATCATAAATAGATGAGAAGGCTGTGATAGCCACAGCTATCGGAAAACGCAGTAAAGGGTCGCGTGGGAAGGCATGGCTGCTTTACACAGTCGACTGGCTATAATCTGTCCAAGCAAAGAAGACATTCTGGCAAGATGGGAAAATGACTCCAGCACGGCCAATATTGGTTAAATAATTATAAATTTAGTCTCAAATTGTAAGAAATATTCCGTTCTACAATTTGAGACCAAATTTGTAATTTTTGAACCAATATTGACCGAACAGGAGTCATTTTATCATCTTGCCAGAATGTCTCCTTTGCTTGGACAGACTATAGGCGCACTATAAAGTGCACTGTTGAAAGACACCTCCAGTGGCGACGAGGTCTTGTCTATTCCAAGGCACAGCTTTCCAGTCGGTTACTCCAGTGACGTCACAGCTCCCTTCAACAACATTCGCCCGCCAACCAGCGACCCGCAACCCGCACAACTCGCGCGTCATTTACCCCCCTTATTCAACACTGTTATTCAATAGTTCTGTTATCCAACAGTATTAAATTAATTGGTTTTGAGGATCAGAAAATTTATGTAAATTGCATAGCTTTTGAATATTCTATTTTTGGAAGTTATAGTAGCTTAATTTAATTTAAACTTAATCAGTTATCCAATAGGGCTTTGGGCTTCATTTGAGACAAACTGGGTCCAAACTTTCAATGGATCTATAACATGCAGGGGCAATATTTTTCCTGATTATGTTTTAGTAGTATTTTTGGTGTTACTTAAATATTATTAAAATTTTACATTTATATTCCAACTCAGCTATACAGTTGGAAAAGTAAGAGATTTTCAACAGTTTTAAAAATAAGAGGAACCCCCTACCCTTTCCTTCAACCATCTTACACATATTAATAATAACCTTGTACCAAGAGTTCACTGCTCAGTCTGAAGAGCCATACAACAGGCCGAAACTTGAAATACTATAGTGTAAGTAAAACAGATTCCTATTTAAAAGTCTTGCTTCATATCAGTTCAAAATAAGAGAGCTAATTTCAAATATACATTATTTTAATGGTCACGGTTTCAATAACTCACAAGTAGCCTACAGGAATTGGATTATATTGAATTTTGAGAAGATGATTAAACTATGAATTAATCTCAATTTTTGGAGGGAGATCAAGCTTTGAATTGATTTGGTTGTACATTGATTGCCAACAATAACTTCACAAACATTTTTATTTCACACAAATACAAATAATCCTAACAATTTTTCCAATGATCAATTTTTAAATTGATGCTGGAAAATGTAGCAAAAATCTACATGCAAATCACAAACATATGAGGACATTTTTTATTCTACTCGCCCCTATTCGCCAATAGATGACTATAATTTGATGGAATGAGAGTTTCCCTAGGGGATTTCCATACCAACAGCCGATATGGTAGAAATCCAATCAATCTAAATGACAATACAATATTGGGCCCCGCAGTAATACCGTTGAAATGTCACCGCAAAACATCCAGTCTAAAAAATGATCGAGGAATGACTTTGAAACGTGCTGAATTTGACAAGTCACTTTCGTTTTTCAACCCTCTTACTTTCTAAACCCTCGACACATTCCCGTTACGCTGGCCAAAGACACCATGACTTTTATGTGATAGAGTCATGCGATATTTGCATTTCTGTACTTGAAAAAATTGGAGGTATTGAGGGCAGTGATGGGGGAATGAGAGGGGCAGAATGCAGATGCGGGCTCTCTTACGCTTCAAGTATCCATTTCGTTTGAATTGGTAGAGATCAAAGAAATTACTTGCCTCGAATACCAACAAACAGAATTCATCATTCAACTCCAAAATCACTATCTAGACTACTTCACAATACAACAAATCAATACTGTAGATCAGAGTGTGAGGGTTTTCGAATTTGTTACAAATTAATTAAAAATGATTAATCCAGGGTTTAGCATATCCAGCTTAAATCCAATCTAAGCTCACCATTTCTGTCACTTACAAATCCTTTCAAAGCAGTATCAACTATCAAGCAAAGGTATTTCCCATGTTTGCGTTTGTTTACCTGTAAAAAAGAAAAGGTGAATGTTATTAATTTGTTAATGATACAGGATAACATATTTTTAGTTCAGTAATAAATTGTCGACTCGGTTGAATTTCTATTACTGTTTTTATCACAATTTATTGATTGATGATAATCTGTAAATAATTTTCAGAGTGGCCTTTTTCCAAGCAAGAACGTAGAAATTTCAATTTAAAAACAGAACTCTTGATCTATACAAAACCACCTCAATGTATAGGAAGGAAAACTAGATCGAAATAACAAATAGAGGAGTGCATAAACCACAATACTATTCCAATATCTTATAATTTTGAAATTAGAATGTGAATGAGCTGATTTTTCAATTTATATACATAGTTAGCGAATATATCGTGAAAGATAAATAGCAATTTCTCAATACAATATTCAATATTAGTCTGTGTTTTTAACCAATATATGTTTAATTGTTTTAGTAAAATGAATAACTAACCAACTAAGTTACTTAATATGGTTACAGAATCCTACAATGTTTATAGGTTGGTTATATGTTCCTACAACAATGTTTTTATAAACCAAATGGCAAATTTCCACTACTCTAGAGTTAATAGACAATCAAAACATCAATCCCAGGATAGAAGGTGATGAAGGTGTCCAAACAGACTTTATGGTGTACACTACACTAGCAACACTGTAAAAGAATTCTACACGTGATAGTGAATGCGGGATGGCTTGGCTGGGAATATAAAAACGTGATGAAGGAGTGGGTGGGAGACGGGACCAGGAAATTTTCATGGAAATCGGTGGAAACTCCCGCCTGCACGCAATCCTATTTCAGCGTAGATTGCCGAACTTACTTCCGGGAAACCGGGCAAGATAAATCACTACAAAATACATGCTTACAAAAATGTTTCGGGGTCGGAAAACTGATCACATTCTGCAGCAGACTACTATGCTATCAAACACTATGAATTATTCAGTATTTTCAATAGAAGTTGAGGATTTAAAATGGATATTTGGAAAAATACCAGTTTGTAAGGTTGATTCTTATTCATATAGAGGAGAAACAGGTAAGTAGAAATTTGAATATTTTATACGATAAAATACGATTCAATCTGATGAAAGACGCTCAATTCAATTCAATACAAATTTGTGTTTGTGAAGTGTTTTATGGTACAATTTAATGATGCCTCTCAATCCTACCTTCCTGTATTGTTATGGATTCAATTGTATTACATACATAATATTAAATAGTCTTAATTTATAAAATTAATAAAAGCAATTGAACAGAGGACTATTGATCAGATCTTAAAGGAAGAAGGATCAATCTACCCCAACTATGTTTTTGCAACTTCAATAAAATATTGCATCACATTCAACTTACTTCTCCAATGTACTAGTTCCAAAATAAATCTTAATTTGAAAAATTAAAGTTTAATTCAAGCTTATCCAGGCTAAACTCAACTCAGCCCTACTTTATAGTTTAGTTGTTGACGGTTCTGTTGAGTAACAATGAAAAAGTAGGAACCCTCGTTATAATTTTTCGAAAAAAGGAACAAAAAACAGTAATAAAAAGACTGTTTTGGAAACAGAGGAAGAAAAGCGGCAAGCGATTTTCACCACAGGTGCAGAGGATTGGAAAAGGGAGTGATGCCTAATCCGGGTACGGAACAAAAGCAGTGGCAGAGAAAAAAGTAGAAAATAAACGCCGGAATCAAGAACCGAGTTTTCCAATTATCAATGTTTCTACTTGGAGAGCAAACTTCTTTTTTCCTCGGAAGGGTGGCTAGCGTGGAAAGCTCTCCCACACCCCTCAGCTTGGTTGTCCAGCAATAAGGACTTCCTACTATCGACATCGACGTTACAACAATCAAACAACACTCTGAATACACGATGAACTTCGAATGAAAGGGTTGTTTCTGATAATAACAATCTCGCTTCTATGTCATTGTCATAATATGAGCAAACAATTTATGACGATTTTTATTATCAGAGATACATTTTTATACATGTTTTTCCACAATTTTTCACTGTTATACAATTTCATTCTGAATAAAATTGAAAATTGAGTCCCTCATAAGAAACTCAATTCTCTTTCTCTGTGTTCAGCACACTTACAAACATTTGGAAATCGCGTATACGAACAATCAAAGTGCTCAATTTACGGAAACAATTAACAAATGTTAAAATACTATGCTGAATCTGTAGTAGTGTATACTATCGAGTGTTGAATATCAAATTTGAATATGGAATCAAATCCCCAATTGATTTAGGAAATCTTCAAAGATTACTGAAGTAGAAATGTACTTCATATGTTTAAATTGAATTAAATAGGTATAGGAGCACCAGCAAATTTTAATTACACAATTGATGATTTTCTCCAAGTCGAATTTGAAAACGTTTCATTAGTGAACTTTTAAAATCATATATTTTCAAACAATGGCTTCATGTTTTGCATATCTCGAGTGAACTTCTGAGTGGAAATCAGATCACAAGTGATGAATGACGCACGTTTAGCTAAATTGTACAAAAGTTTCGACCAGCAAGCCATTCCCACTCTTTCGCCGAGTGTCGAATGCAGTAAACAGCAATTAGTAGCAGCTCGCACAAGCACAGCTGTCAGAAGATGGCAACTCAACTAATTGCTAGAAGGCAGGTAGCCAGTTAGACAGCACAGCAGTGCTAAATCATGCTGCACGGTACTCTATTGGGGGCAGTTGGACATAGGTAACAGGACTCCCTAAATCTACAATGCTGCAAACTCACTCACACATACGTGAAGGGTGTAACATGGAACATAGGTAGCCGAATTATCCAAATGTACAATACAACGATTTAAATCAACTCAGAAAAAATGTGTATATTCTGCTTATTTCGCTATAACATCTAAACTGGAAAAGAATAATTATTGTCACAAAAATCATTAAAGCTTTCTACCATGTTCAAAATGTAAAGGATTTTATCCATTCTATACTATATTAATATGGCTGCAACATTATAGTGGATGGATTTCTCTTTTAAAAAATCCAATTTGCCAATTTATCAACAGTGACTTAAGCTGTGTGTCCGCGAATCGATTTTATTTTAATATGGTACCTTCAAGAAGATACAAATTCAAGACGAGTCGAATAAGATACAATACCTTTCGTTTTGATAGTTCAAATATCATCACGTATCATTCATATCACATACAAATTTAATACCTTATCATCACATCGAGTTCGATTCTTATTGAGTGTAACAAATTCAAAGGCAATTGAACTCTGGGTAAACAAGATTAGCAAAAAGAACATACATAGTAAATAGCAACAAACTCTCTCATACTTGGATTGTAGCAAGATTCCATGTTTTACACTCATACTGTGTATATGGCAACAATATATACACAAGGAATGTTGGGCTATAACAGAGTGGAACGATGATAGAAACTGCGGAGAAAGAAGTGATTTTCACACCGTCATCATTGCAATGGCATCTAACTGAGGGGTATGATGATAAAAGCGGGATAAGAAGTAGATATTAATATTTAAACGTAAGGAAAAGCGAACACGTACACGGTGTGTGAGTGTATTTGAGAGGGTAGGTGTAGTTTATTATGGAGAGAGACCGGCCTTGCAGTGAAAGGATGAAGGTTCCCGGTGAGGGTGGCTGTGGTGGGGTGGGGGTGTGGGGGGCTTTGTTTCGAGGGAGGTTGAGCATCGATCGACGCCTCTGACGTCACGGCGCGTTCTCGCCAATCTCGGCGCATCTACCCCACACCCTCCAGTCCTACTAGCGAGGCACAAAACGAAAATGCTTCCGATTCAACTGAACAGAACGTTAGCCGGCTACACTTTGCTTATACTGCATTACAACACAACCAACAACGCGCATTATACATATATTTGTACACAGTATATATTTATAGGTTTTGACGACATTTTATTGGAAGTCAGAAAAGATTTTCCACCTCCTGACTCCCTACTATAAGGAGCAGGCTGCCTCAAGTATGTCCAATCCGATACGGTGCTGCCTGTTGTAGAGGTATCCATCAACTGCATTCCCTCAATAAAATAAGATGTTGTTTCCTACTGGGGAGCCTTTTTGATGGGTGAATCTACCAATGAGCTGAGCGCACCACAATAAGCACAATGCTGGAGAGGCTGAGTTTATACCGTGGAAAACTTCACTGCAGAGTCAATGACCCTTTTTTCATTCAAGTATCAAAATCGATAACAGCAAAAGAAAGGATAATAGTTAGATAATCCAATAATAGAAATAAATTACCGTAGAATGGGGTAATTGCATCAAATTTGGTTATTTTGCGGCTCTTGAATTAAGTTGGATTTTAATTAGCTACAGAACATGAGATTTTCAACTAGCTGGAGATTCTGGAATGAATTTTACTATCACTGTAGGCCTAATCTATCTCCAATTTATAGAAAAAAACCTGAATATTACATAATATATGCTCGAATTTATGAAAACTATCATTTATTTCAATTTTCTAGTATTCAAATAAAAAACCTATTCTAGAAAATATTAATCCATCAAAAATTAATATTGCATTTGCACGCACCCGAATCTATAAATAGTACGATGCATGATGTCATTGAAACATTTCCGTGAAAATACTGCATCTATCAACAGCAAAATTCAAAGAAAATTATCGAAAAGATAAATTAAGGCGTGGAGAATCCACAAAACGATTTTATACGAGCTTCGCATGAAATGAAATACTATTTTTCGTTTCAATAAAAGTAAGTTCAACTCGAATTCATGGAATCCAATTCAGGAAAAAGCTTTGGACCACCTGAGACTTCCGAGAATAAAAGGATAATAAAGTAGGGAAAGACGACAATATCCCATAATCCGAAGAGAGGATTCGCCCTTCAAAGTAGGACATACAGAAGTAAAATCTTCCAAACCTAAATATTCTTCCTTCCTCATCCAACTTCTAAAGACTGACTGTATCGAGTTCCTATGGCTACATTATTGAATAAATTTGATATATTTCTAAGAAAAGTAGACAATTTAACTATTTTCAATCTTGAAGCAATGGAAAAATGTGATTGAATGGCACAGACGAACAATTGAGAAAATTTTATTCAATTCAACAACTTTTAACCTTCAATTATAATATTTTATGCTTATGGAACAGTTCCAAGTTTTGTGCACAATAGTTAAGATTATGATAACCCATGAGAGCTGTCAATCATAATATTATGTACAGTTCCTATTATCAGTGCAAGGCGTGAGTATAAAAAACTGAACTCAACCTAGATCCTGAATATCAAGTTCAAAACAATTCAAATTAATTTGTAATTTTCAATTGCGATTCATTGAATGTAATGGGTTCATTAGCAGTAATGACATAATCCAGAAAAATATCAACAATAAATCACTAGAGAAAATGACACGAAACTCTGAAAAAATTATAATAGAAATTAATCTCCAGAAGAAATCACAGAAGAATCTCCAAGAGATAGGAAACAATTAAATAATGAATAAAGAATAATAAGAAGAACTTATAGTGTTTAGAATTTCTTATTCGTGTAGTTTTTTCAAGTATTATTAGGCACTGAAGATTCATTTCAACATTTGAATTACAACTTAACCAAGGTTATCAAGAAGAATAAAATAAATAGAAAGAGCCATTACAATCATCTATCAAAAATACAGTAAAGTTCTATAAAAACGATTGCTAAGATTTCTCAATTCCAATTTATAAAATAATAATGATAATAAATGTACCCCATTTATTTTTTAAACAAATGGTAAATTTTAGTAATGATCATTCCGTAATTAATTTCCAACCTTCAAATACAATATATTTCTAAGTAGGTAAGAAAGTCGTTCAAAACTTCTTCTGAAAATAATCATAATTGGACTATTGAGTAAGGGTTTTTCATTGTAGAAGAAAGTAAACCAGATTGGGCGACCTAACTAAATATTCCAAAGAGAAAAATCATTTGAAACACTTGATACAAAAACTCAAGTACATGTTGATTTATTTCAGTACAATGATGAATCATTCTCTGTATCCTAATAAATTAGTACAAAATAATAAATAATTGGATTGAGTCACATGTCAACAGCACATTTGATTTGCCTTATTCAAAATTCAACAGCAAGAAAACGTGGGTAGTTTTGGAGCATATCACAGAAGTGAATCCATAATAGATACTGTGTATATGGACTTTATTAAGCGGCGGCGAGTTGCTTAGTCACATGACCCTGAAAAAAGACTTAGCACACGGTAAGGGTAGCAAGGAAAGAGGAGAGAAGATAGAAAAGAAGATGAAAGAGAAGAGAACATAGAAGAGGAAAGAAGAGAAGATAGTAGAGGAAAGATAGGAAGATTGTAGAGGAGAGAAGATAAGAGTAGAGAAAACCAGAGCAAAGCAGAGAGCGATACTTTAATTAACAGGGATGGTATAGTTTGTGCAAGTAAAGAAGAAATTCTGGCAAGGTGGGAAAATGACTCCAGCTCGGTCAATATTGGTACAAAAAATGTAAATTTGTTCTTAAATTATAGGAATTATTTTGATCTACAATTTGGGACCAAATTTATAATTTTTGAACAAATATTGATTGTGCTGGAGTCATTTTCCCATATTGCCAGAATGTCTTCTATGCTTGAATAGACTATACAGACAGACCACCTTCTCCAAAGGCACAAACCCACAAGCTTTTCACAAGATCTACCTCCTAGCTCTAAAGCAACTGGCTCGATCTGCTTGCATCCCTACCTACACATGATATATTATTTATTAAGCTCAACTCCATCATTGGGCATACTGCGTCTGATATCAGCGCTCAACTTTGTCGAATTTGAGATATGAAACAAAAATTGAAGTGGTATCCAACCAGAATTTCAATGTATGGCTTCTAGAAAACTCTACGCAGAAATCTAATAAACTTTCCACGCAATTTCAAATCCAGAGATAATATGTATTTCATAAAGGTAGGAATATTTTTAATATCTTGAATAAAATATAGTCTTATTTGTCAATTTACATGTAGGCTACGTCTGAACCTGAAAAATTCAATCCAATGTAATTTTTTTTACATCAATACATTTTTCATCCATTGGTACATACGCTACTGGAATTATTTAGATCTCTGTCAATGGTTCGGTTATTAAACACATACATGATACATGATTTCTGATTTGTTTCAAATGTAAATCCCATTATCAAAAATATTCCCTCTCAGTTACAGTTACAGCAATACAGTTACCTTCCAAAAAATGCAGATTTTCAATTTCCTGCGCATGAAATCAATTACAAATCAGATACGATCTTCAGCAAAATCAAATACTAGCAAATTTCCTATCTTTTCGTGTTATTTTTCAAACTTTTAAGGTTGATTTTACCAATATTTCAACAGAGAATTTTTCAAGTCAACGAAAGAGGACCAATTATCAATACATCATTTGTTACTGATTACTGATATCAAACCAATTTGAATAGGCTGACTAGAGAGAGTAAAAGACGTGAAGACAGCTACTAAATAAAATTGGAGATCGGCTATGAACAGAATTTTACATTGTTCAGCAATATTCCAAACATTTTTATGGAATACATAGAAGTAGCTCTGAATAAAATGAGAAAGTTCAACAATATTCGGTAATCTATGTGAAATGCCGTTCAAGACAAAACTTACTTTCTGAGAAACATGCAGTAACATCTTAGAACCCAACTAACGTTAGGATTTTGTGGGAGAGCAAAGGAATGGTTTCCGAAAAGGGACAACAGAGCTTTCAGCAGTTTCCAAACAAATGGAGGCTGGGACGGCTTTCACAACAAAAGCTTACAACTTCAATTTCCAGAACTGAGCAGTTGAAAGCATGACGAGCTTACAGATGCGGAACATTTTCTTGGAAAATGCATAGCTTTTAGGATACTATCTACATTCTGGAGTTTACTAATCTACAATAAAAGCAAACCCTACACAAGTATTGCTTCAACATTTCATGGCATTACAAGAGAGGTTACAAGGAAGTATGTACTTTATAATAATATATAAATTAAATGTATTGATACAATACAATTATTATACATAGGCAGTTGTTACAGTTAACAGTTACAGAATATTGGAGTGGATATTGGGAGTAGAAATAAACTCTATGAAATCAGAGCTCGATAAGATTATACTTATTATTATTATTATTTTAAGTTATAATTATCCAAAATTGAAAAATAAATCAAAATCAAACACCCTTTTAAAAAACTTTAGAATTATTAAAACACAAAGTGTGTTTTAATAATTTTAAAGCTTTCAAACACTCTTTGTGTTTTAATAATTTTAAAGTTTTTTAAAAGGGTGTTTGATTTTCATTTATTTTAAATAGCCCTAAGTTTTAAAGTTCAGTTATCCAAAATTATATTTAATAAAAAATCAATTAATATGTAAAGGACAATTACATTATAAATAATATTAATTAAATTGATATTAAATAATTTATATTAAAATTGAATAATTTGGCAAATTAATTAATTTATGTTTATTTATTATTAAAATTGAAATCAACTTCATGGTGTTGATTGAGGCACACAAATATACGATAACTGACATAACCATGCTCAGAAATCAGTCACAGTGTTCATAAAAATCAAATTATTTAGAGCGATCTCTTGTTTCAAGTAGGAGAATACTAAAGTGAATGAATGCTAATAATTTTATTAAAAAAGAAAAGTTTTAATTCAAGTTTCATGCTTGAAAAGATTACTTGAAAAACAAAAAATACATGATTATTATTATTATAAACCAGGAGACCCAGGTTTCTCGTGCAATTATCACATCTCTCATAGGCATATGTAATTTCTATATTAGAAATTCACAAATTACTCCTCCCAGAAATAGTGTTTCTATTCATCGTGCAATGTTCATCCAACTGCAACTCCAATAAGAAGTAGTGTTTAAAGGCTACATGTTTGCATGTTCACGTTCAACGTATCTCAATTTATCACCCATGTCCAATGATAGTCTCCATGCCATTATCATATTACTTTCAAAAATTAATATACTAAATGCATAACAGATATACCGTTACTTGGGCTGAAACTGCAATTGGTTGTTGGTTGGCTAAAAAGAGAATATAATAACATAATCGATTTGCTACTTTGAAGATTTTTATGACTTCAGTACATTACATTTTGTTTAAACCCGATTAAAGAACCGATCCAAATCCTATTTTGTAAGTATAAAACAATAAAATAATAGCAATGAAAACAATATAATAAAAACGATACTGTTACAGTAATGTAATAAAATAAACAATTACTATGTCAATAGAATTAAGTTGGTTCAAATAGAGAAAACTATTCTATAGCAGCCAGAGATAGGTCACAAAACTGAAGCTGGCCTCAAAACAATAGTCTGTCCAAGCAAAGAAGACCCTCTGGCAAGATGAGAAAATTACTCAATCTCGGTCAATTTTAGTTCAAAAATTATAAATTCAATTCCAAATTGTAGATCAGAATGTTTCCTACAATTTAAGACCACATTTATAATTCTTGACCTAATATTGACCAAGCTGGAGTCATTTTCCCATCTTGCCAGAGGGTATTCTTTGTATGGACAGATTAAAGCAACAATAACTTACTCGTTAATTCAGTTTGCTTATTTACTCGTTTTCCAAGAGCAATCGGTCAGGTTCCTGGAACAACCACGAATATTTGGGCGATAAAACAGTGAAGCGACTGGGTGAATGAAACACCTGTGAACGGCGCTCACTCACCACTAAATCACTCACTCACTCATTACTCACGCACCAATCAATCTGGCGAATGAATTAAACCTCACTTTGTCATGATTAATTTTCATTTCAGACGTCCAGTATGCATAAACTGGGCACTGATCGATGTGTTAGTTACATATTCCAGGGGGTCCAGACCACATTCGTTTCAGCACAAAACAAACGATCATAGCCTAAAAGCATGCCAATATTTTCAGCACATGTACATAGCGCAGTTCGGCAGTTGACACGCAAACTGTCATGAAAATTCAGGCGAAACTTCGGCATTGATTCGGTGAGAGGGCGCATAAATAAACAGAGAAAGCAAACAACATCACCCAGACGACTTTTCACGAAAATTATCTAGTTATGGCATAATATCGATTACTTTCTAATGTTGAAATTTTAGGTATCGATATTGTGAACATTAATCGATACAACGTAATCACGGAAGCTCCAAAAAGCATTATTTTTTATTATTCAAATACCACAAGGAAATTGGAATTCTTTGGAATTGCTATCGACAAAATAGAATCTCCCCCACTCTCAACATCCAAATTAATTTACAAAAATAGGTCAGTATTATGCGGATACAATGACCTGGATAGTGGGAAAGTCAATAAAATATAATCACATTTTCCTAGTTCGAGAGTTTTTTCGGTAGAATAAGTTTGCACCCGGCATAAACCAGGTATAGCTGACGCCAAATAGTTGGATGGTTTCATCTGTCTCTTCCTCTCTTGTACGTGATTTAACCTATTAACAGCTGATGTAAAGCTCTTTTTTTATTTCGATAAAATGATCTAGGCATAGCTAAATTATAGCATTAATTGACAACATCAGCTGTTGGAGTGAACAAGGAGCAATTCAATTGCGAATTCTAATCTCAGCCTACGGACCATAACATGAGCGGTAAAAATTAATGGAAAATAACTACTTTAGCTTTCAATCCTTGAAAATATTTAATTCCAACCATGGACCCATAATGAGCTATGGTTCACAATAAATCATGTCATTGAAAAATAGAAGAGATTACATATCACTGATCACATTGTATAAAATATTGAATCACGATTTAGACATTCCAAACATAATACAATTCCTAAATTTCTTTGTTCCGTTAAACAGGCATAGATTACTTATGCTCTTAGCTCTAAATAAAATAAACACGGTGCATCATGAACATTGTTTCATTCAGAGAACAATTAGACTTTATAATAAATTCAATCCGATCCTGGATCCATTCTCAGATAATTTGCTCAAATTTAGTAAAAAATGTTATGAAGCTCTTAATTTATAGATGTTCAAACTGTTTGTAGACCATAATTTCAATTTTTGGTTCAACTTATCTTGACTTCTCTTTCTAAAATATCTATATAAATGTAGTTCTATCTATAATGTACCTAGTCTCTACTTCATATGATAGTTATTTCACTTTACATATTATAAATTAATATTATTACCTATTATTTATTAATATCTAATTTTGTGTAATTCATTTATTCTTAATGAGGTTTGTTTTGGCTTAGAGCTGTAAACCACTCATTGTTGTATCACGTTTGAAATAAATAAATAAATTAATTAAAATCCTTATCGTCAAGTGATATGCAGTTTTTCTACAGGGGTATTCCAAACACTATGATTTTGCCAATTTTCAGGAACAAAATAATATAAGCTCTTTTGATGCATAAAAAATGCGCATTCCCGTCCATTAGAGCAGTAATTCCATAACTCGAAACCCTATGACGCGGGGCTTGTGCGAGTGTTATCAAAGCATTGCAGTTGTCCAGAACTGGTAATTATCCAGGTTTGTTCTAGCTGACGGAAGAGACCTGCTTTTGTTCGGCTAACACCAAGGTAAGTCCCATTAGATTTGGGATTTGCGGATAAAAGAGAGCACACAGCGCACACCCTGTATATATCGAATTGACGTCGGCACCTATTGTGAGGCAGAATTAGGTTTGGAGGCCGAACTGTATTGTTCTCAGTGGTATAGTTCGTGCAAGCTGAGAAGACACGCAGTTACAATACACTTAACGTTGCAACGGCGATTCTTCTCACAACGCACGAACCACAAACTCACTGTGCACTGCTTTCTACACCAAATCTAGTGGGATGGTGGATTGCAAGAAATACATTCGAGCATCTACGTCAAATGGATTCTGCTAGAACAATACACCTCGCACACATGTAGATTTATCTCCAAGCAGGAAAAACTGTGTTATTTGCTACCTGAACAGCTACTACGGAAAAGTGGAAACAAAATTGACATTATTTATGACTATTTATCCAAAGCCCTAGAGAAGATGAAATGAGAGTTGGAACAGCATACAAAGGTAAAATTGCAATTCAAAAGCTAGCATGAAAAAGGTAGCTAGATTTTCAGAAATACAACAATTTTTTAGCCTAATTCAACAGATGCAAATTACGATAAGGCAATAAATTTGTTTCCAAAGTCCAAGTAGGCCTATAGCAGACACCAGCTAAGTTGGCGAATGAGCTTCAAAAAATATATAAAACTTGACCGGTATAATAGGACATTTTTAGCCTGATTCCACAGATTCGAAAACAGTAATTGCTCCGAAAAGATCTTCTCCAAGCATAGTAGACACCACACACCACGTCAGTATGTCTATCACCAGGCGAATGACTATTAAGTGCTCAGCTCTGCCAGGACAGTCGGACGGCGAGTAGTCTACGAGGGTGACCTCAGCTTAACTGTTACGTTTCAGCAGACCACTCTTACTTAGACTGTCCTGACATGCCATTTCTAGGATTTCAAGTTTGGAATTGAAAAGCTATTTTTATAAATGTGTAAAGTAGCAGAAAGCATACTTTTATAGCAAAGCAAAAAGAGATTTTCACATTACAATTTAATAGAGGCTTGAAGCAGCTTATGAAAGTTTGTTTGTTTCTGAGGTTGAAGCCCACATGAGCTAATAGACTTGTGCGTGAGCGATGATATGAATGATGATGAGAGATGGCGACGTTACGTAGTCGGGACCAACGGCTTATTGTCTCCTCCGAAAGACGGGATATTTATGTAATTGTGCTGTGGCCGAAGAATTGTTCCCAGATTGAGACTCAAAACAGGGTCCACCTGGTTATCAGACCGGCGCGTTATCACTTCCTCCAAAGAGTCACCTACGAGGTCTTTGTAACGAAATCCAATAAGAATAAATTATAGAACTTCCATCAGGTTTCGGGGTTTATCCCGGAAACTACTCAGCTTTTACTTCTATGAAGACACTATAGTGAAGTTACTGTTTATTTGAAAAAAATGAATTCAAGCTGAAACAGTAGGCTATCAATTTTCAATTTTTGACAATAATTTACAGGGTAACTTATAAGATTTTCTAAAAGGCCTACCTTAAAAAAAGTATAAGCGTGTTAAAAATATGAATGGTTCAATACAGTAATAATCCTATTAAGCTCTATTTGGACTATTCTTTTTTCTGGTAAGCGGCATCTGCAGATCCAGTCAATGTAAGTTTCATGTATAGCACTTCACCTGTTTCGTGGGTCCGTAGATCGTCCTTTTTGCAGAAACTGAACGCAAAATTAGAGTTTCTGATTGCCTGGACATTTTGGAATAGTTCAAATGATGTTAGTCTACAAAAAATACAATAAACCAATAGAGCAGTACCACTTCAACTAACGAGCATAACTTAGTTGAGTTAACCCTCATTCAACATGATGTTAAGAGTTAAGTTATTCTATACTATAAAAGACAACAAAGAGCAACATTTTATCAATTTACGAGCATAACATAACCCTCATTCAACATGATGTTAGTCTACAAAAAATACACCAAGCCAAAAAAGCAGTAGGCCTACCATATCAACTAACAAGTTAACCCTCATTCAACATGAAAATATTATGACAATTTAGAAATTTACAACCAAGCACGTAAACAAACTAGCACCACAGAAACAATACTGATAATCATCCAACAATAATTGAATATGAATGTGATAACTAATACCAATTTTCTTAGCAAATGTAGGTATTTACTAAGGTTACAAGGTCTGCAGAACAATTAGCAGAAGGCCTATTTAATCACACTCAAGTTTGGTTCAAATGAGTGATTTATGGAATAATACTATTGAGAGGATTACGATTTACCTGTTTAATAATGAGTATTGATTACTATCATTCAATAATGGATAAAAATGAATTAAATCTTACCTGTTAATCGGTCTGGGCAGAAGACCTTTAAATCATTGTGAACAATATTCAACTACACAAGAATGGTTCCACAACTATTTAAGCACTAAAAATTTGTACGTAGCACTAACCATTAAACACAACACAATGCTAATTAAAAACTAAATTAACTTTAAAAACATTTTTCAAAACACAAATAGACATTACTTTTGGATCTTTGCAGAGCCACTGCTGCCCTCATGATAACCACTTTCGCACTCTGCTGCAGTCGACATTTTATTGAACCGTCAGAGTTTTGTCATCATTTTAGAATTCTTGGAAAATAAAATATAATATAAATAAAATTCTCATTGGTAAAAATAAATACGACTGAGAAAATTCCTCAACAGTAAGATTTTCTTATCTAAATCACAGAAAACTCCATCTTTGGATGGCAATTGAAGACCTTATTTTCATTGAAGATTCAGAAATCCACAAGGCAGTGACAGCCGTATTAATTTTCAAATGAAGCCCGCGGAGTTTATCACCACGGGATTCGGACCGCCTCAGTAGTATTAATTTGCATTATTTTTTTGTATTATACAATAAAACAATGAAGAAGTTTGAATGAGAATACCATGAAAGAGGAGATTTGAATTAGAATATGTAATAAGGCCTACTCTTGAGAGCTTATTATGCTGATTAGACTATAAGAATTCTTCCTAGTTGGAATATTGGGGTTCCAACCCCAACACAATTTTACAGTTCTATATTTGAAGTGTATCAAGAACAGTAATAAAATTAATTTCACCGTAAATCGTTTTATCCTCTTCAGAAGTAGACTACGTATATTTAGATCAAAAACCTCTTGCAATCGTTTTCTACTGCTGTGGATAGGCTACCTACGCAGATTCTTTGTTCATACTGGCAGAAAAATTACTTTGAAGCAGCTTTTAATTTACTTTTTTGCTGCATTATTTTGAATTATTATAATTTTATAACATTATTTTGTTATAATTTCATGTGATAACAGCGGTAATGCCGGTAATTTAATCAATTGGCATATTTTTTCAGTGCCTACCCAAATGATAAATCAATTGATGTTGCTTACCGCCTTTCCATGACAAAATACTTACCGTATTAACACTTTATGATGAAAGATTTGTATTCCACAGAACAGTAAATTTTGTAAATAACTTTGGTACTTTTTTGCACAATAAAGTGGGATGCATTTCAGGAGGAGAGGATGAAGCTACTCTTCAGTAATGTGATGCATCCCACTTCACTGTGCCAAAAAAGTCACTTAAGTGATTTACAAAATTTACTGTAAAATACAAATCGCCTTTTATCATAAAGATAAATTAATATGAATTCGAGACCGCAGGCCTTATAAATTAATTAAAAAAAGATCTTAATGAATGAATGACAAATAAAAAAATAAACACAACATAAAAAGCAATAAAGAACAGTCATGGAGAACCTATAATAAGAAAAAGCGTATAAATGTTGTCAATTCTAATATATTTATATAAAAAACATCCAATTTTTTGAATTCTCTAGTTTGATCAATGAATTCCTGCAGAATTCAATGTCTTTGTGTCATTCTCCCAAATCTAGTATCATAGCCATGATGTGTCCATACCCATCTATCATTTCTCAATGAAATGATATATGGTTATAATGTGTCTCATTCCGCAGTTCTTCCACAGGTTAATTCCTAATATACATAATTATATCGATGATCATTATCTTCCACGTCTTTTCCCAAAATCACTTTTGTGGGAAGTGTGCCTGGCAGGATTAACCGACTGTCTTGATAACTAAGCTAAGAATCAGTGGCAATGTATTGGCGTCGCTTCTCAGCTTGCGCGGACGGGAAACTGAAGCAACGCGAGCAGCGCACTCCGTGTGCAAAACGTTTACTACTCTGATAATGCTGAATTTTTATTATTTTATTCTTGTTTGCATACAAACGTTGCAATTGTTGTTTCAATTATTACAACGTTTGGTAGCTCTGTCATTTAAAACATGGAAAGAAGGATCCAGGATTAGTTCATATTACTAAAATTAGAGAAAGCACTGGTTGAATCTCCAGCCAACTTCATTTGCCCTATATTTGAATTGGAAATTGAACTATAATTTAAAATTTGAAAAGAAAACTTAAAATCCCTTTCTGCACCATAATTATTCATGACTAAAAGGGTTGATTGATCTTCAATTGAGAAGACATTCAATGGCTATTTATCTATAATTGCCTCTGCAATGACACTTTACTAGATTGGATCTTTTATAAAGGAACAAATATTCTATTCTTATAATTTAACTGATTCAAACTACATGGAATATTGGAAATAGTTTTTCTGACTTGAATTATTTAAAATGACATGTGATACATAGAAGTGAACTACTTCAGGATTTATAATTAATAACTATATCATTCATGGAAAAATTGTATGAAACGAAATTTAGATAAATGTAGATTATATCGAAAAGTAATAATTACTCAATATTCAAATAGGAATACAGGTTCAATAAAATCAGGTTGAGGAAAAGGAAAAGTTATAAAATATAAATATATATTTATTGTGTATTCGAATAATTTACCACTCACAACTCCGATACTTAAATACTTGTCATAAAATTTCAATTGAGAATCAACTCTTCAGTAGAAAATAAAGAATAATTTGACAAAGAAAGCTTTACAACAGGTAATCAATTTGATGGAACAGTTTAAATAACACTATTTTTAATCAGCTCTATACAAAAACAACTATTATTACAAATATCAACAAGAAGATCATGAGAGTATAGAACCATTGTGCGAAGAGATGGCTTTTATTTTTGTGCCCAGTTTAATGAATGAAAATCCCAAAAAAGAATTTTAATATTCACATAACATATTACTTTTAGAATATAAAGTCTCCAATTCACTCGCTTACAATAACCATGAAGATTATGTACAGAGTTTTGCTTCTAAAACGAAACGTTTTGAAAATGATTGTTTGACAGGTAATGTTGTTCGACGATTGACATACTTTAAGATGTTCTAATCATAAATGATGTCGTAGAAAATTAATTAAATGCAAGATTAAAAAAGTACTTGGAATGTACATTGACATGTGACATTTCTGCATTAGCGTTTTTGTTTATAACAACGCGAGAAAAATTAGGTTCGTTTACTTAAAAAACATTGATGGAAAACGTATAGGGACTTAAACATAATTAATGGTGACAAACCTCCCTTCATTCCCTACCCATTCATGTTAAATAAAATATATACACTAAAAACTATCTAGTAACAGGCAATTATCAACAAGGGGAAGACGGCAGTCAGTTGTACTGTTCGGGCAGGACGTAGGAGATGTCGTCCCATGGGTGTCTGTACAGGCCTTGTTTCAGTCTCTTCTGGTCCATGTAGTGTCCTACAACACAAAACAACAAATTTAGAAAACTCACGTTGATGGGATTTTAATTCACAGATCTAACATGCATATTTGATCAGAGATTTGTGATCAGTCATACCTAATTTTTTATAAATTATACTAAACTCGGATTAAACATATATGAACATGAGACTAGCCTGAGTGAATACAATCGTTTAATGAATTCACAGTGCTAACATGAATATTTTATCATATCATAGATAAGTCATCAACTTTATTCATGTGTAACATTATTCATTGTTAATGAATTACACTAAAATTTTATTAGACCCATATGCAAATGAGACTTATTTGATTGAATACACTCGTTTAATAATATTGAAACTCTCAGATGAGATCTGTACATTTACACGTCAAAAAAGGGTATTAATATATTACAATAATAGATATATGTTTCGGTTTTGAAATTAGACTAAAATGTACAATTTAGTCTTCATAATAGCCATAAATGTACGCGTATGTTATGTCATACTCATATTAATTTATGAATATCATGAAGATTATAATAAACATGAATACTCAATAAAATATGGTTGGCATCAAGATTCACTAAGATGGAGTTCTATACAACCTCCACGACAGAAACCCAATCTCTTACCCAATTTACAAAATTTCAATAGCTATTCTTTTCAAGTTTCTCATAAAGAAATATAGAATCAAAAGAAATTAACGTACCAATGAAACCGATACTTCTTCCAAGGACGAATAAACTGTTGATTGAGCCCATGTCAATGTACTCCTGGGCTTCTTCCCTGGAAATTGGAAAATAATTTTTGAATATAATGTAACACACCAACAAATCTCTTTAAATTGAGATTGCAGTTTTTACAATCATATCTTTATTGATACTACAATACTTGAATAGTAGAATTTAATCATTGTGAGTAAGGATTCAGATTCATTTACTTTATTTATGTAAATTACAAAATACATCGGCTCAAATGTTATATTATGCAAATTAAAAATGATACTAATTACATCGCTTGCTTTAATAACTAAGTATAGACTATGGAAACTTACGAAAATGATTCAAATGAAGGATTCAATAATTATGTTGACGGTAATATAACTGATGCTGTAATCACATAAAAAGGCGGAATTTGGACATGTTAATTTCCATTCTTGGAGAGGAATGCTAAAGAACATACCTCCCATTAACAAACCATGAGTGTCTGATACAACCAAGGATATGAGAAGTGGATCGTTGATAACATAACCTTCAGGCCATTTCAAATACTGTATTTCTCAAAATTTGGAAAAGAGATGTTTGGGATGGGCCATCTTGCCCCTCTTTCCAGAGTTCAGAGTAGACTTAATATTTCAATAAGAAACTAAAATTTAATATTTCAATAAAAAACTAAAATTTAATATTTCAATAAAAAACTAAAATTTAATATTTCAATAAAATTTAGTTGAAAGGCAATAAACTAAGTCGAATCATACCTTGTAAAGCTGCCACTGTTTCTGAGCAGATCACAGAACGAGACTGCAATAACACCATCCACGTTCAGGATGAGGTTAGGTTTCTTGGAGGTGGTGATCTTTTCGACTTCAAGGGCGTAGTTGAGCAGGGGGGTGGCGGGGAATGTGGAGAGCACAAACTCCTTGATGATTTTCACCCTCATGTCGGGGTTGTTGATCGACTTGACTCTGTGGCCGATACCCATGATGAGCTGGCCCTTCTTCCTCATTGTGTTGACAAAGTCCATGGGGATGAGACCGCTGTCGTAGGCCTCGCTGAACTGTTTGGCGGCTCCGTCCAGGGCACCTCCGAATCTGTCTCCCTGACAAATTCAAACACGATTTCATTAGATTTAAATAAAGTTTGGAAGTTTCTCGAAAAATACGATAGATTGGGATGAAAATAAAGAACTACAATGTAACTGAACAACTAATAATAACTTCAATTACACCAATTCCAATTCAATAAAAATGCTAAAAAACACTCATTGTAAACGAAGCTCAATTAAAACAAATGACTATGTTGTCTATCTATACCAGTGTTTTTTTTTAATAGAATTTCCAAGCTTATTTACTGCCGAAAAATCAATCGATTCACAAGTCCCAAATTTAGGTCATTATAATTACCAAGAAAAGAGAACTATTTCATGAATTCAACTTACAATATTTTAAAATATCTAATCTATGTTAAAATGCACAGAGAATAATTAAGAAATGCAATCATAATCTTTTTAAGATGGCGACAATTCATGAGAGTTTCTAGTAAACTTGCAGTAAAGTTTTATTGGTTCTCATCTATATTTAAAGAAGCTTGTAACTTTTATGGAGCACCCGCCTTGGTTTATAGGTTTAGGTACTTTTCAGCATTATTTACACATTTATACAAACGAGTGAAATCTGGAGGAAAAATAGGCATAGCCTGTACTATTCCTCTCCCGAATTTTTTGATAAAGACAATGATTTCCGGAATAAGGTTACGAGATTGTATTACTGCTTGAACACATGATTTTGAAACAAGTTTGAAACTGCAATAAAACGCCCTTCTTAATTTTATCAATAGGTTCAGACATTATTATTGACCTCATACTTTTTCAAATGAAAGAAAATAAAGAAGCACTCACGCTAACAAACCTAAATCACCAAGTAAACAATACAATACGATGCAGATAAACTCATCCAATTAAAGAAATAACAATAAAATTATGAACTTACAATAGTGAGCAGACCAGATACGAGTGACGAGACGAGATCTTTGCCGGCACGGGCGCAGACAATGGTGTTGTGCGCACCGGACACGGCCGGACCGTGATCAGCTGTCACCATCAGACACATCTCGAAGAACTTGCACACGTACTGGGGCAGCGAGCGCTGGAACCAGAGCAGCGAGATGACACCGCCAATGCCCATGTTCTGCTTCAGCACGTCGCTGATTGGCATGCCTGCGTACAACAGCTCCTGGCCTCGCTCGTCACAGATCGAAGTCATAAATGAGGCCGGCTTACGGATCAGACCCAGCTCCTGTAGACGAAAAGTGCTTTTTCAGTTTTAAAACAATATTAGCTATTGTATCTATAATGAAAGTTATATTATATAACTAAGATATAATTTGAAAAATATATATTAAAATTATAATATATTTTTTACTTCAGAATTTCAAGTGAAAATTGATACTTTCCATTCATCTGATATATTTGTGATGCTGTTTCATATTTAATAAAACCTCATAAATTCTAAATTGATTGATTATGGTTTTCGATTTTTAAGAGTGGAAATTTGTGAGTACCGTAATGAAAGTGAATTTGATGAACATAACCTTAATTTAAAATATTTCCATTAAATTTTGAAAATAAGTCGTCTTATCCATAAATTATTGCATTTTCTCAAATAAATGAATAAATTGATAATATGAACAGAAAATGGATTCAAAATAATCAAGTAATTAAAAAATGCCATTCAGAATTAAACAAGCAAACTGAAATTTGTTATTTCATTTCAATATCACAAAGAAAACCCTCATCGAATTAGGAGCCATTAAACGAAGTTGAAATTCCAAAGACATACAGTAGAGTTAAATTTGTATTTCGATTACGCATCAGAACCAGTCCCTGAAATCGAAAGTAAAGCTCGTTCAGTTTTAAATCTCAACAAAAAGTTTAAATAAACAAGTAATTAAAAATTTGCTACTCGTGGTTGCTCACCGTATCAGATTTGGTTCATTAAATTTGATATACGATTAGATCAGTCGACATGGAGCACCAATGACCACAGCGTGCTTTAAAACCGTAAGGGTTTTAGGTTGATGCCCACATGGGCTTTTGGGCTTGTGCGTGGGTAATGGGAAGTATAATGATGAGAGATGAATGGACCTACTGCTTTAGGTGGGTTCCGAACCACCGGGAAGTGATTTTTGAGGCTCATAAACCGGAGGAACCAGTCACCAGTACAACAGTGGTGGAAGAGGCAAGTCTCTTATCTAATCTCACCGATTAGACATGCTCTCTACCACTGGGACAACCGCTTCTTACAATGAATCTATCCCTAATTCTTCCCAGCATATTATAAAGAGATAATTTTAAGAAATAATAATGAGAAGGTGCACTGACCCTAGCCCAGGAGTAGTCCATGGGCACGGTGGGCGGTGGAAGCTCGGGCTCGGGCACAATGACGCCGCTCTTCACCAGTTTGGCGTAGACGTCGTGAATGGCCTCGCCCAGGTTGTCGAAGGTGTTGGGCACCACGGCGCCGGCCTCCTTCAGCGCCTTGTTCTTCGCTGTCGCCGTCTCCATATCGGAGTTGGCGCACGAACCGGCGTGACCGAACTGCACCTCTGATGTGAACATGCCTGCAAAACGCAACAACGAAAACATTGTAGACATGTTTTTGAAATATGTATAGCAGACGCCAACCAAGGTGGAGGTTGCTATCAATACTGATCTGGATCAATAAAGTCAGCGAGCAGTATGCGAAAGCATTATTATTACCAAACAAATTACCAAGAGCCACTATATTATGTACAATTATTTGTCTAAAAAAATCAAATTAAATTGTTAAATGTGAATTACTAGTCTAAAATATGTTTCTTTTCCAATTTCAAGTCTTTCCGACAAATATTAAAATTGAGTTCATTAGTTTCTCTTGAGACCTCTTAACACGGCGGCTTTCTGATAAGCAGTAGTCATACAAAAGTCCAAAATTGATACGCAATTGTACAGGGAGGAAGCTCATTGACACAAACTATTCGCAACGTGGGGTTGCAAAGTGAGGTTAGCTCATTTGACAATGCCAAAAATTGGAGAAAAATAACTATTGGCTTCATGAAACTTGTTCTTATCATTACTTTGTATTCGTTAAACTTGATAAATACCTAAACTAAGTTTAAATTCTCTCAAAGTGATCAATCATTGAGAAATCGATCAGATTTTTTCTAGTATAACGAAGATCCATGAGGATTGCAAATATTTCATACCAACGAGCTTTTTTCCAGTATCAATTTTGGATTTTTGAATCACTACTGCGTATCAGAACGTCGCCGTGTAAAAAGATATTAAAGTGTGCAGTCGCTGTAGTCTCTCTCGACCAAAATTTTTCAAATGTTTGAGGGTACAATATTGAGATACATTTCTAAATCCAAATCATCAACTACTGATTATTGTGAAAATTGATTACCTGCGCAAGTACCAATGCACCATGCAACCAGCGGCTTGGTGAGCTTCTTGTTCTTAAGAGCAGCGCACACCTCATACTCCTCCACTCCTCCCACCTCTCCCAGCAGCACAATCATCTTGACCTGCGGGTCGGCCTGGTACCTGAGGATGTGGTCCATGAACGTGGTGCCCGGGTACCTGTCGCCTCCAATGGCCACGCCCTCGTACACACCGTTGGTCGCCTTTGATACGATGTTGTTCAGCTCGTTCGACATACCACCCGAACGTGAAACGTAGGCAACACTGGAAACAAAAACATTGGGATGATATAAGAATAAGGGAAATGAACGCCGTGGTTCAGACAAAGAAATATTGTATAATGTATGTGTACGGAGGAGAGTTGGAAAGAGAAGGAAGCTCCTTAATAAAAAGTGTGTATTTAAACCAATTTCTAATATTGGACTATAGTCTTGTTAAGCAAAGAAGACCAAAATGGCCAATTAAAGCGAGAGTGTGTACTAAATTCATGAAAATACCTCAAAACAATATGATTCGCCTTATTTAAGATAGTGCTAATAACATTTCTCAATAATTGGCTATTTTAAGAGCATTATAAGATAGCAAGGTTATTACAAGAAGGTTGTTCCATAACTGCCTGATTTTGGGCAAAATGAAAAACAGGTGGGGAGAGTAGAATTTGACGTAGTTCAGATCAGAAATTCTAGTGCAGTGAGCATGCGCTAATATTTTTTAGTGAGAATCATCATATGTTGTTGATCTGAACTACGTCATTTTTAGGATCCCCCACCACTTTTATAGTTCTCGAAAATCGGAACAACCTTGTTTTATAATAACCTTGATAAGATAGGTTATAATAAACAATATAATAATAAGCATAAGTTAAAGAAATAAAAAATAATAATGAACTGTTACTTTCGAGAGAGCTATCAAGTTCTCTTTTCAAGATTCGCTTGTTTCAAACATAAATCATATTGTCTGTATCTTCTTGAAAGGAGATTGAATGAAGCTTCTTCATGAAGATTTTAAACTGCACTCAAATCAAAATCTCGTCTATTTTCCACAATCAATAAACAGTGCATGAAAAAGAAATATTTCATTAGCCAATCATACAATCTAATAAATAAATACAGTACTAGACTTAATTTTTATTTATAATTATGTAATATGAATGAGAGCCAACACTATGGCCGGTGAGTAGTTTCGACTCAATAAATTGTTATTCATAAATCGAATCATTCCTATTCTGGAACAATCGGTCAGTGCTCCCTTATTAGAGAAATCTGTCCAATTCTAGACTAATGAAACAATATTACACAAATAGATTTATTCAAATTCTGGAATAATTGACCTCATACTATAGTGGAATCATTTCAATTCTGGATGGATGTAACAACTTTTTTTAGAATGAACGCTGACCTGCCAGGTCTGTAGAGCTTTGAGTGCAGGATGTTGTCCATCATGCCTCCGGTGTTTCCGATCTTGAGGCAGCCGGGCTTGATGCCTCCGACGGTGGCCGGCCCAATGATCGATACGCCCTTCTCCTTGGCGCTCAGAATCAGTTTACGTGTGAAGTTCTCCGGAATACCTTCGGCGATGATCGCTATTGTTTTGATCTGTTAAACAAAGAATAGGATCAGATAGCGGATAGAAACATAGAACAATAACAGAAACGATAAAAATAGATAATTAATGTAAAATAACAAAGGATAATAGATACGGGTTGAGAAAGATCTCTCATCCCTGTGCTGTCACGGCAGCCTATACCGGCATGAAAATATTGAAATGATACAAGGATAAGAATCAATCATCATTTTTCGGCTGTTGAATTTTATATAAAAAAAAACAAAAACACGTAGCGTTGATAACAGAACTATCGAAGTAAAGATTGGATTTAGCTTAGTATAGAATGGACCTATTCAGCCAAATAAAATATTGTAGAAATGATAAAAGTACAATTGGAGTATAAATCCAATTGACTTATGAACTTCAAAATTATCAAATACAGGTAACTGGGGGTTACTTTGGGACAGGTTTACTAGTTTTCAAAGATAATGTGAGAAACGAATCATTCAATCTCATATAATGGTCACAAAAGATAGCTACACATTTTGGCTATCTGATACGATGCCTCTATGGACCATATATGGAGATGTTATCTAATTATGAAACATAATATATGTCAAAGTCACAAAAAGTAATGCGGGGTAACTTTGGGAAAAACTCATTTTTCTTCTTTAAACGTATGTAGATTTATGACAACAACAATGTAGCCTATAAAATTGATAAATCATTTATTGCTATCTACCCAAAAAATTAGTGAAAGTTGGAAAATATAAGGATTGATTACTTTATAAAACAATTACAAAATTTGAGCATTGACTGAATTGGTTTCAAGCATGTTACAAAAGGAAAATTGGCTTTTTACACCTGAGGGTATACTTTCATACTATACTAAAGGGGTATATATAGGGACTATAGGAACTAAAAATGATAAAAAATGTTTTTCAATAGAAATAAAAATCGCTGTACCCTTTCCAAATTTTTTATTTACATGCTTCGACTACTCATAGTCATTTTCAAATCACTGAGGGAATTAAAAAACAGTGATAAAGTAGCCCTAAGATAAATTAAATGTGCATAGTTTTATACATTGGAGGTCTGCAGTTGAAAAAAACATGACAGTACACAAAATTTCCCATTTTCTCAATGAATTTATTAGAAAAAGTGAATTTTTAACGTTCATACAAAATTTCATGCACAAAAACCTGGAAATTTGTTCTAGAAAGATTGATGAACTATATTGTACTCAGGATGGTGTTTATATTTATGAGGAAAAACCAATTATGGATGTGGGTGACCCTTAATAATCATTTAGGGCTTAGTTGTGACTTTCTGACGGTTCGCAGTTGTCCCAAAGTTACCCCGCAACCTGCTGAAATCCTGGTTATATCTTTATAAAATGAGAATAAAACAATTTTTTCTAGTTTTTCTAACGCTAGATTGAAGTCAACAAATATATAGAAAGATCATAATAACCTTAGAAGTATATACCATAAAATGATCGATGGGCAATAGAAAGTTTCCAGATTTTCCACGATATTGAAAATATGAGTATTTTAAAGAATAGCTGAAACCGTAGTTTGTTTCACCCATAACTTCTGAGAAGTGGTCAAAAGATAACAGTACACCTAGAGCAACTGTTCTGACCGTTTCCAGACTCGTAGAAAGCATAACAACGGGGTAGTAATTGTAAAAATAGATGAAAAACCACTGTCCCAAAGTTACCCCGCGTGTCACAAAGTAGCCCCCACGTACGGTATTATAATTTTTCTCTTTTTTCAATTTGTATTTTCTACTAAAACCACAAGTTTCTAACTTACGCAAACGTTAATTTTTTATGATGACAGAATTATCATAGTATAGATCATATAGACATAATATCATAGTATAATAACTATAATTTCAAATACTGAACTATCTACGAAAAATAATTTTTTTACAAAAATTGATCTTGCACATAAGCTTACAGTTGATCACAATCTTGATTCATAACTATAATGAAATTATTTCAACAATTTAAGACAATAATTGCAGCGCTTACTAACCTGAGGGAAATTGAGGGTTTCCACGGTACTATCGTAAGCAGATCGGAGAGATGCAAAGTTGACCAGAACATCGGCTTCCTTGTGCCTTGTCATCGCGTCGGCCATCTTCTTGTAAACTGCAATTAAAAATTGAAATATAATATACTTCGATGGGGTAACAAACTATTTCATTAGAGTACGTCATATCTAAAGCCGTGTGTATGCTAAGGCTACACTGTTGAATCTTCAATTTACTAATCGAACGTAAGAGACAAAAGAATGCAAGTTAGTGGTTTACCTGGGATAAGAACTTCCTTGTGTCCCCAGTAGAACTTTAGCTTGTGGTCCCCGGTGAAGGGGTAGACGAGACAAGCGACTGATGGCTCTGTACGTCTGCACACGAAGTCGAAGTCAAGCATACTCTGTGGAAATATAGAGAATATAACATTAAATTTTAAATGTTGTTCTATAGATCATGTAAAAAACCATCAAGATAATGAGTTAATAATTGGCCTTTCATTGCAGCATTTGAGTAGATGACACTCTAAAATCAATAAAGGTTGAGGAATGTTCACCTATTCTTTCACCGAAGAGAAGTAATTGGAACGTCTACTTCAAAATCAATAATAAAGTTACAAAAACTGATCAATGTGTACCTATTTCGTTACTAGAAAGACACTAGTATGATAGAAATCATACAACTTTGAGTTCGATTAAAAAAATGCTGGTACCTTAAAATAAAAATCCAACAGTATTAAAAAATGTGTACATATTTTCTTACTACAGTCTGTCCATACAAAGAAGACATTCTGACAAGATGAGAAATTGACTCCAGATCGATTAATATTTGTTTAAAAGTCATAAAATTGGTCTCAAATTGGAAACATTCTGATCTACAATTTGAGAACAAATTAATATTTTTTGAACCAATATTGACCGAGCTGGAGTCATTTTGCCATCTTGCCAGAATGTCTTCTTTGCTTGGACTGTGTTATTTGAAAACGATGATTACAATAAACAATAACGAATTTACAATAAATGAAAAATTTTCTTACTAGAAATAATTCAATCACTACTTCAAACATGTTACCCCTCCTCACACAGACTTGTTTCTACGCGAGAAGTATTATTATTTTTACATTGTTATTTAATTTACAACTTGTACTGTGTATTTCTTTAAATAAACAATTCAATTGAGTGTCAGATTATGAAAGAGTTATGAGTAGCAGCCTTACCTGTACAGCTCTGGTCTGCATTCCCCACACAATAGCCTTGCTCTTATTGGTGAACATGGTCTTGGAGGAGTCGGAGGCCGGAGCGGGACTGCTGCTGCTTACGTCTCCTCCACTGGGCGACACTGAAGTCTGGTTGCTCTTGTCGCTTGAGCTTCCCTGCTTACAATTTCAATAACAACACTGCATTAGACTTTCTATTAGAATCAATCAAGATCGGAAATAAATTACTTCATTCTCAATGACTTGAGACAGAGTAAACCCCACACAAAGTGGCTACTGTTGCGATGATAAACCATAGCAACGATACGAAACAGTCCCGACACACACGCATTGTCAATGCTATGACATGTCTGTGCTACATTGTTTATTGGTTATAGTTTGTCGTGGCTGAGTTAGCCACCGCATACTTACACGCGTATAAACACGCAAAAAAGTTTGTTTACTTTGTCCAAGTCATCATGAATAGGGTCTAGAGAGTTCACTCGGATACAGATTCAATTAGATTCTAATAGCATTCGTGATTACTTAAAAATAATTGAATAATTTGGGAAAAGATGTTACATAATCCAATAGATTTTAAGCATCCTGAAATGATATAACTCACGAGACAATTCAATTATATCCGTATTAAGCTTCATTAGTCAAGTTTAGTTAATTAAGGTACCAAAAAATGGAGAAGCTGAAAAAGATTGCACTTCATATCTCTATTTCTCGCAAAACAATATCCACGAGAACGTACGTGCAGTTCTAGCAATAATATCAAGTCTGTTATTGAATGCACAAAACAATATCAATATTTCTTTAACATAAGAATTTTGCATTATTTGCCGGCTTCCAGTGGTCGAGTGAATATTCAATAATCAAGATTGTAAATATGGAAAGAGTGTAATATCAACACAAATTCCTGCTACTGTTACTGTAATAACAACAATATCTGGTACCGAGCTTCCCTCTGAAGCTGCAGCCGAACTGTTGAATTACATAAATATGTTAATGTAAAAAATAAATTCAAAATTGATATGATAACCTCTCACAATTTTTTGACATGAACATGTGTTATAGACTTGAATGTAACTCCATTTACTCCAGCTGGATAGTTTTGATCAGCTAACGATAACAGCCATTATACGCAGTACTTGGGATAATGCCTGAATAAGGAATATTCAATTCTTTTATTAATCCTGCCAGAGAGTTTCCCAGACATGAGAACGGGTGCAATCTTATTTTTCCATCACGGTTATATTGCATTTCAAATTTCAAGGAAATCGTTAGAGCCGTTTTCTAGATCCATGGTTCCACAAACATACATACATACATACAATCATACATACATACAGAAATTGCTCGCTTAATATAATAGAATTAGTCATGAACTCAAATCCATCTAAAAATTTTCTCATAATTCAATAGCACCCTTCAATTTAGGCAATATAAGATTTGATAACAAGGAGAAAAAATGTATGTAAAACAATGAAAACTAAACGAATAGATCCATTTGATAATTTCAAAATAACTGGAAATATCTATTTAAGAATTGTTGAAAATTTCATTAACTCACTTTGTCCTGGCCTCCAGGCAAGAGAAAGTTTGCAGTGGCGAATTCCATTTCAGTCTCCTTGGGGATGGGTTTCTTTCCAAGAGCCATTCCGACAATGGCAGTCATGTGAGTTTCCGGTCCGAAAACAAAGATTGGGATGCGCAGGGTCTTTCCAACATCACGGATGATTCTAAAAAAAAATATTAGTAAAAACTTGAAACAATTTTATGTTGTCTTTTATTCATTGATATCTTAAAGCTCACAAATAGTTTTACTCGCATCTATTACAACTGCATTCATCTTTTAAAAATAAATAAGGAAGTAGAATTAATGTTGTTACCTGAGACCTTCCTGGTAGTTGGGTCCTGCTCTTCTGACGTAGATGGAGATGTTGTGCTCCAGAATTTTGCCCTGAAACTCGGTGAGGGCGGTCACGATACCCTTGAAAGTAGCTGCAACGTTGGTGAAGTTGGCAATACCTCCTCCGGTGATCAGAACCTACAGTAAATAAGAAGATAACATTATGATGAATTCAATCGATTATAGAAATGCACAAATTCCATGTTCAAGTATCTTATATTCAATACCGCGTATTATTTATTGCCAAAACGATACATACGATTACATTACGTTGGAATATGTTGGAAAATAAGAATTCTATACAGTAATTAGTCTACGAATAAATAATTGATACTGCCAAAGTACAAATATAGTCTGGTCGTATGTATGGTATAGTATGGTATGGTATCGTATAGTATGGTATTCTAGTATGGTCACACACAGTTGACATTCCTTCAAAATGGAAACTGGTCAATGCTGCCAGCAGTTGAAATGAGAATAGTCCCACTCTCATCATCTATCTCTCATCACCAATAAGGTTGAAGATCTTAGACCAATTAGTATTCTACCTGCCCTCTCTGAAGTACTCGAAAGACTAGTTCACAGTCAAGTTGTAGCATTTCTAGAATAGAATAACAAACTATATAACTTTCAATCTGGGTTTCGAAAATCTCACTCAACTGAAACAGCGCTTCTGCGTGTAACTGATGACATTAGGCTAGCTATGGATCAAAGGAAATGTTCAATTTTAACTCTGTTCGATTTTTCCAAAGCATTCGACACCGTAGACCATAATATCCTCCTAAGTAAGTTAGCAATCCTTGGGTTCAGTACTCAATCACTAGTATGGTTCAACTCCTACCTTAAAAATATAAAACAATGTGAATCTGTTGGTGATAATAAATCTAATTGGAGAAACGTTCTACATGGTGTACCACAAGGTTCTATTTTAGGTCCCCTCTTATTTACTCTTTATGCAAATGACCTTCCTTCTGTTATAAAGTTTTTCGAATTTCATACATATGCTGACGACCTCCAAATTTATGCTAGCTGCCCCATCACGAAGATCAACGAAACAGTAGACAAAATTAACCAAGATGTAAACTCAATATTCGAATGGACAAAGAAAAATGGTCTTAAACTTAATCATAATAGAACGCAGCCAATAGTAATTGGTTACTCACGCTTAGTTAACAATATTGACATGGACACTATCCATAAAATTTCAATCGATGGTAACGAATTACCCTACTGTAGCTCTGTTAAAAACTTAGGAATAATCATAGATAAGAATTTAGACTGGTCAGAACAGGTCAATAAAACATGTAAGAAGGTTTTTTCAGCCATGCACTCATTAAAGAAATTACAAGATATACTACCTAGAAATATTAGACTTTTATTGGTTAAATCACTAATCTTCCCGCACTTGATGTATTGAAACTCAGTACTAAACGATATGCAAGTTACTCTGAATGAAAAACTACAGCGTTGTCAAAATTATTGCTTAAGGTTTGTTTACTCTCTCCAACGCCATGAACGAATCACCCAAGCCCACATTCTAAGTTCAACTTTAAAGCTACCCGATCAGAGGAATTTTCGAATAATTAAACTAGTTAGAGATATATTAAAACATTCTAAACCAGTTTATTTCATAGACGATTTCAAATTTGTTTCTGAAGGTAGAAGAATTGACGCGTCTCATACTAGAACAGGGAAAAATACTTTGCGGATTCCAAACCACCGTACTACTATTTATACAAAGTCCTTTTTAGTTTCCGGCTGCCGTGCTTGGAATTCACTTCCTAATTCCATTAGATCTATTGAGAGTCGAGCGGACTTTATCTCAAAACTTAGAAATTATCTTTTAGAGAAAATGATCGAAAACATCCAACCCTAGAGCAGCAGCATGACAACCCTTCATCATTCATCTCATCTATCACCCATTCAATATACTTGTATATATAACATTTGCAGTATTATGTCTAATTTTATTATTCATCCCATTATCAACCATCATTCATTATTTTAAGTACGGAATTTATCATAATTACCAATAGTACTAATAACCATTATGCAAAATTTCAAGGACAAGTGTTAATGGTAAGGATATCTTCGATGCCCTTTCCCAAGAATGGACATCTTTATGTCCAAATTTCGCCTTTTCATCTAGATAATTTGATCAAAATAAAAAAAATGCCAATTGTATATTTTTTACAACGTTTTTATGCTATAAAATTTCCATGATTTTCGCGTTCACTACTTTTTTGTTGATTAATTACTGAGTTGTACAAGTTACTGTATATTATTTTATTCCTGTATAGAGTTATAGCCTACTTTCTATATTATTTGATTGCAATCTAGAAACTAAGCTGAATTGTTTTGTTATTATCTACATGAATAAAGAAATCTAAATCTAAATCTAAAAATCACATCTCACCAGCGGTAGGTTAGCAGAAGTGATTTTATGCTAAAATTTTCAGATCTGCGCATTCGCATTTATACTCGCTTCAACTGACTATTTTGAAGGACTAGAATACCATACTATTACGACCTTACTCTTACATCTAAGAGTGAATTTATGTAAGATAGAATATTATTACTAGCAACCGTATACTTATGAAACAATTTTTCTTCTTCTTCTTCTCTTACGACTTCGTTGCTTGTCGGACGGACGCCTTTCGGGGCACTGAGCCACATATTCAACGTACAATTAGTATCTAGATAACATAATTTATTGAACTTTAATAATTTGATTAGTCTCGTACCTTTCCTTGTGGGTGCTTTTCTTGTGTCATGAGGGACAGTATGGTCTTGGCGTACTCGTAGGTCTGTTGTTCGGAGGGGGCGCCACTGTACTCTCCATAGTTGGCCAGCTCGCTAGCACCGCCGTAGTCGCAGATTGTGTCACTGTACACGACCGACGCTCCGCCTCCAGCCACCATAGTCCAGATTCGTCCTTTTTTGTTCAAAATGGTCAGCTGAAAAATGAAATAATCGTATAAATTCCTTCCATCAATACAAACTAGTTTATTAGACTGAATTACAGTGTGACTGCACTGCAAATACCGGTCAACTGGGGTAACTTCGGCTTCCAATAAAATAAAACCCACTTATATTGTCAATTCCAATAAACGGTAGAATTGTCAAAATCAGTGTGTTTTATTGCATTGTTGTTTATTCTGTTTATTCACACTTGAAAATGACTCTTAAGATGACGAAACATGTCATATTATTGAAACAAATACTTTCAGGGTGCTTTGATTTTCAATTTCCACTTCAAAGACATTTCAACATATGCCCTCTATACACAGATGAATAGCCATTTAGGGGCATTCCTGTCACTATTATACTATGTAACTGTGATCCTATGTAAATAGTAACTATGGATACAATGAAAATGTGCTTTGATTTATAATTTTTATTTCTGTAGGCTAACTATGGCAACTGTCTATCTCAACCCTATCATTTCAATTGCATCACATAGAATGAATCAATTTGAAAGACATTCGCTACACCACTTCAAAAAGTAGTCTTTAAAAACTTATAAGATAATGCATTGACTGAATGTAAGAAATCTTATGCAATGTAATATAATTTATTAATAATTGAAGTGAGTTACCCTTTAAAAAAAGTTTATTCTTCGAGCTTCCAAGTCATTTTCAAGTTAAATTCAACAAAATACACTATTATTGTACACATAATAATGTAATATGTATGAATAATGAAATCTTCATGAATATTGTTCTTATTACAAACGTTGCTAGGAAGGCAACATATCATATCACTACAACCACCTAGCACCAAAACTCCACAAAACCCCAAGAAAATTCAAAACCGCCGTTAAAAACTGGATTATAACAACTGTAAGATATCACATAGAAAATATTATTTCAAACAGTACGTGAGCTCACCTACCCAACATATACGCACCCCCACCCAAAATTCAACACCTACTCTAGCACATGGGTTTCCCATAGTTGAGTAGGTTAATTTCCGAAAAAATATTATTTGTACATAACTGAATTTAAATGTAAAATGTATTTATTGTATTGTATTGTATTTTTGAAGGAAAATAAATTTATTTATTCATTTATTGTCAATACCAACTCATGTATGGCCAATGACATTTATACGAATAAATTGAATCGAAAGTCTAACCTTGAGGGAAGCGCCACTCTTGGCATCGAGGTCGGCGATGTAGGCCTCCTCGGGGAAGGCGTCGCGGCCGAAGGGAGGAGGGTAGTCGATCTCGCCCCACTGCTGGCGGCAGATGAAGTCGGCGGTGGCGTCCAGCTTGGCGGCCAGGTCCAGGATGTAGATGGAGTCAGCGGTCACCACCAGCGGATTGATCTCCAGGTAGGTGAAGTGCAGGTCGCTATACAACTTGTACAGTGCGGCAACAAAGGTGGCCACCATCCTGTAATGCATCAACCAAAAATTATAGTAAAGTAACAATGATGGGATTCATTCATAATTAATCACATTACCCTTCAAAATAAGTTTCTCTTTCACAACTAGTTTCCAACATAAACTAGTAATTTTCAAGTGAAACTGAACAACGTGAAGTTGATATAATTACAACCGTAAAGAATTATTATATACTCCATTATACTTATTAATAAGAATTTATTACAGTTGCATTGTGAACAGAATGTACAAAATGCACAGTGCATATACAAAATTTTTCGTTAAGTTGTGCGTTTTTCAATGATATTAATTAAAAATCCTTGGACTATTCCCACCAAGTGCTCAATTAAAGTCTTGCTTGTAGCTTCTTTCTTTGAAGTTTCTCTATAGTTTTTAAAATTTTATTTTTTAGCAAGTTTAGAAAACTATTATTTTCTAAAGAGAAACAGACAGTCTCTCTAACTGTCTAAATTTCTAAAGAGAAAATAATATTTCTCTATTCTTCATTATAGCAGTTATACTGTAATACTGTAATCAAATGAATAAAACGACGAAAGATTTTCAAGCGTTTACGGATCCTAAAACACTGAACTTACTTTTGTTTGGCAGCGACAACATTGACAAGCAGTTTGTCCTGAATTTGTTCGGCGGTGACAGTTTGTCCGACGGGCACGTCCAGTTTGAGCGCCTTTGCGTCCACATCGCCAATGTCCACACCACCTTGGTGGTGGAACAGAATGGTGTCGGCGTAACGGTGTGAGTATATACAAACGTACGCTTCCTCGTCCTACACAAATGCAAAAATTCAATCAATATCTGCAGTTTAAACACATGTGAAGATATCATCAGCTTTATTGTAAAACCTTCAACATTGACAATCAATTTCTTTCAGATTATTCTTGGAGTGGAAGTTATAAACAGAAAATTGGAAATTACCTGAAAATTTGAACTAAATTTTTCGAAATTATGTTGGAAATAGTAAGAGTTTTAAGGCCTGTTTTTTCTTTCAATAATTATTTTTATCATTGAATATGATAAATAGATGAATATCCAAATTGAATATTTCAAAAATAAGTGTTTGATGATCATATTTGTAATATAAAAAAACTTAATAACAATAAGTTGTATGAAAAAGTTGCAAATTTTTTTCCTTGTTCGAAGGGAAGGGTTATTCTGATACTAGATAATTTGCCTTAATTTCATGGTGAATCACAATACATAATAATATGCGTAATGGAAACTCTTCAGTTTGTATTTCACCTTGGATAATCAAGGAAACTCTAATCGGAATAAGAGACCAGAGTAATATATGAAAAGTTTTATGAGAATTATAATTGTTATTGTTGAATTATAATTATAATGTTGTAGCAAAATCTCTTGGTAAAAACTTATTATTTATTAAAATGAGGGGTTTGTCAAATAAGGATGCATTCATAGTGGGTTGAAAGATTAAGACGAATACAGTGATTGGTTCCTGCGTTCCCCCTCCATAGAATTGGGATGACTTTCAAAAATAAAAAATAACGGAATTCTATAATTCTATTGATTAGAATGATTTGTAATTCTGAGATTGGATTAATCTTCATCTTTCAACCCACTAAACTAAGAAAAATTCTCTTCTCAATAATTATAACAGACACATAGAAAAAAGAGGAGGGGTTCTTTGAAACCCGTACTTTACCCAAAATATTATTATTTCAAATTTGCCATTTTTATCAAGTATTTCAATTTTCAATTGTAACGAAGCTTGATTGAATAACAACTACTATCTGCAGGAATTGACTTGCATATTTAATTCACTGATCAGTGATTGAAATGTATATAAGTCACCCTCACAAAAACTATTATCTAGTTTTGATACATGTCAAGTGACTGATGATGAACGAAACCAGTTGTGTGTTAGTGGGCTAGCAACAGGTTAGGAGTAGATAGCCATGAACATGAAGCAAAACAGTGAACCTGATTCCAAGGAGGTTGGCATAATTATTGTTTACGATGATGATTGCTCAACAAATACTAGAAAAATATTTTCAGCTTTTTTCGCACAGTTTTAATTTCTTTGAATATATTTACAGAACAAGGAACATTTTTCAATATTTTGACTATCAAAATAATCAATAATATTTATACCTTTCAAGGAAAGTTCGACAAGTTTGAACAATAGATTTGTTTATAATAGTAGGAGACTTTCGAACTTATTGAATACATGAAATAATACAGGACAAGAATGAATACTTACAGATTTATGAGGGATGAATGGTTCAATGATGAAATTCCTCAACTTTCCTGTGGCTTTTCCAACCTAAAAAATAGATAATCATTATCAATATCTTAATATTCAAGTTTAAGTGGTAGAAAGGACTTCCTAATCTTAACTCCGCCTAATCAATAATATTTACATTTTATTTCAATAACATGATATTGTGGTTCAAGATCAGTTTGTACTTAGCAAATTAACACAGAATATGAGAAAAAATACGAAATATGTGTATTTTCGTTTAGTTTGAACGTTTTTCTGTTTTAGAAAAAAATAAACATGAAGTACTTCGCTTTAACAAAAGATTCAACGACAATCGAAAGATATTTATGCAATATTTCAATTTAAATAGTAATAAATGATTTGATTCAAACCTAACAATATCAACCAAATTTATAAATGTTATTCAAACTTAGTGAATAAAGATATTAGACCATTCAACCAGATCTCAGTCGAGAAATGGAATTTCAAAATATGAACTTCAAAATTTGAAGTGGGTCAATCTGATAGTGTCTCCTACTTACTTGCTGGTCTTTGTTCATGCGCTCCTGAACCCATGTTTGACAACCCTTCAGATCGGTGTTGACCTTGATGAGTCCGAGTTTGCCTCTCCTCTTGATCAGCTGGTCGGGTTTGACCACCAATGGCTGAAAACAAAATTAAAAAGATGCTTTAGAAACATATTTTAGTTTTGAATGAATGAGTTTTATGAATGAATAAAATCTATTTATCAAAGTTTATCAATAAAGTTCACTACGATATTTCTCTGAAAAGGACGGGCATAGAAAACTCTATGTTGGACACGAGGAAAAAACGCTTTGAAAATAGATTACAAAATTTACATGTCACAGAAACCTAGTGGAATATATGCATAACAAAATGCACATAAATTGTAACAATGAAGTTGTCAAAGAATTCGATAGTTTGTATTTAGACTCTCACTGATATTTAAATTGTCCTTTAATGTGAATAAATTCAATTAATATCATTCATTCGCGATGAATGGGAATTTTTTCCTCGTTCGAAGGAAAGAGTAATTGTAAAACTAGATCATTTTGCATTAATTTCATGGGGAATCTCAATATAATTATGTGCGTAATGGAAAATCTTCAGATGAATCCTAACTGTAAAAAACATTCAGTTTTCAATAAGTTTCGTTCGGATATTAAAGATCTAGAAGGACCTGATTAAATTGGAATGCAAATATATTCTTGAAATGCTTTTCTTCTAATACTGAATTTCAGTTCATTCCTCATTTTCCTGTGCATAACACTCTGTACAGCTATATTTTAAATGTTAATCCAAGTTTAAACACAGTTTAATTTTAAGCCTTACAATGAGGTATAAAGAGTTTACATTGAATTATACGATTCAATTAGAATTAATCATGGAATATTTTCTATAGTATTTGCTTTTAATTAGTTTAAAAATCGGTATGCTATTTCTTACAGCTAACGACTGTTTTGATATTTTTTCCTGCAACAAATTTCATTCCCAAGATTTAATTTAAAAAACGTTCAGTTCATTCCTCATTTTCATGTATGAACACTAAACTATATTTTGAATTTTATCCTAGACAGTTTAATTTTGAGCCTTACAATAAAGTATAAAGAGTTAACATTAAATTAGAGAATTCAATTGCAATTAATCAGGGAATATTTTATACAGTATTTGATCTAAATTAGTTAACTGTATGTTCTTTGCTATGGGTATTAACTGTTTTGATATTTTCCAGCAAATTTCTATTTCCAAGGTATGAAAATGTTTGCGTACCTGGGTTTTAAGCCATGGCTGGTCTACGATGAGGTTGTTCCAGTTGGTTTCAGCTGTGATTGTTGCGAATCTGCATTTTGCAGCAGCGGTGTTCACTGACAGATTCCTATTGATTATATCTTTTCCAGTTGCTTCACGGATAGCTTTAGCAGACATTTCACTGCAACACACAAACAATCAACAAGTTAGCACCTTCCAAAAATCGATCAGAAAGAAATGTTTATAAATGAATTATGAAATATTTTTCAAATAAAATATATTACAATTGACTAGGGAATGGATTATCCCTCCTTTAGGAGATTGGCTATCGTTAGTACAGAACTATAGATAGTCAGTCGTTCCAGTCTCTGGAGCAATAGTAATTTTTTAATTACACTCCAACTGATTAACTGTATGTTATCCAAAGGTGTTCTACGCCGTCACTTGGTAACGAAAGCTAGCTTATGGTTGAAAGGATGAACTCGCTAACCTCACGTTACCTCTATTCTGGTTGATGATTATTCACCGCTGCTGTATAGTGGAGTGAATATGAAACTGGCAACCAGCTGGCAGGTTTAAGCCCTTCATTGCATATTGTACATACTGTACATACAAATTGAGCATTGTGCTAACAAACAGAGGATGGATAGATAGAGTCTAGCTTTGATTTCATTGCAAAAAAAACTATACAAAAAATCAAACGAAATTGAAACGCTTGTAGAACCAAGGAATAAGTAAGTGATAGAAATAAGCTGATAATATTGATGATAGTTTACTCGACTAAAATCAGCATGGAATACTGGAAGAATAGAATTTGAATAAGGGAGACGTCCGCAATTTTTCATTATTCACACACGCAATCTATCAGTGCATTAGTTTCAATTTTCTGAGTTATGATGGATGGCCAGGTTATTTATCAGCTACAATCATATTCGACCTTGTCAGCAACGCAATCTATAGCACGGCTTTGATGTTGTTCGGTTTTTATAACAAGCTCATACACGTCATTTCCAGCTTTTTTTAAAGAACGCATCGAAGCCTATTTCAACTTAACTGTGGGATACTTTTATGAAAGGAAGACGTTGTTGATAAGCTAAGAAAGATCACAAATTGAACCACTCAATTACAGAGCTTCAATATTTGCGCATCTAGTCAAAGAACCGTATTATAGACAGAATCCTCTATATCTGATGATGGCTACAATTTTAATGTTCATCCTAGTTCATCCAATAAAGTTCCTATCATGAAAGAAATTCATACCACACACCTTTTCTCTTTTCAATGATTTATCAATAGGCCTAGAATAAAATTTCTATTTTCTGTTTAAGGTAATTTATATAAATTATAGCATTATTGAAGATGGCTAGCTGCTGAATATGATTACTTGTTAAGTGGTTGTAAAGGGGATATTGTGATAGTTATCCATATTAAATGAAGACAAATGACGACTATCCATATTAAATGAAGACAAACCACACTTCTATTAAAAATCGAGAAACCAGTTTAAAACTGAGATTGATAATGTTGTAGCAATCGAAACGGGATCTCGATTTTTAATAAATGTCTCGTTCGACGATATCTTGTCTTTTTATTTAATGATTGAATACGACTTGAAATTTTTATCCACTCAAATATAATATACTACATGACTTACCATGTTCCATATCACGATCATAAACGTAATGATAAATATGAATTAGCTTACTTCACACACAAAGATACAACTTCAAACTACTCCCAGTCAATTTATCAAGCCAGTTGCTGATATTTTACTTTATGCTTTATGGGTATGGAACAAGTATAGCACAATAATTTTAAAACGGCTTTGCATGCAATACTTATATCACTAATGCAGAATAGTGAATGAAGGCTGGTAAGCGACAACACTATAGTTCGCACAACCTGAGAAGAGACCCCATCACAATGTAAAGCGTATTGTAACGGCGTCTCTTCACAGCGTGAGCGAACTATATCAGTAACCTGGCGATCGTTTAAAAAGACACGAAAAAAATACTACGGTTATCATCGATCCAGTCCCGTACTGGGTGAAGGTCTGCTAGTTGTATAGAAACACGTGCTTCGGGCAACAGTTCTAAGTTTTTTTTGCAATAACAATAAGTGGGATTATAATTCATGCAAATTCCAATCTGTATCAGATATTGAATGTTGGCCTACAGCTAAAAAATTGTACAATGTGGTTTTTATTAGGGTCTACATCCACTGTCGGATAGATCTTTCACAGCTGATCGTTCAACGATCGACCTGCCGGTTTACAGCTGTTTTGGACTACCGGTTTCCCCAACCACTTATGGTTTTTGACTGTCATACCCCAAACTGACAGTGGATGTAAACCCCTGAAGTTTCGGAATTTAGCATCAACACGAGAATAATGTCATTTTTTCCTCAGTATGGCCAAAGTGGAAGGATTGATAAGAACGTAATTTCAATACAAGCAAAGGGTTAATGAAACGTCGTATGTCATCAATAGATTGATTGTGAGTTATTTCTTGATGTAGTAAATTGATAAATCCTAACGGGCATTCAGTTCCTCATTAATCTAAAAAACAATGATTGTAATAGAAAAAATATTTGGTTCTTTATTGGTGAAAAGACCAATAAATCTTATTGGTATATTGATTGACCTTTTGGTCACCCATTAAAATTCACAAGATTACATAAATAAAATAATAGTCTAGATGAGTGTATACTGATCGAGAAATGTTAAAATGAGAAATATATTTAATACTGGAATTCATTATTTTGAATATAATTATGTTTTCCACAGTGTATTCTTAAATTTAATTTTTCTTAAAATTACATTATTATCGATTAAGAAGACATATTATATTGTTTTTTTTAAAGAAATTACTCATTTTCTTATTAAGGAATCAGCTACTCTAGCTGATATGTAGCTACTCTATTTTAATCAACTTTACTCCATTCTAATTAAACTCAGTGAAATGAAAAAAAATCTAAAAACAACTGAAAAATAGGCTAGCTTAACGCATCTGCATCAAATCAAATAAACTTAATGGCAATTGAACATTGAAATAAGCAATGCAATGCTGAATTGTTTGCCGAAATCTGTAATGGATGAACAAATAAGAGAATTTCATTACATGACTACGGAAAGACTCCAAATAGAGTCGAGTTCTAAACGAAAGGAATTCTGTTCGGACCAGTTTCGCCGCCTCGCCCTAGGTACACACTTTCACTATATCATGGCCTATGTTTGGCCGACACGAGCACTATTCCAGCAATACTTATGTAAACTATTAGTCTCACACTAAACACACAACTTAAACGCGGAAATATCAATATTATCAATAATCGAAATCAGTTCATGAGGAAGACTACTTATTATCTGAAGTTAGTTTCTGATAGAAAGTTACAAAAATATTTTAAATTGAGAAGTTGATGTATTCTACATTCCAAGTATCGGTGTTGAAATAAAAGCAATGTTGAAAAACTATCGCGTGATTAATGTGTCAGAAAATAAATTTTTAGAATATTAATAAATTCTTCAGAAATAGTTGGGGGTTCATAAATTTGCAGAAATGAGTGAAATTATCGATAACTTTTTTCAGAATAAAAAATGATCGAAAATTAAGAATCTCAAAGTTTTATGACGGAATGAGAGCTGCAATAAAATCATGTATAGTACGTATAATGAAATCATTTTAGAAGGAAATGAAGGAGTTGAAATTATTCAACATAATTTTTATGATCAAAAATTGAAACAGATTCTTATTTTGTAGCATGGGAAACAGCTTGCAGTCAATGCATTAGTAATAGTAAAACTGTTGCACGATAGTTGAATTTATTTGACAATACAATTGTGATAAGTGATCCTTTACAGGCAATCAAGAAAATGAAAGTATCTAAGAAAGACTCAGAGAGGGGCAACGAAAGTAGACCAATCAATAAATAAACAACAATAGGTGAAGGCCAAATTTCAGATCTATTGAAAAGTACTCCATGAACCTGGATCCAATGAAACACATGCTTGAAACTTAGGGACTTTCATTAGTGAAAAAACAAGGTGAACTGAGCTATAAAACCAATGATTGTACCTTGAACATAGATTCTATCCAATTTGATAGAGAGGTTTGCAAGTACCAAATGATTTGTTCCTAAATTCATCAATTAAGCATGGAAGTGATTAGTGTAATTGGACCCAAGTTTAGATTTTTTCAAATAAATGTAAATTAATTTTAAATCACAATCCAGAGTTAAACAGAAAATATTGAAGAATTTATACCGTACGATTGTAAAAAAAATAATTTTTTAATCGAAACTAGGCTATAACAACTTGATTTAAGAGTTCTAATAATACATTTCAAAGGAGAAAATACATGTTATTTTATAATAAGCTATCAAATGTTAACACTAAATTAATCAACATTTGGTAAGTCATTGAGGTCAATTAGATTAGGGCATTAATTTTTTAATCGAATTATACATAATTATACGTAGGCTAGCTAGATATTGGCATACTATTTTCGCACGATAGTCACATAATTTATTGACGATTTATTAAAAGAAAAGCTCTTGATGATAATGTGAAGGTCGAATTTGTACAAAAATCGCTTTTTCAAGTTCAAGGAGAGGTTTCCGACCATCCGATAGTAACATGCGATGTGTAATACTAATAATGGATATTTGTTAACATCAAACAATGTCAATGTGATTAGCCGGTACTGTGATAGAAAAGATTGAACTGATACATTTATAAAAATATCACAAAACTTGTCTTTATCTATACTTTCAATTTCAAGGTAATGCAGATGAACAAACCCTTTAAAATTTCCAACGACAAATTTCTTGGTAATAAAAGTTTTTATATGATTTGCTGAAAAATTTACATTAACTATTCATGTAGAATAAATTGGTGTTGCCTAGATGACAAACACAATTATTGGTTTATCGTCAATTATCAAATTTACACATAATATTATGCTTCTAAATGGTGTATTGCTATTTTTATTCTCAAGAGTGGGATTACTCATGATGTTTAGATACATTATTATTTATGTGGCCTTACTCCTCACACATGAATAATATATAGATTCAACAAATAATATTTTTATTTTCGTGAAATTTAAATTTATTCTGTCATCTAATTCAAATAGCCTACTTCAAATAATAAGGGCTGTAAACATTCCTTATGTTTTGTTTCTGAATAACATTTAAAACGTTTGGAGAAACATCTTAAGCCAGCGCTAAAACGAAGATCATTTCAGGTTATTTCTTAATAAACAGGAGCTCAATGAAAACAAGTTCTACCAAGATTCAAGTAGACAAGTTTCTAGTTGTACATATTATATTATGTGACCTAAAATTTTTAAAAACTTGAAAAATAGAAAGTACAGATTAAAAATAAACTAAACAATGAGAATTCCGTTAATGAATTCTCGTTTCAATGGTCATATCACTCAGAAAATAGTGAAAGTTCTCTCTACTTGCTGCTCTAATGTTCCTATTTTATTCATCAGAATAACTTCAGAAGTCAATAAAATTACTTATCAATAATCTCAAATATTTTTCAAATTCAATACATTATACATCATCAAGGTGATTTGTATGACATTAGAAAATAATAACGGGAGAACAAAACAATCGGGATCTATATCTGAATAATCAGATTGGTAATAAAATACTTTGTCCTGTACCATGTCACAGTTAAAAAAATTAACAATAAAATATTATGAAGTAATTCCTCTACTAAGAACAGATTGAAACAAATATTATTCTAAGTACGATGACTGAACTAAATTTTGAAAGTGATGATAATGACTCATTTGAGTTGTTATATTTAAAAGTGATACAAATTATACAGAATACTCACTGTAAACAACACACTGTAAACTCTGGCTAATCAGAAATAATATTCCCTATATCGACTTATTCGGCTTGGCTAAGAACAACCAATCGATCTTAAGAAATGGACATTTCTTAATTCCACAAAAACTTCACAAAATTTTATGAATAATTAATCCACATGTTGAATCTATCAAGAATGATAATTTCCATCAAGATATTCCTTTAATATTCCATTGGTTGGATGGATATAAAGGTTCTCATAATTCCAAGACTTGACCTAGTATCTGAAGTTCGAGTTAATGAAGATGTTGTGGGATGCCAGGATCTTTGCGATCAATACCACGCTCTCGATTTTCTCCGTCTGAGCTTCAGATTATAATATTGCTTCCGCTAATGTCTATTCAACAAGGACTTCATTTCTACAAACAACATAATATGTTAGTAAAATGATATTGTTGAGTGCACTCAACAATTTAAGAAAACGTTAATTACTTTCTTCATTTCGAGAAGAGAAATAAACAGGAGATGATTTGCAGTATAGTTTTTAATCTGTATAAAATCATTGATAGGTTTTAAAAAACTAAGATTAAGTGAAGGAAAGGACCTACGAGTCCTTCAACTTGGCCTTGTGATAAAAGAAAAAATTAACATTGTCTGAAAAATGAAAGCAAAAGTTCTTCAGGACGAGAAAAGACTTGGTTCACGCAGAACTCTACTAAAATATACTAGAGAATCGTCTTACTCTTTCCCATACATTTTATTAACGCTCATGATTCTTATGCTTTCTACATCTTCACATTCTGAAATGAAAACTTCCGTACATAGATGTATCTATTTTTAATTAACATCAACATTTTACTCTCAATTTTCTTAGTTCTCATACTAAGAATACATGGAGCAATGATACACATTTTGTATTTACTATCAATTTCCACAACTCTTCAGTACATAAATGTATGTATTTTTAGTTGACATAAATATTTACTCTGTTTTCTTAGTTCTCATACATTGGACATTATAAATAAGCTATATAATTTTTGCTTTCACCATCAATTTACAAAATTCTGATAGACACCGCGCTATAACAAGAGCTTTATATCAACTTTCAACTCTCAATCGCTTTTACTGAATGCCAACAACTTTTTGCTTTTACTATCAATTTATCAATTTTTACAATTCTTCTGTACATAAATGTATGTATTCTCATTAAACATATTTACTCTCAATTTTTTTAGTTTTTATACATTGGGCAATGATAAAAGCGATAAACTTTTTGCTTTCACTATCAATTTCCATAATTCTGATAGACATTCATCTCAACTTCAACTCTCAATCAGTTTTACTCAATTCTAACAATTCATAACATCGCGCTACAATAATACTACAAGCTATTTGAGTACAACTGACCTTGATTGCTGCTACAACACCTACGGCTAATAATTATGTAAAAGTGCACTACACGTTCACTGAGAAGCAAAGAGAGGAAGGAGCGAACGCGCTCAGTCACTGCACGACTGCGAAAGAGGCGAACGGGCAGCGCGTACAGTAGAGCAGGGGGGCGACCTCGAAGCGCCCCCTGGCCAAGGACACACCCGCCCTCCCACCATACACCCCCCACCCCCCTAGGGGGAGACCAGCGGTCGCGAACTTTGGATTTGCGCGCTGATAACCACATTCTGCACCACTCGTCATCACACCACTGATGATAAACCTCAAACGTATCAGCATCCTTCAATATATTCTACTTTTATCGAACAATTTCATTTGAGTACTAGGTGAAGATGATTGGTGTGGAAATATGTTTTGGAAATTATTATAGCAAACTATCATCCACACCATTCGCCTGCTGGTTTTTATCACACCACTCCTATAGTCTGTCCAAGCAAAGAAGACCCTCTGGAAAGATGGGGAAATGACTCCAGCTCGGTCAATATTGATTAAAAAAATATTGATTTGGTCTCAAATTGTAGATCAGAATGTATCCTACTATTGAGACCAAATCAATAACTTTCAAACCAATATTGACCGAGCTGGAGTCATTTTCTCATCTTGCCAAAGGGCCTTCTTTGCTTGGGCACACTATAGTAACCCTCTAAAATATTCATTCGAATATAATCAGCATCCTTGAAAACAATCTATTTTTTTCAAACACTTTTATTAGTAGGAAATAGATTGTATTTAATGAGTTATTATGAGAAATTGCATCTATTGTGGTATTTCTCCTTAATTAAAATAAAAAGTCACATATGTATTAACATCTTTTTATTTGTATTCTCGGTAGAGTTGATTGAGGTGGGAGAGGTTTAGATTTGTTTTCAGAAATTATTATGATTAACCTTCATCCTGCACCATCCTACAGATAGGCATTACACGGTTTCTGATAACACTCAAAAATACATCCTATTATATTAAGCGAGTAATTTCTATGTATATGTATGTATGTATGTTTGTGGAACCACGGATCTAGAAAACGGCTCTAACGATTTTCTCGAAATTTGAAACGTAATATAACCTGGATGGAAAAATAAGATTGCATCAGGTCTCATGTCTGGGAAAACTCTCTGGCAGGATTAATAAAAGAATAAAATATTCCTTGTTCAGGCATAATCACAAGTACTGCGTATAATGGCTGTTATCGTTAGCTGACTAACGCTATCCAGCTGGAGTGAATGAAGTTACGTTCAAGTCTATAACACATGTTCATGACTGTCAAAAAATTGTGAGAGGTGATCATATCAATTTTGAATTTATTTTTTACAAGGAGGTTCCTTGATTTTTTTACAATAACATATTATTATGTAATTCAACAGTTCGGCCGCAGCTTCAGAGCGAAGCTCGGTACCAGATATTTCATAATTATCAGCATCCTTGAATTTAATGTATTTTATAAAACTTTCAATTGCATTCTGAATAGACGCGATTTAGGTTGTAGGTGTCTTTTTCTGGGAATGGGGAAGGAAAGTTTGGTCTACATTCAGCAATAATATAGAAGTGGCAATAAATCAATAATTAATCAAAGTGCCTTTTAAAACAAGTTTTTTCTAACAACTAGATCTAGTAATTTTCAAGTAAAATTATACATAAGTAGCCCTAATAACACAGTGAACATTATTAAAGTGGTCTATCAGCGAGAGTCATCATCCAGACTAATGAATATTCAGTTCTTTTAACAAAAATTCATTATTTGAATCGTATTGGTGAAAATTGGTGTGGAGAGGTAAAATACAATTGAATTATGGTTTTAGAAACTACGTATTTTTATAAAACATCCCTCTGAACTACCTACATAATGCAGATATAGTCTGTCCAAGCAAAGAAGACACTCTGGCAAGATGAGAAAATGACTCCAGTTCGATCAATGTTGAGAAAATGACTTCAGCTCGGTCAATATTGTTTAAAAAATAAAAATTTGGCCCCAAATTGTAGATAAGCATGTTCTCTACAATTTGAGACCAAATTTATAATTTTTGAACCAAATGACAGAGTTGGAGTCATTTTCCCATCTACGCAGAATGTCTTCTCTGCTTGTACAGATTATCCCACTAGGACTCGACCGCCACTGAGGTTCAAAGACTATTAAAAAAAGAAGTCAATAGAAAATTATTATATCGAAGAATGACAAGCGAATGAGTCATTCTATCAAATTGCTTTATTACAAACTAATTACTGAATTTCAACGGAAGTTCTATCAATCATTTTTCAAAAGACAGTTTCAAAATTGGCAGTTAATTAAATTAGTTGGGAGTTGACTAGTGAAAATTCATTATATTAAGACTAATTATAAAAATAATAAGAAATATTTTATGGTTAGAATCTCAAAGACTTAATAATTACTTACATTAAAATATTAGAGAATTTCTGTGTCAACTTCAATCATTCCTGTATCTCTACTTGCTTTACTATACAATGCTAGAAGAATTGAAATTCTTCTTTAAAAGATAAAGATGAATTAAGTTATTCAACAAATTAAAATAACATTATTCATACAAGACTATAAAATCGAACAAAAGTATACCATTCAATAGATGATAGCTTACCTACTGGTCCATACGATGCTATATTTTGAAAAAATATAATACCCTATTACAATGCTATTAGATCAATAGAAAAATTCAGCTCAATTAACTAAAATAATAATTGAATTAAGTTTTAATGCTACAAAATTAGTGATTGTAACATAACATATCTATAAACGACGTTTTTAATCAATTTTGACCATCTTTCAAAAACAACTCTTCTTCAGTAAAATTCCAGACCTTCAGCCTAAAGTCTGTCCATGCAAAGAAGAGATTCTAGCAAGTTGGGAAAATGACTTCAGCTCAGTCAATATTGGCTCAAAAATTATAAATTTGGTCTCAAATTGTAGGAAACAATCAAATATACAATGTAAAACCAAATTTATAATTGTGAACTAATATTGACCGAGCTGAAGTCATTTTCCCATCTTGCCAGAATGTCTTCTTTGCTTGGACAGACTGTATTAGCCTATTATTCATTGAACTTGAACCATACAGTTAGTTAGCATTCAATCAATCTTAGTTGATAGAATGGAATGGGCCGAGAATCATTTTAAATTAATTTAGTAATAATTATCCAAAATCTACATTGAAATGTTAGAAGTTTCAACTGAATTCGATTTGTACGTACAGTACTGTATTTCATTCAGATATGTGCTCAAGCTGCTGTTCATCACACATTTGGATGATTCTAACAAGGTCAAGCAATCGAACTATTGACAATAGCTATTATGCGATAACTTCAAAGTCAAGGATGAAGAAAACCGTTTGAATCTAGGAAAAATTTGAAACAAAAGTTGAACATCAATGCTACAAAAAATTTCTCTAGGAGAGTCAAAAGCAATAAACAGTTAATTTTCAATAGTTTGGAGAACAAATAAAATTGTAAGGTAATCACAATCATCATTTAATTAATCACCCAAACAATTATTACAGATTTTAAAGGACACCCTATAAAAACAAATAAGCAAAAATAAAACCAATAGAATGAGAATTTTTCATTGAATTTAAGGTGTTTACAAGACAACTTTTCAATTACTTTTTTTCAATTGAAATGTTTTTCAACTCGCAATCGCTTCATAACCATAATAAAAAACATAGCCCTGGCTTGAGGTATATTTTGTATATTTATTAAAAGTTCTCCCTCAATATCAATATACCCTGAAGAAAACTCTCAATTATTATTTCAAAGTTATTTTCATACTTTTCAAAGGATCTATTTTCAGGAATTATCAAGTTTGAATCAAATCATTATAATAAGATAGAATCCTGAATGATAAATTTTGTGAGCATTCACCAACAACACAGAGTTGCAGTGTAAAAACATAATAAATATTCCAATATGCACATCTTTGAATACATAAATAAATAGTCAAAGATAAAAAGTTCAAATCAACTAAAAAAAAGTATCTCCGTAGAGTCCTTGAACTTACAAACAAAACTAACGTATGACGGAATAACAATGATAAAATTAATGATAGTAATTCTAATGGAAAAAAATTCGGTGTACGTCAATAGCTATCTGAGCATAATTATATCCGAGATAGCATTATGTATGTATTACGTGTTATTAATGTATTTATTAATAAAATCTTGCAACATGAAGAAAATTTTCGGTTCTTTATCAGTAGGCCTATTGTTTCATTGTTTGAAAACAAATTTGAAAAAAAGTTCTTTCACTTTCATTTATCCTCAAGTCCCAAGAAAGTTCATAGTTAATTGTAAAAACATCAAGAATGGTATTTAAAATAAAACCTTAGAATGGAGGAATAGAATATTATTCAATTTTTAGTACAGAAGTAACTGGTTTATTTATATCAATTAATTATTAGTTGAAAGCGTGCTAAAACAGAAACTGATTTGAAAAGCTACAATAATTGATAAAATTTGGAAATTTTCATCTTTTCGATAAAGAAAGAGTAAGAAAAATTCTAAATTTCTATGAGCTAGTTATTTCTTATTTGATTAATACTCTGTTAACCAATCACGAAAATATGTAATTGTGATAATAAGCTCTACAAATATGATTTAAAACCAACCAAACTCATCCCTGTGACCTTTGAGAAGAGGCAAGAAAACTTGAGATTTGAAGAGATTCTAGAAAAGGCCGAGACTCTATAAACTCTGTATATCTGATTTCTAACCAACCAATCCAACACCCTAGGATCTTCAAGAAAAAGGCGAAGAAAATTTCAAGAATTGAGGCGATCTAAGGAAAAGGCAGAAGCTCTAAAGACTACAGGTCTGATTTTCCAATAAAACACTCTTATCCCTGAAATCTTCCAGAAAAGCCAAGAAAATCTAAAAGATATGAGAAAATAAGAAATATTCACAGGTCTGATTTCCCAACAGCCCTCTTTCATTCCTTAGACCTTTAAGAAAATGTTAGGAGATCTTCAAGGCTCAAGAAAAGGCTAGAAAATCTTTAAGAAGGAACTAGCTCCACAACTCTGATTTTCCACAACAAACAATCACCCAAACTCATCTCTGTCAAGTTTTTTCATCGGTCGACAATAAAATAAAATTGTTTGAGCTGGAAGTGTGTGATCATCTTGAGCACCGGTCTGCGTTACGTCGGTAAACCGGTGTCCGGTCAGGTTTGTGACGCAATGCGGTGACGTGAAGAGGTGAACTTTTTCAGGCAGCCGCTTTCTACACAGACAGAGTCGATTTTCACGTAGCCACAATTTTATTTGAATGTGTGCCTCCACTATAAAGACCTCCAAACAGCTACCTGTTTTTTTTTCTTATTAAGCCCGCGAGTGCGTAGGGCCACTTGCTATACCTATGTTGAATAAGACGTTGCTATAAGACGAATGTTTCTCCAAGTACAGTAGTTCTATGTTGATATAAGACAAGTCGATTGTTTCTCATACTTCTATGTTGCTATAAGACTAATGTTCCACTGGGTATAATAGTTCTATGTTGATATATTAGTCGAATGTTTTTCTGAGGATCGCCTTTTAGTGGGGCGCTTCTATACACTGTCGATGACCTCAGAAACGTCCTTGCCCAGTGCAACTAGAATCTTATTAACATAGAATCGTTTTATAGAATATGTGTAGCAGGTTCAATGCATTTTGTTCATTCAAACATTCTATTTGAAAGAAAAGGCACTTTCAAAATGACCAATGAAAAAATCTAAACTTGTTATATAAAAGCAAGTTTTTTATCATAAAATATTTTATCATATTTTAACTGATTAAAAAATGGCTCGTGACTATCAAAGTAAGCTGGCTCTTATTCATTTAAATTACAAAAAATGAATAATCTAAATAAACAAAAGCTAGTTCACAACTACTTTGAGTTACCAAAAAAGTAAAGAAACTCAAGAATCAAATATAATAATTAAAGCCTTTAAAAAAACGAGGAAATTTGTATTATGTTATTTAGAAGAAAAATTAATGTGAATCACGATACAGTACAGTATTTATAAATGAGTGTCAATCACTTAAGAATGTAGTCATAATAGTTGTCAAAAACTGTGGCCTATAACATGAGAGGTATAGTTTTGGAGTGTAAAAGCTAATCCATTGAAAAATCCCGAGTGCATTGAATGTAACGCAATGATTAATTATTATTCATAACGGCACTTAGTGGCGAATAGATGTATTCGCTTTTCATTGTGTTAATTGAAACAAAGGTTAATAATAGTCAACAATGAAACGGTGCTACAAAATTTTTCAACCAATATAACTCCAAACTCAAATTGCATTGGGATTCAGCTCTCTCAAATATTAATTCACTTGACTGATGCCAAAGTGGTCTTACAATCAAAATTTGTATGTAAGATTATAATACGCGTGATTTTATATTTTACGTTATTTTTTAGTTAGTTATTTTATATTTTTCTGAGTACGTAAATCGATAACATGCCATATCAATACAACGATGCCTAAAACCTTTAAATATTACATGATAACCGCACTAGAATTGAAAATGTTAATGTATTCCCATCGATGCATTGAAAAGATTAAATGAATTTGTGTGGATTAAAAATGATCTTTGAGCTATGGTTGTGATTTTCAAATGAATGAAGCGTCAGCTTATCAACACAGCCAAAAGTTTCAAACGAAATCAGTAAAATGAAGACAGGTAATGTAGATTGTCAGGTAATCAATAATATTTTTCAATTATTTATTCAGATGTCTGTGCGGATTCAGGAGTTAGAAAAAAATCCCAATTCATAAGAATATCGAATGTCATACGAGTGAATCAGATATTACAATTACGTGTAATCGAAAGTAGGACACCATACTGTTTCATTTTTATTTCAAATCAAATGAAATATTTTATTGCCATTGAAAAAAATTTAGCCTACAACAATTTTGTATAGGCCACGTCAAAATACAAAATACTATTACATAGTCATAGTAATTATCAACAATCACATACATTCCATGTCAAAATTATGATTAAAATATTCAGTCACATTATAAAAACATCCTCTAATTAAAATCTTTTCAATTTTTCTCTTGAATTCCCTCTCCGTCAAACCACGAATATCTAGTGGTAAGTGGTTAAAAAACTTATGTGACTAGCTTTGTAAAAGCAGTACTCATTCCTGAGATTCGATTTATTGCGTGTGTTGTACGAATGAATGTTCTGATGAGTAGAAAATAAATGTAGGTTCGACTTAACAAAAAGGAGACAATTAAATATAAAAATACAAGGTAAGCTCATGACCCGCAATCTGATAAATAAAGGTTTACAGTGAGTAAGAGGAGGCATACCACAAATAGTTCTGATAGCTCGTTTTTGTAACACAAATAGTGAGTGAGAAAAGCTACAATTTGCCCATAATTTAGTGCCATATAGAAGATGTGAATGAACATAACTGTAATATACATTTAATAATATTTCCGAAGATACTATTTCCTTCAACTTTTTTAACATAAAAATTCCTTTGTTCACTTTTGGGATGGTGTACTCAATATGTCTATTTTTCTAACTTTTTAGAGGCTCTAGTGAGGTTCTAAAATGATTAATTCCTATGTAAAATCAGCTGAGGAATTCAATGAAACCAGTTTCAAGTTTGTAGCTTTAACGGTTATTGAGATAATTGGGAAAAATTGCTAGTAAACGCCATTTTTCAACAATAAGGGTTATAACTGGATAAGGAATCATAAAATTGTATTTTTTATTGATGGAAGTTGAAGAGAGTCGGATTCTAAAGAAAAAGTTAAATGGCGGCGATTGTGTAAATCTTACCCAAATCTCAGAAATGGCGATCAAAAATAGCAAAATCGCTACTAAACAGAAATTTATCACTTGTGCAACGTTTTGTCAATTTTGCGATTTTTGATCGCCATTTCTGAGATTTGGGTGAGATTTACACAATCGCCGCCATTTAACTTTTTCTTTAGAATCCGAATTAGAATAGAATTATGACTTTGAATTGAATATTGTATTATTCTTTGTCAATTGATCAACAGCCCATGAAGGGCCTAGGCCTGCCAGCTGGTTGCCAGTTTCATATTCACTCCACTACACAGTCCGTCCAAGCAAAGGAGACACCCCGGCAAGAAGGGAAAACGACTCCATCCCGGCTAATACCGCCCCAAAAACCATGAATTCTCAAATTGTAGATCAGAATGAACCACAATCCGAGACAGTCCTCGAAACAACACTGACCGTGAAGAACTCTCTTGAACTCTTCATCCCATTTGTACGATGGTCTTCCTCTGCTTCTCCGCAACGTTCATTGATACCAGTTCAATATTGGTTTGGTCCATCTTCCATCCGTTGTCCTAGCGATAAGGCAGCCCAATTCCATTTCCTCTCCATCACAGACCATACAGCAAGCGAATGAACCAGGATAGAGGTAACGTGTGGTTAGCACGTTGATCCTCTCAACCATAAGCCATTTCCGTAACCGAGTGACGCGCAGAACACCTCTGAATAACATCCAGTTGATCAGTTAAGAGTGTAATGCAACAATTACTTTAGTAATTAAAACCAAGCCTTTAACCAAACCTTTAGTGGTTCTTGAAATGTTGTGAGCTGTGGAATTATTTTATTTTTGATATTCAATTGAACTTAAGTATGTTTTTGTTTTAGTTTATTTTGTTGCATCTAATAATTTCTATAATAATTCTATAATAACATGTAATAATAATTTCGTTTTCCCTTCTTGCCGGGGTGTCTCCTTTGCTTGGACGGACTGTGTAGTGGAGTGAATATGAATCTGGCAACCAACTGGTAGGTCTAGGCCCTTCATTGGGCTGTTGAGCCATTGACAAACAAACAAAACAGAATTTCTAATTTTTTTCTATTCTATATTCTTTGTTTAGAGGGTTAATTATCTTTGTGCAAAGAAATAGAATAACCTTACTTCTCAGTTCTCATGCAATGGAATTCGAAGTACACTAAAAAAATTGACTTATCTTTATAGTTTAGTTTACCTGACTTACAGTTACAGGCATTTATTAGTGAAGAACTAAACAGATTCAACTTGTTAGACTAGATGATAGTAGTATTAGATAGACAGTAGTAAGATAATAATGGTAGTGAATAATAATAGTAATTCTCCTTACACGTTCCATGAAAATGTAATCAGTATACGAACTTAAATTATCGTTTTATTTCAACTTATTACAGTTTTTAAGTTATTCATTCTTATATATTTTTCATAAATATGTAGTATAACAGGTGTTTGAGACTTTTTGTAGCAAATACGTCTCTTTTAGTCATTTTAGATGGAAAAAATCATAAATTCCTGGGAATTTATGATTTTTGGGAATATTTCCCCGATCTTAAATTCCCGGGAATTTTACATCACTACTTATAGTATGGCATTGAAAATGTGATCGCTCCATTAAAGCCTTGTTTTAATTTATGAAAAGTATATAGCTACAAATTCTATTCCCTTTACCATAGTTATAACCATGCCATACCAAATCATCTTACCATAAAATAAGATAGCATATCCGAATGTGAACTTCCTCAATGCAAACAAACAATAATTGTATCGCTAGGTACAAACTGACAAAAACTAAATAAACGCCTGGAGAATGACTTGTGAAACCAACAAACTTTTGACTGAGCACACAACAGCGAATTGATAATTTTTTGCTGAGAAAAAACGCGCTCAGACAATTAATGGCTCGCTCTATTGTCGACAAAAGAATGAGCACAAGCCTGTAATGAATATGAAACTCGCTACACATTCAGTAATTTGCAAGTCGAATTAATTAGCCATAGAACAGTACCTACTCATGATTTACAGAAAATGACTCCAATGACAGAAGCTAATTTAGTTTTCTCGTAGGTAATATATTTCATCATACAGTTAAAGTGTACCACGCGTAACCGGGATTTTCAGTGATTCGGTTCTCATAATTAGTCCAGAAATCACTTCTCATTCACATCACTTTCAAATTAAAAAAAAACTATTATCAATTCAGTGTGATTATTACATCAGTTATTCAAATGTTCCGGTGAAATCTTTAATTGAATTTGATTTGTAAGCGAGCAATTCGATTTGTTGAAACAATTTACATTGAATAATTATTTGTATTTGAGAGCAGATATTGTGTGTTTTCTCCGTGATAAAAAACCAAACCACTACTCTATGAACAATTTATTACAGTTCCAAAGAGGATGTAAAATACTATGCCATAATAGAATGGTAATTTTCAATGGTTTAGTAGTGTATTGGGTTGAAAATAAGTATCACCTTAATTTTGCATCTACTTCTTAGTTTTCACTTTTTCTAATTCACTGCCATAAGAAATTATTTAATAATTCAAAGCAAATTTAATAGCCCTAATTACATCTCATGAATCCTTCCATCTGAATTAAGTTACAATATCAGGAAAGGATATTGTAATGGAATTGAATTCTGAATGAATCATTTCTATTAATAATTCATACAGATGGAAATGAGTGTAAAGTAACAATGATTCAGCTAACAAATCTTAAAAAGCTTGATGCAATCTGTTTAGATGTAGAGTAATAGAAACTGGAAAGAAATAAATATTATCAATCCACAGATTTATTGAAAATCTAGATAAGTTACCGGTTTCGGTTGCTACACCATTATAAATCAGTTAATAAGACTGTGGTTTGACAATATCTAGGCTTTTCATTTAATATTGATAAATAGCACAAAATCACCTTCACAACTACTCAAAAAGTAAAAGTGATAGCATCTTGAAGATATGAGGAAATTCTGAATATGAATAGCCTACTATTTTTTCAACCACTTTCTAGCCAATTGATTCATCGGTACCTTTAATACCTTCTGCTTCATCCATTACCCACACTTGTGGGATCGATGGCGTCATGTCAAATACACAAAAAACACGTACTTTTCAAGGTTGCAGTGTTACCAACAATAACCATAATCAAATCATCATCATTAATAATAATAATTTAAATCATCTTGCATGAATTCATGGACATTGTAATATGCCTTGCCACACAGTAGTTCCCTCATGGTATTCTTAAATGCGGTCTCATGCAAATGCTTCACTGCAGCAGGCAGCTTATTGAAGGTTCATTTTTTGAGGATGGAGATTTTTTATGAATTGATAAAAAAGAGAAATAACCTGACAGTTACAATACAGAATAGATACAGTCATACTATTGAATGGAAATAACAGTCATACAGTAAATGGAAAACTTTGTAGCGCCTAAGAGCAGAGTGTGCTTGCACTAAAGAAAACCGCACTACTTGGAGGCTCATTGATGACCCTTATTGTGACTGTGGAGACATCCAATCAAATGATCACCTCCTAAAATGCTGTCTTGCATCAGTATGCACTCGACAAGACCTCTTTATTTTTAACGACGAAGCTGCTAAAACAGTGGACTACTATTCTAATTTAGGCATATAATACAAGTATAATCACCTAACACAAACGAACGAACGAACTATTGAATCATAATTATGCTAAAATAACAAGGACACATAATTTGATTATTATTAAAATACATGAATCAATATTAAGTCTATAGGACAGAATGAAAAACAATATAAATATAGAATGATATTCTCTATATTTTGCAATGCAGTTTCGAAAGTGTTAGAAAAAAAACATTTCAGGTCGATTAGTAACTTATAAACCTACAAAGAAATCACATTCTAATTTAGAAGTAAAAGTACGCCTAAAGATAGAATGGTATTGATTAAACTACACAAAATAAACAGTTTAAATAAATAGCCTCTAATTGCAAAACTGAAAGCGTCATAATAATTATTCGGGATGCAATATTTCAACAGTTTACTTAGGTACGTGAATAAAAAATAGGTTTAATTTTTCTTCAATTTTGACTGATGATGAAATAAGATAACGACATTTCCAACTCAATTCCAATATAAATAGATAAACTGACAGATTAAAAATAATAGCCGGCATTTCAGATGGTAAAATTAGTCATTAGCTGGTTGAATATTAGAATCCTAGTCAGGGTAACTTAGGAAATTCCACTTACAATTTGTTACCAATTCAATTCCATCAAGTTAGAATTACCTTATTCTTTAAAAAATATCCATTCATGAAATGAAATAATCTAACTTAGGCCTATTCTTAAAATTCAATACCGTACTACAAAATTATGTTTCTAAACCAACTTTAAGATTGAGGTTATGTTTTCAATCGTCAAATAACTAGTCAACTTAGGCCTATAAATTAATAGCTATTCAACAAAATAACAATAAATCGGATATCACCAATGAGGGTTTTGAATAATTTTGGTAATATTTATAGATGTTAATTGATTTTAATGTGTAGTCACAACTCAATTTGTACATAGCACAAGTGAATTTAGTAACTTGCTTAAAATCTTATTTATTTGCCAAACGCAGCGACAAATACTCTAATAATTAATTGATAAATAAATTAAAGATACCAGGTAGAGATGATGTTGCAGTGTTGATAAAAAAATAGCAGAAGATTCAAGATAAAAAGGAAACTATTCCAAGCAAGTTCTCTTGCAAGATTGACTTGCTTTTTTTGTAAGTGTAAAAAACACAGAATAAAACATAGGAAAAATACTCACAGTAGTTTTTGAAGGTTCTAAGTCGATAAATCACTAACCTTGCAAGAATAATTCACTTGTACTAAACATAAATTATGCAATTTACTGATAGTGAAAGTAATTCGGCTTTTCGGCTACAGCTTTCCACTTCTATCTTCTATGTTCTTTCTCCCTTGCCGAAGCGAAAAAGTCACGTAAACACATACCATATGACATATAAGTTCAGCCAACACAACAACATTTATAATTAAATTTTGATAAAACTCAACTAGATTTAATTGATAAGTGGGAATGGAAAGGACTACAACTGGAAAACATGATGAATTACAGTTTATTCATGACATAAACTTCAGTTATTCCTAAATTTTATCATTTTGCAAGTCATTCCTGTAAAGTAGTATATCATGTTGTTCAGTTGGTATTAGATTGATACTACGAAGCGCCAATTTTTAAATGCTTGACGGAATCTGATTTTGAATGCTATAGATTTTCAAGACAGTAATAATTAGGCTATACCTAACTTACCTCTGATTATAAATTTTACCCATTTATTGAAACTCTACATTGAACTTGTGGCAATTTATATTTCCAAAGAGAAACAGAATAATTCATGTTTTCAACTTTTTTGAGTTGATAAGAATTCCTGATTATTATTATTAAAGAAGAAAAGCTATCATTCTTAGTAACTGTTGCTATACGAGCTTTTGCTTGGAAACATGAGCTGACCGTTTTGGAAAATTTTCTGATGAAAAGATCATAAAATCAACAAAATTAATAATATAATTCTCCCTTCATTTATTGCATCTCCATGCATGCACCAACATTTCTTTGACTTCAAAGCGAAGGGCGAATATTTTTACTGTATAATAAAAAGGATTATTTTGATGGAATAAATTATAACAGTGTTCACAGTGTAAACTTCACACTTATAAAAGTAACTTTGAATGGTTAAAAAAAAATAGACGAATTAACTTACTTCTATCAATTTAATTTCAGTTATGTTATATTTATACAGAATCCATCATAGAAGATAAAAACTGAAACAGCAACTATATGTGCCGGTAGGTACTACAATAAAACTTTTTCTATGTCAAGGGCCCTATGGGATAGGTACTGACTGAGTTGTGTAGGCCTATGCCGGTACTAATTGAAATACAGTATCTGAATAAGGTGAGTTTCTCGAATCCTAAAACAAATAATACAGTCTTATATTCAAAATATACATATGCTACTAATTCCGTTATCTAATAAATTATTAAAATTGAGTGATTAAGCTACAGTAATCCTATTATATAGGTCTCTAATTACACGTTTCACCTTTCAATATTAACAATACGGTAGCTTTAATTTTTAGACTGAATATACAATCTGGGAATACTTTTACTGAGAATACGATATCTGTAACCTAACTTATAAGTTTCCAGGTGGCAATAATGCATTATGGTAGCCTAAGGTGCTTAATTGATGGTATTGAAAATCACACTCATTTAGGAAGACAAAATCTATTTCATTTTTTTATTTTAATGCTCGAGTTATAATATTTGAATAGCCTATTAAAGAATCCTAGTTTTTCAACTAATTTCTAATTTCAAACATTTCATTCTAGCTGGATCAAATGAAAAGCTTGTTACAAATATTCAGTTCAAGAACAATATTGTTTTCGTCTAAATTCACCATTTTATAGTAGAATATTAACAAGTTTTTAATTTTAAACACCTCTTTGTAGCTGGAAGTATTAATTTCAAGTGTCAATTTGGTCTAAATTCACCATCATATAGGGGATGTTTGAGATATTAGCACATCAGACGTTTCAGGAGAGTCAATCTGACCATCGGTCAAGTCTTTCACTGGTTTAAGTCGCAGCAGATCGGGATCGATGTCAGTCTGTGATTTGCCCATCGAAGGCAAGTGATAAGATGTGAAGCCGGTCCAGTCCATACCCAGGAAAAGACTGTTCGATGTTCCTGGACTGAAGGAGCCCAGAGGGCTGGGACCTATTAGAAGAATATAATCATTAACTGGCTTTAAAAAATAATATAAATTTTCATTACAAAACACAAGAGAAATATTAATGTGTGAAGAACTATCAAAGTAAGGGCGCAAACACACGAGATCATTTTTCAATCAAATCAAATTGATAATATGATGCCGAGAAGATGATTGAGAGGCTTTAAATTTAAACTAATTTATTGAGTCAAAATAGGAGTCACAAATCTTACATGATAATTTAAATCGAATATCAAATATTGTAAAATACATGAAATTCAAGAATAAATAGTAAAAAAAGAGCGAATCCATGTAATAGTGTAAGAAAAATGTTTGGAAACAATGCATTTCTGAATATATCTTCAATGGAGCTACTTTCACTATTTGATGAAAGTGTAATCAGCCTGAAAAGTAGCTCAGTACGTCAGATTCCTCCTGTAACACTCTATCGTATATTTCTTTTGAGACTAGCTGTAATAATAATATCGTAGCAGAACTCTTTCAATTTGAAAGTGTCATATATTGAATAATAAATAAATAAATTTACTTTTTTCTATATTGAATTAGAGACTTAGTATTATAATATTGAAATCAAAAGCAATTTCTTTTCAAGTTTTGATCATCAAAATCTCTTTACATATTTACAAATATGTAAATTTAATAGATTTCAAAGATATAAATAACACTGTTCATAAAAATTTATTACGAATTTGAAAATTATTTATATATACTGAATAAATGAAAAGACAAGATGTTGTCAAACCACTGATTTATTAGAAAATCGAGATACCGGTTTCGGTTGTTACACCATCATCAATCTCTGTTAAACTAAAACTTGAAGTACAGAGCAGCAGTATTTATACTAACGGTGAAGCACCGCTATTGGTAGACGCTTGAGTCAATGACCGTGAACGGCTGCCATTGGCCTAGACAAGCTCCTCCCCGATTAGCGGTTTAGCGATTTACATTTTGTAATGATTGAATGAACCGCTAATCGGGGAGGAGCTTGTCTAGTCCAATGGCAGCCGTTCACGGTCATTGGCTCAAGCGTCTACCAATAGCGGTGCTTCACCGTTACTATAAATACTGCTGCTCTGTACTTTAAGTTTTAGTTTACCACAGATTGATGATGGTGTAACAACTGAAACCGGTATCTCGATTTTCTAATAAATCAGTGGTTTGACAACATCTTGTCTTTTCATTTATTATGGATAACTACCACAATATCAATTTCACAACTACTCAAAAAGGGATGTATACTGAACATCCAAAAATGAATTTAGATTATATTATTAATTATTTATTATTGGAAACAAGAATATGAGGACTATACGCACCTAAGGAAATGTTTGAGCTGGTGTTGTCACTTAAACTTGGACTCGAGCATACTGTGAAAAAGGTAACATTGAAACTAGTGAAACTATAATAATTTTAATCATATAAAACGAATTTACGTATGAAATATTTAATGGTTCACTATGAAGATTGAAAAGTAATACGCTCATTATCATTTCAATAGAAATAAAAGCAATGTATCTAAGATTTATTAGGTCATGTTGTGATTTTAGATCTTATATAGATCTCGTACAATATAATTAAATCCGCATCAGTATAGGTATCAGAGCATCTAAGAAACATTTGATTCAGTTTCTCCAGAAGGAGATACATGTTTATTTATTTATTCAATAATAATTATATACATATAGGCGAGTGCAACAGGCAGATACCCAAAACTGCTCCTCTACCAATTTTGGACTAAAGTCCAAAACACGGATATAATAAATCATCAAATTTGATATTACAATTTCTTACTTCCAAAAATATCACAAACAATTTTGAATTTCGATAAAAATCCACTTTTAAGTTCCAGAAATAAACAAGACAAATATTAGAATTTCGGATGAGGTCTTTTCAATATTTTTCACGACACCTTTTCTTTTGAAAAATGTATAATCAATATTTACTTTCAATTTTCAACCCTCCAAAACCAAGACAAAATACGGAATAAATTTGGATGACTTTTATATTTCATGACAAACCTGGAAGGCTGACGATACCCAGAGGCGGAGGACTCCCCATTGGAAGTTGTTGAGTGCCCATGCTGGCTTGCTGGTGTTGCTTAGCCAACATTTTCTCATGCTTCCTCCATTTGGCTCTTCTATTTTGAAACCAAACCTATAATAAATGAATTTCAATAATTAAGAATAGTTATAGAATATTTTATAATTTAGAAAAATCATCTATACCTAATTACCTATACTAAATGAGTTGTGTAGATGCTTGAATTAACGACTAAATTTTAACAAAAGTATCCCGAAGTACATAATTATGAATATAAGTAGAAATATTCAAGGAATCGCCACTTTGCAATAGAATAGAATATGTTTTATTGTAACCGCTTCTGAGGTCTTCAGAAGCATTACCTTCGTCATAAAATACAATAAATGTCATATACTATACAATTATTTGAGAGTATAAGTTATATCATTTTGAAAATACGGTATCATAAAATATTCAAAGTCTCAAAATGTAATAGTCCAGATAAAGAACACCAAGAAATAGTATATTTAAATGTAGGTTATCCTAGTCTTTGGTTACAATGCAACCACTCAAATAAAAACATCAAAACAAAAAATAATTTAGCCTCTATACACGAGCTACAATAAATTAACATGGATGAGAATCTCAATATTAAGTACCTAGCTTATTACAAATTCCTAGCCAGTTCATAGAACTCTTGAAAAGTGTAAAGAGGGTTACTCATTGGAAATAGTTTCAGCCTGCTCTTAAAAATTTGATTTTGCAAACATCTAAATTGTTCAGAGAGCGAATTAAAAAGCTTCACACCAATGAATAGAAATGTTTTTTGTGTGCCAGCAAACAAATAACTTCTAGCTGGAGGATCAACTATAGTTGGGAGATCGTTTATGTAGATCAAGTAGTATTGGACCTAATATTGATCCCTGAGGAACCCCATGAGAAACAGGCAAGTATTGGGACTCAGATTCATTGAATAAAACTTTTTGAAAACGATTGCTGAGATATAATTCAATCATCATTATGGATCTGTCCTCAAACCCATAGAATAGTTTTTTTCAGTAAGAATTTGTGGGAAACCGTGTCAAAAGCCTTGGATAAGTCGAATAATTTGGCCTGAGTGAAGCGCTTCTTCTCTAAAGATTCCAAGCAATCCCTATATAGCTCCTCAGCCGCTCCAACTGTATTCTTCCCCACTCTGTAAATTGAGAGATACTAAAAAGACCATTTCTCTCAAAGTAGTCCACTATTTGAGTATTCAAAGCACTCTCAAGAGCTTTGGACACAGATGTGGTGATATTAATTGGCCTAAAGTTATTAACATCAGATTTAAAACCTTTTTTGAGAATAGGTAATACTTTATTTAATTTTAAAGTTTGCGGAAAAACACCTTCAACAATAGAGCTATTCACTAGATTTATCAAAGGATCTATGATATACTCACAACCCATTTTGAGTATTTTTGGGCTTATATCATAAACATCTGTACTACTGCTGGCTTTCATTTTCCTAAGATCTCTTACAATATCTGCTTTTTCAATTAATTTGAATTCAAACACAGAAGAGGTTTTACAGTAACCAGAATTTAAATAATCAATTGGACCACTTGTTGAGTTCCTGCTTTCAACCTCAGCAACAACTTTACTTATATTTCCTATGAAGAATTGATTGAATTGGTCTGAACTTAATGGACTTTTGTTTTTTATTAACAATGATTTACTGTACTGTTTTTTAATTACATCCCAGATTGCTTTACTTTTATTTTTTTATTCAGTAATTATCTTGTCATTTATATTTTTTCTCAAAGCATCTAAAGTGTCCCTAAACTTCTTTTTGTTTCTCTTATATTGTAACTTGATGTCATTATTACCAGTAGCAAGGTAAGCGCTGTACAACAGGTCACAGGTGTTTTTTATAGCTAGCAGCTCTACACTGTAAACCTTGTTGGGTTTTGGAGCAGTCGATTTAATTTTAATTGTTCTCAATGGAAAAGCTTCATCTATCATGTTCTTAAAGGTATCCAAAAAGAATAAGGTTTTTAATTCTAAATTATTTTCAATGTATAAACTAGTCCAATTTATTTCAAATAACATATTCTGGAAAACAGAGATATTATTATCATTTATTTGACGTGTTTTCCTGGTTTCAGCAATGTTACCTTTTTCTGTGTAGTAAAGACACTGTTCCTCATAACCAGAGCCCAATGGTCAGAAAACCATGTCTTCTCAACCTCATATGTTATTGAGCTCCCAGGAATTGTAGTTATGATGTTATCAATACATGTCCCTCCCCCCGATGCACTAGGCCTAGTAATACTGTTGAACCCCACCTTAAGACCAAATGAAACAAGAAGCTCTTTCAACTCCTTAGTATTATTATCCTCATTTATAAAATCATAATTGAAGTCTGCACATAAGATAAGTCTATCAGTGTATTTGAAGGCATTTTCCAAGACCCCGCTTAATCTTTCTAAAAATATTTCTAAATTGTTGTTGTCTGTGTTAGATCTATATATAAGGATAGAACTATAGTATTTGTGTCCAATAACTGAACAGCTGTCACTTCCAATACCATTTCTACTGATAAATTATTTATACTTTCAATTTTCTTGTATTTTAGGCCATTCTTTACATATATAAGACACCCACCATGTTTTCTATTTTCCCTGCAGTACTCATTACCAATCAATGCCAAAGAATTCCGTCTCCCCTTCAATACTCTTCTTAAAAGTCTTTCAATAAAAGTTATTTAAATTTAAGGTCATTTTGTTGTCATTAAAACTGATTATGAAAAGAAACACAAATTATAGTTAAGTCAAAAAGAATAAGTAATAATTCTATAGAATTGACATTATCATATTCCATTATAAAACAATTCTACAACAGCGACAACGACTTCGTAGTCGAATCTTTTTAACTGATTATTTTGTTCTATTCATAGATAATTTTCATAATTTGTGTAATATTCATTTTAAATTAATGTAATGGTAGGCTGATCAACCTCTAGCGAAATTAAAAACCGTGGGAGAAATAATTTAAAACAAACCTGAACTCTAGCTTCAGTGAGGTCTATTCGCAAAGCTAGTTCCTCCCTGAAGAAAACATCAGGATAATGTGTTTTATGGAAGGCTCTTTCTAGCTCTTCTAGCTGGAAATTACTGAATGTTGTCCTGAAAAAGAAATATATTTGAGCAAATATAAAGAAATGTATGGCTTGTTGAAGTTATGACTTGAGCATGAGTATATGATATTTACATTTTTTGAAGATATTGGCAATTTTGACATGGCCAAATAAAAGAGAAAAAAATAAAGTGAGAATAAAGAAAAATGTAAAGAAAGTTTTATAGTAATTTTGTAGTTCAGAGCTTGCTTCAAGCAGAATCTTACAGCCTAAGTGCACTGCAACTAATCGTTCGTTGTTACCACATTATCTTTTTTGTTATTAGTTTATAAGTATTATAAGTAACAGAATCAAATATATAGCCTACTAGTATGAGTATTTTATACTAGTATGTTACTACTTATAAGTGTGAGAATTAAATAATGCTGCATCTACTGATGATTTTTTATCACCTGTATCGGCGCTGCTTCCTTTTTCCGGAATGTGAAGAGCTTGGAGCAGAATCGAATGAACTGGAAGGGTCAAGGCTCTCTGTAGTTGGCTGAGTGTCTGTCGTGTCTCCATAATCAGCTAGACAAATAAATTTGAATTTATTGAACAATCAATTAGAAAATCTACACGATTTAAAATAACATTTAAAAATGATAACAAATACCGTTATACGGTACTATTTTTATTATCATAGAATATTGTTCAGTTACCGTCAGTATAGAATACTGTAAAAATGTACTTAATTAACGTTTCCAATGATTGAAATATTAAATTGAATAATAATAATTTTCTATAAAATTTCAATCAATGATAGGCTAAAATAGTTTGGTCTATTTAGTGAATAATTTATGGTTCTTTTATCTATATTAGAATGTTGTATCAAATGATTTAATTTGCCATAAATAACACACACAGACATTAATTGCAAATTTGAATAAAATAGACAATGTTTAGCAACATAATTCAACATAGTGTGAAATTATTCTATGATTTCTCTAAATTTTATCATCAGATATCGGATTCATACACAATGAGTGTTATCACAGAGAGTGAAGAACCAATTAGGTACAATGATATCACATTACGGTACATGATAGAAGTGGAAAACTTAATAGACAGGTATAAGAAAATACTTCCAAGTGTTACGGTGACAACAACAATGTTGGTTTAATCGGTAGTTGAATTATTCTGTGAAGGGTGCGTGAGGCCCTTGAAAGGTCATTGGTCCAAGCAGGGTTTCCCACATCATTTTCCTACATTGACAGGGGGCGGTTTTTCAAAGCATGAAAAGGAATAAGATTTCTCATCCGGAGCCACTGCTCCAAATCCAATCACCCTTGCGCTAATTAGCTTAACACTTTATTAGGTTGGGCTACTAACTAAGTTTATATTGCACAGAGGGTGCATAATTCATTTAGTATAACTTAATAACAAGAGTTCTTCTGATCAGTTTTGTCCAGTTACTTGTATTGAACAGATCACTGTCACTTTCTTATTAGTTCTCGAAAGTATAATAGTGAAGGTGTGAATTAGTGAGTTGAGCTTGTGATATTTCGTGACTCTACTTCATTGATAGCTGTGATATTAATATGATGACGGGACGGTGTTGGTGATGATATTGAAAGCTGTAAACTATGTGTTGATATCAATGGTGGTGATGATATTGAAAACTATATTACCTATGTGATTTATACTTCATATAATGTGATTTTATTGTTAGATTATGAATATTTACTTATATAATTGTGTAGCATATCTATGAATATTTTTTTGTGAAAAACTAATATACAGAGATGAGAAAAGAAAACCATTCAAATATATAACTTGTAGGTTGTATGTTTTTTGTTAGTGTACAATACAGTTATAGCCTATTTAGTTTGAACTGAATCTCAACCAATAGAAGTCAACTATATATTATTCTTATACAGAATACTAATACTTTACTGTACTTGGAACCAAAATAAAATTGAAATTTTTGAACAAAAATAAAATTGAAATGAATGACGTTGCATTACTCATTCCAGAGAATCTTGAAATATGTTTGAAACTCCCTCATGTCTCTTCACAATAAACTTCTTCTACATTGCAACATTTCAAAACTAAATAGAGCATTAGAATAATTCGATTTTTTACATTCACAATAATTATTATTAATAAGGGCTGTACAATTAAGAAGCTCAAATTAGACTGTAGTACTCAATTACTCTACTTATGTGATATTATTTACAGCATTTACCCCAAATTCTTATATAGTTATTGAAGATTACAATGCATAATTTATAAATTTAATGAAAATGTTTCTGTACTTACTGTATTTGCTAACAGGAGAGAATGGAGCCAGCAATGTGGGAGACCCAAGAATTCCAGACACAAGCGGATCAGTTTGGGAATTTCCTGACAAAAGTCCACTTATCGAGTAAGAAGAGGTGCTTCCAGCACTACTGCCACTTGCACTTCGTAGTTCCGAAATGTCGATAAATTGCTTTATATCCATCTTTTATAACTGTTTTGCACTCAACATCTTCTACAAGTGAATAAATTAAAACTGTAATGAATAATAGAGGAGTGTTCTGACTTCTTCAATGTATAAGTTACATTTAATTCAACAGAGATAACAATAGTTCAGCTTCTTACTATTTATGAATATGAGGAAAAATATTTCTGATGAGAAAATATTCGTCTTTTCATAAAACGATGTAGGTTAACATCAAACCAATGATTATCGATAATAGAAATTCATTTTTTATATTTTAGTATTCATAACAAGAGATATTTTGTGTAAGTATTGAATAATCCAAATAGATCAGCCCTCAAATTTTTATAGCAAAAACAGATTAGACTCGTATGTTTCAGTTTTTAAGAATTTTGTCACTTTTCAGAACAAACTTATCATCCGAACTTTCTATTTAAACAAAATTAAAACTAATCATTTGAAATTGATATTCTTAAAGACATTATTGTATAATATGGTTAAGATACAAATTGCTAACTTCAAACACTAAGTTGTACTCGGATCACTGAGTTTTTATATAACAGTTTACATACACATTGATGTACATTCGATTCAATTTCTTCACTGAATCTGTGAAGCGCCTCTGATTGAACTTCTTCCATTTTTATTAACTAATGATGTTTGATAATTGATAATGATAAAAACTTTGGTAAATTTTCGATCCGATCAATTTTACATTGAAGAAAGCGCGCACAGGAGATGCGATCAAGAAGCGAGTAATCAGTTGGAAATTGTATCACAGGTGACAGTTGAGTTATGCGGACTGTGAGCTGGAGGAGACGAGCTGTGAGAATTGCGCACTATCACTAGGATAAGGGTTGGCGGGTGGAGGGTGTAGGGGCTGTAACACTCACCTCACGCCGAGACAAGCAGAGAAGCCTCAAAACTTCTATTCCCACTCACCCCCTCTCTATTCTTTCATTGATTTTTCAGGTGAAAATTCAAATAAGGGGAAAACCAATATTCTTATTCTATCTTCAGAAATACATTATTGTTTTCCGACCTTGGCCGTTTCCACGGATTGAGATCGAAGTCTAGAGATGAAACATAAATTATGCGTGGTAAAATTATTGTAAGCCAGCTATTGATATGTTGAGTTACACTTTCTGTAATAGACCGTTTTTTCAATTTAATATTGTGTAGTGGATGAATTGTTATACACTGTTGAGATATAAAATATTTCAATAATTATGATGACGGCAATTTTATGATGACGGTAGTTTTATCACACCTATACAGTGATTTTGTATACTGACAAACTTATCGCGGTATTTCCTTACATTAAAATTCTAGTAGAGGTGGATTTTAAACGCTTTGTTACTGAGATTATGATAGCGAAGGATTTCACATTTTTCTTCAAATTTTCAATTAAATAATTTTGAGGCGGCCTCATTCACTTTTTTAGTATAATTTGCCCATTAACTCAATAATCTTCAATGTTTCAACTGGTTTCATTGGATTTCACAGCTAATTTCACATAAGAACTAATCACTCAAGTACCCTCATGTACCCTAAAAAATGTGAAATCGTTCGCCATCTTAGTTTCGGGTGACAAAGAATTTTAGGACCCATGTTTACTGGAACGTTTTTCTTCATTTTAATGTTCACGAATAATTTTAGAACCCATGTTTACTGGAACTTTTTTCTTCATTTTAATGTTAACCTCACGAAGTTTGTCAGTATACAAAACCACTCTGTACAGGTATGATAAAGCCAAATAAATTGCTATCATCATAATTATTGAAATATTTTACATCTCAACAAGTATAAGAATTCATCCACTATACAATATTAAATAGAAAAAACTTTTGAGCTTACAGTTCAATAAGTTTCCAGGATAGATTTTCAGACTAAACCATCAAGAGAATGGCAATAAATTTACTTCAACCAAGTGATCAAAAACTTATAATGTACGGTGGTATTGAAATATCGCATTCTTTAAATCCCACATTTGAGTGTTTCAATTTTCTCGGGTTTCAGCTACAATCCTCTTAGCTTCTGAAAATAGTTTCTCGAAAAAAAAACAAAACAATTCTAGTAAAGTTGATCAATCATGACTAATGTAATCACTGATAACTAGACATTTCAATTTTCCAAAGGATTAGGAGACGTTCAAAATTGAAGAATAAATTTATATCGATCACAATAATCATGAAATTCAGAACTGACTGACTTCCAAGATAAAAATAAATTTTTCCATTCTAAATTGGAAATTCCAACTCTCTTTTTAAAAGTCGTAAGGCTTCTTCAAAGCATATACTGTAGTGCTTGGCCTGCTCTTTTAAATGGCTTCATTGCTTCACCAAGGTAGAGAGAATACTAATACTACTTCACTTCCCTATTCACTGGTAAAATAAAGATTCAATCTTGGAATAATTACTTCTTGACTCTTCAAATAATACAATATGACAACCTTTCCCTCACAATACCTGAACAAGTTCTTCACAATGACTATCTTCGAAGTATTCATGAGTAGCATTCAAGGAGAAGAATGATAGCTTCTGTTCGATTGAGAAGCAATCAATTTATTTACATTTTCGAATATTTCCGATTCATTTAGGGTGTCATCAGATCATGAAAAATCATTACACTGCTTCCTGATAATTAAATATAAGTTTCCCGACTATTAAGCCGTCTCGGTTTTCTTTAATCGAAGAAATTATCGTTCATCAGCACTAATCAACGAGCAATGATCATAATATTCACAATTATTGAAATTTACTTTCCTTTAAGCTCCACAAGCATGGAAAAAATAAAGAGGAGGAATGAAATCTTCAGTATTAATAAGTACAGAGGTATATTAAGATGGTTAACATTTGTTCCCATTTTCATCATCTAGTAAACAAAGACCTGAATTCTACTGACTTCTACTGAAAATTCTTTTCATGAATACATTATCACATCATCAACATGATGTAATCATTTCCATTTTCAGACATGGGCCAAGTTCACATCTATTGACGGTACCCCAGCACGCAATGTGCAAGACTAAAAAAAATAAAGAGTCCATTTAAGAAGATTTGTAAATAGTGGAGAAAGCTTGACACAGTATACAGGTGGAACAATATATTATAAATTATTAAAAACAATAAATGACCTTTTCTAACCTATGACCTAAGGCTCTGTCCAAGCTAAGAAGACATTCTGTCAAGATGGGAAAATCACTCCAGCTCGGTTAATATTGGTTCAAAAAATATAAATTAAAGGAGGCATTCTGATCTACAATTTGAGACCAAATTTATAATCAATTTTTTTTATGAATTTCTCCTGGTAAAGGTGGACAATGTGGACATGTACCGTGGTATTCATGTTTTATATATGTACACTTCTCTCCTGTATTCTATTTTCTCAGTAAATTTATGAAGTTAAGACGGTACCAAATTCAAATACGAATACAGAAAAAGCAATTTGATAGCTAAAACTCAAGAAGTGAGAGATGTTATCAATATAATAATTGAGAAGTTCAAATGGAAAACCATGTAAGTGCCAAAATTGAGAAAAATGAGTTTTTTGTGGAAAATTATGTATGAGCCAAGCTCAAACACTGAATGTACTTTGGACTGGTCTATCATATATTGAGATCGAAAGATGTCGCTGGAGCTGTAAGTACCATGCTGACTGGTGGAGAACCATGTACAGTAAGTGCCAATGTAATAAAATTATTTGAAGACGAATGTTAGAAATATTTTATTTAATATTTTTTCTGATTTTTACAATTGATTAAGAAAGCGTAGACAAAAGCTTTTCAAATATTCATTATTCATATAATTTATCGTTTATAGATTCCTAAAGCTCACCTTCATCTGAAAGTCTCCATTAGAATTTATAGCCAGAATGGATAGTAAAAAATATTCACTGAAAAACTTCCTGATAAAATAAATGTTGATTCCGAAAGTTAAACAAACTCATAATAATTGAATAGTAAAGAAAAAACTGAATTTTCACTGGAAATGCAGGTTTATACAAAATTGATAAATCCTGATTATCATACTGGTATTATAAATTAAATTACAATATCAAATTATAATTACATCGACATTCCTGACAAAATATTGTCTCAAATAAAATGTGTATACATTCATATTAGTTATGAAAACAAAATTAATCCACATAGATTTTCATAAATGATAGAAAAAGGCAACCAAAATTGGTTTGATTCACAATCAAGTCACACCAGGTGAACATGTTCAAGTGATCAATTATGTTCATGACTGCTAAAATCAAAGGTTAATCCACACTAGAAACCTGCATAGTTGATGATAGCACACAATAAAAAAATATATCATTATAACAATCTCTTAGTTCTACCGTCAAATTTACGCTACGTAACTATACTCATCCGCTGAGTTCGGGGTTCTTTCGATATACTGTTTGTCGATTAATGCTTCTATACACTTCTTTATCATACTGATGGCAGGTGCAAATGATTTCGATTGACTGAAAACCTGAAAAAAGAGAGTTACCATTAATAAATTTAATCTCACTCAATAAACTAATATAATAATCACCAACAAAATATACCATGTAATAATACCAGCAAAAATTAAAGATGAAGTAGGACCAGTAGTACAGGTTACAATATCAAGTTGATGAACACTTTAGCTCTAAATGATCAAAATACTTGCATGAGCCAGACAGAATAAATGATCTATTAAGAGGGACCGTAGACGTGTACAAGTGACTAGTAAAAGCGACGCCATACAGTTAGTACACGTCTCGCCATAAGACCCCCTTTATGGCATAATCCCTGGAACCCTTGCTCCTACTAAAAGCTATTATTGCTTGCATGCTTTTTGGCAATGCTAAAACTTTGTAAAGTGTGAATAAAACCTTTATGAACCACAAGCTAGATAAAATTGATTATAGCAATAAACAAATTATAATCGTTCAGTGCACGTTTAGGTTATCTTGCTATGTTATGTGTTGAAAACCAAGTTATAATATTCTATTGATTATATGTATTTCAAGATTTACTATGTCCTACACTAAAATTTTAATAAGAAGGCTTCATATCATTATCTCAGTCCACTAAACATAGAACAAAAATTGTGGCTTGGCACTTTACTTTTCCTATTGATTCACCATTGTTGCTTGGCACTATGTTGCTTTCCATTTTGAGAATAATTTTGGGTTAAGAAAGTGCCAAGCAACAATTTTTGTTGTAATAGTATTTTTAAAATCTGGTTTAGGACATAGGCTACTCTGTATAAATATTTATGGGAAACTGAATTCTATCACTCCTTTATAAACCAAAGAAACAGTGAAACCAAGAACAGTTACTATTAGATACATAACTATTACAGGATTTGATTGAATTTTGAAATTTCTCCAACTGGAAATGAGAAAAATGTGGCTTGGCACTATTTCACCCCTACCCCTTCAATTGAATCAATGCAACACGATAAAATCCGTTTAGATTATCAATTGGAGATAGAATAGAATGACGTCCTTATATTAGTGACATGGCGAAGTTTGGACAGTCATGTCCACTTTAGAACTTGACCACGAGAGAGATTTATCATCAATCATGCTCAGGACACTTTAAAAAAGCTAGAAGTTGCAGACACAAAGCAGATCTGTGGTGAAGCATCAAGTGCAAGTGGTAAATTTCAATTCAAATAATGACTGCTATGAGAACAAATATTTTCACATTTGAGTTATAAAATGGGATTGCTCACCTCTTGGATCAAAGCATTGTGCCTCAAGACTTTCCTCGACTTCATAATCCTAACAATTTTTGCTTGAAGGTAGAGTTTCCTATCCTCATCGACCGATGTGATGGTTTGCTCCGACTCCTGGGGCGTTTCTTTCTGAAGAGCTGTTGATATCCTCAGTCTGGTACGCTTGTTACTGTAGTCCATGTTCAATGAGAGCACGGTAGGTCCGGACAGGTTCTGTGAATAGAAATAGGCCAGTTTGAAAGTAAATTTGAGTACACCATTTAAATAATATATCAATTATATCAATGAATTGTATGAATCAAGTATAGGCTGTCCAAGCAAAGAAGACCCTCTGGCAAGATGTGAAAATGACTCAAGCTCGGTCAATATTGGATCAAAAAATATCAATTTGATCTCAAAATGTAGGAAACAATTTGATCTACTATTAAGACCACATTTATAATTCTTGAACAAATATTGACCAAGCTGGAGTCATTTTCCCATATTGTCAGAGGGTCTTCTTTGCTTGGACAGACAAACATTTCTTCTTTTATGGAAGAGAAACAGTCAATTATTAAAAAATACCAAGATTTGGTTTAGAAATAAAATGATATATTTATGATTTGCTCACGGTAGCTTGAAGGTTTACAATTTACAAATCATGCTTGTTCCTCCACAAATCACGAATAAGGCAAGACAGCTGAAGCTACAGCGTAGTTCTCAACAACAAAACTGGCGTATGAATCAGCAGATTGAACAACCTTCTCGTTTTCTATCTTTCTCTTTCTCGAGCACTATCGACTACTCCTTCAGCGAAGCATCAGCTGTTAATTGAGAAACCGTAATTCGCCATTTTCGTTGTTGGTAACTACACCGAGTGACAGCGAGTACCAATCGCCCGTGTTAGGCAGTGCTCGGAAGTCGCATATTCGCGCCCGTGCTCGAGCACAAGCGAAGAACAATATGAATAGAGACGATAAACCTCTCCCATACACAGAAATCTTCGAATACTGAATTTTCGGTTCACTCAGATGTAACCGAAGCTCGATATATTGAATAGGCTACATAATGATTCACATGCACTGTCTAAGAATTCACAAAGTAGAAAAATGATTGTCACATAAGAATGAATCTTATGAACAGTTTAAGAATGTTAAAAGAAGTGAATGATTATCATATGGATGCATAAAGATTAGGAAGATAATCTAATTTATCATCATGATCCAATTCATTCAACAGTAATTTCGTCTTCATATGTCAGGCTTGAATAATATTCCTATAATAGAAGAAATATTTATTGCAATTTCAAGAATTCAATAAATTGTACGTTATGTTCATGTGAAAATACAAAGAAGATGAAGTTGGTTACACTAGAGCTCGCCATTATCAAATCATTTCAATTCAGTATGAGATATTGATACTTTTCAAATACAGTATACAGTATTATTATTATTATTATTATTAATACCAATTACATTGAAAATTAGAAAATTTAGTTATAGTGTGTTAAATTATTCGGTTCAATATTTTTCTTGATTAGTTTATTCAATTTTAAATTTTACAATTTACATCATTCAATAATTTTTCATTGTGGTAATTTGGCAACATGAACTCTCATTCATGTTATGTAGGTAATATGTTTATAAATACTGTAGGCCTATGTATTTTCCTAAAGACTTCAAAAATCTGTAATGAATGACTGACTTACCTCAGAACTGGCCGTTAATAGTTTACAATCGACAAGACTAGAGATATGCTTTGCGAACTGGTCGGCGTTGAGCTGAAGCGTTTCTTGTATTTCAGCACAGGTTAGCGAGTCTGATTTCTCGAATAGTAACATTACAGCCATTTGGAATGTCTGCATTGTGAAAATGTACGTTTTCTTCAAGTAACCTATTTTTAGTTCAGCTGAAAAGTTCAAACACCAACATTAATATTCAAGCTACACATTTCAATAGTGTTGAATAGAGTAACATTAAGTTCCATTCAAAATAGGTAAGTTTGTATTTGAAACCTTGAACGAGAAATTTCGGAGAAGTTTCTGTGTAAATTTAGTATCACATAATACTAAATATTAGGCCTATACATAATTAAGTTAGAGTTTACATACCTCTGATTTGGGAATTGAAAAATCGGAATTAAAATTTTAAATTTTACACTAAAAAAACAAAACAAGTGCAAACCAATATTTAGCACAATGAAATTTTGATAATTTAAATAATAAAAATTATTGAAATTTTATTCCAAGATAATAATAAATCCCAATGAAAATTTACTCTCTGATGGAAGCATATTGTAGAAATAATGATAGAGCAACGCGTTTACCTTGGCACAGATGATGCAGCCATGTTAGTTTTCTGCCATTAAAATGGTTGTGGTAGAAGTTTTCAAACTGAAACAGAAAATGATGTAGATTAAGAATGAATAGTTTTATTAAGCAAATCAATGAAAAAGAAGAATTGCATAATGCAATAGGTACTGAATAGTGCATTTAGAATACAATAAAGTGGAGTATCATTCAATACGGCTACAATTCACGATTCTGTCAACAGCAAACAAGTGAAACAAGATGATTATAATTAGCTGATTTTAAACTTCAATGGTATATATTTTACAAATCACTCTGTCTAATATAGTGTAATTCAAAAGAGCGGAAAGTGAGATGAACATTTTGATGTATTAATTTTCAATTTTTCGTTCAAATAAACCTCTCAATTTGATATATTAAAACCGGCACTCTTTTTGAATCACCTCTTTTTGAATATAAGCAAATAATCATTCACTTACAAAATATCACATGAAAATAATATGTCATATCGAAGAGAAAAAAGCTATCATAACAAACTGTTCACATTGTTATTAAGGCTAATAATGTATACTAAATCAATAATTAATCACAGTACAATAGGAATGAGTTCATTTTTCTTCATGATTTCTAAGTCGAAACTAGTAGTGAAGAAACTCATTTCAAGAGTACTGTGATCATTTATTAATTTAGCAAAACAAACTGATATTCTCATCCATATTATTACATAACCTGATTTTTTGTATGTTTGTATAAATTGGAAAAGGAACAGCTTTGGGCTTGATTATTGTAAATCAGATTAAACATTTTTGAATATCTTGGAGATTGTGAATCATTTGGAAGGCGAAAGAAATATTTTCAATAAATCATAAGCATTATTAAGTAAAGCATGATTTGTGAACTGATCACCACTCACCTTTTGAACAGACTTTTCTAGTTCTTGAGGTACTGCGAATGGGGTGACAATAATTTGTCCCAACGGCCATGCTCCCGCCTGAAACAAACACCAATATTCATAACTTTTGATTGTTAACTGGTTACAAACCCTAATTAAGAATAATGCAATGAAATAGAAACTAATTATAATCTTTCATTATTACAAAGTCACAACAGAATGTCAAAAGTATTTATTTAATACAATCTATTCAATTAAATTTATTTATTATCATTATATAAATTTATTTAATCATTTGAAAGAAATAGATAATTATTGGTTAATAGCACAGGATAATGTCCAAAACTGTATTGCTATAGTTTCGAAAGATCAAAGCACTTTGGTGTAATTCCGTAAATTGTTAATTCAGGATAGTGGAGAAAATCTTCACGTCATAGTGATAATAAAGATGAATTTTTCGGATTTAATCATTAAATGATTACTGGTAGAGAGGCTCAGAGTGGGGATTAGCAATCCAATTATCAAATGAGAATAACATTCCCAAGTATGAAATTTATTCAATATCAATAATTCCTAGTTATACAAGGGTTCCCCATAGAGATGATATGATGTGATTTCATCAAATGAGATTTAACTGAACAAATAACAATCTACTGAACAAAATGAACAATTGATTGATTGAAATAATTTCAACCAGACTAATTTCATCTGAATCAACATAATAATTCAGTCTGAAGTCTGAAATAATCAAATAATTTAATTAGTAAAATTTACACTTTTATCAGAGATGTTGTGGAACTTATCCATAATTTAGGTAAGTGAAACTTAAGTATGGTATTTTAAATAAACTTTGTGAAGCTCACAACCTTAGTTTTCACTCACCTAAATTGAATTAGTATTTAATTATTGACTCACCTGAAGGACAGAGATTGAGAAATTGATTCCTAGTTCGATATTTTCTTGTTTGATGTGAGCGTTGAATTTGTTGTTGAGATCTGATGAGACAGACATGTCAGTGAACATTCTGTGTAATTTGTTGGTGAACTCATAACCACAGGCTTGCTAAAAATGGAAGAAACAAGTGAGAATTTTCGTCAAATAAATCTTTCAAAACACTTTTAAATCTTCATCAACTACACTTGAAAAAAAATTATTTGATATGAATGAAAACATTTAGATGTATTCGTTTGCTGGAAATCTGTTAAAATTGTCTATTGAAGAGTATGAAAAACGAATGAGGTATAGCCTTGTCGAGCAAAGAAGACATTCCTTCAAAATGGCCGATTGAAGCCAGAGTGTTACTACGATTGCGCAGATCTGAAAATTCTAGTGTAAAATCACTTCTGTCAACATACCGCTGGTGAGATGTGATGAGAGACAGATGGTAAGAGTGGGACTATTTTCATTTCAACTGCTGGTAGCATTGAACAGCTGTCATTTTGAAGGAATGTCTTCTTTGCTCGACAAGAGTATTACTGGATAAAAAATGGCCAAGCTGGTTTAAAAAATGTCAATTGGTGAACGACTGTTATTAATGCTCAGTTATGTTAGGATAGTCGGCGAGCGTCTGTCCTGGATATCAGACTGTCCTGACAGAGCTGAGAATACATAAGTCATTAGCCAACCACCAAATTCGTTGACGCCAGCTATAGGTAGGTAGTACAAATGGACATTTAAGGAAACAACACATTGAAATGTGAAATTCGGTAATAATATAATGGAAGTACAGCTGAGATTCTGACAAATTATTTCACAAATGTGAAGTTATTAATCTCCAATTGAAACAAGATAAGTGGAATTATCAGATTTTTCATTTTTATTTCGGATGAAGCCCACATAAGCATTTTAGCTTGTGCGTGGGTAATGGATAATGAGTGCGAAGGTGATTGATGAGGTGAAAAACAGCCATGCCTACTGGGTCTCGAACCCTGTGCTAGCGGACAGTGAAGGCAGTGCTAGCGGACTGAAAGTGAGTCCCCCCAGCCCACTGCGCCAACCGGGCCGGCGCAATAAAACATATCAAGACCCTCTTATTTTTTCAGGCTAGATTTTTTTTTTAAATTTTAGTCCTAGTTGAAAACTTATCAATCAAATCATCCAAACGATTTCTGTGAATTTAGAAAATTTTGAACGATTTTTACCCACCTTGAGCCTATTGATCATGGCCTCCTCAGCATCCATGGACTGACTCAGCTGCTGAATCAGACGTTTGGCAAGCATACGAGAATAGAATTTTTGAAATACATCTTTGTCGTCGATGTATTTGAATATTGTAATAGATTGCGATAGCCGATCTTCGATTTCACTTTCTGACATGCCTTTTGACGATTTCTTCAATAGCATGTCGCAGTATCTAGCCAACTGTGAAAATATTAACAAACTGTAAAAATGTTGTATTGGCAAAGAAAAGATTGATTTGCAACTTGAATGAAAATTTTCATAACCAAGATTGTTTCTCTAGTTTGTTGTAGATCCATTTCTCTAGATGTATCTAACGAATTGTATCCTTTGTCTCTTGCTGTTAACAAGATGCTATGTTTTCTCCTTAATTTGATTAAGAAAGTTAAAGTAATTTGAATTTGAGAAAGTTATTTCGATTCAATATACCAACCTCCTACTCCAAACCATTTTTGAATTTGTACCGTGGGACGTTTGTTCCATTCTTGTTCATTGCTCTTGGAAACTAACGACCTACGGTACAAACGCTCGATTTGATTTCCATATTAATTTTAAAATGTTTTGGAGTAGGAGGTTGATATATTGAATAAAAATAAGATAAACATTTTCTTTCTCAAAATTTTATTCGAATTAAGGAGAAAACATAATTATTTCTTAAATCCCTATTTCCTCAAGGGTGGTGTCCCATGCATATGTATTTAAGCACGATTGATTTGAATGCATATTAGAATGGAATGTATATTTTCAGTCCTCTAAGAATTGAAATGAGTGTTTAAAATAAGTCATCTCTCATCATTGTTAAGCCATCTCTATCATTTCCAATGCACAAGCTTAATAACTTATTTGGTCACTCTTAGATAAGAATGGGCAGAATATTAAAAATAATAATATTATAATAGAAAAATGTAGGTTTCTGAAGAGACTCACCATTTCTGGAGATTTGCACGTCTGCTTCGACTGTCGGAAATTGATAACTGAAGAGCAAGCTTTGTCTAGAGCACCCATGAAGTTTTGATCGCCTGAGAATACTTCCACAATCATTTCTTTATACTTTTTATGCACACCAAGCATACTTTCAACAAACTGTGTATGTACCTGAAACGAACAGTAAAACATAAATTAAACAATAATTTATTATCGAGTTGAGGAAGCATACTTAAGATGCTGGCAGTAGCGGAAGAATGGGAATGTTGTTGCCTCATACAATGTGTGCCTTCGCCAGTAAAAGTAGGAAAGTTGCCTTGTTGCCTTGAATAATTAAAATACTACTTCCCAGAGAGCAAATAGTTATCTTCAATCGATTTTTTGCGTTATAAAACGACCTAGCTATTTATCACCATTACCTAGCCAATATTAACCCATTGGCTTATAAACCCTTCAAAATTTATCAATTATTACTTCCGAATCATTTCTTGTAACTGGAAATATTTGTCTAGAAAATAAATTTGGGATTAACCTGAAAATTTGGATTATATTTTAATCCTAGAATTGTGATTTAAATTATAACTTAGAATTAGATTTATACTAAGGGCTATGCCTGTTCTTTTTATCACTATGTGTGTTTGTCATGGATGAATAAATATTAAAATTTAACTACTATAAAGTACCATTCAAATAGGTGCTACTATAGAGACTGCATAATCATAGTGTGGACACTGACTGTGTCATTTTTGATTGGTCACCTTGGTCAAGTCCGTCAATTTTTTGCCAAGTCTCATAAGATTTACATTGAAAAGACAAGTGAATCATCTGGTAAGTTGAATTGAGAAATTTCCAACCTGAACTCCACCTATGCCGCTTTGCCAGTGCTATATTCTTTCGAATTAAATTATTTAAAGTAATACTAGAAGTAAATAGACAATTTTCAATTTCGGAGAATTGATATTCAATGTCTTCCCTCTTGAAAGACGTTTGACAAATGAGCTAATATTCCAAATCTTACTGTTGAATCTCAACAGAATTTGAAAGTTTGGCAAATCTATGGCGGCTGGCGGGAAATGTTTCATCTCAGAATACTGTTATGAAGCGTTTCACACCAATTGCCATAATATGATTATACAGTCTCTATAGGTGCTACTAGGAATATGATGTACCCGTATTGTTAGTTGTTACGTACTTTTTTCATTTCATTCATGTACAAATATAAAAGATGAGGAAAGAAAAACTATTGCCAAAAACTTCTTCTATTCCTAATTTAGTACAAAGATCAAATCAATGGATAGACCAGTTCATAGTAGAGCTGAAACTGTACGTCTAAAACTATAGACTTTTACATACATTGTCACCCCTGAGCTCGGTGACCGCTTCGAGGCCCTGCTGCTTGATGTGCTCCATGACGTGTGTGATGAGCACGTTGACGCCCTGGTTGACCGATCGCAGCAGTGGATACATGTTGGCCAGGTCACGCCGTCGCTCCTGCTCAACCATTGTCTTGCACTCGCCGTGCAAAAAGTTCAGATGATCGGCCACCATGTGCTGCTCGCACCGCTGGCGCACCTTGCCGTGAGAGCTGAAACACAAATTAAATCAGTCGTTTATGCTCAATCTCATATAGTCTGACCAAGCAAAAAAACATTCAGGATAGATGGGAAAATGACTCCAGATCGGTAAATATTGGTAGAAGAATTATAAGTTAGTTATTCCTAAATTTTAGGAAACATTCTGATCTACAAATTGAGACCAAATTCATAAGTTTTGTACCAATATTGACCGAGCTGGAGCCATTTCCTCATTCTGTCAGAATGTCTTCTTTACTTGGAAAGAGACTAAAATAATAATAATAGATTCCAATTCCATTTTATCCATGTGTCCATCTGTAATGTCTTGTCCCACCAAGTCGATCTTGAGTCGTGTCATCTTGATAAAAAACTTACGTTGAATAGATAGATAGAGAAGCTCCAAATAGAAACTATACCTCATTCACAATGACTTGAGACAAGGTTAACAAATCCATCCACGGTGGCTATTGTTGCGATGACAAACCATAATAAAATACGACTCACGGCAGATAAAAAAAATGCGGGCTAATATGCACACTCACGCATTGTCAATGCTCCAATGTGTCTATGCTACGTCGTTTAGTGGCTATGGCTTGTCGTGAGTAAGATAGCCACCCCATACTTACACGTAGACACACACAAAACGTTAGTTTGTTTTGTCTCAAGTCATCGTGAATTGGGTTATACAGTCAAAACTACCTATAATATATTGATACTTGCATAATGATATTAAGTATTGATAAATTGATTATACTAATTATAAATTTCAAGAATAATTGGTTCCTTCCTTGTATACGGCTACTTCAATTTTATAGTTTTTGATTGTTGTTGTTTCAACTCTTCTACTAGTCTCTCTATTCATCTTGATCGAACATATCTTATTAATCAAGCTGATCAAGTGTGGAGTCCGATCCTAATAGACGTAAAACCTTCGATGGCCGACATGACTTGAAAACGGCCTGGCGTAGACGAGCCATAAGCAAGATATCAAACGAACGGAAGGTCGCACATATTTTAAATTTGAAATATAATATATTCATAGATTAATATGGAGGAAGAAGCCTATTGACTTTAAATTCAACAAAAGTTATAATAAATTCCTTATGGGTATAGCTATGCCAAAATACTGTGATTGTCAAATAAAATCAGCTTCAAGAGGTTCTTAAAAAGTTTGATAACTATGGATTTCATGAGTTATGTACAATATTCAATGTGTGGTATTCTCAACACGCAGCCTAATATTTTGTTGCACTACAACATTTGTAAAATTGTTCCACCATTAATCCACCATTGTTATCTAGGTAACATTAGATTTTTGGAGTTATATACATTGAAACATTTTTACTGTTTTAAAAAAGGAATCAGCCTGGCAGATTCATCTTGAAACTCTGTGTATATAAATGAGTTGAAAATAAAAATTTATACTTGCACATGAGAATCATTCTTACCTAACTTTAATGAATCACAGGAGACAACCTTTGAACGTATTGGAATTTAGAGATAGCTTTTGCAATTAAGTAAGCCTAACTCATGATTGTAAAGTGAACCTATAGCGTGGAAGTAGGTCTATAAGGCTACAAAGGGTTTCATGTTCCAATTTTTTGGTAACTTTCTCCATGTATTGTGAAACATATGGTAAAGCAGGGGCGGCGCGTGATAAATTTAATTGGGTGGGCTGAATTTAAACGTTAAGTAGTGGCTGGATTATAGAAAGCAAGAGCAATATTAACCTCATAAATGAATTCATTGGGGCAAGCTTCTGAACTCTAATACACAATAACTAGAAAGCCCCAGGGCTCAAGAATTGCATATTTTCAATATCTCATGTAATATTGAAGTTTGATTAATGGGATTTTCAATCTTATTGATAATAATATAAGCCATGCATTTTGGAATAAAACAGTTAATCGGAAGCTATTAAATAGAAGAGGTTATTGCTAATCAAATTTGAAATCTTACCTTTGAAATCAAATCCTAATAACAGCTAAGGCATAAAATACTAAACTGAAATAAATTGTATTGAGCAGCAATTATATTCCTAAATTCAGCAATCATATTCTAGGTGTCCACAAATAGAATTTTATTAATATCTTGCATAATTATTGATTAAATTATCGTTAATTAGCCACAAATAACCAATCACTTCTGAGGTTATCAGACCAGAGAGAGGTTAGTTTGCAGTTTATTGCACTGTTTTCGCGCGCTTCTTATATTTACAGCTGGTTTCCAGCTGATTAACGAGCATTATCAAAACTAACGTTTTTTTACACGACACGACTCGACGGTAGGCCGCAGGAGCCAATCACAGCTTTTGCCGCCAACCGTCGAGTCGTGTGGTGCATTGGAAAACGAGCGATGGGCTAAGCCCAAGACTCACTGAATTGAAGTAATAGGAGGGGGGAAAGTGGAGGAAGCCAGTCTCTAGTCTGACGTCACCAGCAATTGCGATTCACATCTCGGCATCGGGGCTAAAAGCCGGCTAGGCCAGAGCCCAGCGTAGCGTGAGATACAGCGATCCATTGAACTCCTTTCAATCGGCGTTGAAATGGATGATGCTCTTGGCTAACAATTTAATCGCAATTTTCTGAATAATACATTATTTATTCTAATAGTTTATTATTATTTTTATTCAACGGAATTATCGGTAGGGCTAAGCCCACCCTGCCCTTACGAGCCCGCCGCCAATGTGGTAAAGTATACGTGTACCTGTAGTGTAGAAACGCACTGAAAACTTCAATGTAAAAATGTATTGTAAAGTGTACCTGTTATGTAGAAATCTATAACTACGAAGCGTTTCATCTTCCAATTTTTTGATAACCTTCTCCAGGTACAACAGTTGTGACCTGTGACATTGCCTAGTGTACCTGTAGTGTAGAAATCTATGGCTTCGAAGCGTTTCATCTTCCAATTTTTTGGTAACTTTCTCCATGTATTGTGAAACGTCGCATTCCTGTAGTAGCCTGGCAGCTTCGCATTTATAATGCTCGCCACTAGCTTCTAGAAATGGCTTTTCGAACAGTTCCTCGTACAACTGAAAATAAAATATGACATCACATCTTTTTACTACAACATAGGACATGAACGTGGAAAATTATGGATCAACGTATTAATTCAAAAGTGGGTTTCCTATGATATGAGACAGAATAATCAATGAGAAAGAAGAGATAAATAGTTTTTAAATGGGAAAATTAAATAATAAAACGCCATTAGACCATGAATGATTCATCATTTTAAAAGATTTGACAGAATTGAATTCTGTGATTGTTGATAGGGAAATAATATAATAAAAATCACATATTTGATGATTAATGTTATAAACTTATATAAGTTAATTCATATTCTGAAGAATTACAACCATTGTCCAGTTGTAGTGTATAGAATGGGAACACAAAATGTATATTTTCAGTAAAAGAATGAAATGCTTACTGAACATGTTTTCAAACACATAGAAGTGCTTGCGAATAAAAGTAAAAGTGGAAAACAATTCTAGTATCACTTACATCTAGATTTCCCTTCTTCTTGAACTCCTGGACGCTGACAAATGACTGAATAACTCCTCTAATGATATCGTTGTTTTGAGGGGATCCTAGTCTATCTTTGTGAATCCCATCCAGTAACAACTCAATCAACCTTTCCTTCAGAGGCTCAATCATGTTGGATTTCCACATTTCCAGTCCTGAAAATCAAAGCAAACATTCTTTACTTCTTACGTAAGTCAAGAGCTTATAACCTTTCAATGCTAGTAAAGTCTGTCCAAGCAAAGAAAACATACTGGGAAAATGACTCCAGCTCGGTCAATATTAGATCAAAAATTATAGAAACAGTCTCAAATTGTAGATCAGAATGTTTCCTACATTTTGAGACCAAATTAAAAACTTTTTAACCAATATTGACCGAGCTGGAGTCATTTTCACACCTTACCAGAAAATGTTCTTTGCGTGGGCAGACTGTAGGTAGCCTATTACACAAAAACTTATAATTGAGTGTTATTTAATAAAAATATTAATGAAAACAACCTTGAATAATGAATATATTAGACTTTTAATGATTGGGAGTACAGAAAATATCATACCAAGCTCGCCTATTTCCATTTGTTCCTGCACATCTTGAGGTACAGATCCATAAATGTATTCTGCATCAGACAATTTCTGTTTCCTTATATGCTGTTGATTCAGATATCTGGAAAAGGACAATGATAATAATAATAATAATAAATTATTCGGCTCGGTCGGTGTTGGTTCGGGGGCTGTGGGTTCTGTTTAAGAATTTATGGGTTTTGAGCCGGTATTGGCCGGGCTGGAGTCATTTTCCCGTCTTCTTTGCTTGGACGGGTTGTGTAGTGGAGTGAATATGAAACTGGCAACCAGCTGGTAGGCCTAGGCCCTTCATAGGGCTGTTGCGCCATTGACAAACAAACTCACTCACACAATTTAAAATCTGAAGAAACACCACTTTGAAAAAATTTTGAATTTAAAAACCATAAAGGTTTAGTTGATACACTTTCAATACTCTTAGACGTTTCACTTTAATTTTGAAGGTGGCATTACATTGGAATGAAAATCTTCAATCTGAAATCGTAATAAAAAGTAATAACCTACGTGTAAAGTAGGCTGAAAATACTTGTAAATTCAAGGACGTATCCAGGATTTTTCTAGGGGGCAAGCAAGTTTTTTGTTCCCGCAAAATATAAGAAAGTTGTCCCTTTTCCCTCTCTATAGTGGGGGGGGGGAGGTTGTGAGTAATGATATTATTCAGTTCAAATGATGAAAAATAATATTTATAATTTGCAAAATTCAAGGTTCTGGTACAAAGGCGGATAACCGGATGGAGAGGGGGGATCCGGGGGTCCTCCCCCGGAAAAAATGAATTTCCAACTCCTCAAAACTCATTTTTAGAGTTATTTTAAAGCTTTTAATTGAGTATTATTACCATCATTTTTCCATATTGTTATAAAATAATTTAAATGATTTTGGCCTACTACAGGATTAGGGAGTACTCAGATTCAGAAGTTCTGGGACGGCGTGGCGTACCGTCACAATTTGAGCCCTGCATTTAATTATGAGAATGGAAAATGAAAAAGTTCTCAACTATCATCTAATTAATAAAATTTGTTAAAATTATTTGCTTGGTAAATATTTTCAAGTCCATGTATTTTTTCAGTTGAAAAATATTATACTTATTTATTTACCTTACTTATTTGTAAGAAAAGAACGTTTTGAAAAATTTCCAGCAAATAAAAAGTCCACCGCAAATTCATAGATCAATCAAGGTAAAATTTAATAGATATAGTTAAACTACAGTAGGCTAACTCCGTTCTTGATGGTTTTGCTATGAGAACTCATTTCATTCACTCTTTTTTATCTGATCCTTTTTTTCATTAAAACATTCACGATGGATACCCATTAAGCATAACCACGTCAATATTTCCTCTACCATTCAGCTCTTGGGCCATGTTTGTACTCTATGGACTATGTAGGGTACTAAATGTTTTTTCAACAGTAGCTGTTGTTGATAAAAGACCACTTAAAATAAGCAGACCATGCCTAGTACTTGAAAAAAGTATCTGCTTTCTCCAAATGTGTAGCTACTTCAATTTCCTTCAACTCATCTATTTTTCTAAATATGTACATTATACCACAGCTCCATTTCCACAGTCATGGATTCTAGCTTATAAAACTTCATATGGAAGATTCAGAATGTTTTTATGTAAATTCTCTGGAGTTACAATTTATACAAAGGAATTTATACAAAGTGAAAAAGAGTACAAAAGTGCAAGAGTATTATCATCAGAAATATGACTTCCAAAGACTAATTAAGAGAGTCAGAATAAGCCATTATCATTGAACTTCTCCAGTATTCGATTGGTGTATTGGATACTCAGATGGAGGCATAACTTACGCCTGCCTGCATACGCCCATGGCACGTTAGAAGTTTATCGCCGGACAGAGTAACTAGAGAAAAAAGTATAAAAATTGATTCTCTTCAAGAATTGGTGACTTACTTGAATCTTTCCCTTTAACTTGCTAATTCTATAAAGGATGGAGAAGTGTCAGAAAGCAAGAGTATTCTTATTAGAAAATCTGATTTCCAATAAATGTTTGGAGAGTGAAGATTAGGAGTTATCAATCATCAATGATCTTCTCCAGTATTCAATAAATTGGAGACTGAGATGGAAGTTTTACTCCTGTGAGTCTGTGACTCCGCAATCTTCTCAATTTAATTGTGAATTTATTAATTTTTATGATAATAAGAATTTATTATCTTATTCTATGATATTTATTCAATTTTATTCTATTTATTTTAGCAGTGAATTAATTTTATAAATGAAAAAAAATTTTGGGGGTGGAAGTTGCCCATGTGTAAATTAGTAAGAATTTGGCACAAGTGAGAATATGCCAATGACGTAAATACTGTACAAGCATGAGGATTAGATAGCCAGATCAATGTTCTTTTTTGTTTAGTGAATAAATCTGTAAGGGGGGTTCGATAGTATTATAGAATTAATAATCATTAATAATGGTGGTTAATAAATATATATTTTAGTAATAAAAGACATTCATTTGACATATAAAAATATTTGATTATCTAAGGGAACGTTTGAAAATGTAATTAATTATATATAATATTATTTTAGGGGTACTCGCTTGGCTGCTCGGAACATTTTGTGGTTAATCTAGAAACATTGACTCACCTTACTCTCCATGTTGATAACACTTTTTCGCGACTTTAATAATTAAGTTAAAAATACAAAATACCTGTCCGATGAAGGTACTACTCTTTCCAGTTGTTCCTTGACACACAGAGTTATCCTACCCGGACTGTGGTAGCCTCTGATATCAAGAAATACAACTTTCCAGAAAGTAACCTAAATCAAACAGGGAGACGTGACTGTGTCTCTCTGAGAACGGAATCACTAACTTACAAGACAAGAACAAGAACAGAAGAACTCTCCTCCCAAAAATTTTGAGTTTATAAAATGGATGAGTCTAAGGCTAGAACGTGTGCCATCATCGTCACTCCACGTTCATGCCCTTTGTGAGCCAATGTTTACATAATAAAATATATCATGTTTACTATCATTCGAACGTTTGTTATTGAATACAAAATAAACTAATTTAAATAACAGTCAGTCTGAATTCTTTCAATAATTGAATTTTGATTAAATATATTATTTTTAAACTGAAGTGATGTGCATTTATCACAAATCTAAACAAGATTTCCAAATGGACATGAAGTTTACAATTTTTTGTTCTAATGAATAACTCAACTTATATTATATTTGCCTACTTAAATTTATAGATTGTCAATAGAATAAAGACGTTTCAATTATAAGATTTCATTACAATACGTGTTGATGATCCACTATCATGATAACAAGGAATATTCCAGGGCTGGAAAGTGATTGTTTATCTTAGGTTCTTGGTCTGGAAAGTGTTTATAACTCTCGAGATAATTGATTTCTCGGACTGGAAAGCGTTTATCATCCTCGTAATTATCTTTTAAAAGATATAGTGTTTACTTGAGCGATACCACACATGGCCTTAATCACATGATGAGTCACAGGCTAGACACCGCAAAATTTCACTACTAGAAATCTTCGCTCAATCTTCTTTCAAGCTTGATTATCAAAGGGCAGATTAAGACAGATAATATTGCACATTATATTGATATACAAATCGGTATAATCAATAGTCTTTCTACTAAATATTACTTGAAACGTTAGTGAGGCGAACAATCTATGAGAAAAACCATAGATTATTAGAAACCTAAACTACGCATCCTATCTAGACGTAAACCAAGCATCATCTAATAGATAGAGCTCCAAAGCACAATTAAATGTAGGTAACAAAAATTTTCATAACTTTTTTATTTATTAAAGTTCAAATCACAAACAAAAATATAAGTTATTTAAATTTTCTCTAGAATAAAAATCTGTTTTTCGATTAGGCTAGAACGATTTTTTAAATGAAAAGAACTGAATACTTCACTAACTAGATTTGATTACACCAAAACATGTTGAGGGTAGGCTACTGTGATTTTTAGTTTTTATAAAGGAAATTACATTTGAATAGGTACTGTAGAACATTTATTTTAGGGAAGAATATTTGAGCTCTAGTACTTACAGGTACAATCTGTGAAGGTAGTTGATACCTTGGCTGTACTTAATCCAAGCATTGAAATAGTTTGTAAGCAAGTCACCCTCTCCTTCGAGAACGCTCTTGTGCAAAGACTTCACATGCTCATCGAGATAATTTTTCGTTTCAGTATAGAGCTTGTCTGCCAATGGCTCTGGGTAAGCGACACATAATGAGTAGACATCGCTGAAAATTATAAAAAACGTTACTCACTTAGGATCCGAAATTCAACTTATATCCTACATTTAACACCCTAATTTTGAGAAAAAGTGGGCTTTCTTCATCACGCTAAACAATATAATAAAATCATCAACAAAATCAGTTTGGTTAAGTTTTATTTATTTTGTAAAATAATGTGAATTATTTCTTCTCTAAATGTTGCATTAATAGTAATTGTTGCACTACACTTTAAATGATTAACTGGATGTTATTCAGAGTGTTCTGCGGCGTCACTTGGTTACGGAAGCTAGCTTGTGGTTGAGGGGATCAACGTGCCAATCACACTTGACCTCTCTCCTGGTTGATGATTATTCACCTCTGCTGTAGCCTGTAGTGAAGTGAATATGAAACTGGTAACCAGCTGGTAGGCCTAAGCCCTTCATGAGCTGTTGAACCATTGACATACATATTGATATACATATTTCTTCTTTAAAATTAACTTTAAACTTAGGGCTATTTGAAATAATTGATAGATAAAATGAAATAAATCAAATATCCTTTTAAAAAGTATTATTTTTACACAGACATGTTATTGAAAATGAGCTAAAGCTTGAAACATTTCTGTGTAAAAATAATACTTTTCAAAAGGATATTTGATTTATTTCATTTTATCTATCAATGCTTCTTTAAAGTTTGTATTCGCATAATCATTTGATTGCCTATATCATGATATAGGTGAATAAGCTAGACAACCTCCATCTTGGACAAGGCAATAGCATTTGGCCTCAGCAATGGGAAGGAATATGAGTCTGCTCCAGCGAAGCTGCTTGCCTTGGTCCAGAAAAAGAAGCTATCGTGGAGCAGCCACACAAAAGAGGCTGTTTTCTGTAGGCTGATCATAGTGGTCTTCCTACTGAGAGGGCTGAGAGGTAGTGTCCCTATCCACTGCCTTAAGATATGCCGTATACTACTTAGTTTTTTCAGAGCATCGTTTTGTATAGCTTGGTTCTCTGGGGTGGAGCTGCGGATGTTGCAGGAGTGCTGCGCATGCAGAGAAAGAATTGTGGGTCCTCTTTGGGGTGGATAGGCCGGCTTATTACCGTCCTCTCTTTCCTAGAGAGGAAACTGACAGTTTTTTCTCAAAATTTCTTCTATGATCTTTGCAGGACGCACGCAAATGTTGACGAGATTGCCACCAGCAGCTTCCTTGCACATAATAAAAGGGAGCCATAGGTTGGATGTACCTTACCAGATGCTCATCAGGCCATCGACAAGACTGTTTCTCATCAACAGCTAGAGAACTACCGGCCAGGTGATTCCAAAAAGCATTGAGGAAACTGCTGGTGGATAGTTTTTTTATGTTGAACACCCCTCTTGGTGAGTTCTTAACTCATTTTTAATTCAGTTTGGTTGTTTGGTTCTTGTGGTCTTGGTGATCACATTATTGACATAAACAAGCTAAATAGGCAAGTAGGCCTAAACGTTTTTCCATTAAATACTGTTCTTGTTTTTAAAGATAAAGAATTAGGCTATGTGATACACAGGTAATAATAATTTTGCATGCAGCGAAAGCTAACCTAGCTCTTTAAAAGTGATCTAATGTAGTAATCTAGCAAGTTGTACTAAGTAGGCTACACATACGAGCAACATTGAAAAGCTGCCCAAATTTTAGCTCTCAAGCTTGGGATTCTTATTTTTTTCTATCTATTATGAACCAGAAAACTAATTTTTCTACAGACAAGACTAAAAAGAACATAATATCCATAAGCTTACCTAAATCTGTCATTCCATGTCGCACGAGAGACATATCCAAGAGTGATGACACCTTCAACAGTTTTTTGTAGAACACTCCAGGTTTCAGTAAAATCAACTCTTTTTGGTTTCAAAGACATGATTATTTAATCTCCAACCGATATTCTCTTGCAGTTTACTGCAAATTCTATTGATCTAAAATTGGAAAAACATACATTTAAACTAAAGTAATAAAATTATAGCCAATGCTTAAAATATAAAAAATGATCTGTTCTAAGCTTATTTAATTCGTTTCATAACTTAAATGTAATAACAATATAATAACTTAAATGTTGTTGAAAGCTGATAAAATACAAAAAACTATTTTATATTGAACGATAAGTCCTTTAAAATAAGCTAGCTTACTGAGTGACGAGGGATAACGTAGGCCTGCATAGTTAGCAATTAATCACAATTTTATCTCCAGTCAATTCACTGAGTCAATGACCCAACCTTTACCGTTTCTGAAAATAGTTTGCACGGTCAGTTATGGCTAATGTCTAAATTCGAAAAATCAAAACAAAGAAAATTTTAGCCTAGATGAATTTCAATTTTGGAATGGCATGGTGACCTTTCAATCTGTGAATAGGTAATAACATTAGTATAAAAATATGAAAATTAAAAGTTCAATTACCTTTAGTTAGAAGACGGCAGTCATCGATGATTAGATACTTTAGATCGTAGAGTGAATTACTTAACAAAAATTTGTTCCAGACATTATTATACACAATCGAATCATGGGTGACGGACTGTGAGTCTGTGATGTGATGCGATTCTGCAAAGTGATCAACTGCACATCTGCACAACAACTGCTGATTGCGATTGTGCAGTAGACTTCAATGCCATACTTATTTCAGGTGTGTCTTGTATCAAGATTGTGTACGCAGATGATAAAATTGTTTTAAAATAATACTAAAAAATAATAAATATGTGAAATAATAGGGAAATATATTAAAACACCTTTAATCAAAAGTTTTATTCAAAGTTATAAAAGTCAATAAGCTTCAACTTCAATAACAATTATGATTCCATAAATGTCTCACCTACAATATTTTGAAATAAAAATCAATTTTTGAAAATTTTCCTATAAAATTTATCAACATATTGGGAACAAGTAAATATTGCAACAATATGGATTTTTCCAGCTCACACAAGCTGAGAAGACACGCCTTTAGTGTAAAGTCAATTGTGACGGCGTGTCTTCTCATCTCGCACAAACTATAATAGCAGACGGCAGATGTTGACAGCTGATATTGGTCAATAAAATGTTAACGTTATCATTGTATTTAGGTCAGGTAAAGAAATGGATTTTCCTTTTTTAAACAGTGTTTGAAGTTTCTTTAGTGTATGATTATGATAGGAAAATTGATAGATTATTCAAAGTATTAGTTAATACTTCACCTATGTATTATTGAACATTTGTTTATCAACAATGACCTACTACAGTATTGTTTTGAGGGTCTGTTGTAGTCATTCTTCGTCAAGGAGTTAAAATAGGTTTTATAGTTATTTGTTTGTGTAGGTAATTTCCATGTGATAAAGAAGATAATTTGCCTAAAAACGGAAACAAATGAATATGCAAGGAGGAGTGTTTCAGTGTTCAGAAGGTCCTCCTTCTGAGGGGACTGCTGAAGTGAATCCACAGTCTAGAAACCCATTAATATGCTTTGTTTGCGACGATTATTATTCGGAGCCTTGTCTCTTGTCCTGCTACCACACATTCTGTGCCAGGTGCCTGAGAGGGAGGTCTGTGGACAACAAGATTAGCTGTCCATTCTGCGGGTAAGTTGAAATCTTATCATCAATATTAATTTATTGTTTAGCATGAAACTAAAATGCCTAGAAGTCTTGTAGAGATCACGTCGATTTGACTAACGCTCTTGTGAAAACATGAAAATTGGGGTTTGTTCAGAAAGTTGAAACTTTTTAACATAGGTAGCCTACTCAGAAAAATTTCAAGCCTCACTAAATTTAAGGACTCTCCAGCCTATGCAGGAGACTATATCTACAACAAACTGCCAGAAACTTTGAAGGAAGTTGAAGATAACACATTGTTTAACAAAGCACTCAAGCGCTATCTGATCGAGAGACCATACTACACCACAACTGAGTATGTGCAGGAGCATACCTCCATTCATTTGGTAGGACGACTTATGGACCATGAATGACGTGACCTCATCAAGGGAAGATATTTGACGATTCCCCGGTCACCAAACTGTGGAGAAGATGGAACAATGAAAATGAGATTTTTTAGCAAACATAACTTATCTGTTTCTGGAATGAGGACGAGGAATACAGCAGTCATGTAAATAATGTTATACAGAAAACACTTTAACAACTCACTTTATGAGAAATTTACAATAATTGAAGTATGTATGGAGTATGATAACACTATTAAGTTAATTATTTTTCCACTCAGTTTCTTTGCTTGACAATCAATCAGGAGAAATGTTTAGAGGAGATTTTCCTCTATTGCTGTCAGATAGTTTAGTAGCAGTTCTTTACAAACAATAATTAATGTAAAGTCACAAACTCGATTAACTGCTTTCGAATGGGCGATTAGAATTTTACCAAGATGAGTGAAACATATCATATGGTTAGGGGGTGGCTCTCCCCACCAAAAAAGCCTTATAACTTGATTGCATTTTTGTACAAACAATTGCAAACACCCGGCATGCTGCTTGACTGGAGTTGCCTCGTTGCAGACTGGCAGGGACTCACAGCAGTTTCCCTTTACATTCCATAAGACTACAATACCCTTCCAAGAGGGTTACAAGACATGGAGTATGCAGAGTTCAGTAATATAATCAAAAGGAGGCTGATTATAAGTATTCCCTTCATAAGCTGATTGGTGAACCACTTTCTGGGCTGCTGCATCTTCACAACCTTCAGCAGTTATTAGTACATATCCATATGTCACTGCCAATCTGGAAACCCCAGTTCCTGGCAACGACATCAAATATAAAATTATCCCTGTAGAGACTCTGGAATTGATACAATTACTGAAGAAAAAAAGCTGAAGCCAATATGTTAGCCACTTTCATCTACTCCTGATGCGGTCAGGACTCATAGACTCGATTATTTTACTCAAACATTTCATTACTCGATGCATATATATTTTTTTAATTACTGAACTTGATGAGGTTTTTGTTTGGTATGTTACCCAGTCACCACACCATTCTGAAGGATGGAGCCGCGGTGCCTCCCTCTGATCTGCTCATGCGTCAGCTGATCGAGCTAGCCAACGCCGAGAATCCGCCGTGCGCCAACTGTGATAAACGTGATCGCGCCTCCATGTATTTCTGCAGCACGTGTGGTGAGAGACGTCACTATCATTCATTTACGCTTTCCTTGGATTTTAACATCTACATCTGTATATCCTAGGATAACAAAATCTATATCAGCTAGAAATCCTACTTGACACTTGTCATTAAACCGAGTTTCAATCACTATACAATAGTCACAAGGGCACATGATCCTAGGAGGTAATAGAAAAACGAAGTTGTATAGAGCAATGAACACAGGTCAGCTGATCTTTGATTTGCTTTGCTCCATACAACTACGTGTTTCTATTGCATCTTGTACTCGACATATATGCCCGTGACTTGTGGTAATGGAAACCCAAGGTGTACAGAATAGTAGGGGTGGGGCAGAGTGAAGCAGCTGGCTGGGGAAAGCTATGATACTGACGTCACGGAGTTCCTCTAGTGAAAAATTTAGCATTGATTTCCCTATCCTTGACAAAAGCGTGCAAAAATTGCACGCTTTTTCCAATTTACGAAATACATAATAGTTTAATAGATAAATGTCTTATATGAGCTTGTAGAGAATTTCAAGACCTACATTTTGGGTGATTTAAAACTATATTTGACTCAAATTTAACATAATAAAAAGTCCGTTAACGTGTCTCGGGAATAATCTACAGCTGGGCTAATACAATTATGGATAGCAATGCTATCGAATGCAATACTATTATAAAGGTTTATTATAATAGAATTACTACTCATAATTTCATTAGCCCAGCTGCAGAGCATTCCCGAGACACGTTAGCTGACTTTTTCTCATGTTAAATTTGAGTCAATTATAGTTTTTAATCACCCAAAATGTAGGTCTTGAAATTCTCTACAAGCTCATATAAGAAATTTACCTTATCTATTAAACTATTAATAAAATAACAAAAATAATAGAATGATACGTTTCAAACACAATTGAGACCAGGAATTAGGTAACGTTATTGAAATATTTCGTAATCCTTGATTGAATAAATTTGTTTGAAAGTGCTATATAGTTGAAAATAAGAACTACCTTATTTTGAACCTTTAGAAAATTCAATTTTACTTTGAACCAGTTAGAAAAAGAATTAATTTTACTTTCAACTTATTGGCTGAAATTGTAAATCATTGAAATAAATCAACTTTGAATTTTAAATAATTTTTTCCATTTTTCTCATAAATTTAAACTTGAAATTGAGTTAAATCCATTGTTACCTTACGAAACCTAATAATAAAATTATATCGAACCACCCAAATCTTCAATATAGCTGTGATTTCTGTAACAGAATGTATTTACGCATTATTTAGTTCTAAAAATGTATTTAATATAATTATAAAAAGTGCCATTGATAAGATATTTTCGCCTAAGCTTATTTTTTCTGCAAGTTTTTCGCATTCTCGCTGTTTTCCACTCATAATTCAATAGGAAATGAGCGATAAGGAACACTAATTTGAATAGAAGACAGTTCTCATTGTTTTAAAATTCTTCCATCTATCTTCTTTCCTCTTGAGAAAATCCTTGGTTTTCAATAAACTCTATTCTATTCTGGTTTACATCTCAGTCTGTTGTTTATTTTCATTCTCAAGAATTGGGTCATTGACGTATCAAAATAGCTTATAAATTTCAAGTCATAGCTTACTGGGAATTAAAAAAAATATTTTTGCGTATTTGAAAACTTCTTGATATAATCAATTGGCTCATTAGCTGTTTTTACTATCAGTCCAGATTGTCCACCTATTGGAGAATTCTAAAATCAGTACCCAATAGATAGGTAGTTTTTCATGTTGATATTTTTTCCATTTAACTGGAACCCAAAAAGGTATAACATGATTTAGTTGAATGTTTTTAATTGAAAAATACTATAACTTCTTAGACTATATTTGAATTAAACCTTTTAGTAAATTTATGTTCTAAAAGTATCTCTGAAAGTATCAATCAAATATTCATATTGTGGGCTTTTAAATACTTTTCAAAAATTGATGAATAAATTGTGAATTTCACTGAAGAATAACCTACAATAGTGATCGCAATTTGCCATCCAATTGGCATCTCATTGAATTTATGTTATAATATGTTTAAATAATGTTTCCGCTATTGTAGGCTACATGCTCAGTTATGCTTATTTCAGTTCATTTATCCTTTCGTTGAATTTCTTCTATTCTTCATAGCTGTAATCCTACCTATCTTTTATAATTGAAAAAAGAGAATACCATTTCTCCATAACTTAGCTTAATTTTGACGAATTTTTCAAATTTTCTGTTCTAGTGCGGGAAAGCATGATGATGGTTTCACTTGGTACCTGATGGATTAAAATCTCCAAATATGGCATGATTATGGTTTAATTTTGGTAATTTAATTCATTTATGATTTTATTGAGTTCAATTTTGGTAATATTTTTGTTGTTTTCTTAGATATTTGACTAATTGTTTGATTTGATTTCCCACTATTTTTTTTTCAATTCACAATATTTTGCGTCATAATTGTAGTTATGATCACTTTATTTTAAAGATTTCTTCTATTGCTGTGTTCAATGATTATTCATTTGGAACATTCTTCGTATTATTTTCATGTTTGATGTACACTTTGCCTAGTTTGTTATTGAATTTTCACATAATATTTATATTATTTCATTTATACTTCTATCTCAATATTCTCATGTAGGGCGAACTTCGTAAATGCTCAACTGCTTAATGATGATTCTAACAAATATTTTATAAATGATATTCAGATGTTTTTATTGTTTTATTAGAGCTTACACTATTTTACAGCTTATTTTCTGGCTTGTATTTGTTTCTTACAATCATCCATCAGTATAGGTAATCACTTGTTTCTCTACAACTGAAATAGGTTCATTTTTCTTAATATTCCAATTTAATTTGTTGAAATTCGAAATCTGCTTTTAATGAAATCAACACCGCTAGTGTATTTTTATTATGGTATTTCAACATAGTGAAACTCAATCCTCATCTGATAAATCTACACTAAAATTCCCAATTTTCTTGTTACCTGTATCATGTCATCACAGACTATTAATCAACAGTAATAACGTTCCAGGACAAGCATTATGCACGCATTGCAGAGAGAATACGCATCGTGCAAAGATGTTCTCTTCACATGACATTGTACATATGTCGAAATGCTCAAAGGACGTCCATCGCCGGGTCAGTATAGTTTGAATACTTCAGTTGACTATAAATCATTTTTAAGATCACCAAACTAATTCTGTTAGATTTGAAGAAAAGTTGAATAAGTTGATGGAAACTTGAAAATTTTTTTAATCAATTTGAGTAAATAATAATTTTTGTCATAATTTCTTAGGTATCTAAGTTTATTGAAATTTACTTTTAAAGACAGAATAAAGCAATGGAAATATTATGATTATTATACAAATGGAAAGAAATTATACCTACACTTTTATTTTTAAGATGACCAAGAATTACCAACATTTTCTAATACAGTATCTCCAAGAAAACAGATATCTGCATTTTTCACGAATACAGTATCTGTCTGTTTCATACTGGCTTGATATTATTAAATCATGCTTCACAGTGTTTACAAGATGATGGAAAAACTGTAAGTGTGTATTTCATATCTCAAACGTGTATTTCAAAGATGAAAGAGTTTAAACGTATAGATCTGGTGCCAAAAATTAAGGCGGTTTCATATGTTCCTTGTACGTTCCAATAGCTGATGTATGTAAATTGTCTACGATACTGTACCGGACCAGCTGACTGGAGAATAGAGCTACGAATATAATATAGGTGAAAGAAACTTGATACATTGTCGCAATTCCACTTTAATTTTCAATAGTTGAAAAAATTAATGTGCAGGAGCTTTCGTGTTCTCTCACAAATCTTCAGCTGCTGTATCATCATCACCACTGAACTGTTGAGAATCGTCAGATGTGTGAGTGCTCACAAAAGCATGCTCCTGTACATTAAGTTTTGATTCTATTATAAATTAAAGTGGAATCCAGACAACGTCTCAAGCTTCTTCATTATAAAAAGGTTTTAAAACATCAATATTCACTCTACGAATTTCATACTCTAGGTAGCTGGTAACTTTAGTCCTAGTATCTTTAGTCCTTGGATTACTGGCTGGAAATCTGGTAATCTAGTCAGTACTCTAGTCAGTAATGAGAACGTACAAAGAATAGGTGGAACCGCCTTAATTTTTGGCAACAGCTCTATAAATATCTTATTATGTTGTCTGGTAGAAACTCTGTTACAATTAATTGATTCTTTATATATTCCAGTGCCCTGTGCATGGTGAACAATACATAATGTTCTCGAACTCGCAACGCAACATGCTGTGTGTGAACTGTTTCCGAGACACGCCGGCAGAGGCCAGGTCACATTGTGTCGATATAGACACCGCCTACACCCAGGGCAGCAAGAAGCTCGATCGCGCTATTTCGGTAAGTTTTCAACCACACATTAAAAGTTCTTTTTCTCAAAAGATGTTTAGTGTAAAATCAATTCCGGTCTTAAAATTATTAAACATAATGTTTAATTGACACACAACTTGTTTTGCTCTCCCAAGAGCCATTCTGAAGTGTGAATCACACTAAAAGGTTAGGCTACTGTGATTTTGGTTTTTATCTTTTATCATTGATAGTAGCCCTAGACAAAAGGGAAACGATCAATGTATATTAACTGTATAAACAGTATGAATAGCTTACTGGAATTGATATAAATAGCTTACTGAAATTTATTTGCAATGTGTTTTCACTTGATAGTATGTAATATAGCTTACATCTCTATCTTTGGGTGAGAGTACCGTACTGTAGAAGAAAGTGTATTTAAAATGTGCTCTTTTTTGTAAAATATTTGTTTTTAGGATAAAACTTTCTTTTTTCATTTTATGTTAGAAAATATTCAATTAATTAATCAACTTTACGTCTTTATACAAAATTTGTGCTCCATTCATAGAATTCCCATAGAAACAAGTATTGGTTCTGATACAACATTTGAACTTAATACAATACAAATGAAGCAAAATCTATGGTTATCTATATTGGTGTCGAATACGATGGGGTCCTTGTTTATTTGATGTTTTTTCTAATTGCATCAGTATGCCTCTATTTATAGAGGTATCGACTGCATTATTTGATAATTTCATAATAAACTTGAACTTGGATCTAATTAGTAATAATAGATCTCAATGAGCTTCAGTTGCAGAATACATTCAACTTACATGGATCTCATTAAGTTTGGTAGCAAAATGTTTGTCAGTAAAGTTAATTTGTATCAAGTTGAAGCATACTGTTTCTGACAAAAATAAAGGACTTAGTAGACATTACTTCCATTGATAATTTTTTAAATAAATGTAAGGGTTGAGTTGAATTACTTTGATATTATTATGGTATTGTGATTTGTTCTAGAATGTTCAAGAGGCTCAAAACACAGTAAGAGAGGGCGTCATGTCTTACCGAAGTCTTTTGGAAGAACTGCGTCGAAATACAGACACTGAAAAAATGACAATTCATTCATTCTGTCAAGGAATGCAGGAAGCTATAAATAAAACTCAATCCTCAATGGTTCTGGAAGTTCAAAGGTAATTGAACCCATTCTTAGTTGAAGTATTCTATTAAAATTGCTCATGTTGCAGCAATATATTGCTTGCATGAGGTATGCTAATGTTCATGATAAACATAGCTGCCTTTCTAGCAGTAGTCTATGATTTACAATCTAGAACAACTCATTTCGGTAATGACTTATCTTGGATCTCCAAATTTCGACCATGGAATATTTTTGCGTCGAAATACTGCTTTAGAGGTTGTTTTCCAACTGTTACTCTTACTTCTTATTAATGCTGTTGAGCTGTATGAAAATGAATTTTGCGACAGTTTCATTATGTGTAGGCTAATGTTTTTGGAATTCAGTTTGGAATAATTTTGTTTGTTTATCACTAAAAGCTATCCATGAACTAACATTATATTTATAACATTTTGGCGATAGGTTCAGATATTTTTCATTTTGAGATTCCAATTTGGGATCCATTCAGTGTTTGTGTCTACGTGAAATCCAACCCTTGTCAATCAGTAACAAATGTCTCAAATTTTGTCAATTTAATAAATTTTTGAAATAAAACTTCAAGCTGCACAAAAATTAAATTGAATTTAGCCGGCGTAAATTGATTTTATCCAATGAAATAAATTTACGATAGGATGATTTCAATTAGATTCTCATACAACTCATTCTAAAGTGGTTGAATACACATAATACTTGTAATAATGATTATTCTTGTCAGTATTTTCTCCTTGATTGTAGCATGACTCGCACTTTTCACTTTATTGTTTGACAGTTCTCTCTCACTTAGTAGTGTCACCATAAATATAATGAATTTTATCAATCTGAACGGTATTACTCCCAAATTGAAAAGTGTGGTTTTCAGTTTTCTGTTGGTTGAGCTGTAGTGTCATTTGAAATAATAACGGTCATCATCACGTAGTTTGCCATCAATATTCTGAAAAATTGAGTCCAGTCTCCAACTTTCATAACTATCATTTGAAAAATCATGCTTAACATAGCCAAGTATTCCTCATTGTAATGCTTTTAGTATTTCAGTAATCTAAACAAATGATCTTACATTCTCACATTATGTTTTTGGGAATTACAGTTGCTGTCAAAATGAAAAATTGGATTGCAATTTGTTGTCTCATGCAAACTGTAGCGGATATATAAAAAAATAATTCAATAAATAACTTGAACATTTTATCTTATGTATTAAATAAATTCTCAGAGTTTTTAATATTAAAGACGGAAATTAATAGTATAGTCAATAATTATTACCAATTAATTGCGAGTCAAGAGTCAATAGTAAACTCCAAGGATCTTTTTTTTAACAATTTTGGAATTTCAAGGAACTTTTTAACAATAACAATTCCAATTGAAGTTCATTGTTAACAAGTAACATTGAAGTTCTAAATCGATAGAATAGGTAGATAAATCCAAATAAGAGATTTTCAATTATTTTTTAGTGTCGTCCAGTTGAAAAGTGTTGAATACAATTCAAGTTACTTGAAGACGATTGTTTATATATTTTTCAATGTTTCAAGTGTTGTTTTTAAAACAGTCTCAAAGTATTTATAAAGTATATTTTCTACAGAATATAATTGTAGGTTTCTATGCTTCATCCCTGACAGATAAACATTTCAATCTATTCAATAAATCAATTTCATCTAGTTCTGATTAGTGATTAATTTGAAGTGATGATGAGCGCTATGATTTCGTGTGATGTTTGCATTTCTTCCTTTATTTTGGATGAATTCGCAGGCAGTATGAGAGTAAGGAGAGAATGTTCAAGGCGCAGCTAGTGAGCCTGAGTACTCTGCTGCCCATTCTTCAAATTCACCTATTGATGTGTCAGAGTTTTTCCACATCAGCTAATAAGTTCCAATTCCTCGAACTAGCCTATCCAATGATGGATCGTTTAGCATCTGTCTCACAACTCTCACAGCCTATGAGGTACTTCTTATTTCTTCTTCTTCATCTTCTTTCACTTCTTGATGTTCTTATTTGGTTATGCAAATTGTAATCCAATTTTCCTCTTGCTTTTTATTAGTTGTTGAATGCCGCGCATCTTATTTCGATTATGACCTTCCTATTCAATCTACTATTCCTATTTAATCTTCACTAAGTTGAGTTATCCCTATTGTATTATTAGTTTTGTCTGTAGTTATTTCAAAGTAAATTATTTTTAGAACTTGACTTGCTTGTTGACTCTTCATTTCATCATTAAACCACGGGGAATATTTGTTTGTGTCTTGCTGCAGTTGTTTATAATTTTCAGACTGTTGGTTGATATTGAAATTTAGATCGTACTTTATGAATTGATCGTTGATGAATTGATAGGTTGTTAAGTACATAATCTCATTGTTTTTTTTCTTTTCCCAATCTTCCAATCCATTTGTCTGATTCCTGTGAAAGGGGACGATTACTGCATGAAACTAAGCCTTTAGTATTAAGTATGTTTTCTCCATTTTCACGTTTTTATATGTTTCTCTAGTAGTTTAAAAGTGTAATAGTAGTTTGGGCTGATCTCAAAACATTATTTATTCAATTCTGCATGAACCCAAATATTGTGATATTCGCCATTGTTCAGCAATACTTCCTCAAGTTTGCATGTGTGATATATCACTCTGTACATTTAGATATCTATGGGAGAATTAATTATTCCAAAGATTATCAAGTCTTTTGTCCCTCTTGATTATATTTCCTCCGTTATCCTAAATACCGCTTCCAATCCAACTCACAGTAATTATTACAAAGAGCTAGCTTCTGCTTGCTGATTCAGCAAAAAGTCTATTTCGCCAAAAAACCAGTTATATTATTTTATTTGTACACTATCAATAATCTTTATTACATCGTGTGCTCCATGAGAACCTCATCAGAAACAAATTACCTTAATTGCTATTGTGCCTTGAGATACATGTAGGCTGTATGTAGCATTTCAGAGGTAACCCAAATGAGATTTAATTCATCCGATATTCTTTGTTGCAGGCCTATGCAATCAAGTCAAATTCGAACTAATTATCGTTCTGAGTTCGCTCACAGCCTTGAACCATGGATTGGAAAATTAACTGCTTCTAATCCGGATGCAAGTAAGTTCTACGAATTTCTAGCGTTCTATGAAATAATAAATATTTATGATAGCCTATTGGTTCAATAGTTTAAATCTGCAAATCCTATTCGAGTCGGACACACTATCCAGTTAAAACATTATTAAAATTGAGTTACCACTTATCACTTTGTTCCTGCCCTTGAAATTACAAAGAGATCAATAAATTTTTCCTATTTTTTTATTATAAACAATTGAATGTAACTTCACAACCGGGCATACGTAATGAAAGTTGATTTTGTCTAGAAAATGTCACTCCTTATTTCACTCACTTACCTGGATGAAATCAAGGTCTCACACTATATTTATTTATTTTCACAATTTATTTATTTCCTTTCCCTAGGTAGTAGTTTCAATGTGTTGAAACATTTACCATTGACTCATTCATCCTCCGCTCAAACTATGAGCGTAACGTAGAAAACTGATTATTCACAGTTTAAAACAAATTGAAGACAAGTTTAGTTTGGTGCATATCGGCTTTTTACTATTTTTAAATACTTTGGTTATTTTGAAATATTTTTACTACGAAATAATGGTTGTCATCAATCTTAATATTATCCAGGGATTATAGGAAACGATTCTTCTACACTATCCAATCTTATCTTGAAGTAACGCTGTCATGAATGATCAAATCCAATTTTTGTTTGTTATTTTTGTTCTAACTTTTTTGTGTTATTTGGCAGGAATGTTCGATGGCGGCTCACAAGGCCAGTCGCTGCCCGGCAGCCAGCCGCCGCCCCCCGGTCAGGCTACCGCCCTCCACCCCGCCCCCTCACGCAAGCAGCACTCGGCCCTCAAAGCCAAGGCCCTCGAAGGCGAAGGCCCCTTCTCCAATCACTGTCGCAGTTTCGACACACAAATCAAAGTAAATAACCTTCTCTTAGCTAACTTATATTTTTGATCAATTTTATTCAGCTATACCACTTACTAGGGAATTAATCTATTCCCATGGAATAAATTTGATTTTTTCCAGATGATTTATTTCCATAAATTAATAATCAATCCATCCCCACAAACTACTTCCATAGTTTGTTGTAGTGCAATCAGTTTTACTCGAGTATGCTATAAGTATCGTCAAAATGAATATTCACAAATTACTTAACTCATTTTCAAATTCATCTTTACATCTTCAAGGATAAGAAGGGAAGGAGCAAATTGATAAAATTGTTTTTCCAAATCAAACCTGCATGTAGAAGATATCTTTATTGAATGATACACAGTTTTCAGATTGCGAATTTATTCTTTTATTATCGGTTCTATTCAATTTTAATAATAACATCTTCAAACTTGTTTTCTTATTTTTGAAATGTTGATTTTTGAGCTGAAAACATTATAATGTCTTAGAACACTGAAGAGTGAGGGGAGAAATATCGTAATTGAGACAAAATAGAACTGAGGTTATAATTATCATCAAGACAAATGAGAGATATACCTCTTGCAACTAGAACTTGTAGGAGATTGATAGTGGTGCCAGAGTGCTAATTCCATTATAAACCTCCCACCTGATATTTTCTTGTCGAGCAAAGAAGACATTCCTTCAAAATGGAAGCTGTTCAATGCTGCCAGCAGTCGAAATGAAAATAGTCCCACTCTTACCATCTGTCTCTCATCGGTGAGATGCGATATGTTGGCAGAAGTGATTCATATTAAGATTTTCAAGTGTGCGCATGCTTGTTTCAATCGGCCATTCTAAAGGAATGTCTCATTTGCTCGACAAAACTATAGAAACACCTGATTAAGATTAATAATCGGAATCGGCTTGCATTTGAACGTTAGTTGAGCATCGATAGAAACAAAACCAAACGAATGAATGAACAACTAAATTGCATTAAAAAATCACACCACAAAATTTAGGAAACTCGACAGAACACTACAGAAGAAAATGAAACAAAAAATATGTGATTAAACTTTGCATCATACATCTTATATAATATTGGAAATTGAAATTGAAGTAACAGAACCCACAGTTGAAGTGAACAAATAGAGTGAACAAATACTCTAAGGTTATTGTAATTTTTATTATTATTTTCAATACAATTATTAGTAGTCCTAATCAACATATTAGACATTTTGCATCATACTTCATAACTCTTGATGCATTAAATTTCTGCTTGAAAACATCACTGTCATACTTCACACCTCTTGATAATATATGAAAAATCCGGTACTATCCTTAATATCTTCACGATGGATGGTTATTCAGGTGTATACAGATTGTTCTACGTTATCTGTTGAATATTTTACTATCTATACCTTATATAGTCTGTCCAAGCAAAGAAGGCCCTCTGGCAAGATATCAGAATGACTCAAGCTCGGTCAATATTGGTTCAAAAATTATCAATTTGAATTCAAAATTTGGTATAAGGACGTTTTTTGAACGTTAGTCTGTGTTTTTAACCAATAAGTTAATTATTTTCTGTAAATGGGTAAATAAATAAAAGTAGAATTCCATAATAATTTGATAAATTATAGGAAACAATTTGATCTACTTTAAAGACGACATTTATAGTTGAACAAATAAAGACCAAGCTGGATTCATTTTCCCATCTTGCCAAAGGCTCTTCTCTGCTTGGACAGACTAAACCACTTGAAAGAATTTTTATTTATTCAACTGTCGCCTTCAGGAGCTCGGCGTGCAGCTGGGCAACGTGCGAGAGCGGCTGTGCGAACTGCAGCGTGACATAACACTGCTGCGACGTGCGGCCACTCCGCCGCTGGCCAAGCGCCACATCAACATAGCCAGGGACTGCGAGCGGCTCGATGACACCCTGCAGCACTATCACGTTGAGCTCGATCGGCTGCGCTCCGTCTTCGACACACTCTGGCAGGAGCAGCTCTATCGCATACATGTCGAACAGGATATATTTCAGTCGCAGGTTTGTTTGAATTACAAATTACATAATTACATTTTAAATATTATGAAAAACTTCTTGAAAGGGTACTGTGATTCCAATTTTCTACTAGCATAGATTGGTAGTAGCCTAGATAGTAGCCATAGATTGATAAAAGGAAACCTAATTACATTATAATAAATTGAACTACCATTTAAAATAGTTGTATTTTTTCTCACAACTGTTTTCGTTCTTTTAAGTTGTTTAAAATTGAAATTGAACAAAATAAAGAACGTTAGTTAATATAACTAAAATTGGAATGAATTCTTATTCATAATCATGTGTGAATGATATGATTTAGTTTTAGTTGGCAAATTTTAAGGAAAGGTAATGGCATTTTGAGGAATAATAAGACATAGATATTGTCAATACCACTAATTCGTGGTACTGACAATATCTATGTCTTATTATTTCTCATTATGGAAAAATACAACAATAACTCATCAAATACAAGTAATTGCATTTCCTTAAACGAAGCTGGCATTGTCAGTAACAATCCTACCTTACTTTTATAGTGTGGTATTTTTTGTGTTGAATAAAGATTTGACGTGAACATAGTAATCTTCACCCTTCTTTAATTCATCATAGATGATATTACAGTAAAAATCGTATCTTACTTTTATAGTGTGATGAATAAAGATTTGATATGAACTAAGTAATCTTCACTCAATATCTTTAATATTGTTAAAACTTAGTATTCTTCTTAGATTCGACATATCCTTTTTTGTAGTTGATTTATATTCTGGTCGAGCAAAGAAGACATTATGGGAATCTGAGAAAATGACACCAACCCAGTCAAAATTGGTTCATCTAATTTATAATTTTTTATCAATATTAACCAAGCTGGTGTCATTTTGCCATCTTGTCAGAATGTCTTCTTTGCTCGACCAGACTAAGCCATGAACTGCTTTCTTAATTTGACGTTTATACACTAAATTATACGCCATCAATATTGTATTGACGTTAGTCTTATTTATTTTTCTCGTTCTATTGGTTGATTTGGTGTTGAATCAAATTGTACTTTAACCATCCAATTATTATCTAAGTTGATTAGTTTTTCTTCATCATCATATAATCAAGACAGAGCTTTTCTATTTCAATTAAAATTTATACGAGCTAAGTTGATTAATAAACTTTTTTTGTGTAAACTTTCTCAATAAGTTGAATAATCCGTTGAATAAATTGAATAATCCGTCAATGGGAATCTGATTACTGATTGTATCTAATTAATATATGTATACTAATAAATATCGAGAATGTTCATCATCTTTGTAACACATGAAATAAATTTAATTCACAAAACCCTAAAATACTTCCAGATCAATGACATTGTGAGTTTGCGGTCAGAAGTGAAACAGCTAGCAGTGGCCGCTCAGCAGTTGGAGCCTTATGTCAGGTCGCTTTCTTCTCAAACCAATCTGGATGAAATGGCCAACTTGCAATCTTTGATCGACAGGATAACAACTCTACAAAATCAACAGTGAGTTTCAAGTATTTTTCTTATCATTTATTATTGAAAGAATTCACACTTACATCTCTAACAAAATTTTTTGAAATAATTAAAAGATGATCAACCAATTCTTGTTAAATAGCTTCATATGACTATTCCATTTCATTTATTCATTGAAACATAGTAAACATAGTCAAATCAAAATTATTCCGATATTCAATTCATGTAATTGTTACTATGACATAACATTGTAGTTATATAATCAATTATCGTACTGCTTCAAGGAATTTATATTGATCGCTGCTGTTTTCTCTGTGGATAATGAAAATTGATTAAATCTTTGCAATACCTTCATGATCAACTACGAGTTTCTATAGTAAAACATCATAGCCTTCAATAAAAACTTATTGAATTAGAAAAATAATAGTTTCTATTTGATTCGAGCGACCAAAGCTTGTAAATTAATTTTGGGTTTTGAAAGTAATTAATTTATTTGTTTCTAGTTATCAAGCTGAGCAGGCTGCTCAAGCTGCTCAAAAACAAGCAGGATTCCGAAGTCAAATGACATCGCCCACAGCTGTAGAAAATGGTTTACACCTCAAAGGTAAGTTGAAGTTGATTTCAGATCTGATCCAAACGTATAGATCACTTTTCATTCCTTTTTTTATACAACAAATAAAAATAATAAAATTGATAATGGGCTGAGTCCCGAAACATGTATGTGTACATGTATGTATTTGATTTTCATTTAATTTATCAATTATTTAAATAGCCCTAAGTTTCAAAGTTTAATTTTCAATTGAAAGTCAATATGAACGATGTGAGAAATACTTGTATGCATTCTTATTCATAATGATTGAATCCACAGTGTTGGATAATCTGAATCATATATGCAAAGTCAAGTAAAATTCATTTGAAGTTCTAAAGAATGGTCACATTTATTGAATTTCAATTAGATATTTTGAAATTTATTATTAATGATTTTCATTCTACCAAAAGAGTCACTCCACTCAAATTGATTCTATGTTATTTGGAGAAATCGTTTATCTTCTAATAACAGACTAATTTATTTATGTTGTATGCCACGATAAGTAGAACTCAAACTTTTTTCTCTGCTTACCCCATCTTACTCAATCAATTCAAGATTAAAAAAAAAAATTCAATAATTATTTTATGAAACTATCACGATTCCACAAATAGTGCTACTCAGTTTTTAAATGATTTATTTCATGAGTAACTATTGTTGAGCTGTGTAATATTGATCTTCAGCTGTTAATATACTTCGAAAATGGAGTGTGAAAGTTATTGATGCCAAGTGATTTGTGGTGCAGGAGAGATGCCGGTGAGAGAGCAGTCTAAGATTCGAGCCACCAAGGAAGGAACAATGATGGATGTGGGAGGAGGAGGGGAGAGGGGGCCGTCGTCGGGCATCTACAGTCGCACGCCTCCCGGCACTTCTTCCGAGTCACGTGGGTCACGTGGTGTCATCAGCCAGCTCATCGAAAAGGTAGTTCATTAATTAATAATCTGAGTGAGTACCGGTTTTCCAAATCAAATACTTTGTATATTTATTCATAAGTTAACTAACGTCGCGAGTGTGCGCCAATGCAGACGGGAGTTTCCTTAATATCTATCTTGCTTATTCAGCTTTTCATCCTCAATGATCTCTATTCTCTGATCACAGAGATAGTCCACTCCACTTTCAAATCACTAGCATCCATTTTGCTAATGTACAAGTAAGCCTACTTGCCATAGGAGTTCTGATGTTATGCAGGCGATTTGATCTTCAGAATTTAATGAAAATGTATTAACGCTCCATTAAATTGGCTTGTTTAAACTTCCAAATTTGAATTTAGGCATTCTTTAAAGCATCATAAGCTTTTGGACCTTGTTGAATATTTTTATACGAAAGTTACTTGTTTAAGCGTTTGAGTATTATTCTATTGTTGTTGATGTTTCAAATATTGTTGATGTTTCAAATAAAATTGTAGAAGACACTTAGATGTTTTCAGATTAATTTTGATGTTTCTATCTCCAGGTTCGCACAAAGGAAGAAAGAAAGAAGTCACCTGTCTCTGAGGATGTTCGAAGCTCATCCTTGATGAGAGAAAGAAGCAAATCTGAAGGAAGAAGTAAAGAATTGCTGCTTGCTGATAGCTCGAGGCCTAAATTAGTTACTCCAAGTAAGTTCATCAAAATTCTATCTCTACATTACTTTATGAGCCTATAAGCCCATGCAACTTCGTTGATATATAATGTTTGAGAATACAGCATTTCTGTAAAGTATTGAAGAACATCATTTTTGCACCAATAGTAAATAATTGTTTTAAACTAAACAATACATCAATGAAACAAAAAAATTGCCATAACAGTAGTATCAGATCGCCATTTTGTCATTCCAACTAGTTCATTTATCGTTTCATCTTTTCAAGTTTCATAAATTTTAAGCTCATCTCAACGAATTCAATTTGTGATTGAAGTCTTGAAGTTTTTAGTTCATACAGTAACATCGTCATCTGCTCACTTTAAATTTTCGGTGATTCCAATATGAAATGAAGAATATTTTAATTATCATCTCATCTTGAACTATTCCTGAACTGATTATATTGTGTTGATGACAACTACAGATCATAAACCACTTCGAAGTTATTGACAGTTTATGAGATCATAGGTGTTGAAAATTGTATTAATCTTTATTCAAGTATACTATGTATATGCATACATAACTTACGATGTATGTTAACTTATGTATCGTGATATAGATAATGAATCTTCCATTCATTGAGAATTTTCCATTGATATTGAGATCCATTTTTCATTTTAGGAAATTTCAATAACAGTCTTACTAGCATGTATCTTATTCTCATTGAAGCATGTTTCATATTCATTCATTGGTTCTTTATTAGTTTCTCCTCACTCAAGCCAAACCATTTTTCATAAATCTGCCAGTTTGGAGCTAACTAATTACTATTTTCCTAAAATTTTCAAATATTCCACAAGACAATAGTAATTTGTTAATGAACTCAATTGATGAGTTTCGCACAAAACAAATGAATAGTACACAACACAACCACACGTTATTTTGAAGCTGGACATTACACTAGAATTCAATCTATAATCAAAATAGAAAATCATTGATGTGCGCACAGATTATTACTATAATTCTGGGAAAAACATTAGGCTTGGTCCACTATTTTTCAATCATGATATTTTTTCTAATTACAATACAGTAATACAATAAAAGGAATGAAAGAACAGGCGTTCGCCCAAAACTTCTTCTATTCCAATTTAGGTTAAAATGTCCAAATTAAGGTATGTCCTTTTTCAATACTCACTGCTTCACACAATTTTCACTCAGAAAAAAACACTATAATTAAAATATATTATGTCCTTAATAATTATAGTCCAACATAGTTTTGCTTCAATAATCACAAGATACTTACAACTTATTTTCAACCAATACCAGTATTCAGGTCGGTGTTTGGAATGATTACCTTGTTATGAATAAATGGAGTTTGCCCGTAGATTCTGCTGACACGTAGCTAGCTAGCAGTAGAGTTTAGTGAGTAGCCAGTGAGACAGATCAGATCATGATCAGGTTGGTGTGGCGATTTCTAGGTAAAAGCGATGGCTACCGGATCATGAGCGGGGGTGGCGGTGGGGGTGCAGGAGTAGGTGGTGGAGGAGGAGGAGGTGGAGGGGGTAGTAAGCGGTCGTCGCTCTATCACACGATCAGTGGCAAAGTGCTCGGAACTAGAGAATCGGTCTGCAATGATCTGGCCGCCTCTCTGGCCCTAGACATTCCGCCGCCTCCCCCCGCTCGGCGGGCCCCCACTGCCGACGATGCTCAGCAACAGGTAAACAAGCACACACACTCACACACAAACCAACCTTAAAACTTTAATAATTGTAGGCTAGACTCTCAATAATAGTCTTAAAACAGAGATCTGCCTAAAACATACGTAGACTCTCAAACTAATCATTTGCTGAATCATTCTCCAATTAAAACCTGTTCTAACAGGTTCTGGACTAACTTCATGCGGCTCTGCCGACTGACTTCTATTCAAAGTAATAATTAATCAAAGATAATTTTCGTCCAGTACATTATGTATTTTAACAAGATGGCCAATAAAATAATTTGAACTCGACTTACCATAGAGAAAGCATAGAGAACTTTCGCTATTCTTTTGTTTTACAAACCATACTTGAAACGTTCGAAAAACGCCAATCTAATCATTTACCAAATAATTTCTCTGAACTTGAACCTCTTCTCAAAACGAAATAAGACGAAACCAGTTAACGTTAAAATGATTGAAAACCCTTAATAAATAAATTATCGAATGAAATGATTTTTTGGAACTCAAATGCATGTATTTTGGCTCCTTAATAATTATTTGATCTCATCTTTCTCCATCTCATCATCCTCATCAGCTCATTATAATCGCATTATTTTTAGTGTTTCTGTTGATAACTCATCAATATAAATGATTTCCCTCATGCATCATTCTTAGTTTTTCCATGTTTACTAAATTTGAAAGTTATTAAATTTTTTGAACGTTGCTAACAATGTAATGATCAAAATATGATGCAAAAATGATGTTGACTTGTTAATCTGAACAAAGGCTCAGAAAATTGAAAAGAATTTAGTTTTGAAAAAAAGTTGTAAATTCAAAATTTTCCATCTCCAATCTAGGTTGTTGTAGTCTGATATCTAGTTTTAATTACCATCTTCGATTTTCGAAGAAATTCGAGCCCTAGAATTGTAATACTCGATTTTAATATTTATCTTTGTGCATCAGGAGTATCTTGGATATCCTCCTTCAATGTATTGTTCATTTTGTGCAATTGATCAATATCTTAATTGCATCCATGTGTTATATTTATATTATTGACTTATATTATTATACCTATATATTTTTATTGACTTGAGAATTACTGTATTGTATTGAATGCATTTGTAGAGGTGTAATTTCTTTATCGACTTGTGCTCAGTGGGACAATCACATATTAATTGAAGCTCATTCAAAGTGTTCTTATGTTTTAATAACTAACTAGTCTCCTCATTCGATTGTCCCTTGCCCCAAGTCGGTTAACACTATTTTTCTGTTCATCTGCAGATTCTCATGGATCAAAGACGAAAAAAGCAGGTAACTTATTAGGGGGATTCAATTCCAAGTGGATGTCTTGTTTTAATTCGTCTTGATAATACTTGAAATGTACAGCTTTCAACCTAAAGAGATGTTTGAAAAACCTGCAGCTTTCAATGTTGATCATAAGAATAAAAAGGGTTTTCTACCATCCAATCAATAGAACGTGATCGAGCTTCCATTATTCATTGCAACAGTTGTTGATGGATTTATTATATCTTACTGTAGTTTTTCTTTGATGATTTTTTCCACCACCATCATAACTAAACAAATTTCTTATCCAAATTTTTAAACAAATTAATTAATGAGCCAATAGTGTACTGATCCGATTATTGAGTAGGCTAAAACATTTAGAAGTGATAAATGATGAGTTTTAATGTAGAAATATGTATGAAATATATAATTATTCAATTTATCTCTTATGGAAGAATAAATAACTGATTCTCAAATTCTACCTAAGGTTTTGTTACTATATGAATTTTTCTAGAGCTTGCTAGATAGCATGCAATGCTGCTTATTAAGTCGTGAACTATTCAAGCTATGCTATCTCCTCTATTGAAGTGTTATTATTGAAGTTTCTTACCAGCAAGTATTGAAGAGTCTGCTCCTTGTAAAATATAATGTGAATTGTACAGTGTAATCTTCAAATTCCCAAGCACTGGTTGTATCTTCCAATATAAATTTGACTGTAAATTATCACACTTATCAAATAATAATTAGTATAAGCTTCATGAATATTTTTTACAACCAAAAATTCATTTTCCTCTGTTGAATCTGACTGCTGTAATGCATGAATATTCATCTCGTTTTTTATACAAAACTCCATGCTGAACATGATGAATTATTTCCTTGCATGACGATTAAATTTTCAGTTGTATTAAAATTACAGGTTTTATATCAAAGTAAAACCTTTTATACATAAGACTTTTAGCTAGCCCATATAATAAATGAATAATGCCCAATAGTGCATCTGCCAAAATTCACTATAGACTATAATGATATTACAGTAACTATGATAAATATATAGCTAATTAGTATAGTTATATTATTATTTATTTATTATATCTAGTTATAACTATAATAACTATATTATAGTATGATATAAGTACTATAATACAGACTGGCGAATGACTTATCAATGCTCAGCTCTGTAAGGACAGTCGGCCTGTGAGAGCATAACGAGTCGACAGCAACCTCAGTTAACTATTTCGCTCTTGCAGACAGCTTTTAAACTGTCCTGACAGAGCTGACCTTTGATAAAAGTTATGCGTCAACTGGCTCAATTTTTGGCGCCTGCTATACTGGCTCAAGGATCTCTGTATTTTGCTATGCCGCTCTTCGATATGGTTGTTTCAACTGTCGCTTGTTTGCCCACTTATCAATATAGATAAATAACATTTTCTCTGTCTTTTAGTTGAATGGTCTTAATTTAGTTTGCGGTCAGTTGCAGCAGGCGTTCACAGCTCAGCAGCGCGACGCATCAGCTGCTGTCATCAGCCAACAACTGAGAGAACATTTAGAGAACCATTTGAAGCAGAAGTTGAAGATGAAGACGAGAGAAGCTAGCCGCAGCAAGGACTCACTCCATTATCAAGGTACAACAACCATAATCAGTTACTATGATCAGAGACAATGTAATAGTACGTAATCCAAGCTATAATGGTTGAAGGTATAGTTGTGCCAAGAACAGAAGAGCCTCTTGCAAGATGGCGGAGGGAAGTGAGAGTGTAACTACACATGCGCAGAATTGAAATTTCCAGGGTAATATCACTTCAGCCAACCTACCGTTTTCACACTAATTATAATCATATTGATTTCACGAATGAAAATATTTTTTAATTCATTTATTTATTCAATTATTGACATATGATAGCACAAATCATAACATAATTATGAACTAGGACAGAAAAAATAGTCTGAGCCTGTATATTTATTCCTAAATTTGGTTATATTAGAACAATTTTCATTTCGACCAGCAGTGAATGGCAGTCATGTTGCCAAAGGCTCTTCTGTGCTTGACACAACTATATGATACATGACGTGTTTTCGTTTTTACAAAATATTGAATATTGTATAACTTATTTATTTATTCAACAAAGAACTATTAGATAGTGCAATGCTGAGTGGCATACATATTATCAAATTCAATGAAAAGACAAGGTATCGTCAAACCACTGATTTATTAAAAATCGAGATACCGGTTTCCGTTGCTACACCATTATCAATCTCTGGTAATCAGGTGCAGCCTCGATCAAGCAACCTCGACTTAGATTCTCGATTTATAATAAATGAATGGTTTGACAATATCTTGCCTTTCATTAATTATGAATAACTACCACACTATCACCTTCACAACTACTCAACAAGCTTATAATATTATCCTTCTATATTGTATTATGTTGAATGTTTTTCTTATACGTAGCTGGATACTTACTTTTTTACAACGTTTTACTGAACTTGCTTTGGGTGTTGTCTGTCAGGTTGGAATTTTGTAAATTAATTTTAATTTCTTACTTTGGAAAAGTCACTGGCCAAGGAGTGGATGATTGTATTATGAGATCTATTGTTGGATGCATGTGATTTTTGGGTAGCAATACTTGTGTAGCGTTCTCTGTTTTTGGATCACCAAACAGTAAACTATCTCCAATGTTGGCGAATGACTGTTATCAGCTCTTTCAGGACAGTCGGTGAGTTGTCCGCGAGAGCGACCCCAGCTATAATGATTATCTCATCATCTTCAAAGAGAGAATGATGCTCTGGAAAACAGCTTCAAGTTTTCCTGAGCAGAGCTGAGAATTAATGACAGTCATTCTCTAACCGCTATAATATTTGGCACCAGATCTGATAATTTGTTTATTTCGAAGGTGGGGACGAGGACGAGTGCAACTATCAACACATTTCGGAGGCGACAAGCTCTGTGGGTGTGGAGGGGGTTGGTGGTGGAGAGGGCGAGGGGGGCGAAGGGGGGTCGCTGATGATACGCGCCCTGGTGCATCCTACTCCGCCCTCCCCGCCGCACCACCGCTCCTCCCGTCCCGTCTATCCCCATTCCGACACCGAAGACTCTGTATTCTACTCTGATTCACCTTCTGGGTAAGTGTATCTCACAACACTTATACATAATACTCTCCATATAAGTTAATAAATAGAGATAGAAATCAAAGTACCTTTTTAGTATTTTTTTAAATATAAAACACACTTAAGAATGTCTTTTAGGAGAGCGAAATGTGTTGTGTTCAGATAAAAAAATACTATGATTGAGACGATCGAAAAACTTTACTTCTACTAACATGTATATTCTGGTCGAGCAGAAAAAACATTCCTGCAGTATGTGAAAATTATTACATCTCGTTCAATATTGGTTCAAGAATTATAAAGTTGGTCTCAAGTTGTAAAGTAGAATGATTTCTACAATTTGAGATCAAATTTATGATTTTTGAACTAATATTGAACGAGATGTTATAATTTTCCCATCCTGCCATAATGTCTGCTTTGCTCGATCAGACTATAGTTTATTCCCTTTTATTATATCATTCCATAAATATCACTTTTCATTCTCATAGTTCATTCTTATAACATTTTCTTCCATATTTGCAGCAGACGGAGACGATCGGTAGACTTGATGGATAGGAGAAAAACGTGGGTGGTGCTGATCGATTCGGGCAAGAGCAAGTCGTCGCGCATGATGCAGAAGCAGCGCTCCTGGGAGACGTTTCCGCCGAAGAAGCGCGGCGGCCAGGACGACTCATCCAAGTTCTGCCGTGATCCGGACTCGTTCCGCGGTGGATTCGACCTGGCCGGACTGAAGAAGGCCGACAGCTTCGAGGGTCACGAGGAGGCCGTCCGGACGCTCGTCGCCGCCGTACAGGAAACGCGAACGCTGCGAAAACCAAAGTCACCGGCACCTTCAACTCCGGCTGATTAGAAACCACAGGACTCCGCTAGGTTCCATTTTGTTTGTTAAAAAACTTTTGTCTCCACCACCTTCGACTCCGATCATTGAATAGCCGAAAGTCTCCTCAACCTTCTACACAGGTTTATTATAAAAACCGAAGTATCCGGCACTATAATACAGGTTTATTATAAAAACTAAAGCTTACTGCACGTTCAGTTCGAGTTCATTAAATAAATCTTTAATAGATATGACGCTGATTTGTTGAGATTTTTCATAATTCTCTACAAATTATCTTATTGTAAAACACTATAAAATAATATTATATATCGAGCTTTGATATTGAGATGTTTTGTAGAGATTTTAATCGGTATAATATTGTAGATAAACTGAAAAACTTCAATAAATGGAAGTACTGTAAACCGTAAATTCGGTTCAAATACAGGTTCTACGGTTTGAAAAAAACGAAGTCTCTGATACTGAGAGTTAACACAGGCTGATAAAAATACTATTAGAGTATTGATACTAACAAAACCGAGTGATTAACCTTCCTCGTACACAAGTATTCGAAAAAGAGCACAATCATCATTTAATTGAAAATAGACGCAACCACTTTCAATCAAATATTCTCTACTCCTTCCACAGTAACTATTGTTCAGTTAACATAGTGTAATCAATAATTTTAATTGTTATAGGTATGAAGTAGAGTGAATGAAGAGTTGTAGATTTAGATGATTTGTAGGTATATTGAGTGATTCTCTGGATGACATTCATGTTGTTATTATTATTCTACAACATTGTGAATGAATGAATGAAGAGTTATTGACCGAGATGATTTGTGAGGATTTTGAGTGATACTTTACTAATAATTGATCTTAGAAAGCACTGTTAATGAATTAAAGGATGTAGACTTTGATACAGTACTGAGGTGTTCTGCAAGATGTTTATGGTGATACACCACAAATTATTGTGGTACCTATTGAAAGGCGCTATCAAATAAATGAATATAGAGATAGCGACGCTGATTTGTTGAGATTTTTCATGTATCTCTATAAATTATCTTATTGTAAAACACTATAAAAGAATATGATATATCGAGCTTTGATATTGAGATGTTTTGTAGAGATTTTAATTGGTATAATATTCAAAATCTATTGATATCTGATTATAAATGAACAATATTATTTCTGGCCTAAATTAAAGATTTCAGTTCTGTTGAGATTACAGTACCGTATTAAACCCGTTTATAGATGATATATTAGGAATTATACTCATAAATTAATGGGAAGACTGATTTTAATTAGTTTCTATACTTTTTTATTTATCTCAAATGTTTAAAATTACGGCTGTCAAGGCTGATATTGATTCAGAACTCACTTAAAGTGCGGTAGTAAACTATGGAATAAACATCCATCAAGTAAGTCTCTCATAAAATAAAAATCATCTTAAGTTTGATAAATTTTTTGATTATTTTAAGTTTGATTCGAAAAACTTATGAATAGCATTCGAAATAACTGTCAATTCCACCCAATCATTGCGAAGATAATTCACAACATCCTGTTATTACAAGAACCGTAAATATTACGAGACTGCTCAACTGATTCTATTGATAATAATTCTGATTCTATTGATAATAACTGATTTTATTATTGATAATAATAATTTCGCTTTTGAAATAATTTCTAACTTGCAATTCTTAATTTTATGATAGATCACGTTCCTGGAGTGTTCTATTTCAAATAATCAAAATGGCAGTTATTGTGATTTTTGGCAAACTGAATATTGTTTTGGAAATCGATTAGATGTGCTCTAATTAACTTCTTCATTGAACACTGTGAAAGATGAGACTAATAATATGTCAAATTAGTTTGTTAAGAGAGCTTATTAATTATTAATGGTTGAAATTATTATCAGTATGAGGAGCATGCAATATTGACTGGGTAGGCTACTTATTCATCGTTTTTGGGTAAGAAGGATATTATCATTATAAGTATGTATTGTAGAATTCAATAAAACATAAAACTTTATATTTTCAGACCATTTTCAAAAAGATTCATCAGCTTTTATTATTACGTAGCTTTCTTCATCAATGGGAATTATATTTACAATGAATTAATTTTGATTGAAAATCATATATTCAATGTGAAATGATTCAAGTACGGTAATAGAAGTAGTAGACGACAATTGCTGATTGCCAGGAGCAGTATTATATCTATATTTTTATAATAATTATAACAAAATGTAATCATTAATTACAATGGCATCAATTTTTATGGATTGTATCGATGATCTTAGTTGATGATATAAAATTTCTTACGATCTATTATCACGCAGATCTTTCACAGGCCTGCTATATGATTATCAAAGTATTTTCTTCTAATTTAATTTCGGGTTTTGATATTTTTGGTATCTTTATCGTCATTCTATAGTTTTCAATTTTCATAAATTCATGGTGATTGGAATAATACTCTATAGCAACATTCCGTTAAATCCATTCTTGATAACTACTTATTGCAATATGAAGTGGCTTTTGTCTGGAACACCAATGGGAAGCAGTGGAATAAAATAATATACTAATTTGTATACTGTATTATTGATACTTGTACGGATTATAAAATACTCAGATTTTCAATACTCTGCTCCAGAGGTCATTATTGAAACTTGAATTCAAGTTTGCAGCAGTTGATTATCATACTTGATTGGAGTATAAATCTTATCTATTTCAACTGAAATATTAGGCTAGTATAAATTATTATTATACAATATTACTATATTAAATATAGCTTTACGATGAGGGTATAATATTATAATGTCGATACAATAATAATACTAATGAAAGAAACAGAATCATAAGTTCTTAAATTCAAAAATATTCAAAATATTGATCTTTATAATATTGAATCGTAATATAAGGAAATAGTAGAATAGTTGAGTAGCTAGTGTTTGAAAGAAATGATTCAGTAGTTAGTTTAAAACCGTGATGGATATTGTAGAGCAGGTCACGTGTTGTCATCGTGAACACATTCATTATTTATTGGCTTGTGCCAAATTTTCAATTTGTTTCTCACTGCCAAGTAACGTAATATTATATTGAATATTGTATCTTAATCGATAGTGTAATGATATTTCGGGTGCAGCAGAAGTGAATGAGCGCAATTCGATAACTGATTTCGATATGTATTTTAAGCTTTGCTTTCCCTTTGGTCAAGGGGTTCCCCAATGAAAAAGTTTCAGTTTTTAAGAAACAAGGTTTAGGGTGATATTGTCTCTGTCGGCTGCTTTTGCTCTTATGACAAAATTTGAACTTAGAACTTAGGACTTAGGCCTAACTGAAGCTGAGAAACTTTTGATATTTTGTCACATATTCCTGTACTTTTTCATCCTATCTGATTCAGTTGGAATCAGCAGATTCTATTAGTTTTTTATAGAAATTCTATTAGTTTCTTTCTAGTTTATCAAATCTATCTTTCTTTCGTCTAAATCTTACTTCAACCTCCTCCAATCAACCTTACCTTCTTGGTCTTAACCACCCTACGGTGAACTGCTTTGTCAAAAACAATGGGAATAACCAATTAACTCGATATATCATGACGAACATGTTTGCAACAATTTTAGTTGCATGTATAACACTGTTGTGGCATTAGTATGAATCTTTTCTAAGTATATGTATTATTGCAACATAATACAGTACCTACAACAAAAGTCTTTGAACTTGAAAAAGTCATCTGGGATTTATTATTCCCATTATATTCGAATTGTAACTGAGTTACAATTCTATACAATTCATTATTCTTGATGTTACAACTTTATAAGATTCATCAGTTGTACTGCATGGTATGTCCAGTGTCAATAGGATAATAGATTGGATTATTGTAGTATTGTAAACAAAATAGGTACTTCATTATATTTATTCTGCTAAATTAACGCTATTGTGCTTCTCTAATTGACTTCTGCTGCATTTAATATAAATAATCATAATATTATTAATGTAAGAATGTGAATTATATTGCTGTTAACAATTGATTAGGTAACTCATAAAATAATGATGAATTTATTTGAGGATGATGATGAGAAATGTTACATTTTGTTCAGTTTCATAAAATAATCAGTCTACGGTTTTTAGTTTTAGACCTATATCTGTCAACAATTCTGATGGTGAGAAATTTCATTCCATTTCAATTTCTAGAAAGATTGAAAAGGCATTATTTGATTATAATATTTAATTAATTTATCTGTCAAACAACTTCTTTCTATAAAGGTGTGTTGTTTTAGTTTCTATGTTGCAGAGCTGTAATATGTTGAGAAACTTTGTAAGGTCGCTATTACACGATAATAGTTCTATGTCATACATCTATTATCAAAGATATTATAATATGTTCTCTATAGGAGAACATATGACATAGAATATGATCACTTATAATATTTGGTTCAATACACAGTAACATTTCATCATGTTTGATAATAGAAATATGTCATAGAACTATTATCGTGTAATACCCGCCTAATGCACCATTGCTAACTTATATGCCAAAGATATCCACAATGGATCTAAGACAACACTACTTTATATTTTGGAAGAGGTTTTGCTCAGTTGCCAATATTATGTCAATTCAGTAAATTGTGCTATTTTCATCTACTATAAGTAACTTATTCGATCTAGTCAATGAGAACGTTTTATGAATGTTGTTAGTTTATGATACTGTTTATTCTATTGATAACTTTAATTGCTAGTTGAAAGGAACATTAATGATAGTTATATTGAAATCAAATATTTCATTTGTTACAGTTATTATTGAATTGTGATTATTGAAAATCCTTGCGGATTTTCATTACGATACCCATTTTACTATTATATCGTTAATTAGAACCGAAGGTGTTTCACCTCAGTTGAAATTACATGAGATGTTAATTCGTAATTATTCCTTAAAATTAATTTCATAATTTGAGGATAATATTTTCTCATTTTAATGCTCGTTTTTATAATTCAACCAGCTATTTATTTTTAACTAAAATGAACACTCTTATTGTCAATGAAGATGGTTATTTTATATACATATAAGATTTTACCCAAGAAATATTATACTATCATTCATTCAATCTAATTCTTTTTCACTCATCACTATCAATTTATTCAGCCTCTATAGTTTCAAATTTATTTTCTCTTCTAACAATAATTTGCATAATTTTATTTTTTGTGATAGAAATTGCAGCATTTATTTCATTCTTGGACCTGTAAAACGCAGGCATATCAGTGATATTGTAAAACAAGCTCAAATAAATAAATTGAAGCGAAAATATTCATGGTGTTCTTTCTTTTATTAGTAGGCTAACCCAATCCAACTAGATTAGATTTATTTTCAATCTAGCTTATTTCTTTATATGTAGGCACTATTTTACTGTAGGCTATGATAATTTTTTGTTTCTAATGGTGTGTATACAATACAACATTTTTTATAATATAAGAATCATTAGAAGGCTGTAGCTGACGCCAAAAGTTAAACGGCTTCGTCTGCTCCTTGTGCGCTCCTACAGCTGATGTTGGCATTTAAATATGCCTGTTTTATAGGTATGTTTTTGAAATAAAAATAGACAATAGATGCTTTACCGTACATCAGCTGTTGGTACCGTTACATCTCGTGCAAGAGACAGACGAAACCAACTAACTTTCAGGTGTCAGCTATAATAGCTTATAGCAATTTAAGGACCATAAAAACGCGGCAGCTTAAATGCCTTGAGAAGCTCAAGTGATGTACGTTTTCCAGTGGAGGGACCAGCTGCACCACTAAAATAGACTACCCCAAGACAAACCCCAATCGACCAACCCCAATGTTACTGGATAATATTTTTATATGTGACTAGAGTGCTAGTTCAGCTACAGAGCAAAGAAGTAGGTTCCTAGTTCCATACTACAGAGTCATATTAAACAAGCTACGTGCAGCCATTTCAATATTCAAGTTCATGATGATAATAATAAATAATAATTGTGTTTTATAATGAAATTTCACTACAATTGTTGGTATAATGAAGTTGGATGAATGAAGTACCTATTCGTCTCGAAGCCTCTCATTTGAACCGAACGTAAAAATTTAATAAATTGTAAATGTTTCTCAATCCTTTGATATACGGAATTAAAAAGAAGAGTTTGAAAGCTTTTTTACAGGATTATCATGAAAGAATGGTGCGGTTTTGATCATGGTTTGAAGAAAACCAAATTACTTACAGTTAATTTTGTTGATTCATATAATTTGTCGTCTCAAACAGTTTTTTACATAATAAATTAATTTTAATATGTGCGCCTTTAGTTGCTTGAAAAATGTCAAAACGATAATCAATTTCTCTCCAAACATTTGCTAACATTTCTTTGTTTATGGTTGTCATTGTTTCATTATTGCATATATTTGAATTTATTTATTATGTAAAAAACTGTTTGAGACGAAAAATTAGATAGATCAACAAAATTAGCTGTAAGTAATTTGTTAGTTTTTAGACCATGTTCGAAACCGCTTCATTCTCTTATGATAACTCTGTGTATAATTGAAGAAAGCATTTAGTTCCACCTGAAATGACTATTAGAAGAAATATCTTTTTTCCCCTAATTGGTGTAAGCAATAAGCCCTTCAGAAACAATTTTCCTCAAACTAGTACAACCCCAGACAATACATGACTACAACCAGTGTGTCCAGCACGGGGAAAAATTATGTACTAAATTTCCCCTACAAAATGTACTAGATTTTTGAAAAATGTACTAGATGGTAAAAAAATCATGGGTATTGTATAATTACATTGAAAATGGATAAAACTAATCAAAATGCTTCAAGGTGGGCGTATCTAAATGAAGCACTTCAATTCCATCGAAATAATATCTCTGCAATGATCACTGTTTGATATACCGCCGATTTACGTATCTTAAAAATTTTTTTCAATTCCATTATTTTATTATATATTTTTTGATATTATTAATTCATTTTATTTACCGGTACTTTTTTATTTTCACACTAGCTAGCCTATTTTTAATAATTAACTATTATTTTTGATTTTCCCTACATAGGTAGTTTATTTATTTGAATTATTTTTCTCCTTTAGAAGCTTTTTAAGCTAAATGGAGAAACTCTAAAGAAATTATTATAGTTTGCAGAAGTTGAATATTTCAGTTTTTCTTTAGATAGGTAGTAAAAGTCTATTAATTTTCAGGATTGTGAGATAATTTCTCAATTTTATTTTATTCATATTAATGTATTAAAATACCCTCTCAGTTATAGTGGCTGACAAATGAGGTGGGCAAAACATATAGTTTTTATAAGTTTTATTGTCATGAATGGTAACTTATTAAGCTACTTTGTTGGCTTCATTTTTTAAACTGAATATTGTTTTCCAAAACTCCATCAGCTCTACTCACTCTCATGTGTCTCAGGATTAAAAAAACACTCCTGTAATACCATTTTCGTCAGAATCTAGAATCTACAGTTTGAAATTAGTAATGATAGGCAATAGGCCAAATCAGAGAATCAACCTGAGACTTTAATCCACATGCAGCCGTTTACTGCTACTGCCTCTCTTGGCTAAATGTACCGTACAGACGGGCTACTGGCTTTGTTTGCTGATAATATTGCTTCATAATTATATTCAATGTTGTTTACCATCAACATAATTATAGTTTATTGTCTAAATTGCAGTCAGATTGCCTCCTAGCTGTTAAAATTATTTTCTCTACACGTTGAAAAATATGTACTAGATTCTGCGATAAATGTACTAGTGTACTAGATGGTGGGAAAATGTACTAGATCTAGTACATATGTACTAGGGTTGGACACACTGACTACAACGAAAAACCAAGACCCTCTTGACTTGACGATGTATTTACTATGTATTCAGAAGGTCCTGCTTCTGAAATAATGATTTATTAATGAATTTCTTATTTATCAACAATAAATCCATTATTTGAGATTTTGAAACATCATTTTATAGTATGATTCGAATCATAAATCCCTTTTTTATTGATATTCTCAATAAATCAATTGAGAACATTCACCGAATACTAACGCCACTCATTATGATTTGAGAATTATTTCGAATATAAATTGGGAAATCAATTGCTCAATTGAAATATTATTTTACGAAACATTTTATGAATAATTATCTTCTGATATATATATTCAGAAGGCTGTAGTGTTGATGTTCAATCTAACCGCCAAATTCAAAAGCAGTCCGTCACATACAGTACATGATTTTTAATACAGTACTGTAATTCAAATACAGTAGATGATTATTTTATCGTTGAATGCGGAAATATATTTTTGTGGAAAATTACTTTACTTTGGTTCACCAGACTGCAATAATATTATAGTTCAGACCCAATAATGGGTCTACAAGGCGTTTAGAAATCAAATCTTTGATCTATTTTACTATAAGAGATTATTATATTATCTCCTACCTTCTTAATTTTTTGACTAACCTTGAATAGACCAAGGCCTGCCATATTTTAATTACTGTATAAAATATTGGCGTAATGGACTAACTCTTATAATACATCTCTTGATTTACTCAATAAAGGTTGTCTTATAAGCTGCTTAATAATAGAGATTTGTGGGACATTCATTATTCATAGTAAAATTTCCGCTGTTCAAATATTATGCTATAATCCACGACCGAACTTATAATTAACTTAAAGTTTGAGTATAGGCTACCGTACCGTATAGAGAGGGGTGTTAACAAGTCAACTTTTATTATGTTATTAATGAATAGGCTAGGATAATACGGTACTGTAACTGTACTATAATAACATACATATATAAATATAGCGGTACCCATAGGACTTAATTAGTGGGTACGCACCGGTACCTTTAACGACTATATAACATAACATTTATTATAATAATAAATCGTTATTACATTTATAATGATTGGTACCTAATAAATTCGTTGTATAAAATTAGTTTTAAGAAAATAAGAAAAAATGTACTTGGGCATACCACGGTACCGTACCGTGGGCCAGGGATCTCCAATCTACTACACTTGAATGTGTCGTAGAGTGTAAATTGCACACTCTAATGCCGCGTTTACACCAAAATGTTAATAACTTTTTTGAATAACGTATTATTATATAGACTCATATATTATATAACTTATACAAAAGTTATTAACATTCTGGTGTAAACGCGACATTATATACCTACTAAAATAAAACTTTAATTAGTAGGCTATGACTATCCATTTCTCTTTGTATATCTATCACCTCGAATTTTTATCTCACCATAATAATTCTCCATCAATAATATTATTTAATTTTTATTTTATCGCTCCAGCTCAATTAATCATTTTGCTAAAAAAATGAAGATATGTAGGCCTATAAGGCCTACTAAATTGGGAAAGTTAGGAGAATAATATAGTCCAATGTCTGTCTCTTATAAGCCTTTTACAGCATATCGGTTGATCTTTGAAATTCAAGAGATTTACAGTAGATATTTTAAATTATAAAAATAAATTAATAAGACAACGTTTGCCAGTTGATTTTCAGATAGGAAGTTTATGAAACAATTTCATCATTTGACAATATATTTTCCACTTTTGTTTCAATTTTAAGTTATCACCGCTCATAGACTAAACAATGTAGCCTACACTTACAACTAATAAAAATTAATATTTTAATGTGAATCTTAACATATTTTTTATTAAGCTCAACAGCAATAAAATGGATCCCAAAGCAGTGTACTTGAATATCACAGATACAGTATTAGAATCCATATCAATAATCACACGTAGATTCCAGCATGGATTTTAAATGAAGTGAGAATTCATTGACTACAGAGAACAACAGTAACAGTAAACTAAATGAAATTATTCCCATGCGGTAACTCTTCTCATATCTATAATCTATAGATAACATTATAATTGCATCTTGAGCTTCACATTCTCAAATGCAACTACACAGTATTTTCATGATCCATATTACTATGCTTTATAGTACCTGATATGATTTTCAACAGCAGGTTGTTTTTCAGTCACAACCTTTCAAGGCTTGACAGGACAGAAGTATGAAATCAATCTTAAAGAGACTCTTATTAATCTTTAGGAGTACTAAGAGAATCTACAAGAGGTTAGACTATACTATATTGGAACTCAGTATAACAGAAATGAAATAGACAGTTTAAAAAATTTATTTCGAAATAAATAAATCAATAAATAATTTTTATTTACTCGAGAATTTACAAACATAGAGTATTGTCAAAAATAATTAAATCTTGTAATATATAGAAAATTATTTGAAACGAAAAAGAAACATCAGTTCTTGTTGGATGCTGGATGCTGAACATCACCAGTAATTGTTGGATACAGAACGAAAACAGATGCACTTGCTGGCTGTTGATATACTGTACACAATTTGGAATATTTATATTTGGTACCTGAAATAGAAAACAGAAGAAATCAACAAACATTTTAAACAATTGGAAAAATTGTAGCAAGATAATTTAACAAATCACCCAATTCATAGGAAAGTGTTCCAACTTATTGTACCAAAATTTTGCTTTATTGAATGGAATTTTGCAATAAATGTAATGATTTATTGCAAGTAATATCTTAATTTAGATTTGAATATTTGAATATAGAGGCAATCAATCGTCAAAAATGTCTATATTATTTCCAATTCCTCACCACAAAAATAGAATTAGAGGATTCACTGATAAACCCCACCACCATCGGGGTCTTGTACGATTTCCAAATTTAATTATAGTTGTCTGAGAACCTAGGTTCTCAAACAGACACTATATTATATAAATTTATGGAAAAAATGTGACAGCCAATTATTGTGACTGAAGCTTATTGAAATAGAGTACGATTGTTTCATGGAATTTCGAATTGTGAAACTGTTTTTGATAAGAATTTCTCACTATAGTCCGCTCGTGCTAAGAATGGGTTATCCTGGTCAATTTACTATACCTTTTTCGTTCCATACCTATACATAGCAACAGTTAATTAAAATATACAGAGTTCTAGTACTTTTTTTGGGCCGTTTCATGCCGTTAAGATGGATTCCTGTCAATCTTGAAATAAGAAAGTAATAAGCAAAAATGGACGAAAAATTATATTCTCAGGAAGAGCAGATTATGACACATATAAAATTTTTGCTCAAATTACTCTTTCATCTTTGTATATATTGAATATTTGATAAATGATAAATGTTTAAAGTACCACTTTACTCACCGTGGAAGGATTAAGTGGGTTTCTCAGCAGTTACAACTGCTCTCCAAGCATGCTTACTGACTCCAAGTTTTCTAAGGAATACAAAAAGAAAAGTATCAAACATGAGTGGGACTATACAAGAAAAATTAATTAATGATTATTAAGTGGAAAGTGAGAAGCAATAGACCGATACAATGGAGTTTCTAATTTTGTAAATTATGCGTAATAGCGTGAATATCCAATAATTATTATAGGCTGCATTTTCGTAGGGTTGAGTTTGAGGCCATTTTAGTTAGTCCATTCAACTATTGAATTTATATCCTCATTCATTCTATCTATTGTCTCTATTATCTCAGAGGAAGCAAGAGATAAACAAGACTAAAACCTCTACCTGCTGTGACCTAAATAATAAAAAATGTTGGAGTACTGTAACATTTTAAGTAAATAACCTTTAGTAATATGTTTATACCTAGTGATAAATTTAATCGTCAATATAATATGGAATCACCAGGCATCTTAAACAATACATAGTTATTTTATTAAATTTAAAACCTGTACAATCTTCCATTCGTTAGATATCTTTTGTTCGGACTGTTGAGTTTTCATCAGACTGACACATTGGCAAAATTACGAACAACTTAGCTGTAGAATAATTTTTTATAAATTATTTTTCAACAAACTAATAGTTTAGTATAATCATCCAACAGTTATAGCTCTCTTTCAAGTTTGAACACCGTGCATAAAGCATATAGAGATAAATAAAGGCTAATATGTCTATGGGATGATAAAAATAATTTATAGTTGGCAGGCACAGCAGAGAATATTAAATATTATTGGGTGGCTCGTTGGAGTAAGTGATATCGCGCTGGTCTGATAACCAAGAGGACCTGAATTCAAGTCATGACTGGGGAACAATTCTTTCACCACATCACATATAATAGATACAGCCACCCTGCCTTTCGGAGGAGACGATAAGCCGTCAGTCCCGACTGCCTGAAAAGCAGTCTGTCATCTCTGTCTGTCATCATGACATTTCAACGGCTCTTGCTAAAAACATGGAGGAATTATGAAAAGGTACCACAACGTCAATATTTACTCTAGAATTTTTTTTTAAATTATGGAATCGAATTCACAAAGAATTGTTGTTGTTGTTGTTGCAACTTTAGGAACTCTGTTGCTTCACTCTTTCCTTCAGGGTTCCTTTGGTTGAAGATTTTTGGAGGCCATTAGTTGATGGTAGTCCCGGGGCGAAGACCCGTCCTCTATGAGGACCAATTCACAATTCACTATCACCATGGCAAGTTTGAATGAAATCGGTAGGGCTGTTCCGGAGGAGTATTGTTACAGAGAGTGACTTTCCTGATCCATTAGAGCTTCTCTTTGCTCCGCTCAATAACTTCAGTGAATGTGTTGTCTGTTATTTATTAATTTGTGAGAAGGGAACCGCTTTGTGAGAAGGGATTTGACTGATAGCAAGATCGCATCGCAAGCTGCACTGCAACAACAGTTTGATTTTGGGGGAAAACGCAAAAGCACGTAGCTCAGTTGACAAAGCCATGTTTACGACTTATAAAGGTACAAAATATATAAACTTTTAAACTACAGCTTCATTTTCTCCTCTTCCAACTCTTTCAGCATGCCCCTACTACTAACAGTGCCATCTCAAAATTGGAGATAATTTCCTGCCCCACCCTGTATTAGTATTGAATATCGGTATGCACAATTTGAAAACTACTGATATTGGAAGCAATTTCTTAGTTTTATTGTGTATGATAAAGGAATTGGAAATAACAAGATTTGATAAGCTATATAATATTGAAACGAGGACTCACCTGGTAATTGTCACCAGCCACACGTTATGGTAAACCAGGAAGCAAGAGTCAACAAGAGCCCGGTAAGGAAATCTGAAAAAAGCACGTCTGAATGAAACATAAAAATTAATAATAATCTATTAAAATGCTTCTCGTTGGGAACATAAAAGAACAAGTTTGAGCCTATTTCAATTGAAGAGGGCTCCAGTGTCCGTGAAAGCTTGCGCAAGCTGAGAAGCATCTAATACAATTGTTGTACTACTATTGTACTATCAATAGTATCAATTCATTGATTTTTATGTTAATATATTTCAATTTTTTATGCAAAAGGTCTTTTCAAGTAGGCTATCCAGATTGATAAGAAGTAACAGTCCTACTAGCTTATATTCTTTGAATTTATAGGCACATAAGATGGAGACTTGTCTTAATTTATAAAATTATAACATTTTTTCAAAAGCACAAAATAATATAAGCTACAACATTGAAGCTAGGTTCGATGCTGCCTTCAACCTACAATTTATGAAAAGAATCAAATAATTCATTTGCCATACAAATAAATACATCTTCAAAGCAATAAGAGAAAAAAGAGTATATAATTTTGCAATAAATAAACTCAATTTGGAATAATATTTTAAATATAGAGTAAAGAACACAAAATACTAGGCCTACAATTATATATATATCTTTCATGAGTAGCTTGGCATCACCAGAAAAAATAAAACATTGCCGCTGGTAACAGTTGCAATCAATTCATTCTAATCCATTATCAGATCATTTAAAAATTAAAGAAAAATTATAGAATTACATTAGCGTAAGTTTAGGCTAAGTTAGGTTCTGTACGCTGCACACATATAACTTACCACGCTACCTAAAACTACAGTTCCTGGAGAACAAGCCTATGAGCTTATGTGGGCTTCACCCTTCACCCTCATAAACAAACAGATACCTTTTTTCATCATAGCTTAGCCTAAAGATCTGAAATGCTATTTTGCAGACAAGGTAATTTGTAGACAAATTTATTTTACCTAGTTGGGCATACATAGCTGCCATTCAAGTTAGTATGAGAGCAACAACCAATGAATAACTCAATCCAAAAAATAAATTATTCACTAGGCCTACTATGTAAGTTGTAAACTTTTGAAATGAACTGAAATCAGTTGTGAAATGATCTGAATTGAACTAAAATACATAGAAATAAATTATATTCACGTTAATATTATCAACTACAGCCAAAATATGGGTAGCCTACAGTAACAATAATATTGTAGACTATCAAGCTACATGGAAATTGCAAGAAACAAAAATGTGTGATATTTTATTATTGAAAATAATAATAAATCAGACCCTAACTTACTGGTTTTAGAATTTCAATTTCTAATAGGCTACTTACCTGGCAATTCACAGTAAAGGATCCTATAGTTATTATAGCTGAGCTTTTTAACAAATTCATCATCTTATTTATAAAGCTTGTCAGCGTGACTAGACGATTAATAATTTTATGCAATTCATTAAGTAGATCAATTTGTATCAAGTTAGTCAATAATTATTGCACTTATTAATCGAATCTAATTAATAATATGCCTACTATAAGGAAACTATCAATCTGAACACTGTGCTTTGCCGCTAAAATAATAACATAACCTACAAAATATTAGTTGTTAAATCTCAGCAACCACATAGCAAATTTGTATTTTGTGGTCGCTGGAATTTTTGTAGTTGTCTATTGTCCTGGGTCGTACTGCCTTTAGACCGACTCCTTCAGAAATAAGCAAATAAGCCCTTTTTGGAATATACTTCAATATATTTCTTCTCTGTGACTGGACTCAATAATTTGGTCTTCTCCGCTTGGCGCGCATGAGCAGTAGGTCATGCTTTGATTTGAGCACTCTATACGATTTAAGAGTATCTATGTTGTTGTCTAAAATAATAACCTTGAAAACACATGTTCACTCTATCACGAAACGAACGTAAACAAACAGTTTACAAATTTGAAATATTATTATCATTGTCATTTAGTGAAAATGTTTAAAGTTGAAAAAAGTGTACAAATTAACATCTAGTAGACTAAATAATAACATACTCTTAATATCATATTACTAGTTTATTTCAGTCTAGTATGGCTGCTTACGAAAATAGCAGAAAACAATTGCTCAGACCAGATCTGAAGAGACTAATTCAGCACATCACACATTTTACTGTAAGTAAATTCATATTATTTTAATAATTTCTCTCATATGTTTAAAGTAAACTAACCTAGGTGGTAAATTTTATTGGTCAAACTCGGTTGTCTATTTAGCTTATAGACTAACTAATCTGGTTATAAATTATTTATCTTTCTTAAACTGTTTATTGTTTCATTCTTTCATTGTTTGATCTACTGTATAAATGTTGAATTAAAATAGCAAAACTCAGCTCACCCGAGATAAGTTGGGTATGATACGATTTCCATATATATGGCATGTTGACATGATCTGCAATAGACTGTCAAGTAGAGCTTAACTTATCTGATACGAATGCTGAGAAGTCACGGCGCGTAGCTTTTAACAGCATACCACGGCCTCATCCACAGCCATATCAACTATGGTATTGTGCTGTGGGGTCATATAGGTGACTGCAGAAGGGTTCTGCTCCTGTAGAAAAAGGTTTTTTCCAATCATCACTGCTTCTCATTGGCTTGAACATTGTGCGCCAGCCGCCAATCTTTAGGAGACAGAAGTTTATGACTCGACAGTCAGTATCTTTCAGCTCTCTGCTACTGTTGAGAAGTAGACAGCACTCCTAACTTCAGAGAGGACAATTACACAACCACCATACAAGGAGACCGGATGACATTGATGTGCCGTGTGCAGGGAGTGAAGATATTCGAGAGGGTGCTTAGGGAAAAGCTTGTGAACATGCTGCTCTACTCCCTGAATGAAGAGGCAATCCAGTGCTTTTTGAGTTCACTTTAACTGCCAGCCATCTTGATCTTAAGTTTTTTATAAATTAAGTTTGATACAATGTATCCAGCAAGTGCTGGTCATCGATTGAGAAAACTGAATATAATATATTCTACACAAAACGACACTCGACTGAATGTGGTTGGTGAGTCGTTACATAGGTCTTCATTTGATGGTGACAATTTTCAGCGATCATTGTTTAAAACTAAATCCAACTGTAAATCTGAAGCAATCAAGTTTTTTGCTGAAATTAATGAGGGCTACAGTTCCTGTATTTGATCAAGAATCTCCTCTGCAATAATAAGAAAACTTAGATATTGTCAAATTTCACAAAATAATTGACAATATCTTAGTTTTCTTATTATGGAGTGATTTCACAATATCGCCATCAATTCTACCAATTTCCTCTGCTTCTCACGTATAATGGATTATTGAAGAAGCTGAATTCAATGGCCCCTATTCACTTGGGGTATTGCGCATTGTCCAACAATTGCAGTCAATACGGAAGACCATTTTTAATTGCTTCGCTATTATTCATTCTCAACTTTCTTTTGTAATTGGTCTCTTTAGTCTCTAATCTATGAAGGAACATCACTTGATAAAAGTTCTCATACTATGTTATTTAATATTAAGCCTACAAGGTTTCCAATCAACTATATTGATCAATTGATCAACTTTTTTGTAATATTCCTTAACAGTCGGCCTGATGAACGAAACTCTACTATAATTTGGAACAAATTATGAAGTACTACTAATCAACTTATCCATCTTTACAGAAATAGCATAACTCTGATACTGCTTCGCTGAAACGGCCTGATACAGCGAAACTCTACTATAATTTGAAACCAATTATGAAGTAGTACTAATCAACTTATCCATCTTTTAAAAGGAACATAAAAATTTGAGGTTGAATAAAAATTCAACTTGATGAAGTTTAAATTAAACAATCATCTTATAATATTTCATAAATCATAAAATATAATAAATCAATTACATTTTTCCACAGAATGACGATGGTGAATACAAGCAATGCGAGGCGTACGCATTTTCGCAACTGCTCTATCATAACTTTTTGTCAGTCAACAGACTACAAGTCCAAAGAACTGTTCAAGGACTGATAGATAAGTTCAATATTCATGGCCTCAATGAAAAAGCGACAAAATTGGAAACGCTTGTCGATAAATTCGTTAATGCTGACGAATTCAAAGATCATCGTGAGGTGAGTGAGCTTTTCTTAATTTTTTTCACCATTATGTCACTTTTGTACACTACTTATCTTCAAAAATGATTTGACCATACTATCATTTGTTCATCTTAAGTAGTAGTTTTGTACATCAATTTAGTTTGAAGTTTGGTAAGTAGGCCTTCTCACAAATCGTAATTAATCTGCATGAGTTCAATTGGTACAAAACAATAATGTACATTTGTGAATTTAAAATATTGAAATATTATTCATGTGTATGAATTAAAAATATTAAAACTCAAGGGTTTGATATGTTCAATAATTCTATCTAGAATTAATCTTGGTAAATAGGCGAGGATTTTTACAAAATCAATTTACATTTTTAAAAATTAGTCACTATATTCTGAATTCTAGATAAACATCACCTGTAACCCAATCACTTGTATATTCCAGTTTTGTCAAATTTTTGAACTGTTATTACAGGTTGATGTTCAATGGAGTATACTTCAGTTGCTGGCTTGCTTGGCAGACAATCCTACAAGCTTATCTCTAGGACAGAATTTTCAACCGATTGCATCGAGACAGTTTTCAACACACAATGAAAGTGAAGGTCAACCAAGCGCACAGAACGATGATGCTATCAACTGGGCAGCGTATTTGAAAGAGGGCAATGAACAGTTCGATTTGAAAAAGGCTGAAGTAAGAATATTTTTTACAAGTAGATGTTATTATTCAGAGTATGAATCCTTCTTATAGATTACTAAAATAGGAAAAAATTATTTTGAATCTCTCCTCTTTATATTCTATCTTTTATCTTCCCTTATACTATAAACTGGAACCACATTAAAAATAATTTTGGATTAAGTTTTAATAAAACATTTTCAACATTAACGAAAATTATCATCAAAAACTGGAAATAGTGAAGCATTTTTGTTTAATAGTATCTTAATATTCATGCTATAGGCCTATATAGAACTGCACTCCTATATCCAAGTATTCACTAATGAAAGGCTCCATTCTCACACAAAAATTCTAATCTGTGCGTAATTGCAATAAATCTATTGAAAAAAGGTTTTTTGAAATTTGTTGAAAACTTAATCTCATTCATCCACATCCATTTCCAGAAAAATGGATGATAAACTATGATATAATACATAATACAGATGAAATAAAAAAGGAAACGGAAGTTGGATAGCCTCATTGAAATTCCATGTTGGGGCATCAATAAAGGAAGAAAACAAGTCGAGCTAAACATTTACTTTCAACGCTATAAATCACTTACAATAATTTTTTTTTAATTCATACGGTACATAATTAAATCGCTTCTTCCAATAGAATGACGTAAGGAAGAGTGGTGGAATTATTTGAAACTTCCATCTATTGCAGAACTAGAATATACACTCTCTTCTAATAACTAATATACTCTCTTCATTGATATATTTGCTTCAAGTTGATATAGTAGCCATTTAGCTTGATCAAATCCAGGTTTGCACTGTCATCTCTGCTAATGCTCTATTGAGTAACCTGCTCCTCAAATTGTTATGCAGATCTGGGCCTTTCTGACAGTATTGGTTCTATGCGAACTAAAGTCTACTACACAAAGCAGCATAAATCTACTGAAACTTTTCTTACAGGTTACCACATGATTTGTATGAAATTTTATGAGCTATTATACTTGAAAAAGTTATATCTTGCAACATCTTAATTTTTATATAAGCACTAGTTAATGATAAGTTTAGTACTTGAAGTTTTATAATTATCCTCAATACCATCATATGAATATTTTGATTCTTACTTTAGTAATGTTCGCTCTTTTTACAGGATGAAAGTATTGTAATGAGTGACTTGGAAGAAGGAGAAGCTGAAGTTGGCGAAGTAGAAGATGACTCGATTTTATCAAACCGAGTGGTTTCAAGAAATGAAAGCTTACTCGAACCAAATAGTGTTGATAGGCAACCAGTTAGTGTATTCGTGGATGACCGTCAACCAGACTATGAAAGTACTTTGAAGCAAAAAATTCAGTTCGATTGGTGGAACGATGAGACTCTGCGTATTGAACCAGATAGTTCGCATCCTTACGCCCGGCTTGTCACGCATTGGTAAGTTGTTATAGCAGACACCAATAAAATTGGCGGTTGGCGAATGTCTGTTATTAATGCTTTGCTCTCTCAGGACAGTCGGTGAGCGGTCTGCGAGAGCATATCACGTCGAGAGTGACCTCAGCTGAAACGTTTCGCTCTCGTAGATCGCTTTCAGTCTGTCCTGAGAGAGCTAACGTGAATAAACGACATTCGCCAACCGCCAATTTCGTTGGATCAAAAGCATCCTCGCTTCTACTTAGAATTTATTTGATTCGTGTTCTCCACCTCTTATAGATATATTTCAATATCTTTTGAATGTTTTTCACAATTTTATTCCATTCTCTAATGAAATTAATTTTCCTTGGAAACTTTGTTTCAATGAATCTTTGAAATTCTCTTCAAAATGATATTTAAAACTTTTCTTAAATTAATCTTAAAACTTTCTTTAAATTGATCTTTTAAAATTTTAATCAATCTTTCCAATTTTAGGGAAGAATTGGAAAACAAGCACACGCATGGCTTGCTTCCAGTGGGTGGAACTTTGCTGATGACCGAGTACAAAGTGATGCGTGAAGCATTGTGGATGCTGCAGCAGCCAACCACCACCTTCCTATTCCAGGTCACGGACGAGGGCCGTGTCGGCGTCAAACCCAATATCTCAATTCCGAGCTTAACTCCGGTAAGCAATCTGTTGCTAAATCAAATAAATCTCAAACTAAAAATCGAAAGAAAATCTTGTGCACACTCAATTGGCTTCTTAACATAGAAATTACTCAGACAGAATCGATCTAATTTATCCAGTTTAGATAGAGAGCTCTTTATGGCTCGTCCTCTCTTGGCCGTTGTTTAGTCAAGTCGGCTTGATTAGGAATATAAGTCTGATTACTTGTGTAGTAGTTATGAAGGTGATATTGTGGTCCTATCCATAATAAATGAAAATACGAAATATTGTCAAAGTACAGATCTATGTGGTTTGTCAATTTCAAACCTTTGGTTTGTGGTGTGTCAATTCAGATATCGTGTTACTGATACAGAATCAAGTTTAAACTATTGAGTCACAGTATTTTGGCTAAAATTGGTTACCGTATCGTGGTAAAATTGTGTGTCAGGATCACATTAGAATTAGCTTTCAGGATCATGTTGAAATTGGGTTGCTGGAACATGTTTAAAATGTGCTTCATTTTCGTTACAAGTTCAGTATTGAATTTCAAATCACATTACTCTCCAGACAAATATGTGTAACTAAGTACTCAAGTCTTGAATTTCGCTCTATATAACAATATGATTAACTCAAACTCAGTAAACTTGCAAGCTCTAAAATGCAAACATATTTCAAATTTTAAAAATGCAATCGTCAACTACATTATTCTTGTTGATTTTGAAAGGAATCGCTGGCACAACTTCTGAATGAGAGTTTCTGCAAGTATAGTGAGATAATTGTCTGCCTCTCGAGATTCATTGATGATGTGAATAGTGGAGAAATGGAGGATAAGCGGCCACCCCATACTTATCAGGCTTACTCTGCTGCTCTTCAGTGCCAACTAAATGCTTTCTCACAGTCCATTTGCAAATTGGAAAAGAAAATTATGATTCAAGGTATCTTTGGACAGTATTGTTTTAATCAATTATTAATTTATATTCTCACACTATCCGTAACACATTAAACACATGTAACACATTTCGTTTGCAAATTTTTAAATCAAAGAATGCAGTTCGGTTACACATGAGCGAATTTCGATAACGAATGCAAATTTTACATCTAAATTAAATGGAAATTCGCTCAGGAAACTGGAAACTGCAGATATTCACTCAGGTGTAACCACGAATACTAGAATCTATTCTATATTCCACAGAATGTATTCTATTTTATATTATCTGTGTGTGTAACCGTGACATAATTAGTACTGTCAAACCTGTTATAATCTACGCATAATTGGACACAGGAATACATTATTACTATTCAATTTCTCAAAAAAGTATGATGATAGCATGCAGGCTAATGAAAGTTATTAATTCATTTCAAACCAGTAGAAACCAAACGTATATGGGATTACAATTCATTGTACTGAATTTGACTCTGGCACTCATTTGGAATTGTGCTGAGTTGAATAATGTAATTTCAAAATTGTGAGTTATTTCTCTAATTAATGTACAAAATGTACTCAATGGAATGACCAACAGACTTATGCCCAAAAAGTTTTCAACAATTCTTTCATCTGTAGGTTAAGTAGCTTATTTTACTGATACTGATTTTCACTTCCAAAACCCAAACTTAAACTAATTTTTTTAATATTCTAAAGATTATGAGAGTTCAAAAATTGGCAATAATCATCAAATTTTAGTTGTTCGATAGGTTATTGATGCAGGCTTACTTGTTATTTTCAGAGTCCACAAATACTTTGATTTCTGTGATAGCAGAGTTGAGGCCGGAATTTGAAAAACTCGACTTCCTGTTTTCGCTCCATAAAATGTCAGTCTGTGATTGGAGGACTGCTCAAGGATGGTTCGCCTGTGTTAAGTAATTGATTTTTGTTTATTTGAATTATTTTTAAAGCAAGTAGCCTAATAAAATCAAATGATACGAACTTTAAAACTTAGGGCTGTTTAAAATAATTGAAAAATAAATAAAAATCAAACACCCTTTTAAAAAACTATGTTTCAATAATTTTATAAAGTTTTTTAAAAGGGTGTTTGATTTTTATTTATTTTTCAATCGAATGATGCGCTTCAAAGTAACTGATTACTTCTTATTAGATTCAGTCATTGTAATGTAATTTACCGGTCCAATTCTACACTAAGCCGATAAAAAATTATTCTACTACTTCATGTTCATGAAGAACCAATTTATAATAACTTTATTTCTATTGTCATTCTTTGCAGACTATTGGGACATCTGTACAGTGCTGTGTGCACCAGCTGGAAAAAGGAGTTCACATCAATTTCTTTGGAACTTTTCATCAAATCTTTCCGCGTTTATATTCAGATGATAGATTCTTGGTTTGCTGAAGGGAAGTTACTGGATGACAGATCAGAGTTCATAAGTGCAAGGTGAAATTTGCTTATTATATTTAAAGTTATTGCAACTTGTAAGTTTAAATAGATTGGACTGTTGTATTGGTATCTTGTATCTAATATGACTTCATTTAAATATCTTACTTCCCTCTTATTGAACTCATGAATAGTTGGGAGATCGTACTCGTATAATTTCAACTTTTCTTTTAAATGATAATAAATCAGAGTTTAGGTAACATATTTAAAATTCATTTTAAATTAGTTGATTAGAAGTCAAAATGAGTTGATGTTTTTTTTACCACTAGAAATAATAATAGATGATTATCATAGGGCTTGAGATTTCCACTCACTAAATCGTTATCATTGTTTGACTGCTTACTTCAATTCTAGTTCTACAGACTAATTGGACCATTACTCTTACTGCCTTCAATGCATGATACTAAAAAACATTATTTCTTAATTATCATTTCCTTCTCAGGTATGACGAAGAGTTGAAAGTTGTTGCTTACAACGATGTATTGGAAGAGATGAAGAAAACAGAAATTTCATCAATTTTCAACACTATAATAAATTCGTCGACAGATTTGGAGTGCATTAGGCGGTTGGATGAAATTACTGCTTTGAAGACTGAAGTAGGAAAAAAACGTGAGTTTATATTTTTTGATTTACCGGTATAAGCTACAAAGTTGTTGAATAATTTCAATACATAATTTAGGTTCGTTGCATTTATCTGGATCATGCTTTTAAATATATTTTAGTTTCTTAATATCTTAGTTTCTTAGTATAGTACTATTGAGCATTGTCCACTGTTACTTCAAATCTCGATTCGAAATTCTACTGTACATAATTTTCTTACGCTTAACGATTTAATACATACTTTCAATTGTTATTTTCTTTATATATTATTATATACTTAGTTTATTTACGATAGTATTATATTGAATCTTTAAGAGTAAAATCTCATGATGAACTTTGTTTCGATGTGTTATAAAGCAGGCTACACAAGTTGGTTGATAACAAACGAGCTCTCAAGCTTTGGAATTTAAAGATTTGAAATGTAAGGATTTTTTCATACAAGCCATTTCATGCTTGTACCCAGTTAGTCCTCAAATTGAATATAACAACTAATCTTACATGTAATTACTCTTTTGTGATAACTAAAAATTTTGGCTCTTTGTGTTTTCAGATGATTTGTACAACGAGTTCCTTATAAAAGTCGGAGATAGATTTAGAAAATTTAAAAGTGATGAGGATAACGATTTGGAAGCAGATAGTATACAAAGTATACCAAAATCTGATTCAGCCACAGTAATCCAAAACAGCAAAAATTCGGAGTCAGCCTCATCGAACCCATCTCTGAATTTTCCGGCCAAGAAAGTGGACCAGATGCTGTATGATTTGGTCACTAGTAAAATACTTGAGTCACCTTGGTTGTTGGCTGCTTTTAAAGAATACTATCCGGAACGAAAATCTATAGCTGGAGAGAATCTTGGAAATATTGATAGCTATAGGTATGTGTTCTAATCCAACTTTTAATAAGTTAGTGTTCACTGAAACTTTGAGATTACTAAACATACTGCATTTAATAGAGTAATCGTTATGCATTTTTATAAAGATATGAAATTCCTTCTTTCAGATGATGTTGAATTTCTAATCTTGAAGAATTGAGTTGATGGTTTTCAATCATTATAGATTGAGAAATTCAACAATATTAACCTTTTATTATGCATTTGAAGAATTCAATGTTGAATGAAACTTGTTGCCATGGAAAAAGGCATTTTAATACAATATTATTAATTCAAAGGTTTTATCCAATTATAATACCAGTTGATGATATTGAAATTGCATCCATAAAACACCGTTAAATTATAATACTGTATTACACACTTTCCACAAAAAAATTCTCTTGGCCTAGAATAGAAAGATTGGAATAGAAAACTAGTGCTCATTCATTTTTTCAAAAAATACAATAAAATTATAAGGTGAAACAGGCAATAAAGTCCAAATTTCGATAAATATTTGAAAAACATTCCGCTCACTTGATCACTAGAGATTCACTATCACAATTCACAAATTCTCACACTCAAAAATTGAAAACTGATTCAGAATTTTGGAGTTTCACCTTTCATTTTATCGTAATTGCTTTAAAGCAGAACATATCTTGAAGTTTGCCATTATTTTTACAGAAATGTAATCGAAACTCAAACTGAAGATGTTACCCTTTGCACTTTACCAGTTCATCACATAGTTGAAGACATACTAGTGTCACTGATCACGGAAAGAGGTTCGATTGCGTCGAAAATAATGGTTGAAGTACTGATGGACAGGTACAAACTGCATCAGCATTTGTCCATTCTATGGGGGTTCTTCACGCTCGAATCATCACATATCGTACCAATGTTCTACAACGCACTTTTTACCAAGGTGATTTACAGATAAGAAGACCTTCCTCTCTCAATATTTGTTGATTATAAGTCAAGATTTCGAAATAAATTCACTTGTTGAGTATTTGTGAAGGTGATATTGTTGTAGTTATCCATATTAAATGAAAATCTATGGTTTGCAAATATCTTACCTCTCGTTCAAAATAAATTCAACCCATTTAAGAATGCATATTGGTTTCTATTTATTGGTCTTCACTTCCGACGGTAATGCAAAGAAATCCTTATGAGATCCGTCATTTTATGGCAATTGAATTAGATATGACTTTCTTACAATTTGCTGCTCAAATGATTATCGTAGATAAAGGTTTTCATCTTTTGATGAAGGGAGGGGAAATCCTATTTATTAAATAATACCTTATTGCAATTTATTTATCTGAATCAATCATTCTCTCTCTTGAAAATTTTATTTGTATAAATTTCAAAACCAACTAGAATTTATATTTAAAAAATACTGTTGAGAAATTGAGAGCCTTGCTAGAACTTTTGCACGGCTTCAATGGAAAGTGATGATTTTGAACCTTATTCTTACTATCCTACCAGTTTAATAAATTCTAGTTTAAAGTCGTCTCCACTTACTTGGACCTACCTTTACTTCGTATTCCATCTATTTAGTTGGAATGATATTTAGAAAGGAGAAAAAAACTGGAATTACATTTTGGATGCATTAGTCATACTTTTTTCACATGGAGAAAAACAAAATCTAGAAAGATAGGGAATCAGATGTAATCAATTTGAAATTTTTCTTGTAATTATTAAAACAGCACTAAGGTTTGCACTAATAACAAATATTTCCAATATATTCAATAGAAAATTTTGTTTCTTTTGCAGTCACTCATCAATAATTCTATCGAAGCCACTGAAAATTCGCTGAATATCTTATTGGATGAATGTGTGGAATGTTTTCCCGGCGCTGAGTCTATGAACGTTCATATGTCAGTTTCCATTGAGGAACCAGACTCATGGTCTGATACTATTATCGACTGCATTGAGATCGATTATAAGGTACCTACACTTCCTTTTTATGTTTCATGGTATTTCATTCGCTCTGTCATATTTAATTACTTTTACAGAAATATGTTCCGCTCGAATTTCAAATTGAAATATTTTGAACCAGGTCAATAATTTATCATGATATTGATATCGTAAGAATATCCTGGTGCATCTTTTCTGCCAATGAATTTTTTTACTTCATAGCTCATCAATATAATTGTGGGATGTTACGATATGCGATTATTTCTTTGAAAAATTTCCTCGTTGTAGGCTGCCTATGATGTTTACTGACTTGGATTTTTATGTTGGTATTTAACTATAGCTATAATTATCTTTTAAACTGATAATTGACAGGAAAGAATTTTGTTAAAGGTTTACTAACACCCTTATGAAATCACATTAATCAATCAATTATTCAGTGTAATATCATGTTTTCCATAATTCATTATAATATTTGAATTTCGGGGTTAAATTTCTAATAATGCGTGAAATATTTCTATATTCATTACTTTTTCTCATCAATGCTTTCAGGTTGATTGGCCCTTGACTTTGGTGATCACAAATGAGACAATGAAAACATACAATTCCATCTTCAAATTCCTAGTTAATATAAAGTGGGCGCTCCACTCGCTTCATAAATTGAGATTTGCAGGTAATTTATTCAATTATGCATTTTTTAATTTCACTGAAATTTCGTCTATATTCTTTCTCGGCTTGTCCCTGTGCCCACACATTTTTTAAAAAGTAATATTTTGTTGCATTTTAAATTATTCCATCGTAGTTATTCACGAACGTTGCATGCTTAACCATTTCAATATTGCCTTGTCCATTATTATCCATTAAATATTCATCTTCTCAAATATTCCTCATCATTGCGATCACTTACTACTTTTCAACACATTATTGAAAATATTAAAAATAAAAATTTGTTTCAGATATCAGAGAAACAGAAGAAAATTTTACAAGACTACGTCTTCTCTACAAACTGAGGTTATTCCTGACGCACTGTGTCTCTACTCTCCACTACTACTTTCTCTCTTTTACTCCCACTCATCTCAGGTCCAAGTTCGAGGAATCGTTGAGTCGCTCTCACTCTTTGAATAACATCAGAACTGGTATGTCAATTGTTACAATAAGAAGTAGGTTTCTTTAGTACATTTCTCCAGTTTTAATAACTTATAATATTGAAAAAAAATTTTCCTGTAATAAAGTTATTTATTCAATACATTCGCAATAATAATCTTTATTTTGTATTTTAAAATATCTTCAGTATCATTGGGATACAATAGCGATATAGCATTACACATTTTCATAATAATTCAATGTAAGGTATTCCTTCCACATAATTACAATTTGTCTATAATATCGTTCAAGTCTCCAATTTTTTGATGATTGAAAAAATGAAGTCAATGAAGAATTATTGTTCAATAAATAAATCATCTTCCAATTAAATTGACATTATCTTTTTTCCAGCTCACGAAAACTATCTTGAGAAACTCAAAGTTCATTGTTTATTGAACAAAGGCAATGTTCTACTGAAATTCGTCAAACAGGTAAATATTCCTCTCTAATCCCTTTTTGTTTTGAACAAGTCTACACAAGGTACAAATACACCAAGTAGTGTTGTCCGTTCGAGCAAAGAAGACATTCTGGCAAGATAGGAAAATGAGATTGCTTAAATAATTTGGTCTTAAATTGTAGAGTAGCATGTTTTATACAATTTTAGACCAAATTTACAATTTTTGAATCAATATTGACGGAGCTGGATTCATTTTTCCATCTTGCCAGAATGTCTTCTTTGCTAGACCAAACTATACAATTACACCAGGTTCAAGTACACCAAGTGCAAATGCACCAGGTACAAGTAAACCAAGTACAAATTCATCATTTACAAGTATACCAATTAGTACAAGTACTCCAAAAAAAGTTCACCAAGTTCAAAGTAAACCAAGTATAAGTACACCATGTGCAAGTATTGTACAACATGTACATGTACACCAGTCATCAGTACAAATACACAAAGTCTACCAAGATTTAGTACAACAAGTTTCCAATATTTTTATCATTGTACCTAAGGGTGTGTTCATGTCGGAGCTGTGATAATCGATAATAGCTTTGACACTAGATAAACGATCATAGCATGGACAAAAGAAGCAATCTTGTATTGTATAACTCATGTACAGCTGATAGAAACAGAGCCTTACTCTCTTCTGGAATTGCTTCTCTTATCGATGCTTATCTAGTGTCAAAACTAGTATCGCTTATCACAGCTCCGACATGTACACACCCTAGACGGGGTGGTCGTATTCAGATCATAAAATTCTTCATATAGGCCTAGACTGTATCATACATAATAATATCAATTTATTAAATTACGTGTTTTTATTTTTGTAAGAAATTGAAACGCATCTGATTATTTTCAGCTTCTCTTCATGAGTGCTGACCTGAACAAATTGTGGCACAAAGAATCGATCTCAGAATTGAAGTTCGAAGAGATCAATGAACTGGAAGAGCAATACATTCGATCTCATAATGTTCTGAATCTTCTCCTGAAAAACGCCGTTGAACTTCATAAAAATCCAGCCTGTAAGATCTATTCACTATTTATCTTATTTATTCATAAATTAAGTAATCTTTTAAATAAATTACATATCTTTTAATCACTTCTCAATTGCTTCCGTCGAGTTAGAGTAGTAATAGATCATTGATGTAAGTAATATTGCAGTGTTACTGAATGGGATTTTGGGTTTGAGTATACTCGTAAGCAATAGAAGCTTCATATTAAGTTAATGTAGTATGTGAATGTAGATTACGATTTCAGAATTTCATGTGAAATTTAGGTTATCAGTTATTATTTTTCTACTATCAGTCGTCCAACTTATTAAATGTGTGATAGCTTACATTACTTGCAATGATTTGTTTTAATACTATTATTTATTAGATATAATGATTTTTCTCTTTTACAGTACAACTCCTGTCCATGGATATTGAAAGCTGCCTTCCTGTCTGTGATATTGAAATACAAGAAGATCTAATGTTATAAGTACTCTAAAATTACATGATTTTAATAGACTTCAACATAGCCATCTCTCTTTCTTGAGACTAGAGCTTTGAAACTAAGTTTCAATACGAATTGAACTTTTAATCATAGTTCAAATATCTTTGAATGTTCATATATGTAAGTACTGTATAAACTCATTGTCCATTTTAAATCCAATTCAATCGCTTTAACCTATTGTTAATTATTTATTTACTAATAAAATATCAATTTGTTTCAATACCTCTGTTTTTTAATAGTGCATTAGGCTCCGTCAATTTATCTGCCATCACAAATTATAAATAATTAAATATGTTTTTTATTATTGATCATATTATTTTCAACCTGATAATATGAACTTTAAATCGGAAATCAACAAAGGGCCTCAACAAAACAACTTTTCAAGTAATTAGCACTTGGATAAAAATGATCATATGTAAATAATAATTATCAATAATAGTTTGAAACATGGAGCAATATATAGAAATGAAATTTTGTTAAATTTATTACTATAATCAAATCCAGTCATAGTTCATGTTTAAAGTATATGAGGAGGGATCGATTATGGTCTGGGTTTTATTTTGGTAAAAAGTAGCAGACATGAAAACATTTATATAGAGCAAATTGCTCAGCATATTTCATTGGGTGTGTTGTGGAAGTCTTGACATGCGATCGCTCCACGTAATATTTTCCCCGTGTAGTAGAGAAAAGTAGGTTAAAAGTGACACAGTCCATGATTCCAGGAGTCTGTCTCTTTAAGCTCAAACTGAGATAACGATTAGACCGCCTTTATTTGAAATTGTGACTTGTTTGTTTCTCTGTTTCGTCTCAGGTAATTCTATTTTTCTATTTTAAGCTAGCAATACTCTTGAAAATGACAGCAATCTGTTATTCAAAAAGCTCGTAGTTTATTCTATTTGAATAGTGCCAGATATAGTGCCAGTTTGATGTAATTTCTACATTATATTACATTTTCCCTTTTTCAATAAGCTTATTACAGATATTAGATGTGTAAAAGCAAATTATCCACATTAAAACACTAAATTTTTTCGATGATGATGATGATAATAATAATAATAATACCGTGTGACTTTGCGGGCTAAGGTCTGTTGTCAAAGGTTTCAGGTCGCACCTGGTCAGTTTCAGGGCCTCTGACATGACCTAACGACTGCTTTTCAGGCAGCCGGGACTGACGGCTTGACGTGTCCATCCGAAACACGGTAGTGTTTTTTTCGATAAAATTACATTATAACTTTAAGATTATTTTTTCAGCTTCTAAAAGAAAATCAACTATCAAACTTTCTCTATACTTCTATGAAGCTTAACAATACTTACCGTACATAAATATAGATGTTTTGAATAAGATTAAAAATAAAAAAAGAGTTTCAAAAGTGTTTTAAATAGAGTGTATCGCTATGTAAAGTTGAACAAGCATTGCTGCTCATTAAATACTTGATTTGCAAAGATTAAATGCATTTTATTGGAGAAGGTGAAAGTTATAGAAAATGGAATGGTATCTTTCCCAATAATGATTCTATTCAAATTAGTATTAGCTTCTAATATAAATTTTTAATAATGTGGATCAATGTAGGTAGTAAAAATACTGAAATATTTTTTCCTGCTCTTGGCTCATGTCTGTGTCATCTATGGCAAAATGGTTTTTGAGGATTTTTGGTCGCATGGACCCATATATCTGATTGATTTATCAAACTAAAAATGCTCAATTATTAAAGTTAAAATAAATAGGTACCTCCTCCATTTAATTCATTGAAATTTCAGATTTTATGATTTTCATCACTGTTTGTGATGTTACAATGCATCAATCAATAATGTATCAGTGGTGGGTTTAAAGGTTATTGTAAGACACCTTGGGTTTAATCTACATTCAATAATTATATTACACACCTCATTTCAATTCTTTCTAAAAGAGATGAAGTATTATTGACAATTCTTGGCCATGGAAAGTTTGCTTTTAACAATATTATTAGATACTATACTTGTAGGTGACAATCAGAACAAAACGAGATTTTTATATTGCATTTTTTTTAATACTAGACCAATAGTGGGAATATTATTGTGATGGATTGAATCTGGTCTATTCTTCTTGGTCAGGAGATGAAAAGTCACATTAACCAAAAAGAAAGATACAATCGGCATATCATGAAATGGCCTACTTTATTAAAGAAAATGAAACCCGATTTGCATTGAATTATATGAGGAACCCACTTGCGTATAAAATAGTAATGAGTGTGAACCAAGGAGGTAACCTCCTTGGTGTGAGCAGACTTGGGTTCGAGTTAGGGTTGCCATGGTAACCAGAGTATCGTTTCTGTTGATTTTCTGTCATTTGCTCAGATTGGCTGATTCTAAAAACTCTTCTGATTATGTGCTCTTCAAATACTGTGATACTTTCTATTCCCATCCACTAAAATGTGTTCAAAATCTCACATAAAAATTGATCATCAATCTTTTCTTGAAATGATCGATGTTTAATTTAGGCTTCTATTTTTAATGTGCCAATTTTATTATTTTTAAATGAGTTCAAAAAAGAAAAATACGAGGAAAAGTTCTGAATTCCGCAAGAATACGAGGTTGAAGAAAAAGGCGCCTGTTTCACCACCCAGAGATCTATTTGTAAATAAGAGCTTAATAACTGTAGTAGATGGTGCACATCTACCCATGATACTTCCTGGTGTAAATCCATCTACTCCAAAAAGTTCTCGCTCATGGAAAAATGAAGTAAAAAATGTAAGTATTTTAATACCATCTGTATATTATCTTCTAATATTATCACTGTAATTATCATCTGTATATTATCACGGTAATATTATCATCACGCAATATCTTCTACTCAGTAAATCACCTTGCATTTATTGTTTTTTAAATAGCAGAACAGTACCTTACGTAAAATATATAAATTATACATCATTGATCTTGAATAGCAAGTTTTAGAAGGAGAGGAGAACTTTAAAAAAAATTTGTCTTTTCAATGTAGAATTTGCTCACACAATAATTTCATTATTACAAAAGAATCTTTTCCTACTGATGTGTGAAACTTTTAGAACAGTAATATACAATATAGATACCGAATGCTTGGTCTGTAAGTCATTTTCTAAAATTTAATGTGGATGATGTCTACTTTGGATTTTTTCACTTGTCTATGGGTAATGGAGAGTGCGGAGTGATTAATGAGCTGTGGTTGAACGCGTCTATTCTCCTGGTGAGATTCGAACCCATCCAGTTTAAGAAGTTGATTTGTATCAATTAATTCAAAAATACTGGAGAAGTATAATAGAGAAAAATATCATTTGAAAATGTGAATTAAAAAATTATTTTGTATCAGGATCCAGGACTGGATAACTTAAATCCTGAAGAGTTCAAGAAAAACTTGATGATCTCTGAAGATCTCAACCGGCAGATGAAGAATAAAATTGAGGTAAATACCAATAAAATCATCTTTTCAAAATAAAGATAGTGGGATATAAATTTTTGTTGTAATTTACTTCTATGTACGGTCAATTTTACAATTTTGAATTCTCGATCCATTTAGACTTTAGACTGAAACTAGTAAACTTTGTTGAGAGAAATCAATATTAATAATTTGATAAAGGGGCATAAAAGGAGAATTATTTTATTAATGTCAGATGAATTTTACATAAAAACCAATAAGTATACCCATATATTAAATCATAATATATATCGTCGATACATGGGTAATCTAAAATGATTGTTCAGAGTTACAAACAATAATTCTTAATTAAATAAACTTGAGAAATTGTCAATTTCAATTTAATTTTTAATATATCCTCCTACATCTTATGCAGTTCACTTACAGTTTTTGACTCGCGGACGCGTTTCGAACACTGGTTTTCATTCTCGGCTCTACTAATTACTTTATAAAGTAACTTTATATTTTTTCATAATCATTTTGCGCTTATTAATAAAAAAGGGGAATTTAAATACCTCACGTTTATTTAATTATGGAAAGGTTTTACGACATCAATGTATTCACTTTGAAAAATGTTATCAATAATTTTTACATGGTATACCTACTGTATTAAAATTTATGAATGAATCTTCTATATAATTTATTAATTTTTTCGTTGAATGATTTTAATAACATTTTGTAGTATCAGCAATATTAAGTTAACTCATTAAAATATCAAAATTCAATGTTGAAGCGTTGTCATAAATTATATAACTAAGGGCTATAATTATGCATCTTCTTTCTTTCACAGTGTATATTTGTCATTAGATAGATAAATAAATATATAATATATGAATGTAATTTTTTCAGTTGCTTACTAGAGAGAATGCCACCCTTCAGCAGCGAGTAGATGAACTTTCGGCCCAACTCACCGCGCTGGAGGTGAAGTGTCCGCCGGCAATTCATGGTCGAGCTTCCGACTTGGCCGCTAGCAAAATAGTCGAGCTCAGTAAGAAAATCAGAGAACTGACAGCTGAGCTGGAGGTGACTAAACTCAGGGCACGAACTCTGGAGAACGGTGGAAAAGACTATCTGTCAAGGAGAAATTCTTCCGGTAAGATTCATCTGTTTCAGAAAGAATAAATTCTCTAACAATAAATAAAATAAAAATAAACCATCGATATTCAACAATTCGGTAAATCTGGTAATGTTGTTCATCTGTTATCATAAATCTTGAGTATATTTACAAAAAATAAACTATTGATTTGAAACACGTATGCACAAAAATCCAATACAATTTTTCCGAAATTCATTCCGATTCATTGATTGGTTCTGGTCGCGGCAATCTACATTAGTTAGTTAATATTTCATTTTTATGCAACTGGCACGGTCCAAACCTAAACCTAAGAATAATCATGTAATTCACCTTAAATATGTAGCGATTATATTTGGATAATTTTCTCCTCAACAGGCATTATAATATAGTCTCAGTACGTTTTACTGTATTAATAGTTCAATTTCTTTGTTTTAATATTGATGGAGGGTCAAATTGAAAAAAAACTTTTACCTAGATCCTTCCTTGAAAGGGGCTGACTAGTCTTTCACCGTTCCCTGATAGGCATTCTATTCTTCTATAATTTATTTCTGTTTCAATTAGAGCTGGGAATTAAATTATTTCTGGGTAAATTTTAGCAGATAGATTTAATTTGAGTTTACTGTATAACATATACATATACATAGCATTGTTATTATATAATATTTGTATTATGTGATTTGGTTATTTCGTTGGATTCCAATCCCTCAGTAAAGTTATGCCTAGAAAGGTTTTAGTGATAGAATGTTAATTGATACCACAAATTAAATATCTCATTGATACCACGATATAGATAACTACCTTTAATCATAAAATAAGAATAGGTTAAATCAATCGTTAAACCTATATATTTACTGCCAATGCTACATATTTTTTGAGCTCCTTGTCATGAATCAGTGTAATAATATATGGTACCTATGTTAGATTTATTGGTTATTTTGAATTTCTTAGATTCAGCAGGAAGCACAGAAGATGAGAACAAAAAATCAATTGAAATAAAAGAATTAACTGAAAAGCTTAACTCAGCAAATCTCAAGTATTACGAAGCAAAGAATCAATCACAAAAACTGAAGCAAGATTTAAAAGCTGCTCATAAGGTGAGATTAGACACCGTAAAATAAATACTACTAGAATTAAACTTTGAACTTAGGGCTATTTAAAATAATTGATAAATAAAATGGAAAAAATCAAATACCCGTTTTTTTAAAAGCTTTAAAAGTATTATCCACATACATGTTTCGGGACTAAACCCATTTTCAATGGAAACATTTAGTGGAAACATAGTTCCGAAACATTTATGTGGATAATAATACTTTTTCCTACAGCTACCTCACAAAGTTGCGGTTTCTGCATTGATTTCAATACACAAACTCTACTTTTCTGCAACTTAACATCAGTTTTGTGGAAAGTTTCAGGCCTGAAAAGTCTATTAAGCACTTAAAATCATGTTGGCATCACTGGCAAAAGCTAACCTAAACTAACCCCTAACGAACCGCGATGGCCGAGTGGTTAGCGACGTGGACTAGTATTTCACTGCTTACCGATCAGGGGAGGTTCGAATCCTGAGCAGTACATTTTTTTTGCCGATTGTTTTCAACTCAAAAAATCTTCCAATATTATTTTACATAGAAATAAAAGTGATAAAAGACCATTTGAGATTCTTTGATAATTATGAAAAACATTAAAAATAAAAAATAAAAATTTAAAATTTAAAAATATTTATATTTTAAATGGTGGATAACAGGAAAACATAGGATAGGGCATTCTGTCAGAGACATTTTCTGTTTCTTACAAACTCAAAGAACACCGTGGTGGTACTTGAATGTTTTTTTCAGGCAACCAAGAATGTTGACAACCAAGAATAGTTAAATTTTGAATTTAAGATTTTAAAATTCTTGGTTGTCAACATTCTTGGTTGTCTGAAAAAAAACATTCAAGTACCACCACGGTGTTCTTCAAGTTTGTAAGAAACAGAAAATGTCTCTAGTAGAATGCCCTATCCTAAGTTTTCCTGTTATCCACCATTCTATTTTTCATGATTTTACATCATATCTTGTTAATGGATGGACACTCCCTTGTGAAATTTGGCGGGTTCAAGTATAAGTATCAAGTCTTCAAAATAGTTGCCTCGAAAATTTTCAATATTTGAAATTTTCAAAATGGCGGCCAACTAAAATATTAATTTTGAATTTACAGTCAATAGTTATGGTTTTATAAACTTCTGTACCATTCAAAAATTTAGAGCTTTGAATTCTGAATAAAATGGTGCCTGATTTGTCAGGATTTGATGATAAATAACTGAGATATGACAAATTTAATTTTAATTTCAACCTTTCAAATTCAATATGGTAACTGTAGGAAAAATTTAATGTGTAATACGGGCGCAAAGTATCTTTGCTGCACTCGAGAAACTATTCCGCACTCGCCTGCGGCTCGTGCGTAAGTGTTTCTCTCATGCAGCAAAGCCACACTTTGCGCACTGATACACAAATAACTATTAGAGCTTTAAAAAAAGGTTATTTGATTTTTTCCATTTTATTTATTAAATACTACTACAATTCCAATATTATTATAATTTCCAGGTCGCAAAAGAGAAAACATATTCATGATGATTGGGTTTGTGTGAAGAATAAATATATTAAATAATTCCCAACTTTGAAAATTTAATTTTTGGTTAAAAGATCTACCCAACTCAAGTTAATTGTGGAGGTTTCAAACTTCATTCTGCACTTAATTATACATCTTTTAAATCCTCTCACCGATAATCCATCTAATTATTCTATTCAATCCAAGAAATATATAAATATAATACTCTCCCAGCACTCAGTCAATATATAATTTCATATTTCAGGCACTAGCTAACGAAATCGGAGAAGAATACTCTGTACAAAATGCGCTGACTGGAAATGGATGGAGAGGAAGAGCACAAAAAATCAGTTCATTGCAACTGAAGGTCTCACAACTTTCTGAAAAATTGGCCAATCAGCAATCATTTCAATCACAGAGTCATGGTGAGTGCTAAGTCCTGGCAGAGACAATGTATATTATAATAATACATTGTCTCTGGTCCTGGTGACTGGTATAGTCTGTCGAAGAAAAAAGATGACATTCTGGTAAGATTTAAAAATTATCATCCCAGATCGGTTTAAATTCATTCAAAAGTGATAAATCTTGTCTCAAATTGTAGGAAACATTACAATTTGAAACCAAATTTATAATTTTTGAACCAATATATTGACCGACCTGGAGTCATTTCCCATCTTGCCAGAATGTACATTTTGCTTGGACAGACTATACCACGATATGTCGATGATTATTTTCTGCTGTACTTCGATAATCCAGCAGATCTTGATAATAATCATGAAATTGACATGTTTCAAATCTTTTGATGTTTGAAAAATAAAATGAAAATCCTTTTTAAAACTAAAACTTTGATAATGGGCTGAATGTCCCGAAACATGATTGTGTTTTAACAATTTAAAGTTTTTAAAAGGGTATTATTTGATGTTCATTTTATTTTTCAATTATTTTAAATAGCCCTGAATTTTAAAGTTCAATTTCTGTGATGTTGTATGCCTATATGAATCAACTAAAAGGTTTGGTCAAAGTGAAATGAAGTATAGGCTACATAGAGTAGGCCAAGTTAACTTTCTTATAATTTATATTAATTTTTCTTAATAATGTAGGTTTAACCTTTTAAACGTTTTTACGCTTATCCCTGAAGAACAATTTCTGTCAAAGCCTTGTCAACATTGTGAAGTCATCAACTATTTCTCTTGTTCATGTACTAGTTGATAATTACGTTTGAATATTTTTGGTCCTTATGATCAATTTATTAGAATCGTTTTTTATCATAAATCTAATAATAAATGTCAATTAAAAATTATGCTTGATCTGTCTTCTTTTTCAAGATGTTTTGGTAAACGTACGACAAGCTGAGAAAGAAATGAGAAATGAATTGGTCAAAGAACTCAAAGAGTGTAAATCAGATCTTGAACAAACAAAAAACAAATTCAATGTTTCGAAAATGAGGTGTAAAGTATTGGAGGGTGAACTACAGTCGAATAAGGAGAAAATCAATTCAATTTTAGATAAATCCAATCACGATGACCAGCTAATCAGTGCTTTAACGGTGAGTGAATAATTCTTTATATACCGTATATCAATTTTATTAATCAGGAGCGACCTGAAAACTCTGACACCAGACCTGAGTCAGCCAGGTTACACAAATATTATTAATTATTTTATCAAAGTGCGTCGATGCATTATTTGGAAAATTATAGAACTTGGACATCCTTCTTTTATTCCAAATGTTGTTTTAACCTATTCCCTGTATTTCCTCATCAAATCTAAGTTTCTCCAATTTGAATCCAGTGAATAGAAAGGTAAATTAGATAATTATAAGATTATATTATTAGATAATTTTAAGCTTAAAAACTTAGTAAATACTAATGATTTTCACTTTTACAAACAGTACTCACGATTTTGTTGCTTTTGATGCTAGATACTCAGTATCTAGTTACTCCTTGTACGCTGAAGATGTGGCTCAGTGCCACGAAACGCGTCCGACAAGCAACAAAATCGTGAGTACTGTTGTAAAAGTGGAAGTCATTAGTATTTACTGAGTTTTTAAGCTTATTATCATCAACAGTTCAAGTAGGATGAAGACAAAAGAAGAAATTATAAGATATTGGAGATTATTATAAAGATTACAATAGATTAAACCTAAATAAATTAACCATAGCCAAAATTCGAAATTATTATTATAGTTGAAATGAGGAAATATTCTTGATTGATTGAAAATTCTCAATTTGTCTTTTACAGAGTCAACTCAACAGTTTGAAGGAGAAGTATAGTATTGACGTAACCAAGGCTTCTTCGGAGTTGGAGAAGAAATGCTTTGAACTTGAAGAAAAATTGCAGTTGGTTAGTATTTGAAAAACTGTACATAATAATAAAAACTTTGGTTTATGGTTGTAAAATTTGATTGAACAATCGTCGACTCTCTTATGATTTTCAATTTTTTTCAGGAAAAAATTAAAACCGCTCACCTGCAGAATACATTGAATAGTCGTGAAGATAAAATTACTCATCTCAAGGAAAAGTCCAATCTGCTTATAAGAAATATGTGAGTTTAATAGAAATATATAGTTTAAGACTAGATTATCTTTAATCTATTATGTAATATTTAGACTAGACAAAATCTAGTCTATTCAGAATCAATACTAAGGCCTTAATTATATATAATTATATTGGAATGGTCAGCCTTGATTCCGCGATACATTTTTGCACTAATTTAAATATTTTGAACATATAGTACTGGTGACCTTGCTTATTGTACTGGAGAGAGGGCTTCCCAAACAAAATGAAGAATAAGAGCTTTCATATTGTTTTCGACAGTTAAATTTTCTATTTCACAAACAATATACATCACAACTCCCAATCAATTATTCTATTTTTTGTTCCACATTGTGATGTTTGGTAATTATTTAATTCTACTTCCATTTTCTTCATCTATCCTTTCTCCATGCCAGCCAGAATTGGAGAAAGTTCAATAGAAGAGGATTAAATTATATTTCACATAGTGTCGTTATTTGAGTTGATTATGTTGGACCAATTGTGAGTTGAAATGCTCACTCTTCCACTTACCAAACGTTTTTCCAAGAAATAAAAAATGATATATTTGGATGACCACCCGAATCTCTGGAAATTTTAGAAATAATATTGCTATTGATTTCAGATCTAAAGAAAAGGTCGATGCTTCAGAAATGACTCAAACTCGTGAATGTGGCATAAATACAGCTCAGGTAATTCAATAGTCTGATTATTTAATAGATAGACCTACCTGCAATATAGGGCCACACTCAAAGAAAGCTGATTTCAATAAGTTTCTGCTACAACTGCCTTTAATTATAAAACATGTATTTGATACACTATGGATACACACAAAACTGACTCAGTTTAAAATATTGTTAGCAAGCGCTTTATAAACCAGCTTTTGCTTTTTGCATGCTTCAGCCTATATATCAGAGTAGTGGTATTTAAATGAGCGGTTTCACTATTTAAACCCTAGACATTTCGCTTTGTTGGGAAGGAATATAATTGAAAATCATTCATCATTTCTTTAAATATACTAATATTTTAAAATAATGATAATAAGATTAATAGAAAAAAATTAACACTACTTGACGTCGAAAAACACTTAACTTCTAACCTTACTTTACATATGAGTGTGAAGTATACTTACTTCATATTTGTGTATTGCGTACTGGCAATTGGTCTCTCGGTGAGCGTGATCTATCGGTGAACGTGATGTTAAGTCACGATCACTGTGGACTGCTCTTGGGTGGGTGACCAGTATTTGGCCAAGTGCACATTGGCGAGGTGGAACTACCCTTTAGGGTCTCCCCACCATTAAAAGCCATAAGAATATTTTTATTATTTATAGAATACATTTGTGTATATTTCGGCTGCTGTACATGCCTTTCTTAACCCAGACTTATTTTTTAAAGATATTCCTTATTCCTTGAATTTATATATTGGGCACATTATTGACTATAGCTATCAATTACTGTTCACAGGATCTATTGAATCAGATTGCAGAAGCTGAGCGGATACGTCTTCTGGAACTCATTCAAGTACTGAATAAACGTATTGAAGCTCAAAGGAACTCATTAAACCAACAGGAAGTAGGTTTAAAACATTACGTGTAGTATTTTATTTCCTATAGAAACACATAATTTATTCATTGTCAGAAACAAATCCATAACCTTGAGCGCTTCTAAACTTCATATTCAAAAATATCCAATTCAAATTCGTATCCCATATTAATTTTCTTACTTGATATTGTAAGTTCAGGGTACGGATCATCATGAGTAGAAGCATGCAATGCACATGCGCTTACATCAATTTCAAAAACAAGCTCATAACAAAATCAATCTTTATCATGGAAAATTTAAAAATACAGACATTCTGCCAAATTGATGGAAATGACCTGAATATATACCTTAGATTGGATTAAATTTTTCTGTTTATTCTCGGTTGAAAAAGTGTTGGAAGTGATTTTAAACTCTTGTTTGTTTATAGCCTAATTTTTTTTACTCTGCTTTGTTTGCGCTATGCGTTTCGTTTTTTTTTTAAAAAAAGACTGTGGCCCAAAAATCGATAGCTTCCTCCACTTCTATACCTTCTACCGTCTCACTATTGGGTCACAGCTCCCTCTGGGACGTAAGTGGGAAGGATATTCATTTCAAACTCTTTATTTTGAACAGAGTATTGTTGCTACTAACAAGATGGTATAGTACTCTGTTTTCATCAAATTTTTTCATGAAGAAGTTGATAATATCTAGAAATATTTCTCGAAATTCAAATTTATTTTCCAGGAAGAATTGCGGAACGAGAGACAGAAAACAGCGAAGCTTGAAACGAAAGTAGCCAGACTGGAACTGCTCAGAGTTAACAACAACAGCACTGAAAGAATGTACTCTTCAAAAATGTCTATAGATGAAAGCAGCAACATCAATGAGAAAAGTCAAGAGAAGTAAGACTTCAATTTCATAATCTATTACTTGTTTGAAACTTATAATCATAGTTGGATAGATTTGGTACATACGTGTACCTTACGGTATCTTACCATATGGTGTATATGTTTCATGTACCTATTCATAACTCAATGCATTTAATCCTCATTTCACCATTGTTTTGATTATCTAATTTGGACGTACATTAAAATCTTTCTTAAACCCTTGAACTATATTTCCATAGAGAAAGTATAGTTGGTGTCAACTTACTTAGGACAATGCAGTCAATTTTGGAATATTAGTTCATGAAAAACTCATGTGGGAGCGCTTTCGGATAATGACATCTATTTTCAACACTATAATTATCTAAAAGCCCTCCACACGCGAGTAATAATTTTTCATGAACTGATGAACTAATATTAATAAATTGTTTTCATTATCTAATTTGGACGTACATTAAAATCTTTCTTAAATCCTTGAACTATTTCAAGGAGAAATTAGCACTATTCAAGAAGATTAGCACTATCAAACAAATAGCTGTAACGAATGGGTATGAGGAAATTATGGTGGATAGGTTGCTAAGTGAAATTAACAGACGAATCTCAGCCAATTCCAGCTTTGTAAGGATGAACATTGAGGAAAAGATTTGGGTAACAATTCCATATTCAGGCTTTGTTTCTGATAGAATAGGTAGAGAATTGAAAAAGAATGGTGTTCAGGTAGCTTTTAGAACTAAACCAATTTTAAATAGCCTATTTAGCTGTAGTAAAGACAAAATTGATGCATGGGATAGGAGTGGGGTATATAGGCTTAAATGTGGGGATTGTAATGCAACCTATGTTGGTCAAACTGGTAGAAGTTTCAGAATTAGGGTGAAAGAAAATATCATAGATTGGAATAAGTGTAATGGAGATTCAAACTTTGCTGAACATTTAATAACAAATAATCACATGTTCAAGGCCGAGGAGAATGTTGAGTTTCTGCATTTTAATAATAAAGGCAGAACTCTCAACATTCTTGGAAGCTTTATAAATAATCAGGGCAACTAAAGATCATTCACAGTTAAGTTTGAACGACCAGATTCATTTCAATCAATACAATACCAGAAATCTAATTTTATAATAATTTGTTAGTCAGAGACTACTATATTCGTTCATTCCGTTGTTTTTCTCATCTTTCCGTATATTTTTACTCGTATTTTGTAGGTTACTGTAGCTATTTATCGATCTTCAATTGTATTTTCTGTTTGAAACGCCATTTTGTAATGTTTGAATGAATCGCTAATCGGGGAGGAGCTTGTCTAGGCCAATGGCAGACGTTCTCGGTCATTGGCTCAAGCGTCTACCAATAGCGGTGCTTCACCGTTAGTATAAATACTGCTGCTCTGTAATTAAAGTTTTAGTTTACCAGAGATTGATAATGGTGTAATAACCGAAACCGGTATCTCGATTTTCTAATAAATCAGTGGTTTGACACCATCTTATTTTCTCATTTATTATTAATAAATTGTCTGCAATGTTGTTAGTAATAGTTCAATTAAGTAAAAGTGAAATGTTGAAGACTAGAAGTTCAGTTGTGTTTTGAAATGCTGTTCGTGACGTTCAATAAAACGAGCTAATGAATTATTATTCCATTTACTAGAGTTCAATTTCATAACATTTGGTTTCCGGAACATTTTCAAGTTCGACATGAAAGCGAACTAGATGAGTAAAATCTTTCTGTTGATAAGTTTTATTGTAAAGTGCAATTTCCAAGATTTCGTCATGCTTGGATTTCAACGATTAATTTCTTAAAACTCATAAATTCAATTTATCGGCGAATTTTAATCAGTATTGTAATACCTGTAATTATCGGTACTGTAATTATGTAATGTCAAAGTAAAAGGAACTCAAAATATTTTTACAACTTGCTTGTTGTAAATTTCAGGATAGAACTTCTTGAAGAGCAGTGTGCCACTCTGAAGACAAGACTGCGCTGTCTGTCGCAAGAAAAAATGGAAGACGTGCAAGCTTTGACAAATCTATTGGAGGAGGCGAAGATTAAATTCATGGACGCTCTCAAATCTAAATCTTCGCGAGACGTTCAATTCGCTATACCATCTTTTTAGCGTGCGAAATTCATCAAATCAGAAGTCGTTCTAAATGTAAAAATACTGAAATCGATTTATAATTTTTTGAATAGCGCCATGAACAAGTATTACTTTGACTACGATAACTTTCTGGCGTGCAAATAAATTAATCAGAAGTGAATTATTTTATTTCTGAATATTATGATACTGCCATCTTCATCATTAGTTGAATCAAGATTCATAATAGATACATTCTCATTGAACTGAAATATAGATAGACCTGAAATATGTACAAATATTACATCACTGGCAAAAGTTGTAAATCATCGTCTTGAATAAAAGCATTCAAACTGCAGTTCTCACTTTTATTATTGGAAGTTTCAAATCAATATTATACTAGACAATTAACCATATTCAAGCAAAATCAGGCTCTTACTATTTCTCAAATTCAACTTTTTTATTTCGTATTGAAACTTGAGAGTACAATAATTTTTAATTCATAGCAACTAATTTAGATTTGGGCTATACTTGAACTATGTTTGTCTGGTTGGTCAGGGGCTCGCACTTTTCATGGTAAATATTTAAAAAAGGTATACAAAATTACAACTGTATCAAATGGAAGTATTGAACAATCGGAGGTATCGCATTATTATTTATATAGGCTAAGTTTCAATAATGATATAAGACCATGCGATTTTTTCCCAATTTGGTTCATGATCATGTTGAAAATAGATGATATTATTATTTTGTAGTGAATATTTTATAGAAATACGATAGTGACTACCGGCCACTATTTTGGTGGCCTGGACTGTTACTTTGCTCTGCGTTTGGCCTTATAAAGGCAATCATGGTAATAATTAACCGGCTCATCAGTTACCTTCTAATTATCAATCATTGTCGTCCTTTTAAATATTTCTTCAGTTTTGAAAGTGATTTGCCTTTCAATTTCTAAAAATACTTAAGGTTTCCCTAAGGAGAATGAGTTTGAGAAGTGACATCCACAACGTTTACCAACATTGGCAGGCATCAGGTCAACTGCCTTATAGCCAATTATGCAGGGTTTATACGATGCCAATAATTGTCAATTAAGAAAAAAATTGTCTTCTGAAATGTACAGCTGATGTATATAGTATCTGATAGATACTATCTATTCATTTCAAAACCATCATCTAGGCAAGGCTGAATGAAATCTCTAATAGACTACATCAGCTGACGGTTTCAGAAGACACTATACTCTATTCACGATCACTTGAGAAGGAATAAACAAACTTTTTGAGTGTGTGTGGGCGTGTAATGGAAGGTCTTCTTCTATGCAAAACTTTCGGCCACAGACCAACAGCTGTAGCCAATCACAGCTCAAGACAACAGTCTTGAGACAAGACAAGTCGGACTGTAGCCAATCACAGCTCCAGACAAGAGTCAGCTGTTCGACTGCAGCTGACTTTTTCGCGTATAAGAAGGCCTTCCATTACACGCACACTCACGCAAAAGGTTAGTTTATTTCGTCTCAAGTGATCGTGAATGGACTATAATTATTATTTTCTCGCCAATTGGCAACGTATAAACCCGGCATAATAGGCTACCTACTATGAAGTTGACCACTGGTGGTAAAAATTGTTGATGTCACTTCTCAAACTTATTCTCTCCATGGAAACCTTAACTTTTTCGGAAATTTGAATATTTTAAAGGTAAATCACTTCCAAAGCTGAAGAGAGGACGACAGTTGTTGTTATTTAGAAGGTATCTGAGCCGGTAATTACCCTGATTGCATCACAGTATTCATATTTTGGAGAAAAACATTTCCAACACCATTAGATGCACTACTGGCATACGAGGCAGTACGATTTCTTAAAAAATAAGAAATTGGCAGTATTTATGTTTTTTTACAAGGCTACCTATGTAATAGATTTGTGCAATAAGTTGCCTCAGTGAGAAAATCAATCTGGATAGCTTCCTGAAGATAGTAAATTTGGGCCTTCTAAGTAAATTTTTGATCCGGTTGGAAACCAAGAAGTGCAACGTTCCTCTCATGATCTGCAATATCCAGGAGAAATTGACCACCCTTTTTCAAGTCTTGACCTCCATAAGATTGATGCACCAAAGATTTATTGATGGTTCAGCAATAAAATACGATACTGTAATGGCTAATCGTAATTGGTTAGCTCTATACCGTATTTATTCTAAATTTCAAATCAAATCAAATTTTTATTGTCTCAAAAATGATTTACAAAAACAATACATAACATAATATAATTCACTTGAGAAACTATAAAATATAAAAAATAATGTTTCAATTTCTTAAAATTAATTGGCGTTACCAGCAAAACCTTATTGGTTTGTGTGCTGGCGACGAGTAACAAAAACAGTTCGAAATTTTAATCGTATTGTACGGTAATTATTGCTATCTATCTAACGATAATTATTATTACTTCAGTTTGGCTTTCATATAATTTATGAAAATAATAATATTATTATAAAGTAGTGAAAAATGACAATTATTCATGTATATGTATGTGTATGATGGCAATATAGTTAAAAAAAACTTAATTATGTAATTTAACTATGTGAAATACATTCATTGATTTAATCCACTGAATCATCCTTCTGATGTTTGATTTTGTGATGTTGCAAGTGATGAAATGTTCAGGTAACAGATTTATGAGCTTATTACTTATATATGGAAACTGTCTGCGGCATACTACAAGATCTGTTCTGGGAATATAATTTGAAGGTGATCGGAAATTGTATGCTGGAGTGTATGGAGTAAAAGAGTTTTTGAATTTATTTATGTAAAGAATTAGATTTTTTATATAAAGCTGTCTTACTGTAAGGACTGGGAAATCTGAATATAGTAAGTGGCTGGAATAGCGTCTTGGTTTTCGGAGGGCCGCTTTTATTATGTGTCTCTGAATCACACCTAGTTTATGAAAGTGAGTGTCCAGAGCACCACCCCAAACCCTTATACCGTATTGAAATATTGATTGGGCATATGCTGAATAGACCATCATCAACATTTTCAAATCACAAATACTGCTCAGACTATAAAATTTATGAATAATATGTTTCATTTTTTTACACATATTATCAATATGTGCGTTCCATCTAAGATGTTGATCTAATATCACCCCAAGGTATTTTACCTCCTTAAAACCCATTAAAGTCTGACATATACAGTCCCCATGCACAATATTTAAGTTTATCAGACAACTCTGATGAGCGCAATCAGACGAATGGATCTTAATCCCCTCATCTACAATTTCTGTCGGTATGGACTTGATTGTTGGGGAAAAAGCCATGTAGACGCTTTTTTTAATATTTAAGGTGAGAGTGTGCTGATCAAGCCAAGATTTTACAACTGTGAGTCCAGATTCCGTCATACGTTTCGTTTCCTCCCAACTAGAACCTGTGAAAACTAGAGCTGTATCATCGGCGAATGAAATTGAGTGGCAGCCATTTATTTCAATCTTCAATAAATCATTAATATAGATTAAAAACAAAATTGGCGAGAGGACTGTCCCTTGAGGAAGGCCGTATTCTGATAGAGTTACTTTGCTCGTTTTTAATATTTGTGATCTATCATGTAAATAGTTCTCAAACAGTTTCAAAACTATTCCACGGAAACCTATATTTTCCAGCTTTTGCAGGAGAGATATGTGAGGTATCGTATCATACGCTTTTGCTAAGTCCAAAAAGACGGCTAAGGTTTTTCTGTCGTTTTGAAAGTTATCAGACACAATCCTTAACAGTTGAGACATTGCATCCTCAGTAGACTTTCCCTCTTGGAAACCAAATTGATTTACTGCTATGAAATTATATTTGGTAAGATAATCAATTAAACGTTGTTTTAATAATTTTTCAAATATTTTTGATAAGTTACTGATTATGCTGATCGTGCGATAGTTTTACGAAGCTTTCCTATCTCCTGATTTGAATAAAGGAATTATTTTGGCTACTTTGAAGTGTGATGGAAAATGACCCAATTCTAAACATCTATTGAATAGCTCCGATAAAGGCTGCGAAATGAGATCAGCAATATTTCTCAAACAAGTATTATTTATTTCATCTATCAATTTTATCTAATCTCTAGATATATTAATAAGACTCTTAATGGAATTGTAATATTTTCTATCTCTATGTAAGAAAAATTAATTGAAAATCTCAATAGATTACTTGCAGATGAGGATTTGCGCAATTTTGAACAATTGGCGCCAAGTAGCACCAAGCGATTTCTTGGTACTTACAGGAAAAATTTGAGAATTGAATATAGAAAATGTTTCAAAATTAGAAGTGAAAACGTAATAATAGAACAACAGAGTAGGATTAAATCCAACAAAATGTTCAATAAATAAGTTTTATTCGGGGGTTTTCAAAAGTTAGTAAATCAAAATGGCCGTGGATTGCAACTGGTTTTTCTCAGCTGATAGCTGTTGTTGTTGTTGTCAGACAGGTTATGGTGGTAGGGAGAGAAATCTCGTAATCGGAGCATGCTTGTTCTACACTGAATCACGTTTGAAAATATTATTCAAGTACTGGACGTTACGTATTTACGTTAACTCGTAGCTATGTGGATTTGAATTCGACAAGGAACAAGGAAATAATATTATTGTGCGCGTTGTTATTAATCTTAGCTCGGGCGTCCACGATCAACCACCTGCTCAGTTATGAATTTGAAGTGATTTAGTATTTTATATCATTCCATCAAAGTGAATTATTGAAAATAAATATTCACTACACAAGTTGTGATCTAGTTTTTGGAATCTTTCTGTAAAATATCATCACGGTCTAAAATGTGGTGGTGGTTCAGTGGACCTTCTAAAAGATATCTTCCAGTACCCCAGGGTAAGATTTTTTTACTTTGTTTCGATGAAATTTGACCCCTAGATAACTGATTGACTAACTTATCATCATATGAAATTCTACTTGCCTTATTTAGAAAAAATAAATAAATTTATGTGATGAAGTTCTTTTTTTAAGATTCACACTTAGGCCTAAATAATGCCGCTAATTTCGTAGATCATAGAGTTGAGGCAGCAAAGAAAAAATAGGCGGCAGTACTAGATTGTTACTGACAAATTTCTCAAGTCATCTATTATAAATTACTGTGTATATCTTCATTTTTCTTCAACTACTTTTTATGAGAATAATAATACTCAATAAATATTATTATTTATATTAGGTACAAAGTTTGGTTTTGAATTTTCGTCTGTAAAATCAGCAATAATTTTACCCTACATACATTGCTCAATTTTCAATTTAACAATGGCTATAACAATTATAACACTTACAAAACTATAATAAGATAGTGAGTATACTCCTTACTCCTTAAGTACTCTAGTCAGATGTAAACTTCCTCTGTTCTATGCTGGCAATTGAGAACTAGAACATTTTTAAATGCATATCGCGGGATAGCCCAATTTGGAAAATTCAGTTTTTAGGAAAAAATCCCACTGAAAAATCGAAATTGAAGATATTAACATTGAAATAGGTTCATTTGCAGTATTGCCGATATAATTATTTTTGTCTTTTACAGGACCTTACACTGTAGGATGTCTAGATGTGATGACAAAATTTTCGCGCGAAGGATGCTTTGTGAGATTACATTATCCATCATCCGTTGAAAAATCGCAGGTAAAAATATATAATTATCAACTTCTTCAATCAGTTTGGGTCATTGATACCATATCAATAGAATTTTAATTTACCTTAACATTCATTTGTTAGAGGAAGGCTAACTTGATTTTAATCTTTTTTATATTAGAAAGTAAGGAAAGCTTTCATGATGATTTTTACCGCTTATGTGAATAATAATTTTATGTATGTACGTTAATGAATAAAATGACATAAAATTATTATTATTTTATTAGAATTAGTGAATTATTTTATTGGATAAAATTGCATAAATTAAGCTTTTCTATCATTAACTAATTAACTTACTGTAGCTGTAGACTATCCTCAAGTTTTAGTGGTATGGCAAATAACTTACAATAACTCATGATAACATCATGATAATAATTACATCATAATAAATAATATTATATAAATAATATGATAAATAATAAATAATGATAAACATGATAAATAATTAACATCATGATAACATCATTAATAATAATTAATAATAATCTATGATCATTGAACTATTATCGTGTAATACGGGCCTTGTCTAAATATTTAGCTCCATTTAACTGCTTGAATCGAAAGTGGGTTCAGTGAATTTGGAAAACACTCAATAAATTTATCCCAGAATTAGTGCTTCTTGGTCGAATGTCTCTTCCAATAAAATAATAGATTAAAATAATTGTTTTCAAGCTGATGATAGATTTTTTCAGACTCGGCATCGTTTTTTTTTGTTGTGAAAAGTTAGCAATGTTGCATCAGTTTCAATTAAAAAGCTATTGGTCATTTCCGGCGAAGCTAAGTGCTCGGTTACAAAACTCTCCTAGTTTCTTGTCTTATTGTTTTGCTATTGCATGAGGAGTGTGTTCGATTTTTCCTATTAGTGGACAAGTTTAAAATAAAAGATTACTGTTGTTATGTCGGTTGAAGTAGAAAAATGCCATCCAACAAAAGCTATCATTTGCTACTCACCCACTTCTTACGTAGGCCAGATAATGGATATAAAATTACTAGCCTACATAAAAACATAGGTACTCTTACGTCTTCGATTTTTTTGCTTCAGGCTGCTTTACGTTGGAACGCAGTGTAATAACCCCAAGCTGAAGGAAGCCTTTAATGATAAACAAGATTTTAAGCTCAGATAAGAGATTCTCAGGTACTTCCTCCTATAATAATTGTTGTAGCCTACTACTAAATTACTTGATCCAGTTTATTTTTTCTGAGCCGGTCATAATTGACAGAGTATTGTATAGTATTGACAGAGTCATGTAGTATTGGCAGAGTCATATTTTTTTTATTTTCAAATCATAACTTTTTCCTATTTTGAAATTGGAAATAAGTCTGCTTGATAAGATTCAAGATACTAGTTTTTTTGGGGAGGAATTCAGAACTCATATTCAACTATCAAGTGACCTAGATTTTATCTCCTCACATCAAAATTATTTGATCAAGCCTAAATAATTTGCTTTCAACCTTGAATTTTTCTTCGAATAATTTACAAGTATTATTGTGATTGAGAAGATGGAAATTATTTTTGTTTGTTCGCTCTGAAGTTTCATCTAATTAAAGCAGTTATATTTTGCAATAAGATCGATGCTCAATCCTCGAAAGGCTCTTCGATAATATATTATTCATGGTATAATAATTATGGACAGGGCCCTGATGATAATTTTGAAACAACTCCCACATTTTTATGAATATCATTATCATAAAATTCTTGATATATTTCAATTAACAATATCATCGGAGTGGAATTGATATGAGAATCATGAGCATTATTGCAGGTGAACCAGAGATTTTGACCTCTGTAATCAGTGCAAAATTCGCTCAAAGGTCAAAATATTGCAACTCTTCCTTTGATAACTCCAAAGAATTTTCTGTTAAATCTTATCTTTTCCGGTAGTTTAATTCATTGTTTACAATTCTTTGACCCACAAATTGTTTAAACTCATTAATGTACGATTAAAAACTTATTCTGTTATTGATAAGGACGAAATCTCATTACTATTATCTTGTTAATTTTTACTCTTGCTCTTCCGACTATTTGAAATATATTTTTATGAAAGTTCAAAGTTCATATGTTGAGGTATGAATTTTATAAGTATGATTTTTTCCAAGGTATCTAAGGTAGAAAATACCATTTCGTTTGTTTGTCAATGGCGCAACAGCCGTATGAAGGGCCTAGGCCTACCAGCTGGTTGCCAGTTTCATATTCACCAAACTATACAGTCCGTCCAAGCAAAGGAGACACCTCGGTAAGACGGGAAAACGACTCCAGCCCGGCCAATACCGGCCCAAAAGCCATAAATTCTCAAAAGAACCCACAGACCCCGAACCAACACCGACCGAGCCGAAGCCACCCCACCCCGCCAGAATGCCCTCCCAGCCCGGATAGAAAATACAGCAGGCGAATAATCATCAACCAGGATAGAGGTAACGTGTTGTTAGCACGTCGATCCTCTCAACCATAAGCCAGTCTTCACAACCAAGTGAAGATGCAGAACACCTCTGAATAACATGCAGTTAATCAGTTAGAGTGTAATGCAACAATTGCTATTCCTCCAGAAATGGGAAACAACTGACTGTCTTTACTAACGACAGCCAATCTCCCTAAGGAGGGTAGAAAATACCATATGCCTTCTTATTCTATCAGGATGCCTGTTTGCATTGAATTATTAAAAATCTGGTTATAATTGTTGATTTTTTTCGACCGAACATAAAATTTAATGGGCAAAACCCACTCATTTGGTGGTGTAAATGTCCAATGCTCCTATCCCACAAATAAATGGCGAAATAAAATAATGAATCATAGTAACTTACCTTTTTTTTATTTTAACACAAATAGTTTCGATTCCATTAATAACTAGGATTGTAATATAAATCACCCAGGAAATTTTTCTATTGCTCATGATTTTTACATCTGTGTGCGGTGAGTTAAGGTATAATGTAACAACTTCTGGGCAGAAAGGGTATTTGACTAATATATTTTAGATTGATAAGGTAGATATTTCTCTGTGATTCACCTTCTCTTTGATATTAGCATAGATAACCCATGAACTAAGCTGTGCTACCTTATCAGAGTTTCATTTCTTTCATATAATTGCACTGGGGCTAACCACCTTCAATTTCAAAACCCAATAAATGGAATGGTTGATTGATATTATTGAAAAATGTTTTATCCAAATTCATAAATACATTGATATAGGCCTTATACATTTCCATAGGTTTTTTATTGATTTGTCAATCAGTAAAAGGTTTCTTTCATTTTTTGGCTAGATGTTACCTCATCGTTGCTATCTTGGACTTGGAGATACCATGTCTAATTCTTAATTTATTGTAGTCGGCTTTTTCTCTTCACGTATTCATGTGACCACCTACAGGAGAACAGAGTCTGAAAGAATGACTTTCTCTCACGACTCTCGCTCAATAAAATTATTTAGTCTCTTATCTCTACTCTATTCTCTTGCTTTTTGCCTTGCTCGTAAAAGCAGAAGAGATTATAGAAAATGCATATCTTAGCCGGAAGTATTTGTGTGCAAATACACTAATCATCTCATTCATTGTAGCCAATAGTTTACTTCTCTCAATTCATCAAAAATTGATTTTTTACATCCTTTACTTTCACTATTGCTCGTAAAAACAAGAAAGATTTTTTAAATGAATAACTTAGCCGGAAGTATTTTGTCTACATACTTGATACGAATACGAATTGAGGGTTGAGTTAAGAGGGGGCCGGTTATTAGCCATTCAATTCAATACAGTAATTTCTTTTCTTTTCATTTATTGTAGCTTATACTGTACTCTCTTTCTCTCAAGTTAACAAAAATAGAATCTTTTTCCATACTTCACTTGATGAATATTATTCTTTTCATCTGGGTTTCAATCAGTTTTATAACAGGAAATAAATGGGTAACGGTACCGTATTAATGGTACATTGACCACGACCTTTTCAACTCAAAATCCAGATTGATCTGTTCGAAGAGCTTCTCCAAGTTCTGGTATTATCCATTTATTCATTTATTTGCGAAAATAAAGCACTTGATGGATAAAAAATTGACAATTAAGTCCATAACGTCTCATTTCCTAATTTTTTTAATTAAACATTTTTTTACGATATAAAATATTAATTGAACTCGACAAAACCTGTAGAAGGAAGAAACCTTTATTTTAGAAAAATAAGTTTTTGATTCATAATTTAATCTTTTCTTACATAATAAAATTCAGTTTTTTGAAATAAATTCAATCATCCAGTCCATTAATTCAGTACTATGTACTTTATCTCCGAGAAGTTTAAGGTAATTTTCAATCGCATTGACATTGAATTGCTCAGGCGCACTCAGTAACTGGTTTGTAATTACATAAGTGGCTAATAACAGGTTTCCTGCCTTTTGTAATGGAAGGAATAATTCCATTGTTGTCTCGTTAACTCATCTTCTTGTTTAAGCTATTTTAATGAAATTATTCAACAATAATTATCTACTTTGGCATCAATTTTATCTATCATAAATGTAATGCATCAAAGACCAGGCCTACTTATTCCAAAAATTATAGAAAACTGATTTATTGTATTATACTAAAACCGTTCACTTATTTATTGAATAAAAATATAGTAAGTTACATGGAAACATTACAGATTATTGAATAATTTTTTTTGTTGAGTTCAATCCCATCAAACGGCAACATTAAACCGCTATTCAGCTATTTAGATCTCCCTACTATATTGCTCACCGATTGTGTTGCAACATGCCTATTCAGCTCTCAATTTTAAACACATTCAGTTCTGTTACCTACAAGAAAATGTTGCTCTCTTGGCTGTTCCAACAGGGAAGAGAAGCATCTGAGATGTTATTGAGGCCTGCTTTTCACTTCTAATTGTTTTATTATTATTATTATTATTGACAACTTCTTGATACTTTTTTTGAATTGGCTTATGAATAAATTATAAGGTGATAAGCGACCCGCTTCACTCATGTACTATTTAAAAACGTATTCTCTTTTCACCAAATCTTTTATTCATTTTCAAGCTCTTCAAATTTCAAGTTAAACTCCTTCAAATATTAACTGTCTCTGCCTCAGTCGTTTGCTTGCCGTGTGGCTTCCTGATGGATGATCCTGGACTCTAATTATATTTATTCTTTTGTACTTTATTCTTAATCCCTCTCTCTCTTTTCTCTCTCTCTCTTCTTCTTTTTTCCTCATTCTTTTAATTTTTTGTTCTCCATCCTTTTCTTATTATATTAGCTTTTCTTTCTCCTTGTTTCCTCCTCTGTATGAAAAAATTAAATCTAAATTGATTCAGACTCTTCTTCGCACACAGGCATCTAATCCCATATGAAGAACATTTTTCTTTAATGTATCTTTATAAATTTTTGTATAGTGCAAAAGAGGAATAAAATTTAGATTATTTCGATAATGTAAGTACAGTAGGCCTAGTGGCCTTCAGAAAGTTTTATTTTATCAAATAGAATTTATATTTTAGAAGGTATTTATTCTATAGTAGGTAATCAAGAATAGAGTACGAATATCTTAGATGAGAGAAGTATTGTTTCGAAACCCGAAACTATTATTAGACGATAAAACCAAAATTCTTATTAAAAAATAATTTTGTAAAATTATGAAGACTGATGCAAGTGATCGGCTGAGCCATCGAGGTAGTTCAAACGACTCTAACAAAAAAGTTACATTTTAAATTTTGGCCTCTCATCTTAATATATTTACTGATAAGAATACTTACTGTGACAGTCTCTTTCCAATTTATTGAGTGATACTCTGACATATTAACTCACCCAAAATTATTGACTATTTTTCATCAAGGCGTTCGAAAAAAGCTTTCTCAGGTTCCCTGTTATTAATTCAATATTCATAAACGATTGGATTTTATTTTTTAGCCACCTTCCTCATTTTTCGGAAATGTTATTGAGAAAAGTCCAATTAGAGAAAAAGTAATGAAATACAATTTAATTTTACTATTGTCAAATGTAGCGCTCAATTAAACAGGCAAACATAACCCTGAGGTAATTATTCGGCGCTGACTGTATTCAGAGCAGATTTCGATTCACCTTGAACTGGATCACGGCTAATTTAAGATGAAAGACATTCGTCACCTTTCCTTCCTTGTTCATTCAATACCGCGAGGCACTAATGAGATCTTTCTTATTAGTACAGTACAATATTTCTCTCACACGTTTGTATCATCACATGCAAGTTTCAAATAATGTCAATTATGACTCTCGCTCTAATGGAAGTGTCCAAATCCAAGGGTAACAAGTAATAACTAAATTTGACATGTAGTTCTTCTCAAAAAGTCATAAATTGGCCTACAAATTATGTTATTTTTTCTTATTTCACTAGTTGATTCTTACATAATTTCAATTTTCAAATTGAAAAATTGTTAATTCTAAGGAATTTGTTGGAATACCGTAATATAAGGCTACAGTATACTAATAATTATTTTGGGAAACTTCATAAAAATGATGAAGATGTAATTGTAATAGATAGTAACCATGAAGTACAGTCTGTCCAAGCAAAGAAGACATTCTGGCAAGATGGAAAAATGACTCCAGCTCGGTCAATATTGGTTGAAACATTATAAATTTGGGCTCAAATTGTAGATCAGATTGTTTCCTATAATTTGAAATCAATATTGGTTGAGCTAGAGTCATTTTCCTATCTTGCCAGAATGTCTTCTTTGCTTGCAAAGACTATAGCTGATCCTTAGACAGACATTTTTCTTCTATCAATCTTGCTTGCTATTAAAACATTATGATACTACCGTACATGATTTTTTTCATCGGTAGACAATAGATTGTACTGCGCTTCATCGTTTCATTCCAGATTGTTCTTCATAGATGCATTATTTCATCATACATTGATTTCATCAATAAGCCCTTATTTTATCTTTCACCGGTTTCACACCAATAAAATAAAAGATAATTTAATTTAAGAATAAATGGTTTCATCTTTGTACGGCTATTTCAATTTTTTAGTTGTTGACTGTTTTTATTTCGACTCTCTATCATTATCTCTACTATCTCGTTAATCTTACGTATCTTCAGGTGTGAATGTGCCATTGATGACTGTTATTATAATTTCTTCAAACAAAATAGTAGCCGGCTAGATGTCTAAGCTACTTTGTTTGTAAGTCTTTCTCATGTCCCATCTTCCAAAAGTTTTAATTAATTCTTAATTACTTCCCACCTCAGAGCACCCATGCAAATCTCTCACATCCGTGTTTCCCCCATCTATACTGTAGCAATTAGCAAACCACTGCAGGCTATCTCTTACTGGATACTTGCAGACAAAAGATTTCTCCAAATTCATCTATTGATAGATCGCACATTGTGCTGCATCATCACTCGAGAAAGTTTATTTCACAGATACATTCATCATTCATGGGAGATAAAGCCGGATTGGCATTCTCCATCACAATAACATAATCTAGCTTTCATTTCGTATTGTCAATCTATTCTTGTACTGGTATTATAAAATACCAACAAAAATATCTCTAACTGCATTGTAAATGTAAGATAATTAATCCACAGTCTTTATAATGTAATTTTGACTTATCTAATTAGGCTGGGCGGAATGGAAATTTTGTTGTATTATTGTTGGATAATCACTTTTAAATTTAATGAACAAAGAATAAGAATTATTGTTGTTTATTTGAAAGGTATTCGATTTAAAGCTTCACCTAGTCCACTACTATAATCTATAGTAGTCTGAGAACTCGGTTACATTTTAAAGTTTGCTAGTTATTGGTACGAGTTGCGATTGAAAAAATGGATCTCTCACAAACTCTCAGCAGCTATATAAGTCTGGTCTGTCCAAGCAAAGAAGACATCCTGGCAAGAAGGGAAAATGACTCCAGCTGGGTCAATATTGGTTTAAAAATTATAAATTTGGTTCCAAATTGTAGGAAACATTCTGATCTACAATTCAAAACCAATTTTTTTATTCTTGAACCGACCGAGCTGGATTAATTTTCCCATTTTGCCAGAATGTATTCTTTTCTTGAAGAATGTAACTACGGTATACTTTTCGAATAAAAATACTTTTGAATTCTTTTATTAGGTACCGTGAAAGTAGTCATAGCCTTATTATAATTATTACTTCTTTATTAAAATTGTAATCCAAATCGCAACAATTTCAAACATTTAACTGCGGTTCATTCTTAATTTTGTTTACTTTTCTTTAAATCTTTGCCAATTGAGAATTAATATTGTATTTCACAGTAAAATATGATATTGTTTTCACACAAATAAATCATTCATTAAAGCAATTTTTGAAGCTGCTGCTGCTATTATGTTCTTCCAGCGAGTGTCCGGCTTAAATAAAACATTTCTCTCTCCTAATTTTTTATTCTCCTTGCATAGGATTTAAACCGATATTCTTTATTATGTTATCTACATGAATGAAGTGATTGAATCTGAATCCTCATGTGATTTGTCGAGACGTTTAACTTCTAAAATCTTGATAATATTTTCCCAGACCTCCAGCTCTTCAACGAATGCAATATCTTGTTATAAAACGTGAGATTCACTCGGAGAAATAATTTTCAACCATCAATGTGTAATACATGATTGCTTGTGCATTGCAGCAATGAACTCTGAACTTTTCTCTTTGCTGAAACGAAGCTTTGTCCTCGACATAGTGATGCTTCGCTCTTTCCCAATAGCCTCCTCTTATATTGCTAAATCCCAAGTTATCTATTGGAACTTCAACCTTCATGGTTTCTTGTTTATCGATGAATGACTTCATTTTTCCCAACCGTGTTAGAATTCTATCAAATTATCTCAAAAGTCAAAGGCCAAATAGTTTCTTCTGTTCAGATAACTTAAGTCCACTTATTTCAAACTATTTCTATAATTTTTTTAATAATGTAAAATAAATATTTATTATGGAAAATCACTAGAAGAATGCTCAATGCCCTGAATGGAGAATGTACAATGCTCTCAATTCCTTCAATATAATCTAAATTCTTTCATCAAATAAAATAAAATATCTGGTACCGAGCTTTGCTCTGAAGCTGCGGCCGAACTGTTGAATTACATATCAATATGTAAAAAAAATGTTTTTGTAAAAACTAAATTCAAAATTGATATGATCACCTCTCACAATTTTTTGGCATGAACATGTGTTAGACTTAAATGTAACTCCATTCACTCCAGCTGGATAGCGTTGGTCAGCTAACAATAACAGCCATTAGGCCTATACGCAGTACTTGGGATTATTTCTGAAGCAATATTTAATTCTTCTATTTATTCTGCCAGAGAGTTTTTACAAGTATGTCATACATACATACATACATACATACATACATACATACATACATACATACATACATACATACATACATACATACATACATACATACATACATACATACATACATACATACATACATACATACATACATACATACATACATACATACATACATACCATACATACATACATACATACATACATACATACATACATACATACATACATACATACATACATACATACATACATACATACATACATACATACATACATACATACATACATACATACAACATACATACATACATACAAACATACATACTTTATTGTATGTATGCACATGAGAATGGGCTTAGCTCCCGAAACATGTTTATACATACATTTTTCAAATTTCAAAAATCATTGATTTTTATTTATTTTTCAAATACATACATACGTACAAAATTACTCGCTTAATATAATAGGATTTAATGCTGCGTTTGGCATTGACAGTCACTTGTTTTAAATTTTGTCCAAACTCGTCAAGGCTCGTATTTCTTGTTTCTCAATCCTAGTTCCTGCGCATAATAATTGAAGTAGAAGTTCTTCTGCTTTAGAATATCTTTAAATAACTAAATTTCTAGTAACTTAGGCCCTAACATAGTAGCCTACTGCTTAATAACTTGGGCCGGTATTACACAATAATAGTTCTATGATCATACCTGATCATATTGAAAGAGATGAAAATATGATTCCGTATTTCTATCTCTTTCCATTTGATCAGATATGATCATAGAACTATTATCGTGTAATACCGGCCTTACCCATTGATATAATAGACACTAAACAAGCAGGAAAATATAGTTCAAGAAGTTAATATTTTATTTTCATTCATTTTTTGATGAATGCGATGATGGATTTGATTGTAATATAGCCAAAAAGAGCATTATGTACTTGGCAAATTTTAGTAAATTCTTAGCGCTGTAATGTTAGCTTGAGTTTCAAAAATATTTAAATTTAAATTTTACTACAGCGCTGATGTTGTAAAATATTTGGCTTCTTCAACAACATATTTATGTTTTTTGTTCGCCAAGTATGAAATATTTGGTTTAATGACACCATAGTTTACTTACTCTTAATTCCTGTTGAATGGTTTCTTAGAACTTTGAGAATGTTCTTATTAGTTTTTTGTGTGAAGTAGCTGTTGACAGAAATAAACAGAAAAGAAAGATCCACTTCCTGCAATTCAATTTCGAGATTGTTGAGGAAAAAGCCTTGAAAAATTTGGAATCACTTACAAGGTAGACAAGATTGGAAAAGAGTACTCAATTGATGAGTAAAGAGAAAATGCATTAGGAAATTACAATCCAAGCAAAATATTTCAGTGATAACGGAAATGTTCAAAGATTAACATACATTTATGAAAATAACAGTAACACTATTCCTATTGTTGAGGAATTGAAGTTGAATAGTTGTAATTTAAGGCTTGTAGTTGTAAAACAATGCCATGAAAGAGTTCTCATTCTATCAAACAAGTTCATGAATCATCTTTATTTTTATCTCACATCGATAATTTCATTGTAATACATGAGAGCTTAATATACATACAATTATTATTCTGCGAAAAATCGTACCTTATTTCAATATGGAACAATGATTATGAAACTCATATTGCAATGCAGGAATAAGGTTAGAAATTTTGAAAAAACTATCAATGATTTCTAAAAAAACTACAATAAATTAATAAATAGCAAATGATATATTTTTGTAGATCATTTAATGTACTATCGTATATTTCCAATATTGAAGAAAAACGTATAAATTTTTCTGACATACCAACGCTTCCATCTAATTCTTATGTTACATTTTTCTTTCAAAAGTATTGTAATATTTTTAGTTTGAGAGATAGAATACTAATTCGAGTGAAGGAGATGGAAAATCGTGCTTCCACTATCAATGCATCAAGGAATCTTGCGTCGCGATACCGCTCATCATTAGACCAACTCAGTTACTTTCGAATCGTGATTAGCCCACAGTGTATACTGTATGTGGACCATGGGTTCAAAGAACGCGTGACTCGACATGCCACACAGACCGACGTCCGAAGGACGGCAGATGCGTCACATCACATTTACTTCTCTGTGTGAATTGCACTGTACATGCATAGGTACCATATTTGAAACCGCAACCAGTTTCATTGTAAAATTAACTGTTTCGTTGATTGAACGGCTACCTACCACTTCTTTTCCTGGCTCCACTCAAGTGTTGAAACTTACCGTGTTGTAATACTGAATCAGCGTTTCTAATATCGAACTTTTCACCAGTATTATTTACAGCTTCTTTCCTAGCTCTTTTTTAATATTTTGATATTGATAGACATTTGAACGTTTCAAAGATGTATTTCGTTTGCAAACTTTGAACGATCAAACCAATCCATTAAGATAATCAAATTGAAGCATTGTTTTACAGTAAGCAATTTGAAACTTATTGAAGAAAATATTCAATAAGGATAATTACCACAATATCACCTCAACAACTACTCAAAAAGTGTAAGTTATAATAGACACAACATAAATATGGAAAAATAAGCATATTTTATTATTTTTTAAAATGAAAACTGTGTTACTACACAGAGAATAAATTCCTTGTCTGTGGTTACTGCATATATGTAGGCTACATAATATGAATAACAAATTAAAATCACATTACCCTTTCAAGAATTTGAATTCGTACACAACATGAAAATATAACAGGCATTTGAAAATATAACATGAATAAACTTCTTTGAAAAGGGTACTGTGATTTAAATTATTTACTAACATACATTGATAGTCCCAGGCAAAAAGAAACGATGAATAACAAACTATCAGATTTATGATTATTGAACCTTTATATTTGAATTGAGAAATCATTACTAAGATAAAATCTTTCAATATTAGAATTTTCATTATTATTGAATTCAGAATTGTAATTATTTGATGACCTTTAGGCATTTGTAAACTGTAAGGCATGAATTAATTTTAGCTGGGTATTTTCCATTTTGTGCTCTGAATAATTCCATTTGATATTTCAAAAGCTCTCAATGAATCCAATTATTTAATAAACTGAATGCTCAATGCGTATTATATAATGGATTAGGTAGGTACTAAAAATTGTTGTATAAGCTAGCATAATAGAATAGGTTATCATTAGAATATTCGCTCTTAATTTTTCTTCAACTGAGTGTCTTAATTTTTGCATTCTTTTTTCAAATAGAATTTGTCAGTACTGCATTCTAATTATTATGATAGCAATCCTTCCATATTTCTAATTATTCAATGATATGGAATAATGGAGGCTGGAATATTCAAATAAGTCAAGCTATTCATAAAAATCCTCGTGAGGTATAGTCTGTCCAAGCAAAGAAGACATTCTGGCAAGATGGGAAAAAGAATCCAGCTCGGACAATATTGTTAAAAAAACATAGATTTGATCTCAAATTGAAGGAAACATTCTGATCTGCAATTTAAGACAAAATTTATAATTTTTGAACCAATATTGATCGAGCTGGAGTCATTTTCCCATCTTACTGGAATGTCTTCTTTGCTTGGTTCATTCCGTTTGGAGAAAAACGTTTGTTGGCCTCATTACATAAGATCATAATCCACAGATCTCGTATATGTTGTTTCACAACTACGGTGTATTCCGTCATTGAGCGTTAAAAGAGATCAAATAGTCAAAGCGCTTTACTAGCCTAGAATAAAATTGTTGATTTTAAATAATTATATGAATATTTGAGAATTTTGAAATTTAATAATTCATGTATAATTATACTGGTAGATTAGATTTCACGTCTTGAGATACTTGATATTAAATTTATTTCAAGAGTGTAATTTTTGTTATGCTACATTGGTTAATAATCGTAAACTATCTCAAATCTATTCCTTCACAATTGAGTTGATGTGATATTGCAAGTACTGTAAAAATTAAGAAAATAATTTCAAAATGGTATTTGTCTTCATTGGCCAAAGATTCGCCAAAGAACGCAAAAATATTAATTTAATCTCATAAACAGAATAGTTTTTTTCTCTCGATATTCTACTTTTTCTACCTTATTAGTAACTTCCTAGATGGTGTTTATCTTACTTTCTTTATCTACTTTATTTTTATATTTTCTTACCTCCTTATATTATTCTTCTATTCTATAACCATATTCTGAAAATTTTTATTGCTTACTAATATTTTCTTTTCTTTCACAGAATAATTTATCAAGATGGATGCCTTGGTGTCCTGATGAATCCTATATAATGGGATTTTCAAGCGTAGTGAAGATATGGTCGTTCATCATCAAGTTAACAATGTGGCTCCTTGGTAAGTATAAATAAAAACAATTCTACTCTTAAGAGTAGTATCGTTTTTGTTATAAATGATCAAGTCCTAGTTACAGAGACTGTTACTCTTTGACCATACGGTCTCTGTAGTCCTGGTTATCTGAAAGTGGTTGCATCAAATGAGAAATTATAATAACATGTCATTTCAAGAACAATTATCTGGGCGATCAAGAATATTTTTTCAATTTTCAATTTCAATTAAAAAATAATTTATTTCACAAAACAAAAATCAGTAGATACATTACAAAGTAACATGTTGGTCATCTTTGTTATTATTATTATTGTAAACTTTCTAGCCCTGCTATGAAATTCCCCTTAACATGCATTTTGATCCTTTTTTGTTTTTTTATGGTTTCAACTTAATCTTTCTTACTGAAGTCTCAGTAGTTTTAGTTTCTCATTACTGGTTAGTTTGAGTTTGATTTGTTTTCTCATTACTGAAAATCCTCGAATCTAAAAATGTTGAACAAGTAGTACTGTACTGTAAAAAGACGTGATAGATAATTGAATGGTAGTAATACTTTCAAAATTGAGTTGCTGTACCTATTCTATGTGTGGTTTTTTGAGTTAAATTTAACATACTGCTTCTTTGCATGTCCCTTTGAACAATGCAGTACCGTACAGAAATACAATATATAATTAGAGGCAAAAAAGCAGTCAATAACCGATACTTCATTGATCTTTGCGGTTTTTTAAAAATATTGTTCTCCAGAACTCTCAAGTGTCGTTCATAGATATAAATTTTCAAGCTTCCAGATATATTCTGTACAAGCAAATAAGACATTCTGGAAAGATGAAAAAATCACTCCAGCTCTGTCAATATTGGCTCAAAAATTATGAGTTTGGTTTCAAAGTGTAGATCAGAATGTTTTTTACAATTTGAGTCATTTTCCCATCTTGATAGATTGTCTCCTTTGCTTGGATAGACTGTAATAGAGCTCAATTTCTTCAATTTAATACCGTACATACTTCAATACAATATAAAATTGAACCACAGCTTTAAATATCTTCTAAGCCGTCATTAATTATTCCTCACTCGTTCTAGTTATTTGTGGAGCAGATTATTTGCGCTAGTAAACTTGTTCAGTTATTGAAATCTGTTGTCTTTCTCTTTTTGTTTTTCGACTTCCTTAACTATAGGTGTAGAGGTAGACAATTGTATGCTAAAGTGTTCTCATTTCCATTTGTCTCTATTACCATATTCTCTCACATCTGAAAAATGAGAAGTCATATCTACAACGAGCCAGCTACTGTTCTTGTATTAACACACATTACTTGAAAACTAATCACTTGTTTACGAATGCCAGACAACATTTCTCCCCTCCTGGATTGGTTCAGCCATTCATGGAGATCACGATGAATTATACTATATAATATTCAATATATAAATCACAGTACCCTTGTTTTAATGATTTTTATTTTATTATGACATGTTTCAACTTCTCAGTCATTTTTTTTAAATGATAAAATAAAAAACATTTAAAAAAGGGAATTGTGATTTATATATTGAATAGAATACATTGATAAGTAGACCTAGGCAAAAAGAAATGAGTTACTATATATTATTTTCGCTTCGCGTTGAAAATTTCAAATGGTAATTTGGAAAGACAAAACTGCATCATTTACACCTTTAACCACACAAATATATAACCATGTGTCATAATTTATTCATGTGTTAATGATATTTTGAGCGAAGTAACATTTAATCAGATTGAGTTATATCTGATATAATGGTATGCATAACAATTTTTTCAAATTCATGTTCTAGAATTGGGTATGAAACTATTAATTAAGACACAAAAAATATATGTTACTTGAAATAATTTTAAAACTTTATAGTGGAATTACTCACATTTTTGGCGCGAAAATTGTTTCGTGCTGGTGCTGGACATTATCAAGCGGGTTAGGCGCTACTCATTAGGCACTACATACGGTATTCAAGTAATGTTCAACCCACTTGATAATGTGCAGCATCAGCACGAAACATTTGTCGCGTCAAAAACGTGAGTAATTTCAATTTGAAGTTTTTATATTCTTTTAATCAATTTATCAGTGAAAAAAGATGGACAAACAAAAACAAATTTATGAGTTGCATCTGTAACTAAATCTTTGTAGTGCTGATCATAATATCAAACTTCATGTATAGATAATATTTGTTACTTAAATTTCGATCTCTATTATGTCTGATTTCCGACAGTCACGTCAAAATTAAATTTTGAAAAACTATCTTTATAAACATGCATCTATTGCCAAAGACACATTTCTATCAACAATTCATTCCTATCGACTTTTCACTTCATCGATCGATTAATTTTTTTGCCGATTAGGTGACCTGTATATACCAGCAATATGGGAAGCTGAACCAAGTAAAACTGGCAAGATGCCGGTAATTGTGTATTCGCATGGCTTTGGAGCGTCCAGGTTCCTGTGCTCTTCAACAGCCACTGAACTGGCTTCCTGGGGGTACCTGGTTGCTTCCGTTGAACACAGGTTTGTTTGTTTCATTCGAAATGTTTTGCTCAACTCCCAACTAGCAAATCCAACTGTATTTCAAATGGGAGGAAATATATTACTAATCATCGAATTCTTAAAATACTGAGAATCTCTTAAGAGTTTTTATTCTTGCAATCATTATGTATCTATAATTTTATTAGTGGCAAACAGTAAAACCTTAATATTTTACTGCATACCAAGAGTCACTTCAAAATCTTTCTCTACTCATCTGAAGAGTCATTACTGATCACAACTTCAAAACAAGATTATTGTTGTATTAAGAACTAGTAGTTATTATTAGTACTTGTACACAACGTTTCCTCTTCAAATTACAGTGTCATTATATCTGAGGTACAGTATTGGTCATGTGCCATAATTGCATTTTTTGGAGATACTAAGTGGATTCAGAAGAATGCTTCAATTATTTGTATTTTTTATGAATTCATTCGTTTGGGTTTTCTTTGCTGCTTAACTTAGCCTAGATTTATAGAAAATCAGGTCTTAGAAATCAAACGCTTTCTGTGTATGAAACATAGAACAAATTGTATAGTTTATTGGTGTTTTTCAGGGATCATTCAGCAAGCAGTACATATTATTACGATTCTCCAGAGAATAGAGACATCGATAAACGTACATACGTCTTCCACCAAGGTCTTTTCTCGGGAAGCAATCACTATCGGAAACGTAATGAACAGGTAAAGTGCTTTATAATGAAAGCTCAAGTTTAATAAAAATTTTAATAAGATTTTAAAATAAGGATACTATACTTTTTTCAAGTATTCAACGAAACATGATGGTTTATTTGCTATTATTGTAATTTTCTTTCCTGCTACTATTGCAATCTAGTCTCATAAGAGGCTAATTAGCAATTCATTTCTAACTTATAATTGGAGTTTTGGACCATGTTAGGAGTCCTCACTAGGATTACTACTTCTACATACTAATTAAATTATTTCAATAAGACATACATAAAAACTATGTAAATTTCACACTATTATCACTGCTCTGCTTTTCACACCAGATCACCACACAATTCGAAGGGTTACGTATTATTGTAATTGATTCAGAATTTAATCAGGAATAATAATTTTGAGAAAACTGTTTCAGTGTTCAGAAATTTGTGGAATATTTGGAAAATAACTGAAAACCTGGATAGGTCAATGTTAATAAATTTGTGAAATATTTGGATGAAGTTAATCTACGTTGTATGTCTACTACTAATCAATAATAATTATTAAACATGATTCTTCTGTCTATTTTTCAACTGTTATTGTTTTCTTAATTGATTATTTATTTATTTATAGCCCATGTTTTATTATTCCAGTTGAAGATGAGACAGTCTGACTGCTCTCAAGTTATGAGCTTATTGTGTGAAATCAACAATGGAACAGCTACTAATGTATTGAAATCAAATTTCAAATTGACTGAGTTTAAAGTAAGTAAAATTGCACTTTTCAAACGATATTAGTAAAGTAGTTTTATTATGTAAGCCAATTTCATAAATATATCGCCAGTATTAAATGCTATTCTCATTTATTGTAAGTTAAAACGAGAAATTTATCAAATTTTAAAATGAGTACTTTTTCATTGAAATTGTGATGCATCCTTTTGGTTCAACAAAATTAATTAAGAATATCTTATTAATCAATTCAATACTAAGTATTGCGCATTCTTTCTTATTCTAATATCTGAATGAACCAAATCTTTTGTTCAAATATAGTTTAATGAATATTTTTCTCAACTAATCATAAATTTTATATACTCAATATGAATTTACAATTTGTTTTATTTTCGATTGAAGATTTTCAATATTCAGATAACTCATCTAATTATTTTATTTTTGAGTTATCAGCTTTTTCTAACAATTAAGTTAACATCGATGTTAGCTCACTAATAACAGAATGCTTTTGCAACAACCTATGTTCAGAAATAATTTTAGAACAGGCATTTAATTCTTGATTGTACTATAAGTTTATTTATTGTTTTATTCTTATCTTCTGATTCTTCTACATAACTTGGAATTTTTGTTACAGGATTGCCTTGATTTGTCATCAGCCTGTATGATGGGTCATTCTTTTGGAGGAGCGACATCTCTGTACACCTTAGCTAAAGATGATCGTTTCAAGTAAGATATATTATAATAATTTTCTCAAACTTATCTCTTTATATAATATTTCTTCAACAAGTTCCAAAAATATTGTATAAAACTTTCAAGTTGTTTGTATTGGTCGTCCGCAATGAGAACGGCCTTGACAGAATAAGATATTTTTAATTTTAATAATAATAAGATCTTTGTTATTAATAATAACCGAATGAGAGAGGTCAACAGAATTATTCTTGGCATACAAATACAACCAAAATATGTTTTGTCGAAGCCGTTCTCTTCTGGAGTTATCACTTTATTTGACTTTGGTGTTGCGTTTTCATGTATCATGTCCAATAAATTGTCAAAAAGATGTATTTCTTTTGTCTTGCAAAAAGGACTCGAATCAACTTATAAAAATATATAATTTTTCACAGGTTGGGTGTTATTCTTGACTGCTGGATGTTCCCATTGAAAGACGAAACCGATTTGAAAATCAAGCAACCAATGATCTTCATCAATACTCAAACTTTTCACATTCCGAGTAATCTTCAATCTCTTCAAAAGTTCGTTGTCAATCCAGATGGAACGAAACATGCTCTCTACACTATCAGGTATTTTTTCATTCACAATAAACTTTTCATGAATGAATTTTCACAAAATAATGATAGATGTCAATTTCTGGTGAACGGGGTTTCCTATCACATTCCAAGCATGAGGGATCTTCCCCCTTTTGTAATTCGTCACGTTTCCATGATTGCAATCTCAACAACTAATATTTGGAGGAATCGTCCAATAAAGCAATAATGAAAAACTTATTTTTTATATGAAATTAAACTATAAATGTTATTTAACATTTAGTCGAAGAATAATATCTTCAGACTCTATTTTATGGGAACTGTTCTTACCATGCAATCCAATGTGAAAATTACTATTTTCTGTCAGTGGAATCTATATCTATAAAAGCGAAATGGCACTGACTGACTGACTGATTCATTCATTCATCACCAGAACTAAAAACCACTGAACCGAATGCGAATCGAGCCTGCCGGCTAGTCTATCATAAACCACAGAAAATTCAATTGTGGAGATTGGATTCTCATATTACAGATATAAAAATGATTATAATATTACTGAGGAATCAAGTCACGGTATGTTATTAGTACTTTACTGTATTTGTTCTAATTATTACAATGTAGCTCACATTCGATAAGTTATCATGCTTGCTTTCCTTTAAAATCTCTTGATTCTAACAAGTTTCCAATTTTCAGGCACACAACACATGAACACCAAACAGACACTGCTATTGTTTGGGGCTCCTGGCTCAACCTGTTCATGAGAAAACTAGATAAGTCAGTTGCTTTGAAGATAAACAACTTCCTTGCTCTACAGTTCCTTCATAAACATTTTGGTATGGGCGCTTATCTATACTATTAGAATTTATTTTTATTATAATTGGTTTTCGTCATTCTGATATCTATAATGAACGTTTCAACAGTGTTACACTGCTTCAGACTATTTGTTATGACGTCGAACTTTTTTGTTTCTCACATTGTGTATCAATATGAATTTTGTGTATCATTGAGTCTTTTAAATCTATTAATAAACAAACATCAAATTACCACTATTGCTAAAGGTTTTTCTACAAGATTCAGAATTTTATTTAAAAAAAGATTCAACATTACGCAGCTCCTAGAATTTCCATACAAACAAACAAATCCACGTATTCGATCCTTTTTCTTGGATTTGTGTTCGTTCGCAATCCCAATAATGGATGATTAATTATTATCAAATTAAGATTATTCAGAACCAACTGAGTTGAACTCTTACAATAAACTTCTTTGTTTCTCATTATTTGGGAACTAATGATTGGAAACAAATAACCTAATAATCTTCTGAGAAATCACAAATTGTTTGGTTTTCAGGATTCCCCAAAGACATTGACGACTGTGATAGTTACATAAAAGAGAACGCGGCCAACATTGTTGAAGGACCAATCGCCTACACTAGGACAGCTGTGAAGAAATTCTCCGTAACGTGATAATATACTGAAATAGTACCTCACATCAAATTAATTGGATTGCTCACCAACATAATGAATATTGGTGCTGTGAAATGAGGTTCTCCAGATTCATCTCATTCTAGAAACAAGTAATGGTAACATTTTTCAAGATGAAAAAATTATCTGATACCTCAACAACTAATATTTGGAAAACGAATTCAAATATGCAATTGAAATTTATATTTATAGTTAACCCGAGTTGTATTGGTACGAGCCTAGTTAGTTTTTATGTAGCCTAGTTCATGAAGTTTGGGAGAATTTTCTTTTGAAATCATTTATTCTTGACAATGTTTGACTTATTTAGCAATCAATGGATTTTATTACGTTGATTCTATCAATGGTTAACCGTATCGTTGATTATCAGTAGTAATATAATCAATACATGTATGCATGGTAACTGGATTCTTATACTATAGATTATATTTTTATTCCAAAAAGATAGAGATCGTTTTTTAATACTTTACATTCCAAAAACTAACTGTAAGACTGATATCTATTTTCCCAAGTTTATTTGAGACATTTCCAGAAGTTTTTGGGCTGTATTCTCGTAAGGTTTTTTGTTGTAACATTTTTTGAGTTTATTTTCAAGTTTTTGTACAGTTATTGAAATTTATACTCGATGAAAGTGGGTTGGCAAAATGGAGTTTTATTCCACAACCTTTTCCTACAAAGTTGACTTCCTATACTTACCACTAAGAAATGGCATTTCCAAGGATGGACTTCTCAAAAACATTCTACTAGATATTCAAGGTATAGTAAAACAGTTTTAGAATTATCCACAGTCGATGTATGTGAAGGTGTTTTCACATCGGATGGAATGCAACACAACAAAACGTTCCCTTTAAACCAGAGATACAGATTCAGCATTAGATTAGACCAAAACTCATAAGATGAAACGGCTTCGGACATTCTGAATATGCGCTGTGTATTATGTATATTTAGTCAAAGAAGAATAATTTGATGCATTGCGCCCTTTCCTCTATCTGAACAAAATAACACTCAGATAAGATACATCACAACTTCTGAAGATGAATATGATTAGCACATGATTAGCGAATGGGAAATGAATTCAATTAACAGAAAATATAATATATCATTATGAATTGATAGAGGAACAGTTTTGTACATAAGCCTTTTCATTTGTACTTTTGAATGAATTATGATAAATGAGAAAACGAATGATGTAGATTTACTAATCGAAGCTCCGGTCTTGCAATCATTGAACCGCTAGGCTACAATAACAGAAAATGGCCTCACAGTTTTTAGTCAATCAACATTTCAAAATTCAGAATTGATCAGTTATTTCGGATTATATTTTCTTAAAGTGAAAACCTTTTGGTGAAATAAAAATTTATACATGACCTGAAAATTTGGATCGGATTATATTTTCTTGAAGTGAAAACCTTTTGGTGAAATAAAAGTTTATACATGACCTGAAAATTTGGACTATTTATAATTCGACTAAATTAGGAATTGAAGAAGATTTGGGCGATTGCCATTTTTCCTCCTTATATTTTTACTCTAGTAAATGAATAAAAACATTATTATTGTAAAATAATATTTAATTTTATTCAGCAATAACAAAAAAATATAAAAAAACATACAAATGGTAACATTGAATATTATTAGGATCACTTTGATTATCCTCATTTGTTATTGAGTTTCAAGAGAGCAAACACCCTATTCCACCTCAATTGAGCGCACAGTTCATTAATATTATTTTTGATGGAGGTCTCTCTATCGTCTTTCTTCGAATCGAAAACGACAACAAGGGTGACCCTGGGATCGATGAGACTCATGAAGTAGGTGTACTTCTCTTTGACACAGTAGATGCAGATCACTTCCATAGTGGACAGTTCGGCGCGTCTCTCTGACAAGGCCTTGATGATGGTGGGAAGCTGCTCTGCGGGTTTAACGGGATAGCTGAGCATGACTGTAAACTCGTCGAGCGGCTCGACAGCTCGCTCCGGATGCTGGTAGCCGGGGCCACTCGACAACAGCTCCGGATCGCCTCCGGCTGCGTCGAACAGCAGTACAACGCAGGTGGCGTCGTGCTTACGTTGTAGACTATGAATCCTGTACGAACAAACACAATCAAAATATCAAATTGAAATACAACATGGATATATGTAATCTTAAGGATGATTACCACAATATCACCTTCACAACGAATCATCATCGATCAAGTTTCAATATACAATTTGAAGTAATAAGAACTTGAATAATAGCATACAATCTATCATGAATTATTATTGATTGTGCCTTGAAATCTTATTTCATATAAATTGGTAGCCTAGTGACTTGAAACAATACCCTTTTTTGAATATCTCATCAAAATTGGGGAAAAAGACGATTTTGACGTGTATCTTATGTTTTCACTTATAAGATTAGTGTCATTGTAATATCTCTGATAAACAAATGATAAGTAGTAAATATCAACTATACTATACGGTAGTGAATAGAATGAAAACTTTTGCAGGCCTTCTAGTATGTGAAACAATATCTGTTTATAATGATGATAAAGAAAATAATTGGAGTTTGAAAGTAAGAACATCAAACTCATGTTATTACATAGATTGTTTACTATTAAGTCCTTTTGTTCTACATTGTCACACAAAAAATAGCCAAAACAGCTGTAACAATAATACAAGTTTATCTATAAATTTCAAGGTTGTAATAAGCGTTATGAATCAGTAGAAAGGAATATATAGATCCTTCCACAACATAATATCTAACATCCGAACTCAGGTTGCGGTTCTTTGGATACTAGTTCGTAGATAAGAAATATTTTATTGATGATAGCTGCTATAGATGATGTTTGGCTTTTATACTTGAAGAGTCAAGTATGATGAAACTGAATCAAATCTTTGAAAAACCCTTGATAGGTTTTTGCTATAGATCCTAACTCATCCACGTTGAAAAAATAAACAAATTATTGTATCGATGATTGATACGTACTTATGCATGTGATCAATGTTGTGTTTACTGCAAATAGTTCTCATATCAGGGCCGGATGTCTGCTGAACGAGGACAGAATGAAAGTAGAGCGAGAACTTGGCAACTATGACACTTTTCAGTTTCACCAGCCACTGATACAGAGCCGGCATCTGGTTTCCTTTGAGAAAAGAGGCGCCGAATCCCAATTTCCACGACTTGAAAAACAAATTAGAGAAGTATACGATTAATGTTCCAAACTTAATCACTGTATCACTATATTAATGTTTTAATCCTAATAATGTATCAATGTTCCTTCTGTATAAAAAAATGTCATCTGTTATTGGGTTCACAAATCTAGTAGTTTTTAAATGTAATTAATAAGGTTCTTTTCTGTTTCCAATATTTCCAGGAAGTGAATGGTGTCCCAGCAGATTTATAGAAACAATGAGCAAACTGAATTCTGCCGGCCATGATGGCGCAGTGGTCTGGGGCGTTACAACCTTCAGTCCACTAGCACCGTCTGGCTGTAGGCTCGAGTCCTAGTTGGCATGGGTGTTCATTAATCAACCTCGCACTTATTAAGGCCCGTATCGACAGTGCGAGGCATAAGCTGCGAATGCCTCAAGGTGCGTTGTTACTGGTGCGACTGGAACGCAGTCGATCAGCTGTGGCTAATTGTTTGTTTAGCTCTTGTTTTATCCTTTAGCTTTAATAACAAGAGTTGTGATTGGCCGCAGCTGATCGACTGCGTACCTTGGGGCATTCGCGGCACATGCCTCGCACTGTCGATCCGTGCCTTATCCATTATTACCCACAGGTGAGAAAAAGTGCTTAGGTGGGCATCATCAGCAATAAAAAATTTCATGTGTTGTCCTATGAAGCGACTTACTTATTTTTAAAAAATGGCTGAGGTTTTATAGCTTTACTAAAACAATTTCTGTTCAATTTTGGATTGAATATAGAATCCAATTACCACTAGGCTTTCTTGGATAGATCATGCTAATAATTGGTTTAAAGGATTGTTCTTGACAATTGTCAGAACAAATAGAAATTAATTAATATTAATTCATTTCTATTTTGTAGGTATACTTTCAACCGAAAATAAATGTTAAGAGCAACCACTCACCTCTCTGCTCTGAAGGTTCTTTTCCCAAGTTGCCAGATGAGTATTGGATACATGAAGATGCGTCAAACATGGTAAAAATTGCCAACTTTGCAAATCTGAAAGAGCCTGCAACAAGTTCTTGAGGATTTCGACCTCGAGGCTGAAAATAAAAGTGGTTCTAGTAGTCTAAAGAATATAATTATTTTAGTGAGATGTCATTCCGGAATAAAATTATGCTATTCAAAGCTCTTTCTGTCAATTTTACAGCCAATTTAATAAATTTCACATGCAAACTGTACTAGACTAATTATTTGATGATAATATTCTATTTTCGCGTGTACATTACATATCAATGTTTTTGCAATCGTCAATATAAAATGATCTATGTTTACAAATAAAAAAAGTTTTCATGCATCATTCAATGAGGCGTCTCAAAGTTCGCTCACTCTCTGTTTGTATGATAAAAAGTAGAGCTTCTACGTCAAAGAGTAGAAGCATTTCTCCTTGTAACATGAGTTACTTAAAATATAATATTTATTTTATCAGACATAGATTGAAAAAATTATAGAAGCACAAAGCTGATGCCGGAGAAGTTGGTTGAAAAAAGTATGAAAATTTAGTTACCTGAATGTAGCTGTAAAAGGTGCCAAGGCTTCTATATGACAGGTGAACGGTTGAATGGCATTGATCATAACTAATAACTCTGTGGCTTTTACTGGCTTATTACTGGATCCAATGGCATACATTCTTTCATATCTGTAATTGGTCACATTAAGGAAGATTCAAACTGAATTTTGTTCAACGTGCAAAGTCTCTCATAGCGAAGATCATTTCTCCAACTTTCGAAGTTAGAATAACAAATCTACAAGAGTTTTAAAGAAATTACCATACAACAAATAACTAGAACACATTGGAAAAATATGTAAAAAATTGATACCTATTTGGGAACAAAAACTTGAGTCTCCTACCGAACATTGTCGAATGGATCGAGCAAGAAATGAAGGTTTCTCATTATTTTTCACATGAGATTCGCCCATAAAATAATTTTGTCAACTAATATTAGTAATTTTATGCATCCAAATTGAACACATGAGATTTTCCCATAAAAAAGCATTGTTAATTAAATTTAGAACTTTTTCTATCCAGAGTGAATTAATTTGAGAATTATGAGTGAGAATGATCAGTTGCCGACTACCGACTACTGTAGAGTGTAGAAGGATACAGGTCAATCAGAAGAATTCGAGCAGCGGCGTGTTCATTGAGGTGCTGAGCCACTTTTGTAACCAACTCATCCCCTTCCTCCAGTTTGTTCAGATCAGAGCGGAAAGATTCATACAGAGATCTGAGAGAATTCTAGGAAAAAAACAAAATATTGATGAATGAGATTTTATCATTATGTATAATATCTATGAATCACACAAACCTCTACCTGTCTAGTAAATTGATAGTCTCAACATCAAACTGACCTGGGCCACAGTGGAACGCTAGATGTTGCGGATTGGGACTCAATGGAAAAATTTCCACTGTGGCACAAATGAGTATTTCATTGTAACAAAAAATTACCAATATGTTTAAACTAAATAGTTTTGAACACAATAAATTATAGGTTTTCCCATTAAATTAACATTTTGGAAATTTATTAAAGGTCATGCATTCATTAGCCGCATGTTATTTTGTTGTTCCACTGTGGTCCGCATCATGTTATAGAATTAAAGACATTCAAGAAGAATTGAATATATTTGGCCACAGTGGAACACATGTATCGGATTTGTTAAACAGTTCATAATTTTGCAGTTTGACTTTCGAGCTGGGAGATCGACGGTGGTTGCAGAGGACCATGTAGCTGAGCGAATCAATGCTGAATTTGAGGATGGTGAAACTCTTGCTTTGGCTGTATGTGATCTGAGTCGAGCCTTTGACTGCGTACATCAAAGCATTCTTCTCAGAAAGCAGCTGTTATTATGGTCTAATGGATTCATTTTTTCATCTTGGGGTCATACCTTCCTGGTAGGACTCTCCTTTCCATCTTGGGGTCATACCTTCCTGGTAGGACTCAGCTGGTCTCCTTTAGTGGTGCAAGCTCCCAGACTCTTCCGGTGACTTTTGGCGTTCCTCAAGGTTCAGTGGTGGGACCAACACTGTTCCTAGTCATGATAAATGACCTTGACGATCACGGTTCCGCTCTGATGTTTGCAGATGATGCTTCTCTACTTTCATCGGGTGCTGAGCTTAAGCGAGTTTTGGAGGCATCTGCGGAGTATCTTCGGTCTGCTACAGCAAGGTTCCTGGCAAATCGTTTCCAGCTAATTCGTGACCCTCAGGATCCTGTGTAGCTGTTCGGTTTTGTCACATACAGCAGGTAACCAGCTGTCTCCCCCGCGTTTGCTTCCTGCTGCTCAAGATGAGGGGCCTGGTGACTGAGAGGTATCTGGTGATGATGTACCATGCTTTTTTTCATTGCCACATTACTTATGGATTGCTCCTGTGGGGTCATTCGGCAGGGGCTGCTGAAGTCCTGAGGCTTCAAAAGAGGGCTGTTAGAATTATGACAGGCAGCGAACATCTTGCCCATCTTTGCCTGCCTTGGTGTGCTGACGGTCACTAGCCACTATATTCTCCTATGCTTGGTGAATGTGAACCAGCACACTCTGGATCATGCCTGTGGCGACATCCACGCCTATAACACCAGGCATCGTGAGCTGTTTGATGTCCCCAGGAGACGCCTTCATCGATCGCAGGCTGCTCAAAGGATTTCAGATATGAAATTCTTCAATAAGCTACCTGCTGCAGTGAAACGGTTGCATGAGACCGCATCTAAGAAGACCATGAGAGAACTACTGTGTGGCAAATCATATTACAGTGTCCATGAATTCATGGAAGATGATTCAAATAGTAATTGAATATGGTTATTGTTGGAAGCACTTCCATCTTGAAAAGTACGTGACCATTTGATTTGATATGACGCCATCGATCCCACAAGTGTGGGTAATGGATGAAGCAGAAGGTATTAAAAAAATAGTTTTCATATCATGATCAAGTTCTCTCCTATTGCAGACCACTGATCTCGGCTCTTAGCATACTGACTGTCTGCAGTCAGTATGTGTTTGACTCGCTGGTACATTTAGATATAAAGAAGAATATTGTCAACTGTCAAGTAACTTATCAACCAAGCTCTGCGACTCACCAGATCAGCTGGAAACATTGACATCCCAAGATCTAGACTCAGGGATCCTTTCCCTGACACAGGTATGGACGCGTCATAAGGTGTACAGGAACAGGATACTAAAACGTCGCCAGCACACAAACCAATAAGGTTTTGTTGGTAACGCCATTTAATTTTAAGAAACAATAGCATTGTTTTTTGTATTTTATAGTTTTTCAAGTGAAAGTATTATGTTAGGTATGTATTGTTTTTGTAAAAACTTTTGAGGCAATAAAATCTTATTTATTTAAAACATTACTAATTTAATGAATCGAGTGAATGATCAACTCCCTATCACCCTACAAGCTAACCAATGCATGTGAAGTTTCAACTCACATCTTTCCTCAGAAATATTTTGTTCTTCATTGAAACAAACGCTAGTTCGTCGTAAGACTTTTCGACAACTACAAGATTTGGCAGAAGTGTGAGAAGTTGCCGCAAAGGGCCAGGTCGGGTAATATCCTTTTCTTTCTCCTGTAACAAATAAACACAAAAGGACACTTTAGAAAAGAAAGAGAACAGCGCAATGTATTATAATAGGTTATCATGATTTGGCATGACTCATTTTGAGAAGAATAGGATTGGTAAAAGTTATAAACTATTTTAATGTGAAGTGCAAAAATTTTATGAAAAATAGTTCGAACTGGATAAAATACAAATTAGTCACCTGTGAATAACTTAAGTTATATGTAATAGGACTTGATTGCTGAACGCAATCTCATACCAAGCTGACGATTACCCGATAAAAGAACCGTGGTAGAGGCAACGTAATGTAAATGTGTTAATTATTGTCAGAGCTTATATTTATTGGCCGGGCTGGGGTCATTTTCCCGTCTTGCCGGGGTGTCTTCTTTGCTTGGACGGGTTGTATGGTGGAGTGAATATGAAACTGGCAACCAGCTGGTAGGCCTAGGCCCTTCATAGGGCTGTTGCGCCATTGACAAACAAACAATATTTATACAGTCAATAATTTTCCATGATGCAATTTCTTACCACTAGTTCACGAGCCTTGTCAAATAGACCAATGGATAGTTGACTAAAAAATCTTGAAAGCATTCTGCATTTGGGTGTTGTTATCAGTAGATTTGAAACGTATTTTAACCACAAACTTAGCAGTTCATTAAATTAGTAATTCTTCAAAAGGCACATGCCTACAGCCTAGGCTATTTTTAATTTTTTTTATACAAGTTCACACGATTGAATAAACCTCAAATCATTTAATAATGTATTAGTATTAGCACAGCAAATAAGAGATTTTCAAATCTCAGTACCCTAGTCCCTAAACGTAACCTAAATTTACATTTACACAGTGCGCAGTTTGCACTCCAGCCAGCTGTTTGTCCAAAAGAAGCAGACTGAAGTACTGAACTCAGCGTGAACGACACGCTGTGTCGTGTCGACCTTTTGGTTTGTCGATCACTTGGTGGCCGCCCGAACTGAACTGAAAACCCGCAAGCAACAAGTTGATCGATATCTCGCAAGTTGAAAGTGGAGGTTGATTCTGGAGAAGCTCGCTCACGCAAACTTGATTTAAAAAAGCTAAACCTGTTCTAGGTGAAATAGGAAATTTCATTTAAATTTATAATTCATTACTTGAAATTCAAGTACTCCATTAGTACAGGTACTAATCAATTTTGAGAACTTCGATATCGATTCGTTGGTTGTTGATTTGGCCGGGCGTAAGCTGGGACGCACGTAACGCATTCCACGCGAACTAGTCATCACAGCTCTTTTCTTGTCATTCAGCAGTGATTAATTAATTCCAACTGATTAAATTTTTCAGCTCTCCAAAATTTGATTTAATCTAATCTCGAGGCCTGGATTTATTTCAAATTCATGAATAATATTGTTGAAGCACTACTTGAGACTTTAGATGCTACAAAATTTATCATTCTTAAAACGTCATTTGCTTGGACAGTAAATACCTGATACGTGAAAACTAGGTAGTTTCATCTGCTTCTTGTGCGCTTTAACAGCTGATATTCTCAATCAGAGTTGAATTCACAACAAAATATACAAAATGAAATTTGATCCACCATCGACATTCAGTTCCATTTTTTGGTAAAGAAAGTGTCCCAGTATGTCGTTGATAATAATTGTAATTTGCAGAATGACGCCATTTCACAATTTCACATGTACATTGAAGAATTTGGTGATATAACTTGGAAAAACAAACTGAAAATTATTTTAAACAAAATATAAAATCTTCAATTGAGTTTATTTCTAAAATTTCGTCCCGTTTGTTCATAAGTTTAAAATTATAGTCTCATTCCATCGGAATGTGGCACTTAAAAAATGGCCATTGGCTTGGCGAAGTAGTGTTAGTTTCTTTGTTATGAGTGTTGTATTTATTTCTTGTGATAGTGATATTATCTTCTAATTCTTCTAAATTGTGATTATTATGTGCCTTGAAAGTGAATACATATCCAGCCTTCATATCAACACATTGAATCTTTCTTTACTCGTGCCAATTGGCTCATTCGTCTAGACCTTCGTTCCACGGATTAATTGCCTTTAGGAATTGGAATTTGGTTACTCAATCCTAGAATGGGTAATCATCGTAGCTAGTGGAGGTATTATTAAGATTCTTGATCAGTTTATTTAGTTTTCTACATTTCTCAATTGTAAATTAGATGTGTTATTTGGTTGCATGTAAGTTTTTGGACTGGGCCAGTAAAGTCCCAATCTCTCGTACTACAGTGGCATCTGTTGTCATTTCTAGCCTAGACAATTATATGATTAAATATTAGTTTCTGATCTCTCACAGTAGTAATGAAAAAAGATCACAATTCATATGCATTTAATTTGTTTTCTTTGATGTGTATCTGTTTAAATTTGTCAATTTGAGACATTTACACGCTTAAAAATTTGAGAAGTAGATTACGGAGCTGAAGAATTGGTTCATGAACTGGATGACTGATAGAATACATCAGTGACTTGACGTTGAATGCACGTCAAAATTTTAAAAAATTTTGCTGTTTCAAAGGTACCTATTTGTGACATTTTTAGAATACTTTTCTTATTTAACCTATTTAAGCATACCCATATTACCTATCTTAATTGGAAAAAAATGATCGCTCTGAAATTCTAAATTTGAGTTCCTCTTATATCAGAAGAACGTCAAAACTAAAACTAACCATTTACAAGGGTTAGAAATCATTTTAATAGGCCTATCGAGAAGAAAGGGCTCTCCAGGTAGAGTACCCTACTCTAGTTAATTTAGCCTGACATTCAACTAGGTTCGAGGTTGATACCTAAAGGACGATGTATCCAACATGAGTTACAGTTTTGCAGTCGGTCACATTTTTGGGATGGATACAGTACATAGGCTACATCAGTTTTGTAGAATAAACTTTCTCAGCTTTAAAGTCTCTTATTTCGTAGTTTCAAATGTTTTAATATCTACTCCATTCATCGGGCCCAATCCATAATATTGTTAAAAACATTGACAAAAACTCTTCCAATCTCATAACTTAACTTATTTTATTAAGTACGTTTTACACTTGATCTTTATGAAGTTTCTAAAGCAATAACGGACTAAAATTAATAGCTCATGTATGCCGCTTCAAAGAAATAAAATATTTTTAGATTTTACTATTCTTCTCCCCAAAGCAAACTGTAGGCTACTGGAATAATTTTGTCACAATATAATAATATAATATAATACTATAATAATATCGATTAATGTTGTGAGTAGGCTAAATTATCTGGATGCAATAATAAATATACTAGGAATAGGGAACATAAAATAAATTTGAAAATAAACCATTGATAAAGTAATGATAATATTATGAATGCTTGGACTGGAATAGTTTTACACAATATCGAGCCTTCCTAAATTATTTTCTTTAGTAGCTATTTTTGGCTTAATTTTACTCTCAAAAACAGACCAGTCAATTCAATATAATCTAATATCATTGGTAACAACGTCGAAATCAAATAACTGCACAGTATCAGTATATCTGCCTCTAATAAGATTCAGTAGTCTCGCCAATCCCCTCTAGCTCCCTATCGTTTAGCTGTAGGCAATGAGATTGGTGGAGTCGTCCTATGTGTGTTTCAGTCCATAATTCCATCGGTGACAGTTGATCCTGTCAAATAAATAATTTCGCGTAAGCCTGTTGTCACACCAAGTATTTTATTAGTTGCTTGCGAAATATCTGATCAAGCCTGTTCACACCTGATTTGATATGATCTGGCTTCTTCATAAGATGCTAGCGAAAAATATGAAGTGTTACATAGACAGTATCTTCTTGAAGCACTTACTTCTGGGAGCTATATCACACTTGCTCTTGTAACTTGTTAACGGCTATCTCGTTATGTTATAGTAAAGTAGCCTTGTGACAGTCTGTGCTATACTTCGAATAAGATCCCTGCCTTTATTTTCACCTGAAATGGTTAAGTTGGAGTTACTACTAATTTGTTGATTCTTAATAATGCTTTTTCAATGAGAGAGGGAGGGAGTGTGGGAGAACATGCGAATGTCGATTCCATATAATTGCTGAGGAATAAAAACTCGTCATCATAGTGCTCTGTATCCTATACATAGAGTAAAATAGTCTGGTGTGACACGGGCTTAACCTGTAATATTTTTTGTTGGGATAAGCTTAAACCTGGCAAAATTTATCTATAAATTGAAATCGATCAATAAAAACTACAAAATTACGTCTCAAATAATATTTGTTTGACTCAATGGTCAGAAGGCTCTCTAAGGTAGATTCCACCTAGCCAATATGTATTTATGGCATTTGACAACTGTACCCTATTCAAAACTTTATTCAAGTCGTTGTCGATCTTGTAGAATCGTTCCATAATGAAAACAAAAACTCAAGCTAATGACGTTAATTCCGCCGTTGAATTTGCTACAGGACCATGGTTTCGTAGCCACATTTAAAGCAACAAATTAAAGATAGAATTGAAATAAGCAGTGTGTTTCATTTTATTGCAGACTATTATATTTGTATTCATGTAATAAGAATTTTGCAACTAATTTTTGATTTCCTTTTTTCTAGAGCAGTAATAGAGAATTGTGAGTGAAGTGTGGAGGTGAAGAGTGTGTAGTTGTTGACTGTGTGATGAAGAAGAAAGAGTGGTCGTAGAGGTGCGTGCGTGTATGGTTGGCATGCGTGGTGGCCTAGTATGGGCCATTTGCCGGCTGCCGGTGATTGCAGCATGAACCCCGCTTCCGGGTCAGCTGGGGGCGGCGGCGGAGGCGGCAAGTCGGTGAATCGGTCGTCGGGTTACCACCAGAAGGCGCTGCAGGAGATCCGCAACTCGCTGCTGCCGTTCGCCAACAGCTGCGACGCCGGATCCAGTGCGGCTAGCACCATCAGCACGACCAGCTCCACCGCCAGCTCCAACAACGACCCCTCCAACCCCCTGCCACCACCGCCGCCGCGTCAGGCGGTCGCCCAACTCCTTGCAATGGGATTCACCGAGGTCAGTTAGCACACCATTAACGGATTTTACGATAATATGATCATATATTTTTCTGACAATTCTATATACCATGAAAATTTGAAATTTGGTAATCATGAAAATTTTATACAGAGTAACACACGGAAGATGGACAGTTTTCAATTCCAGGATAATACTCAGCAACCAATTTTGAAATTTATGCATATTTCTTTAACACAAAATCAAAGATCATAATGTGCCATTCATGTCAACAAAGCTATCACTGCAGAAATGTTGATGGAGGATTTTGAGAAATGAGGTGAGTCCTGCATTCGATATGATGGACATTACGGTGACGACATTATTTCTCAGATATCACATATCAGAAATTGCAGGTCAACTATCTTCGTTAACTTGAATGGCACTTATGAGCTTTGATTTTGTGTAAACAAATAAGCATTAATTTTAAAATTGGCTGAGAATTATTTCATTGAATACCGTCCATCTCCCGTTTGTCACCCTGTATGATAAGGTCTATGATCAGTTCATAATGATGATTCGTTTGGCTTTTTATTAATGGAGAGACCCTTACCGCTGTTTCATACACTTGACGATTTTTGGGCGTCCGATTTTTTGTGAAATGAACAGAACTTTGTAATCAGTTTTTGTGAATCTGCCCACATCATGTATTTTCCAGACTGGCTTCAATCTAGTAGAATCCATAAGGGCTCTTTTGCCAAGTTCTGTTCAATCTAGCAAAAATTGAAGGACAAAAAAATCTGATGTCCAAAAATCATTAAAATCAAATTATTAAACCTTCATACATTAAACTCTTCAAATTGAAAACCAGTTTTGGAAATAAACTTGTGATTCCAGATTATGCCTATCCTCGCCTTTAGAAACATTTCAATGTTTTGTGAAGAAAAATTCATGACGGGATTTTTCTTTTGCAGGAAACGGCTACTAGAGCCTTGAAAATTTGTGGAGGGAGGTTTGAAGCTGCCCTCGATATTCTAATTAAGCAACCTCCTAACGATGGAACAACCTTAGTCAATGGGCCATCCAAAGTATCATCTGGTAAGTGGCTTTACAATTATCTCCAAATTCTATTGAAGGGAAGCAAAAATAGCGACGGAATTTTCTCTGTAATGCTGGAAAACTGAAGAGGATTTGCTTTTATAGCATCAAAACAAACTCACTATTTGTTTTTTCTTCAATTCAATTTATTGCCATAAATATCTTCAAAATTTAACAAAAAAATTTCTACCTAGTGATATGAAAAGAAAAAGTAAATTAGTTGAAAGTGGACGTGTTTTGTTTTAAATTTCAATTTCAATTCACAAAATATGACAAATGTGGTACATGTTTTGTTGTATCCTTAGACATTCTTTACTAAAAAATTAATAGTGAGTGTAGGGAAATATGAAATTAATGATTTATTTGTGTGCAAAGTACGGTTCATCAATGAATTTGTTTTGATTCAGGTTTGAAACTGATTCGCAAGCCATCACTGGAGCGGGAGTTGAGTGGCTTGCATAGAAGCAGTCCGGCGTTGGACAGCGGCGCAGGCAGCTCGCGGTCGGACAGTCCGCGCGGATGTGTCGAGCACACGCAGCTCAGCAGGCAGTACTCGCCGCCCCCGCTCCCACCCCCGCGCAGTGGCAGCACGCCACCGCCCCCGCCGCCACCCCACGCGCCCTACCCGCCTCCCATGCTCAAGCGTATGTCGCCGGCGCCTGTCACCAGTCGCCAGCCGATGATCGTGCAGAACGGGCCACAGGTGCAGCAGCAACTGTCTCAGCAGATGCAGGCGCTCAGCATCTATTCGGCCGCCACCGAGCCGCCGCCCCCCTACCCCCTTGTGCCCTCCTCCCCTGTCACCGCCCCGCCCCCGCCCTCCTACTCGGCCTCCATACAGAGCAGGCAGTCGCCGACTCAAGACTACCGCAAGAGTCCGTCGTCGGGAATTTACTCGGGCGCCACCTCAACTGGCTCACCTTCACCCTCGACCACACCGCCCCTGCACTCGTGGAGTGCCCGCCAGGCCAAGACACAACCGCCCATCATCATGCAGTCGGTGAAGAGCACACAGGTGCAGAAACCCGTCCTGCAAACGGCCACCGCTCCGCCGCCTCCACCGCCCCCGCCCTCTTACGCCTCATCGATCCAGCAGAAACAGCAGCAGCAACAGCAGAAGGTGGCCACACCGCCCACCACTGAGCCACCCAGCTATGCGAGCACAATGCAGGCGTTGGCCGTGCAACGAGGCATGACGCCGTACAGCGGGGGCCAGGACACGGTGGACAGCGGCCAGGCGGCGCCGCGCACCTCCCACCACGCCACACCACCCCTCCCACCCACCTCATCCACCACTGTCAACGGCGGCGAGCGCCACTCCCCCTACAAGATCGACCACGAGTCGCCGATCCCCGAGCGCAAGCACATGAGCAAGGAGAAGGAGGAGGAGCGCCGCGACTGCAAGGTCAGAAACTACTCGCCGCAGGCCTTCAAATTCTTCATGGAGCAGCACGTAGAGAATGTGCTCAAGTCGTACACGCAGCGCCTCTTTAGGCGGGTGCAGCTCGAAACTGAAATGGCCAAACTCGGACTCAGCGAGGAGGACCAGTGTCAGATGCGCAAAATGCTCTCTCAGAAGGAGTCCAACTACATTCGGCTCAAGCGAGCCAAAATGGACAAGTCCATGTTCACCAAAATCAAGCCGATCGGTGTCGGTGCGTTCGGCGAAGTGGCTCTTGTCAAGAAAATCGACACCAACCATCTCTATGCCATGAAAACGCTGCGCAAAGCCGATGTGCTCAAGAGGAATCAAGTGGCTCATGTCAAGGCTGAACGAGATATTCTGGCTGAAGCTGACAATGAATGGGTCGTCAAGCTCTACTATTCTTTTCAGGTAAATTACTAATACTATCATTTTTTATTAGTAAAATTTATTAAAATTATTTTTCAAACTTCTCACTCTGATGAGGTTATTGTATAATCTGTCCAAGCAAAGAAGAGCCTCTGACAAGATGGGAAAATGACTCCAGAGTGGTCAATATTTGTTCAAGAATTATAAATGTGGTCTTAACAGTGGATCAAATTGTTTCCTACAATTTGAGTTCAAATTCACTATTTTTAAACCAAAATTGACCGAGCTTGAATCATTTTCCCATCTTGCTAGAGGGTCTTCTTTTCTTGGACAGACTATAGTACATCAAGAACTTTGAAACAATATATGAACATGCTTCTTTGTAAATAGATTTAAAATGAAGTAATAATGTTTTTCATATCAGTGAAAACTGAACCATAGTAATAAATTGAATGAAAATGAAAGATATTGTCAAACCAAATAATTATTGAGATACCGGTTCCGGTTGCTATACCATTGTCAATCTCTGGGCTAACCAGTTTAAACTGAGTTCACCAGAGATTGATACTAGTGTAATAACCGAAACCGGTACCCGGTATCTTTTAATAACTCTGTGGTTTGAGAATATCTTGTCTTTTAATTTGATATGGTTAACTACCACAATATCATCTTCACAACTACTAAACAAGGGCCGTAAGGTACAATACATGCAATGTTTGTATTTGCTCTAAAGCGCTCGTGTTCTAAGTAACGCCTCTCTCGTGCTTTGAAGATTTTATATTTCTTCGTGTAGAATGACACGATATTCATGGAATATGGATTTCTTAATCCAACTGCACTAACTACACTATCATCTGTAGTTATCCATCATCATTAGACAGTATAAGATAGTATTATCTTGTACATACCTTCTTGACAATAGATTTTGAAATTTCTGTTGATTGTTTCAGGATAAGGACAACTTATACTTCGTCATGGATTATATTCCAGGCGGCGATCTCATGTCGCTACTAATCAAGTTGGGAATATTCGAAGAGCCTCTAGCCAGGTATACATTTGTTAGCTAGTTAGTTAATTTCATCATGTCCTGAACATCCACATTTTATAGTGGACAGAGGATGGGTCAACATTTAAATTATATAGATGAATTTCCACATCTAGCTATAGATGTCTATACACCTATCTACCTAAACAGCATTTACCTATTGTGAATTTTGGAGGATTTGGTGACTTTTCTGCTTTTTTGTGGATCTAAGTTATCATCTAAATTAAGTTGAATTATTTCTGCGCGGAAATCGAATGATAGTCACTTCACCGGTAATAGTTCCAATTCCACCTGAATGTTTTTGCGTTAATATTCTCATAGCTCAAGCTCAATTTAGGCCTATAGAGCTATTAGGATATCACGAACAACAGAAAAAATATTTATAAAATACTCATTGTGTTTCCAATGTACATTGGAAATATATTATATAATTATGCAACATATAATATATATAGGTCTGCTGTCTCTATAGAGTTAAGCCGCGTATCGACAGTCCGAGGCATGTGTCTGGTGACGCAAAAAAGTATAAACTCATGGCTGAGGCATATGTGTGAATATAATCTGCAATAATCAAAAATAATTATAATTATAGTATAGTATATAGTATATAATTATAATAATAAAAATAATTATAATAAAAAATCTGCTTTTTTTGTAACCAAAAATGCGAGCATGCGAACAAATTGACTAGCGCGGTCAAGCGGGAGACAAAGCAACTAAGCTCTGACAATTGATAATTTGGACTTTGGAGGTTAGTTTGTGCTCAATTAGTAGATAAAAATTCAAGGCAATGCTTATTATTGCCTATTAGATCCTTCTGCAACCAAATAGAATTCTTAATCACAAAAATGCATAGAAATGGGGTACAATTTTGAGGTTAGTTTGTAGAATTGTTCGTTGTGCGTTGCGAGGCAACAGGCACTGCTCGCTGCGAATTGTGTGCAGCGTTTGCCTCGCTGCTAGCAAACCCGGTATCGACAGTCCGAGGCATGTGCCACACATGCCTCGGACTGTCGATACGCGGTAGATAGTATACTAGTAGTAGTACTCTTTTTTTGTGTCAACAGACTGTACAGCGAGGCATTCGTAGCACATGCCTCGGACTGTCGATACGCGGCTTTATACATTTGAACTTCATGAGTAGCAGAAAATGTAACAATTATTATTACTTGCAATAATCGTAATTCTTTTTTAGTGTGCAACACACTGACTATGGTAAACTTTGTGATTGACTTTTTAATATTTGTTTCTTATTCATTTGTAGATTTTACATTGCTGAGTTGACATGTGCTGTGGAGAGTGTCCATAAAATGGGCTTCATCCATCGTGACATCAAGCCAGACAATATTCTCATCGACAGGGATGGCCATATCAAGCTCACTGACTTCGGCTTGTGCACAGGCTTTCGCTGGACTCACAACTCCAAGTATTATCAAAGGAATGGTGAGTGATCGATCATACATACATGTGCAAATGACGTAAGAATGCGGTAAAGAGCATTATGGCAATTTCGAATCATACTATAGTCTGTCCAAGCAAAGAAGACATTCTCGCAACAGGGGGAAATGTCTCCAACTCTGTTGATATTGGTTTGAAAATTATATATTTAGTCTCAAACTGTAGGAAAAATTCTTATCTACAATTTGAGATTAATTTGATAATTTTTTCAACCAATATTGACCGAGCTGGAGCCATTTTCCCATCCTGCAAGAATGTCTTCTTTGCTTGTACAGACTATACCTATGTGAGATGAATAAAAATAAATAAATACAGTACTGTTGAAAATGCGATCTAATCAGCCATATTGAAAATTAAACTTAGCCACAAATACTTGTGTAATCATAACAGATATTGCATATTATGGAATGAAAATATCACTTCAATTTGAAAAATTGAAAGTTGAAAATTCTTATAATCCTGATTTAGTAGATTTATATGTTTTGACATCTTGAAAAGATACCTGCTGAAAGACCTTATGGACGAATTTGCAATGCATTTGAGAAATAATTATTGACTCGTACAGTTTAGTCTTACTAAGCCGGTTCATATTGTTTCAGGAAACGTTTCTTATCATTTTCAATTTAAAACTATTTCTATTTCTATATTTTCCCAAATAAGCACTGGAAAGAGTAAGAGAGATCATTATGAGACAAAGAAACATCTCATGAGACCGAGAGATAGGAGAGAGTTGGAAGAGATTATGATTATGTATAAAAGAAGTGGACAAATTGAGCTTTCCAGTTATGTATGGGAAAAGCTGATTATTTATACGGAAGTAAATTAGGCTAGAGAAAGTTATCGACAAGACCTGTAAAGTGCGATTAGTCTTTAAAACTTCAAAATGTATGATATGTAGCCTAAGCCAATCCTAGAAACCAAATTCGCTAGGACTGTCTCAACTGTCAATTTTCTGTTAGAATAACCATATAGAATACCATAGGATTCTGAACGCCGTGTCAATCTTTAAAATAGCTCGGTTTGATAGTAAAAACTAGGGTTTGTAAATCATCTATATCTATAAAAGCGAAATGGCAAGATTCAAGATTCTTTTATTGCCAGAACAACATTACATTGTATAAGCACGTCAAAGTAAAAATAATAAAATAACACTTTTCAAGTAAATAAGAAATACAATATTAAAATATTTGAAACCTTATAAAACTTGCTACAAAGTTGGCACAAATCAAAACTACAATATTCACATAAGTAATCAATAGGCTTATTAATCTTTAATGATACCAAAGATAAGATGGTACATGACACATTGGACATTTATTGAATTTTAGACTAAAGATACTCCTCTACAGAATAGAAAACCCTCTCAGTCAATTTAGTTTTAACATTTTTTTTAAATTCATAAATCGGCATGTTAAGTTGGAAGTTTTGACGCGCGCTAAGAACGGTTTTTTAGAAACTTTTCAAGGATACGCCAAATATTTAAGGTTTTCTATAGTTTTTCGGCGTTTTCTCAATTTTTTCGAGAACCAATCGGTAGAAAATGTTGACATTTGGTAGGCAGGTTCAGATAAGGTCGAGAAATGTTGTGTTGAAATATTTTTGAATTCCGTTCTAGATTATGCCAGTTATCGGTTTAAAAAAAATTGTAGATGTATTGCGGGTTGCATATCTTCCGCCTTGATACGACCAATCCTTACTGTAAATTCAATGGTTCAGCGAGATTATAGATGAACTAATTGGGAAGATATTGAATCAAGTTTCAAACTATGTACAATATACTTCCTAAGGTTACGCTCAATATTATCGTTTTACTATTTTTCGGAGATTTTCTTGGATTTTTCGAGAATAAATTGGTAGAAAATGTTGAAATGTGGTAAACAGGTCCAGATTAGGTTTAGAAATGCTGTGCTCAATAAATTATCAATCCCTTCTGAACGGAATTTGCAGGCGAGCGAAGCGAGCCTGTTCGTCTCAGCTCATACTGTCAGAGGTTATTCAGGCGAGTGAAGCGAGCCCATTTAACTCACTGACACTGCTGATACTGTCGGGGGTCCAGGGGGCGGAGCCCCCTGGCTAGGCGGAAAAGGCGAGCGAAGCGAGCCTGGCGGCTAGTTATAATATAATATTCTTGTTAATTTTATTCTTGGAAGAAAAAAAATTGAAATTGAATTCGATGGCACAATTCGTGTATTCTGCTTTTGTACTCGTTATGTTTGCATATTTGCAATCAATAAGGTTACAGAGACCCTTGGTAAATTTGGCGAGCTGATCAAATAGTGAGCTCTTTTCATTTGATGATAATATTCTTTATTCTTTCTGTACAATTGCGACTTGATTTCCAAGTATTTTAAGCAATACCTATAATAGCCTATAATAATGCAGTTCATTTTTACTGTCACTAAGCCTAGCCCTACGGTACGGTTTGTTTATCAGGTTGGAAGTAATTCAAACTATCAATATATTATTTATAATTATTCTAAACTTCTAACTAGCGCATGTCTTAATTTCGCTTCACACACTTTGTCAAGTTAGAAATTCACAGCCGGGGTTTCCAATAAAGGCATGAAGGCCGTCCGCAAAAGCCAACCACAGCTCTTGTTGTTTGAGCTCAAGTACAAGACAAAAGCTATGATTGGCTCTTGCGGTCGGTCGTCGTGTCGTGTTGTGTATTGAAAAACGTAAATATACTGTGTTTTGAAATTAATTATGAAACACGAACAAAGATGTGCCTCAATAGCAGTGTGATGAATCAGTAACAAAGTTGTGGTATAATGAGGTTATTATAACACGTTCTAAGAATACATTTCGATATGATGGCATTTTCAAAATAAGAATATTTCGGAACACTCGTAGATGAAATTAAAACACTAATTTTCACATAATATTCCTATTATATATTGGATAAGCGAATCGAGATATTGATTATTGATTTGATTTGTAGGGGAGCACGGGCGCCAGGACTCGATGGAGCCGAGCGAAGAGTGGCAGACGGAGGTGGCTGCGGGCGAGTGCCGGTGCAACGCAATGGCGCAGCTGAAGCCACTGGAGAGGCGGAGGCGGCGCGAGCACCAGCGCTGTCTAGCGCACTCGCTCGTCGGCACACCCAACTACATTGCGCCCGAGGTCCTGCTGCACACCGGATACACACAACTGTGCGACTGGTGGAGTGTTGGCATCATACTCTACGAAATGCTGGTCGGATCGCCGCCCTTCCACGCCGGCACTCCCGGCGAAACACAGTTCAAGGTATGTCAAATACTCACGGTCCATAAAGTTTTGCAATATATTGTATTCCTATTTAGTCTAATTGTACTTTTAATTTAATTTGTCATCACGTGGTTGCGGATTATCGAAGGCCAGGCCATTCTTTGAGAAAAAGTACCAAATCAAAATAACCTAAAGATTACCTTAACCATAACGTCCATAACCTTGAAACATTATTGCTTTGACTGAATAAAGAGAGGGAACTGGAATCATTAGAGGAAATGGAGGGAACTGGCAGAAAACAAGACTGCTGCTGGTCTATACTGTTCACATGGCGCCAATTTTCGCGACAACTGAGATTCCAGGTGGTAGGGGGCTCGCTGGGCCCAGCTAGTTGTCCTACTAGTCTACTCCCGGAGACAATTGAATTTCAGACCAATTGTCAGGGCAACTGGCAAAGCAATTGGCCTGAAGTGTTTAGACGAAGAGTATAATTTAATGCCAATCGATTGTTTTCTGACAATTGTCTCGCTAATTGGCATCGTATAAACCCGGCATTAAGCATAATTTTTATGAAATATGATGAAACTTCTCTTATAGGATTCATTTTATTTTTTTTCTGTACTGAGTTGTGATAGAAATTTGCAGAAAATATTGATATTGGAAACATAATAGACAATTATTATGTTTGAAGAAAGCTATTATTTGTAGCAAGTCAAATAATGTGAGAACGTACACAAGAAACGCATTCTTTGAAACAGCTGATTTCAAAATTATTTCAATGCTTTTAAATGGATCATAGTTGCCGCTTGAAGGCCATAGGCTTATCAAAGCTAGCTGTGCTTATTTTGTTTATAGCGTCTTGCAAGATGCACCTAATTTAAAAATAATTTAAAGAAAGTGTTGATAATGTGTTCGTGGAACACGAAAGGCTTCCACTCCAGAAAGGTAATTCAACAGTTCCCTTCTGTATAAAATCGTGACTGCATTGTCGGTGATATACCCCAGTGAATATTTAAAAATAAATTACTAGTAGAAAAATATTATGTGAATTAGGAGTGAGGATCATGCGAGTATCCTTGATGAATCATCAAACAGCATTGTAGGACTTCAGTTTGTTCTTGGTCAGCTGTATGTCCAAGTTGATGGTACAATTTCATTACAAAAAGATTCAAAAGTCCATGTAATTCACTTTATGGCTAGAAAAACTGGAAAGAAAGAAAGGAAACTAGAAAGACTGTTATTATTCCTCAAGTCTGTCAGGAAATTTGGTGAGCGTCTACGAGTTGAAAGCGAACTCAGTAAATCGGTTTGCTCTTGCTGACCGTTTTCAGACTGACCATCATCAGTCATTCGCCAACAGTTAGTTTTGTTTATATAAAGGTTTGTAAATATAAAGGTGCATTTTGCAAGTTACACATAGTTTAAAATATCAAAGTATTTTAGATTTCTTCAAGATACACTTTGTTTGTCAGTGTGCTTCAATTAGGAGCGTTGTCATAAAAATATTTAAAAAAAGAAAAATCATTCTTGATATTTCTTTAGTCAGTACAGTAGAGTACACAACATGATCACAGTTATTGATAGGAATTGCTGTTTCACAGGGAATAAATGAAGCGTGCATTTCCATAAGGTTGTAACTACCAAAAACTAAAATTTGCAGGAGGGGCTTGTTTCTTCAGGAAGTGAAAACAACAGGAATTAGGATAGGAATTAAAGTTTCACAGGGAATAAATTAATATTGAAGTTAGCGTTGGTAACTGTATGTGCGTTTTTTGTTGTAGGTGATCAACTGGGAAACGACGCTGCACATCCCGAAGGCGGCCAATCTGTCGCCGGAGGGCGCCGACCTGATCCTGAAACTGTGCACCAGCTCGGAGCGGCGGCTGGGCAAGAACGCCAACGAGGTCAAGTCGCATCCGTTCTTCGCCGGCATCGACTTCGAGAAGGGTCTGCGCCGCCAGCCGCCCCCGCACCGCCCCCTCATCCAGTACTCCACCGACACCTCCAACTTCGATCCAGTCGATCCGGACAAACTGCGCAACTCGGTCTCGTCAGACTCTTCGAAGTCCGACGACTTCAACGACAACGGCAAGCAGACGTTTCACGGCTTCTTCGAGTTCACGTTCCGCCGCTTCTTCGACGACGGCGGCAGTTCTCCCTACGCCAACAAAATCAGTGTGGACGATAATGACAATCAAGGTGCTGTATATGTATGACGGTGACTGAAAGTCGCCGCTGAACTATTGGCGTCGCTACTCAACTCACAACTAGACAATACAATGTTAGCTTGTTTTCCAATTGATAACATCGAGATGAACTCGTACTGTTATTCACTGTGTAATATGCTTGGAAAGTCGGTTGAGATTTCCTCATTGGCAACATGCAAGTTTCATTTTTGACTGATAGGAAATCTACAAGTCTGATTCGACTTTCTTATCAATCTTTCAATATTCTTCTCCAAGTGAATATACTTTGCATTGTAAGTATTTTGAGACTTTTAATTTGGAAAATGAAAGTTTGATTTTAGACTTGGTCTTTGGAAATCTACACGTCTGATTCGACTTCTTGATGGAACATTAATCTTTCAACAATCTCCTCTTAGTGAATATACTTTGCATTAAAAGCATTTTGAGACTTTTTCATTGGAAAATGCAATTTTGAATTTAGACTTGATGTTTGAGAATCTACAAGTCTAATAGACTTTCTTATTGGAATATAAATTCAATATTCTCCTCCAAGATAATATGCTTACAAGATTGCATTGGAAATCGGAAGTATTTTGAGACTTTTAAACGGAAAAAATACAAATTTGATTTTAAAGTGCGATTTGAATTTTTTATTGGAATATGAATCGTAAAATAATTTCCTCAGAGTGGATATACTTTCAATATCATTGGGATCAGAATCTTTTGATAACGTTGTGCTCTTTTAGTAGAATGGGTTGCACTGTATTCAGTGACCGTGTATTCAATAATGGACCATTTTCTTCTTGACATTGGAATAATAATTTTATTGACTATTTCTCAGAATTTTTATGAGATTGATTTTTGTCTGAAATACTTTGTACTGACGGAAGGAGTAGAAAATTTATAGAATTCCTCTTCTATGATTTTTATATTTTGTATCACCGCTCCAATTTTTTAACTGATCTACAACCTTTATAAAGGTTTTCTAATTTCTATTGCTATTTATTTATTTTTTTTAGAAATTAGAAAACCTTTATAAAGTTTATTTATTTATAAAGTTTCTATTGCTATGTATAACAGAAAGAGATTCTTATATTATTTTACCAGTACTCTTCACTGGCATACTCGATACGGATACTCAGTACTGCAAATCGTCTATTCATGATTCTTCACCTTTTTAATGTGTCGACTCATCCTTTTTTTCTTTTTCGGACCAGTATTCATGATATTTATGCAATATTCAAAACTAAATTTGAAATTGAATAGTTCATTTAATAAATATCATTTGAACATCTTTGTACATTCTGAGACTTTATGTGGGGCTTATAAGTGCTCTTGAACATTTGTCTCTGTTCTCATCTTGTCAACTTTTTCATTAAATTTCATCCGTAAATTATATAATTAATAATCAATTATGGAATTATTACTAAATAATGATGAAAATCAGTAAATTATTTGAGTACGTTATCTTAATATTTTACATCAGAGGTTCTATTCCTAATTCTCGCATAGTGACGTCTCTTATTTTTTCAATTTTGACTAAATGAAATATAATAGTTAATTATAGGAAATATTGATCTGAATTTCTGAATACTAGTCACTTCCCTAAAGAGTAAACTTTTTCTCCTTTATGTTTTAAATATCAATTGCTCAATGGTATATTCACTGGAATGGTTTCAAAACTCAATTTAATTGTTTTTATCCCTTATGCGATTTGCTCGTGTGGCTAAAACATATGGCCCTGAAAAAATAACATTTATATATTTTTCAATTTTTCATTGTTATATTAATTTTATTCATTGCTATTATATTAAATTGAATATTTTAATTTAATTTTTTATCTTGTTTTATTGAACTATTTTATTTAAATTCACTTACCAATTCTAATGTCGAGGCACTTCAGATTCAATAGTTGAAGTTTTTCTATCTTCATCCTTTTGTCAATAGTATTTAATCATCCAACTAAGATAAGTGTCCAGTGTAGGCCTAATTTTCAATTAACAGAGTTCAGTATAAATTTCATATTCTGAAAACTTTCAATTCCCTGTGAAGGGCATAAGAAAAGATAAATTGGAAAACCCCGAATTCTTTTCATATTTATGACTATGAAAATAGACTTGATTATCAGTTTGACATTAATTTTGTGCAAGTATTAGCTCACCCTGGCATTTTAAAATGAATTGTCTTGGGGAAAATGTATGTGTCTTATATTGTGCCTATAATGTGTGAAACTGTGATTTTAAAATTACTTGCATTAAAATTATCAACTGAATTATAGTCTAATAAGGGACGGAGTTCTATCTGAGTATGTAAGTTTGTGATCGATTTTATATATCTTACCAAACTTTTCATTTTTGGGATGCTTTCAATCTAATAGTTTTTCCTTCTTGTTGAACAATGACTGGTTCTGACTTTTAACAGATGAATTCGTCAACAAATAATTCTAGGTTTAAGGTTTTGTGTTTTTGTTATAAGTGTGATTCATGACGGTTTATTAAACTATTACAGATATTAACTCTTTGCTTGTTTATTAGTAGGCATGAACAATTGCGCCTTGAACTTGTTTTGAAGTCGTACAGATGTTGTGTAATGTAATTGATTTATAGATTTGAATAACTTGAGTGTATTATAGTTACAATTGCCTTATATATGAATGTGTGTAATTAAAAAAAACTCAATATAATTATGTCTTTATAGTACTGTATCATTTTAAAGATTGTATACTCTGAATCTAATTTGTGTTTAGGATTATATCCAAAGTCTGTGATAATTTATTATATTGCTAGAGTTAATAGATTAATATTATTAAATATTGTAATGATGAAATTTTACTTGGCTTTATTGTTATTAACCATTAGGTTATTATTAATGCCGTAAGCAATTCTAATTTTATTATTATAAATATTTACTGTCAACAGAAGTAATTGAAATAATGTCGTTATTATTTAAATTCTTTGTCGTTTTGTTGACAAATGCAGGTCAATAAAAATACAGAACTGTAGTTGGTTTTCTTATTATTCTATCAATTCACTGAATTCTACTGAATCCATCTATAACTCGTACTTTTCCGCTAACCTATGATATTGCTGGTGCCAGAAATGAAAGTGGTCTCGTCTGTTCCTTGTGCGTTCCAACAGCTGATGTTGTCTCCAAATAGTCTGCCTTACAACTGGACCAGCTGACTAGAAAATATCCAGCTGGAGACGCTGGAGTTAAGAATATACTAGTTAGCTGGTCCAATTACTGTACCGGCTAGTTACTAGCCAATTATTGGAACTTGTAAGAAACAGGAACCACCTTAATTTTTGGCACCAGCTAAATAAATTGATGTATATCAATATAGATATTCAAAACCTCGGCCAATCAGGCAAGAGTAGGAGGAGCTTATCATTGCTAGTGTGTGGCTCAAAAAAGTACGTTAACTGACCTAACAGCTTTCTATGTACGAAATTTAGAAAAAAATTACTTTCCAACCTGTTGACTTATCGTTTTAGGTCATCTTTTTAAATTTAAGTTGCCTAAGGAGCAATGCATAAAAACTCCGCTGCATCCTGATGTTTTTCCTACGATGGGCCTTGTTTTATTTAACGTCTGGACCACAGTTGTAGGCCTACTGTATTATTGTTTCAACTGCAGTTGATAGTTCGGGTTCCAGAAATTAAAGAACGTTAGATGTTGGCCGTCGATGGGTGAATTGTACCGTTAGGTGATAGCACTATTATACAGGGTGGGGCAGAGCCGACTGACGAGTTTGGAAGGGTTATAAAAAATGAACCGACCGAAAAAAATGGTTTGGCTCATTCAGTTCAGTGTGAAATATAGTTTTTATTGTTAATATTTTTGAAAATTTCATCAGTTAAATGGCGGCCATCTCTAGCGATACACTGATATAGCCGATTTTTGAAGTTTTCAAACTCATTTTGGCACAGTGCGATTGGTAGGGTACGTCTGGATTTCTCTTTCAATTCTTCCAAGGTGTGAAGGCAAGGTTTGTAAAATTTATCTTCAAGGTAGTCCCATGGAGAAAATCGCATACACTTCGCATCGGGTGAGTGTACCGGCCACCTCACGTCCCCCCTTATGTTGTCATCACCGTCACTACCACCTCCGAGCGTTGTTGCAATGTTACAAACGTTTCTGCGCCCCAGGAAGAACTTTCTGAGGAACAAGTCTTGGGGGAAACATGGTTTCAGCAGGACGGGGCTGCAGCTCACACAGCGCGCATTTCAATGGTTGTATTGAGAGAATTGTTGCCAGGGCAATTATTCTCAGTGAGGGGGGAAGTGAGGTGGCCGGTACGCTCACCCGATGTGAAGTGTTAGTGTATGCGATTTTCTCTATCATAAAGTTTTCAAATCTCGCCTACAAACCTTAGAAGAACTCAGAGAGAAATTTAGAGAAGAGATCCAGGCCCTACCAATCGCACTCTGCCAAAATGGGGTTGAAAACTTAAAAAATCGGCTACATTAGTTTATCGCTGCTGATGGCCGCCATTCAACTGATTTAATATAAAAAATATTATTAATAAAAACTACATTTCACACTGAATTGAATGAGCTGAACCGTTTTTTCTAAGTCGTTCGGTTCATTATTTATAACCCATCAAAACTCGTCAATCGGATCTGCCCCACTCTGTATTAATTATATAAAGTGATTCGCATAAAGTTACCGGCACTTGATTATACAGTACAAGCAAAATAAGTGAAGAAGTTCCTATAAGAAAGTGTCCGAAATTGTTTTGTTACGAAGATAATAATGACGGAAGATTCCACAGTTTTCTTCAAATTTCTAATTTTGTGTTGGCCACATGATAATATTGGAAATATAAAATTTTATGTAACACTAGCTGTGAAATCGAATAAATTTAACTAGAAGTTTGTAACTTTATAATAATTATCTAGATATGTTGAACCGTATGAAGATATTATTATTATTATTATTAATCGTTCGTATATTAAATTGCCATTGCCAAAGTCAGTAAGAAGTGTGAGAACGGCTTGATATTGACACGAACAAAGTATACAAAATATATATAGAGAATTTTATCGTAGTCTAATGCCACGTTTACACCGGAATGTTAATAACGTTTTTGAATAACGTGTTATTATATAGACTTATATATTATATAAAAGATAATTTTTAACAAATAACAAATGTTATTAACATTCCGGTGTGAACGTTGCTTTAGGTAATGAGCAGGATTTTTCCCAATTGGTGTTTAGAAGGTCCTGTATTATTCTGTTATGACTTTTCACCCACTGCGTGTATTCTGTGTACGAATCGACATGAGAAATTATTAATTAGAGCTTCGCATCGCTCCGCTCAATTATAGGCCTCATATTAGCCTACGTGGTTGTAATGATAGTTTTAAAATCTTGAATTTTCATGCAATTTGTGAAAGAATAAAATTAATTACATCCTAATCTTTTCTACTCAATTTTGAGAGATTAAATAACATGGTTATTCAAAAAAGAACTCTTTTGGGTTACGGTACATTACGGTAACAATAGTTTTTGTTAACTTTTCTAATATCAAATAGCCTACCTTTTCAACTCTTATATGCTCCTTAGCTTTTCTATTATTTCTCATTCATCATATTAATTATTAACTAGAGATGTAATATTGTGTGATTTAAACCATTTTTTTCGGTAACTTTTCCAACTCCATATACCTTTTTCACCCTCAGGCTAATTAGCTGTTCCATAATTTATAATTTAACATATTAATCATATCAGCTCAATTTAATATTGAGTGAAGTGAAGGGGTCTACATTTTCTATTAGCATTAACAATCTGAAGTACCGGTACCTGTCGCATCTCCATGCAGAATAATAAGTTTGAAACGGCTTCGACAGCCAAAGTTTGTAGCATGCTTTGATCACAAAGCAATCACGTGATCGGTGAAGTTGAGGTGTGCTTTGAGAGCCTGCTACGCATATTTTTCTTCGCCAATTTGAATATGTGAACGTCCTTTAAAACCACATATTTCTTCAAAAGGCCCTTGCTAATACTCGCCTTCATCTGATGCTATTAGGTACTCAATATATTAATTGTATATTATTTATTATTATGATTTATTAACTAGTAGCGTCTCTTGAGCTTGAGTTTTCAATGAGTGAATACTTCAGAAGGAGAAGGACAAGAGCCCATATGGATATTTTTGCTGCAGAATAATTGTCATTTGAGAATAGCCAGAGTGAAAAAAGAAGAAATGAATGGGATGAATTTTGAAAGTAGGGTATAACAATTAGGGATTGTGATAATTGAAGTGTTGACATAACTTGTAAGCTAGTTATTATTGACATCTATCGTTTAGTTTAATTGATGTCATTGTCGTTAATAAAAGACTTGGCCAATGATACATCGGTTAAAAGTTCTAGCATTCAATCTGCTTTTTACAAGCGTACATTGTCATGTTCTCTGCTAACAAAAGATTCGCGGTAAACAAACGTTTATAAAGTTGTTAATTGCCAAGTGAAAGGTTGCACTATTATAGCCTAAAATATACTGACCAAAACATCTTTCAATTAGAATAGCATATTGATTGTGAAATAAAATCAAATTATAAAAATATCATATAAATACAATTAATAAAATTGTGATAATGCAAGTTTAACTTCAAGAACGTAAATATAAAGATTAATAATATTATTGTTATTAAATTTACAAGTGAACTGATGCAATAATACACTCTCACAATTATTTTTTCTTCCAATACATGCGGCTTTAAAGTTTGAAATGGTAACTATAAACTTAAATTCAAAGCCAACCTTGAATTTTAAAATACAAATTCAAGAATCATGTAAATTATTAGAATATAATATGTTTTGAATAATGAATTCTCAGAATTATTCTTATCTGATCCCGTAGAATCGTTGTTGCACTCCGACAAGGAGAACAGGATAGTAGATGACAAGTTATACTTTATAAAGTTATAAGGATACTTGACAAGTTATAACTGATAATTATTGAAAAAGTGGAAAAGATAAGATTTCAGGTATTGAGGTAGAGGTCAACCATTGAAATTCAACATACCGGTATTGTCTAAGTAGAAAATATCATCGGTACAATTCTTAACAAAATAACAATAGAAGGTAGGTACTATATTGAATTAATAAAAAAAATTAAGAGTCAACCACAGTAGTACTTAGTTAACTAAAGTAGGCTTCGAGAAATTTCCTTTGTCAAAATTGAAAATATTATATCTTTTGTAATATTATATTGTTATATTCATATATGTAATGTTACATTTGTCAAATAATTGATTTTTTTTTTGAAAATATCTTATTTACAGGGATTTATCATATTGTGTACCGTAATAGCTACCAAAAAAAGCTAGATTTAGGAACGATTTTTTTAATGATTACGAAAATTAGCCTACTGTTTTTCTTCAAGATTTTTGCAAGATGAAAATAAACATTTTTGCAAGATGAAAAAAGTTTGAATGATTTTCACGAAGAATCTAAAACGGGCTTCATAACTTACCACACTCTTGTGAAAATGGATTGTTAAAAGGTTATAAAGTTGAAAAGAAGTAACTAACGTTCAAGTTCCTAATTATCTTATACATTCATGTTTTTGTCAATAAAGTAGAAGGATTCTCAATAATTCATCAATATGTGTACGGTACGGTATACGGTCTTGTAACTCTTGTTAGAATTTAACTATCATTTTTCAACTTTTGAATAACAATAACCATTAGCTAGCTAGATAAACGTATTTGAATGTAGTGATAAGAAAGTATTGATGGAAAAAGGAAACAACTTTAATGATGAATTTTTATTGTTGGCTGAAGGATGAGTCAATCAAAATACACTGCTTTTGATACGAAATCAAATTTAGGCCTTAATGAGCTGTTAGATATAATTAAAATAATGAGTAATAAAGATATAACATTCAATTATGGATAAAGATTTTTAATTGAAACCCATTAAACCTGATCTGGGCAAACAAAAAGCGTCTTATATAGTAGCCAGATAAGCATGTTGTGTCTTATCTGGCAACTGCTAAATCTTCATTACGTACGGTATTGTCTTTTTGTATGACACGACACAATCCAAATGAAACTGTCATAATAACTTATTGAGCTAAATCGATAAAACTATAAATCTCGTTATTAATTATTCAATCTGAATGAATAGTAGGAATTTTATATTAGTTTTGATGACTCTTAAACTCTCTGTTGCTTCATAAACGGTCTAGTCTTTATGCCATAAAATGGAGTGATTGATTGAGTAATCAATTTTGCCAAATCTACATATTATCTTTGCTCTGAAGAATTGGCGTGTGCAGTGATCGTCACTCATCACTGAGTAAGCTATGATAAGCGCTGGAAATGGGAAAATAATGAAAATCATACTGGTCTATTTCATGGGCCTATCCATATATTAAGTAGACTTGAGTGGTTTATCGGTAGGCAATAACCAATGCCTAGTCAACTGATTAGTTAGCCCACTTAATTCCCTTTGTAATATAGGCACCAACAGCTTTAATAAAAATTGATTAGGAATAAATTACTGCATATTTATTTGTTCTTTAGAAGAGAATTATAGTACACTGCAAGCTGATTTGACGAATAAAATTTCAAATTGAAGCTTTGTACTGAATGTAATTGAGAACAGCATCAAAGAAGGAAAACAATGACAGGATTGAGAAGTGAAAAAATGAGTGCCATAAAAACTATTACCGTATTTATTATAATAATGATAAATTATCCGGTAATATATTGTATACATTTGATATGAATTTCAGTGTAGGTTTCTTCAAGTGAAGGTGCTAAAAATGCATATCCGTGCATCCGTATAGGCCGTATATAATGTATAGTCTGTATAGTTTGTCCAAGCAAAGAAGACCCTCTGGCAAGATGGGTGAATGACTCCAGCTTGGTCAATATTTGTTCAAGAATTATACATGTGGTATTAGTAGTAGATCAAATTGTTTCCTACGATTTGAAATCAAATTTATAAATTTTGCACCAGTATTGACCGAGCTGGAGTCATTTTCTCATCTTGCCAGAGGGCCTTCTTTGCCTGGACTGACTATAGAAGTACCATATCGGAATGTTTTCTTCAATTCAACTCTTCTGGATATTGAAGTGGTAGGATGCATTTTACACTAAGCTATTGTTTCCACTATCATCAAAACAAATATAGTGTTTATTGATTAGTGAATGATGAATAATTATATACTCATTTGAATTTGAACATAAGGTCACTTCGGGTTTCGCCTTGCTTCGTGGTAAACGTCCGCGTAATATATTTTCCACCCACGGAAGTAACATTTCGAATAGTTGCAAGCAAGAGGAAGTAGTTTTTGAAACTAAAAAAGGTCAAGTGATCATAGTTGGGGCACAAACCGATGGCCTTGAGGAATTCGAACTCTCCATCTCAACTATAACAAGCTTCCGTTAATATTTCAGTACCTATTAGGCCTATCGGCAATTTGCCGGTACCTACACTACCCAGCCTTATATGTATCTGGTAAGGAATAAATCATTGTGGAATATAGGAATAATTCACGAAAAATTACTCATAGTTTTGGTAGCCTATGATTTCGTTCTAGATTTATACAATAAAATCTCAATAAACTAGTACCTAGTGAACGATAGGTCACTAGGCTTGAAGATCTAGAGATCCGTAAATTGATTTTTCTTTCAAAGTTCCCCGGAAGCTGTTACGCGTCTTGAAGTAGTAAATGTAATAGGAAGGTATTTTTATAAAACAAATTCCATATTTTATTATTTCAACCGTATAAAAATACAAACTATATCATTCAAAGAATTATTCGAGATCTGTGTGTAATTAATTTCTTATCTCCCCTTTTTTAAAGAAAAATTTAGCCCTCAAAATATATTTTGGATAGGCCTACTCCCATTTTTGGGCACTTGATTTTAAAAAGTGTTTTCAAAATTATTGATTACCTTGATATCCTCTGGATCATTCTTCAAAAACATGAGCTCTCCACCTCAGTAGAAAATTGGCGATACAAAGAATAGGCTTATATTTGATATTATTTTTGCCCTTTGATATTATTTTTAGGAGTCAGTTGTTCTGTTCTTGAAATATTTATATGATAGAAAATCATAGTGTTTTGTATATTCACTTTGATGTTTGTATAGTATTCCATGATACTATTATCATAATACTATTTATCATACTGAAGCTATTTTGTTTATGGAAGTTGAAGCTGTGACTTAATTCTTGAACACGTCTAAATAGGAATAACCAATAATATTTATTTGAAAGAAGTAGTACAGAATTAATTTCATTATTCTTTATTCAACACATTTGAACTTGATCATTCTTTTGTCTCTGATGAATCATGTTCTCAAGTAATGCTAATTTAAAAGCCTTTTGTAATACAGTATAAAGTAACAATAACAAACTCACTGAGAGTTACCAAGGAAAACGTTTCTCTCTGATTAGTGAAAGCAAAAGTCGAAAAAGAGGAATATTCCTACAAAAAGCAACAGGTGGAAAAGAAAACTCTATAGGTACTTTGGTACTTACAAAAAGAGAATCACCCGACAAAAGTTGAACAAACTGGACTTTCTTCTCACATCGGCCAAATTCTATAACTTAAGTAAATAAGTCAGAGGTTTTTTGTTTTTACAAATAAACTAGTGACAACTCATTCACAAGGTGTGCAATATTGCATTTTGTGACAGTCTAACAAAACATTTCACCTCGCTGAGTGGATCACCTTTTTTTAAAGCTCGAATAAATTATAAATTTTCGGAGAGAGTAGGAAATAGGATAAACTCTTGAGTTGTGTGAGAGAGAAGACGAGTGAGAGATGACAACTGAGCCTGAGAATAACTTGTAAACGAGGCTGGCTTGACAAAGTTCCAAAGGTCTCTCTTGCGCTACGCATGATATGATGCTTTGTGTAGGCCCAATATTCAACTAGACTAACATTTCCTGATCGCTGCTATTTTCACATTCTCTGTTTACTAGTTTTTTCATACTTTGTTGGGGATCTCGTGGTTGGGTAGTAGGCATGCAGTAGTTGTATTCCAACAACGAGAATGGAAGCTGGGGAATCAGTTATGTAACGGTCTGGCTCAATAAACAAACGTTTAGCCTTCTTCAACTTTTTTGCGTAGGCTATCCTTACAAATCACAGGTGTCAACAACCGCTATCGAATTCGGATTGATTTATTTTTTGTATTTTTAAATTTCAAGCTTTAGACTTTATAACAATATAATGTGTAACCTGAATGATTAAAATATTCAACTTGTTTTTTATCTTGTCTGTAAATATTTGGCCTTTTTAGGTGCTAGAAAACTAGGATAATTGAATTCTTTAAAATCATGAATTCTTTAATTAATTGATCATGAATCGACTTTCTATCTTATATATTAATCGCATAGAGAACATTATTTTATAATCTTCAATAATATCTGCGGTATTTCAAAGCTACGACTAGATAGAACTGTATGCATATTCTATTTCTCGGTAAATTGAGTTCCGGCTTGTGTTATTTGATTTAATCTTCAGGTAATTTAATAACTGATAATTAGAATTTATTTTTCAAATTCCAAAACGTTCTTAGTTGGGCTGCATGTATGATTTTGAAAAATGGTTTGTAACCTTCATTATTCAACGTTGTTTTGGTGAATCTTGCAATCAAGTGGCCTCATGCAATCTACTGGACCTTGATATTCAAGCCTGCACTTCGGTTCTTTATTCATTGGGCATGTTTGACTAATCGACACCTGCATACATTATTCAGCTTCAATGCATTTGATTCATCTGTCAGGTGATCGATTCATCGTCGTTGCATTGATGTGGCAACTTACCAAGTTTCATGGGAAGATTTACTTGAATGATTTCATTATTCGTACATACTCTTCGTATTTACCAACACCACTCAGGCCTATGACAGACTCCAGACTCTCAAACACAATTGAAACTGAACGGACGTCGGGGACTTGCACAATCAAACTCTTCATTTATATACTCTTATTTTTTACTCTTTTTTTATACACTCTTTCGAACTCTTTATTTATAAAATAAAAAATACTGTGGTACAATGAACACCAAAGAGACAGTTTTGCTACGTTTCTGAGTTTAGAGGAGACAAACGTAATAATGCAGATCATAGAGAGACGTTTGTTGTATGAATTAAATTGTGCCTTATAAAGTAAGGATGTATAATGTTTCATGTAAGAAACGACGTTTGAAAAAATTCCATATTGTAAAGTTATTCATTAATTCATTGCATGTCCAATAATAAGAGAGCTTCTCATTTGAGTTCTATTCCTCTTTAAGTAATTGGTAATTCCTTTGTAAGTTACATCTCTCCTTTCGGGCTGATTTGGCATGAGCGATTCACCAGACCAATCTGAACTGTTGAATAAGCTCAAAATCGACAAATAGAAACAAGTTTCGGATGAGAGTCTACCGTTGCCCTTTCTTATTGTGGTAATTATTATTCTGAATAAATAAGTTGATAGATTTATTCTGCAAATTCGCAACACTGCGTTTGTCCATTCGCCCGTGCATACATTGAAATACAGAGTAGCTCAGGAAACACGTATATCCATTCCATTGATAACGCAACAGTTTTATTGTAATTTAATTCAACGCAAATTTTATTGTAATAAAATTAAGTTTAGAACGGAAAGTTTTTACTAAACAAAACAAGTAAACAGAGCGCATAAAATAAACAATGAACTGATGGTATTCATAGCCTTCGGAATAATTGAAGCGCAACAGCTTATATTTTCTGTGTATTCCTGACCTACCTGTTAAAAATCTTCATTATTCAAACGCGTATTGTTGAGCGTTGAGGTTGGCGAATTCAGTTGTTTGTTGGCAGTGGGCCGAATTAATAGGCCTATAGTACATACAGCATTTTCTATTACCGATTCAAAATCGTTCAGGGCCAACTACTAGAATCGATTAATGGAAAACCTGTTCAAAAACGTGCCCAAAGTTTTAATTATTTACGGCCCATAATAATTTCATATTAGATATGACCGAGACTATTTATGAATAATTTGATCTTAATAGTTCACCTTATATTTTTTTGCTTCGTTAACATGATACTGAACAAATCTTGAAAGTGAGCAAAGCATTGAGAATTGGTTTAAAAGCTATTTGACCTGTGTATTTTATGAGTAGGCAGTTGTAGATTGTAGGCATAAAGAAACCCCGTATACGTGTACTTTCATTTATGGTAACAATTCTTAATTATATAGCAAGTAGATTTAATTAAAAGAATACTACATCAATTTAAATTGTTCATTGGTTCATTTATTGATGGAGTTGTCGAATAAAAAAATTAATTATTATTCATTGTCCTCAATAATCAAAATAATTATAAGAGTGTGAAGCTTTTCTAGGTGAAAGGTCAGCCCACTTCTGATCGTATCCTAGTCTGCTGTCAACAATATATATCGAACATAGTTTATAGTCTATTGTATTTTCAACCAGACATGTCTTGCTAATAATTTAAGAATATTGTCTTACAAAGTGTCCCAGTTTAATTGTCGAAAGAACTAAGTATCTTGAGAAAAAACTGATTGAATTGTAAAATAGTCAGAAGTGTAATCAAACATCATGCAGAAACATAGTGGAATCTTTGTACAGTATAATAAGACACGTCTGCAATTCTCAAGTAAAGTGTGATTGGCCAATAATTCGAAATCCGTTCAACGTACGACTTCATCATCCAATCATGAGCTATGTAGGAGCTATGTAGTAGTAGGAGAGCGCCATTTGGAACTACTGTGCATCGGCCAATCGGATTCCACTTAGCTTAGACGTAGGTCTAGAACGTCAGCCATATCAAATGTAATAATTACCGAACAGTCTCATCAATTTTTATTTATCACTGATTTTGATTCGTATTTGATTGATTCCAAATGTAAAATGTTTTACATGATATTATTTTGAAAATCGGATAAACATGTTGTTTGAAACGTTTCTTCAACTTTTGTTCTTTTCCAAAACCATTATTTGAAATAAAAATATTTTAGAGAGAATAGTAAAATTCTAATAAATTTGGATAGGTATTATCAAAATTTTAATAAATACTTCATATCCAAATTAATTTCTTATATTACTGAAAATAGCCTACTCAAGACAAAACGCGACTCGTATTATGTATTATCAATTTTCTCTGTATTTTTCTATTAGCTGTGAAGCAACGGTGTTCTGAGTGAAGCTCACAATTCGTTCGAAATTCTATAAATACTCTACTTGGGAGGAAAGTGTGAAATAAGCTTTGTTACGACTAGAGTCATACCGTCCCAAAATAAACACAATTCAACCTTGGATGAGTGTCTCCAGGAGTGCCACCAAGTCACAAATCTGATGTTTTCTTCACATGTAATACTATCAAGACAAGTTGAAACATTTTTTGTTTACTTGGACAAATGATAGCAGAAATGATAAGTTCTCAGCTGGCCTGTCATATTTGATTATTATTAATAACAATCTCTATATACAGGGTGTTTCAGGGGGAATGTGCAATACTTCTCAGGCTGATTCCTTACACCAAGTAGACAAACAAGTTCCATGGGACCAACCCCCAAAACGCTTTGTTACCAAGATAACAATGGCGGAAAATTGAGATTTTTCAAAATATATTAATTTTTCTAATTTTTTAGAGGCTGTAGTGAGATTCTAGAATAATCAGTTCCTATGTAAAATTAGCTGAGAAATTCAATAAAACCAGTTCCAAGTCTGTAACTTCAACGGTTATTGAGATAATTGGAAAAAATATGCTAAAAAATGCCTTTTTTCAACAATAAGGGTTATAACTGGATAAGGAATCATAAAATTGTATTTTTTATTAATAGAAGTTTATGAGAGTCGGATTCTAAAGAGAAAGTTAAATGGCGGCGATTGTGTAAATCTCACCCAAATCTCAGAAATAGCGATCAAAAATCGCAAAATTGACAAAACATAGCACAAGTGATGAATTTGTGTTTAGTAGCGATTTTGCGATTTTTGATCGCTATTTCTGAGATAGTTCACAATCGCCGCTTAATTTAGAATCCGACTCTCTTCAACTTCCATTTAAAAAATACAATTATGATTCCTTATCCAGTTATAACCCTTATTGTTGAAAAAAGGCATTTTTTAGCATATTTTTTCCAATTATCTCAATAACCATTGAAGTTACAGACTTGGAACTGGTTACTTAGAACTTAGAACTAGGCGGAGAAGGCGAGCGAAGCGAGACAAAACAAATCAATAAAAAAACATTGATTTGTTTCCACATTTCTATTATTAGTAAATTTTCTGGTTTTCACTGAGATTGGACTTGGTATGTTAGTACAGAACAATAATAGGTCATTTAATAAGAATAGAGTTTTCAATTGTTGTAGGCCTATCATTCAGGTATGGTCGATATTCTCCCTGTAGCAAAGGTGTGTTGAATAATACGTTTCAGTTTACGAAAGAAAATGCCAGCTTTTCTATGAGTTCTTAGCTGGCCTGTCACATTGAGTTCACAGCTGTTCAGGAGAGGGTTCAACGTCCCGAGCACAACACTGTTGTTGTAGGCTTCGAATTTATATTTAGGCCTACTTACAAAACACTGTTGCCGGATTTGATCTCCTCAATCACCTTCACGACTCTATTTGATATAACTTCTGGCTAGGCATAACGCGTATAAGATAGGGAATTCAACGTTTTAAAGTCGGAAGATGCATTAAATAAGTAGGCGGCCTATGGCGATGTATTTTGGCGGTTTTCTCTCAGTAATAAAGAATTTGACTGTATGTGAAAATTCTCATAGCATCAAACAGGGAACTTGAGTGAAATTCAAGTGACCTGAGAGAATTAGTGGCCTGTGTAATATAATCCACTAAATTTTGACATAAATTTTCAATGATGTGTACTAGAGATTTAACATTTTATTATTGAAGCACTACAGATTTTTTACAGTACTGTTATAATAATTGTAGCATTTGAGTACTATTGAGCTTACTTGCACGTTGATATGTAACGTGTAGCACGTACTTGAATTTCGGTGATTCAATAAAGCAAATTAACCAGGAAAATACTGGTTCTTGATTAAATACGTATAGTAATTCAAGAAGCAAAGAAAGTATCAAAGTTACATTTGTCTGTCATAAATATAAGAAGAAAGATCCCTCATATGTGTGATACATGTGTTGATTTATATCCATACAATAATATGTTTATTGATTATTGGAGAATATATGTTATTGAAAAAAATTAAATTGGAGAGTTGAAATTTCATCCCAACTTTCTAGTTACTGTTATCATTTACTTTTTTAGATTCAGCTCAGTTTATCATGTGCAGACTAGAACGAATGAAGATATCCATCAAAAATGTAAATCTACCTTTTTAAACCGCGTAGCTCAGTCATCACGTTTTCATACATGCGTGTTCGTTTTCTGGTGAAAATTTGAATTCCATACATTAGTAGTGTATTGATTCATTATTCATTTTTTAAACATTAGTAAATTCGTTTGGTCTACAATCACGAAGACGTTTGATAAGAATAGACATGGAAGAAAAAGCATGAAAAAGTGTGTAGCCCACGCAAAAGATTGAAAATTTTGTTGATTGAAAAAATGTAATAATTTATGCTCACTGTAAGTAAACGATCATTGAATGAATAATATAGTTATCGTTTAAGAGACAATTGATGATAATCAAATCAACATTTCTCATTGGCCTTGAGATCGTAGAATTTAGTGTGCATTTGAATTTATTACTTATTATATTGCATAAGAAAACTAGAAATCTATCAGCTACTTGAATATTAATCATTGGACTACACATACAGTAGTAAATTATAAAGATCAACATGTTCAACTCTTCACAAATTCTCACTGTTCACTTATTTAAAGATATGTGCTGATAGCTCACAATTAGCTGTATATTATCAATTATAATTACTATTGATTGATAATTATTTATCAATTGATAATCACCTATAAATAATAAGAATTCTTTACTTAGTTATAATATACTTAATTACTGTAATAACTTCAATAATGTTGAAGGATTCAAAATTGAACATTTTATTCTTACTTGCATAAATATAGGCCTACGAAACTCATAAATTTGTAGTGATCACTCATTTATTCGAACAAATTCACATTTTGATATTTTAAAGAAATATCACCAACAGCTTTTTTAATAGAAATAAGTTTTCTTGTTCCAGTGTTACAGAGTAACGTAATGATACTCTCATTGTCTCTCAGAGTCTGTAACTTGACGCCTTATCGCCTCACCTGTTGCGCCTGTTGAGAGTGTTGATGAAGAGGAATATTTAGAATAGAATAGATCATAGATGTAGAGAGTTAGACAGTTGATATCATGATAATGAAGTGTTATATTCATGGAGATGCTGTACTCTGGGAATGATCCGATATTGAGGTGGCAAGAAGCAATACAATCGTTTCCAATGGAAATTGGAAGCTTGTGTTTTATTTTCAATAATTAATCCTCCATATTAATTATTAAGAATAGAATAATAAGCCATCATCTATATTAATTACAATTAACGAGACTTTTAACACCAAGACTTGAACCTTAATGATAAGAGCCTTCAGGAAGTAAACTGGGTTGTGATAATTTGAAGGAATGAAGTTCATTGTAATCCGGGTTAGGTGATTTTTGCACGCGTTCACTTTCGAAGTGGCGGTGTCCACGAAGTGGAAGAGACAATGTATTCATACGGAAGATCACGAGACACAGGCGTGACAGCAAAGTATTTTTGGCTTAGGGCAATACAATAACTCACTGTTTTTTTCACTTTATCGCTCCCCATCAATATCAGCTCTAAAGAGGGAGACTCGGAATTTAGTGACGTCAATCTAATGAACTATTCAGATTTGTCTAAGGTTATCGCAAATGAAATTGCAAAGAAAGTTATCTCAGCAATGATAAAAATTTTATTCATGTACCGTATTACATAAAAACGCTTATTGAATGTCTATTTGTATTACAAGAGGTGAAGTATGCATTGTTGATTTACAATGTCAGAGACAATACTAGTCTTTGTCTTGGGAATTACGAGTATATTTTCAATTTTCAAAAACAGCTTGATCAGTTTCAAGTCAAAGGCAGTTCCGGGTTCTATGTCTATGAATTGATCCCAATTATTATGCATCAAACACTTTTCATGACGGGTCAAGGTGTATTGCTCACAAACAACACTGATTCAAGTAAATCACTCTCTTCCAGCCGTATCAAGGTTTGTTGACCTTGTCAATGAGGAAAAATTCAAGAATTAAATTTTATCAGAATGCAATGTATTATCTAATAGCGTTAATGAAAATTTATTAAGTTCCTGTTTTTGCAATCACAAGCATCCGCTGATCCGCTCAATTCCCTTATCTTTACCGGACAGATAGAGACATATTGACATATTTCAAGTTTCTGTTGATGGTTGATGAAGTAATGTCGCAAAGGAATTATAAATGATATAAATAATTAATTTTCTTGCCAATAAGAATTTATCATTGAAGATTCATTTGTTTACTGAATATTAAAAAAATCTATATTTAAACAGAAATTCTGCAATTGTTTATTTATGCATCATACAATCTTACTAAAAATTACTAATGAATAGTACGGAGTACAGTGACTATATAAGTCATTTATATAGTCACTGTAGTACGGAGTAGCCTACGGAGCGTTTTGATACTTACTATACTCGAAATGGATAGTTGAAATGGCGATCACAACTCTTGTTTCTGATTGGCTACTCTTCCTCGGCTTGCTATTGGTCGACTGTGCTATTGGTGAGCATTCAGCAAGCCCCTCCCTCTCAACTAATATGGAGGCACAATGCATGTAATACTCAACGAATCTGGATAGTTACTATAATATAGTGTTTGATAGTGGCAGTTCCTCATTTATTTTTATAATTATATTTATCAAGTTTTCTAGTGCAGCAATCAATTTCTTTCTCAGAATGCTTGTTATTTCATGTGATATTTGGTTGAAATCGATCAATATTGTTTCTTTCGTATTTGTTGTATATATTTTTAAATATTAAAATCACTTATTGTACAACTAGCTTTATTGATTTTCTTTGTCATGAGAAACTAATTACATACGTTTAGAGCTTGAGGCAAGATACTGTCTACAGATAATACTAAAAGCAATATATGACCATGAAGCAACGCATGAATTAAATAGACCATTCATGAAAACATCCACATCAATATTAACAAATATGCAAGTGAAGTTTGCAAAGTCCAGATAATCAATATGCAATATTAATATTGTTGAGATTTGATTATAAGTCTGTCTCTTGAGACAAAGCTTGTTCCGCTATCCGTGATTCGTAAATAGTCGGAATTCGAAAAAATAGTACAAGGAATAATTTTATAGGAATGGAAAAGTTAATTATTATGAGAACTATTTCATTGGTTAATGTTATTCTAGTGTAATAAATCATAATGAATCATCACTGCAGTATCAATAATTACTTTTCCGAATAGAGAAAATATCACTTGGAATAGGCTAATATAGCCGAACTCTGCAATGTAGATCTATTTGCCTTGAGTAACAAAAGTGTGGATGTCGCAAGCAACCTTTTGAGTATTTGCCTGAACATGATTGTCTGATGCGACATGATACAATGCGGGTGGTTAGCTTCGTTTTATAGTATTGCTTGTTGGGTAGAATATACTTTTTCTAGATCAAATGACTACACTCCTATTTATATTGGAATTAAAACCATATTCTTACAAAATAGAAAAAATCAGAAAGAACTTGTTTTCCTTAGAATCTAGCACATCAAAATATACTGTAAGACGGTCGTAAATGTGTACAATACAATTCTCAATATTAAGAAGATTAATTTAATAATGAATCATGAGATAGGCCTGTGCAATACCTGATCTCTCTAATTCTCGTAGGCTACTGTACCTCTAATATTATTCAATAAATAATATTATCTACCATTGAACTGTATGATATTATTATAAATACTGTCTCGTTGTTTCAGGCATAGACAGAATTATATAATGTTGTTGACAAGTCTTTGTGCTCTTCTTTGGCTTGCAATCTTATTTTAATAAATTTTGGCATGATAGTATTTGGCACTTATCGTATCACAGCGCAATAATTCAAATGTCTTCTATTGATTTTCACATGTCTGATACTGATATTTATGCATAAATATGAACTTATCCATGATATTATTAGAATAATTAAATTTCTGTAGATAATGATTATTGTTTTTTATTTTAATTATTTAAAATAAAAAAACAGTGATAAAAGTAGCCCTGAGATCAAGGAATTAATGATTATTATCTGCATAATCTCTCTTTCGGAATGACGTTTGTCCTGTTAATGGTACACGTCGAATTTTCCTGGTGGAAAATTTCCTCCAATTATGAAATTTTAGGTCCATCAGGCAGTAGGCCTACGTTATCAGGTGTAATGTTGGAATATAATCATTATGTATTTGTGGGAGTTATTCACGGGAGCTAAATAAAAAAAATATGCAGAACATTAATTTGTTCACTCAAATACATCAGTTAAAATTTGAAATCCAGTGAGAGATTACTTTACAAGCGTGAAGCCCACTCCAGTGAGAAATAAATACAAGTAAGTGAACTGCTGTGAGAGATACAAACAAGCTCTGGAACTTCCATTTTCAAGACTTTTAATAAATCAGTTTGAAAGGCTACAGGCCTAAAGCAAACACCTTTTCCCAAATAAGTGGGCACGGGAACAAGCTCATTAAAATTTAATTAATTTTGAAAAAAGGAAACTAAGTGCAGTATTTTGAAATTTCCAGTTATTATTCGACTGAACGTGCATGTACCTACTATTATCTGAGATCTTGCATAACTCTCCTTTTGATTTTAAGTATGTCTCATAATACGAGAGGATCATAAGTTTTCTTTTATTTGTCATTCAAAGCTTGAAATTTCGTATTTTATTCCAACACCTCTTTTGATAAAAAGCATTATCAGTTAATTCAGTACTGCGGGTTTTATCCGGTGAAATCCAGATTTATTTTCAAGCTTGTTTAGGCATTTTCAAGATCTGTTACCTAAATCGTATTCATCTAAATTCAGAGTCCTAAGTTTATTGAAAGACAAAAGTATATCTAGGTGAGAACTGTATTTTTAAAATTGTACGAAATAGGGACCTGCGTGTTGCGTGGATATCTAGATTTTCCTCAACGGAAAAACATTATTAATAGTTTATTGTGATGGAAAGTGTATCTGCATGCTATCAACGTTTTATCCAGTTGATGATAAGATATATTCTAAAAAAAGCCATTGGATGGGATGATAAAAAATTGCGAATTCTTTTGGGAATTGGTGGTCATCTTTCCAAGTCAGATTTTCCAAGTCAGAGTCTGGATATTCAAATAATGTTCGATATTCAAATCAAATTGATGGAGATTTAAATTTGAATTTTCTGGGGAACTATGGTTGTAAATGATGCAAAAAGAGTATTATTGTAAGGAGTTTGTTTGTAGAATTAAACAATGATTGATTCACGCCATTGATCTTTCAAAACAGAAAAGAGAAAGGACGATTCCTACGCCAACCTAAATAAATAAATTTCGCCGAGGGGGATTGCGAAATACGGATGCATTTCCAAATTTCGTGTTTCCAAATAAAAGTTACAAACTTAAAAATTATTCTTATTGTGAAAAATGTAATTTGGGAACGGTTGAAGATCTCAATCGCTTCTAAATTTTATTCTCTACAAAAAATATAAATGAAATTGTTTCGTCCGACGCTTGCTTCAGCTACAATTTACGAAAAACTGGACTTTTGCAACTTTCATCCCCTCCCCCTCCCACCAAAACCCGACGCTCAAAAGGGTGTAACTTTTTACCAAACAATAAAGGGGTTGTATGGAACAAGTTGGCTTAGGAATCGTCCTTTCTCTTTGGATATTGAGGCTGGGCCTTATTTGAACTAATTGCACCTTACTTTTAAGGGTTTATTCAAATGTTCATAGTGAGTTGAAAGATTAATATTAACATGAAAGTCTAAGAAGAGTAAGATTAAGGAAGACTTGGAAAAAATTATAGCAAAAATAGCTTAGAAAATTTAACAAAAATAACCGCCTCTCAGGATATTGTATATATTCACCTTGTGAAAGATGTATTATATCCTTTCATTTCAGATGGAAAGCCAATTCATTAGGAAAACTAGATTGGTTTCGACAGTAACGATTCCTTCTCCATGTCCTCTACCTAGCTAACAAAAAGGAGTTGTGGTGGGAATAAGGTCAGTAATGAGGTCAACCAAGGAAAACTCATCCTTTCAAAACCAGCTGTGACTATTCACATAATTTATCATTGAATTCCAAGTCCTCGCCACCAATGAAGGAGCTATTCATGAAAAATGTTTCATTACATTTCGATTCTACTTGAATGTAGAACGTTCCATTTTGATTATTGATGCGACCATGCGAGAATTATTATTAATTTGTTGAATGGACTATGTAATACTACAGTCTTTTCAACACTAACTTTTTTTATTACTTGAAGAAGTCATTTTTACTTTACCAGGCTAAGAAAATACTAACACCAATTCGTTCAACGAGACTACGAGTGACAAGCGAATCGGATGATATTGACCAAACCCATGTAGAAAAATATAGATAAACTCGAGTATCTGTGAGAAAAATAAGTTTATGCGTAACAACTTCATGAAATTGAAGTGGGAACGCCAAATGAGGAGGTGTTAACAGAACAGGTTAATGAGTTTTGTAAATCAATGGAACTCATAACGTGATAATTGTCAATCTGAAGTAGTGCATGCTTCTAATTTTGAGTTGCACTTCTCCATTGGCACACTCACGGCATTAACAGCAGTCTCTTTTCAGCTTGATTATCATTTATTATTCGGATAGTAGGCCTATCTTAACTACAAACTTGTAAAAACAGTATTGACGTACTGGTTGGACATGAAAAATTGAAGTATTTCATTGAATTTTTGAAGAGCTGTGGATAATCATTATCTTTTGAAGATAATATCCATTACAAGAGCGTAAGTGTTTTCATAAGTGGGCAACTGACAACATTCAAAATAAATTATATTGCTTCTTATTTTCAAGTTTTTCAGATTTGATAATTGAGTAGGACTCAAAAGAAAATTCTATCAAATTCTTATTAATAATATATTTGCGTTTGCGATATCAATCAACTTTGGTCAAAACTCCAATCTCTCAAGTCTCGTGATACGATCTCCGTATATGCCATACTTTTCAATCCTAATTTCGTAACTTTTATCATACTAACTTATTCATTACAGTAGTCTCATTTTGAACTAAGTGCACATTCAAAAACAGTCTATTCAGTTGATCAGAATATTATGATTGGATTTTGATAAAAGGAGTGAACGACTTTAGAAGGGAGAGTAATCTAAAAACAAGTTATTACTGACACTTAAGTAAACCTAAATCCAGCACTGAATACTTTCGCATACTTGAAATAAGTCACATTGTTCTATTTTTATGTGTATTCAGTTATATGAATTGATGAAAATTATAACTGTAAAGTCGAGTGAAAAAATATGTGATAAACTCATCCAAATTTAGTTTTATGGAAGCTTTGACAATAGAGCAAGTCAACGCAGTTTGATTGTACAGATTTTTATTGCACTCATAAAATTAATTTACCGGGACATGAGACAGACGACAAGCGATTAGAGTATGTGGATAAACGATGATTGAAAGCTAACCCGCTTTTCATGTGTGTTGACACTCACTTCAGTGTTGTGTTGTGCTTGGGAACTTTCGGCGATATAAAATAGGCCAGTGCTTACTATTGGCTAATAGCACGACTTAGTCGAGTGACATTTCCTAGACGATAATTACATCACCGATTTCAGCCATGCTCGACTATTTTGCTTTACTTCAAAATTATCGATCTATTCTCAATTGAAATGACCGTCAACACTAATCTAGAGTTATGCTCATGGCGGGCGAAGAAACATTGAACTCCAACTTTTCACTCTCCTTCGAAATGTTTCTTTCACTATAGAGGAATGCCATTCAATGAGAGATGAAGAGCGTTTCTCAAATTGTGAATCATCATTGTTGACTCTCCACAAAAATAAGTCGAGTGAATCAATATTAGTTCCTAAAATTCCATTGTATTGGATTAAAACTTGCCATATTCCTCTATCTATCCGATGCCGATTCGAAATAACCTATTTACATGGTTTGTTGTCTTTGCTAACGGTAAACATTTAGCCCAAATAGATAACAACTCTCTGTAGGCTTTAGTAAGCTGTCTATAAAAATGTTGGCTCATTTCGCTGATTTTTTTAGCCTTATCGATATTTGTTTCATAGTAATATTCAAAAGCAAGTTGGGAAAAATAAAATCGCTAGTTGAGAGTAGATATTTGATAGTACTGTATATATTTAATATTTTACTACAGATAGGTCGGTATCAAAATTTCCGTTTCAATTTTCACCATTTCAAATAGAAGCAAAATATTTCATCTTCCAATGTAATAAAATGGTAAAAATACGTTCTATGTTACTTGGAGAAAAAAATTTCATGAATAAACCACTATTAGAATGAAATATAAAAATGTTCATATGCGGAAATGGAAAAGTGAAATGTATTATTTAATGCTTCATGAGAAATTTATTCTCTAATCAATTGATTGACACTCAACTAGAAACGCTAGTAAAGGTTTTTTGCTGTTGTGGTGCCCTCTTGACTATTGTATTGGTAATGAGAAGATGAGAAGAGAAGTTAATGACTGATGGAAGATGAGAGGACCCGTACAGGTTTATGTGCAGCTTCAAGCTAGTTCCATTCTAATGGTATCCAGAGAAGAATGCCTTTCAATTTAATGATTTTGTTTGTTTTTTTGTTTATGAGGGTGAGGGTGAATGAGATAACATTTTGCAAATCACAGATCGAACTTCCAATCCAAAATAAAAAAGCCTACATATGATTCAAAACAGAAGGTCTGCAATTTAAAACCTAGATTTTCCAACCAGTCCAACTCAAAATTCTACACAAATGTAGAAAAAAAAGTTCATGCTCTATGAGATCTTAAAACATTGTTGATTCAGTATTAACTAAATTATTAACTGATTGAAGACGATTGAGCGATTCTCATAAAAAATATTATGTGACAAGTACTGAAGAAGACGTTGAGAATGAAGGTTGAAAAGCCGGCCGCCACATCAGTGAACAGAGAGGATTCCATTATAGGAGTATTCGGTATACCACATTGTGCTCTTGTAGAGAGCATTGGTAAACAACTTCGAAAGCAAAAAAGACTTTCTAGAGTTTTTGTATTCCCTGTTGTGTGAAGCTTGGTGACTTTTCTGCTATAAACATTTTGAACCCAAAAAAGTAACTTCTTCCAAAAAAAAGCTTGTTTACTGCGCAGTGCAGATGAAAATAAAAGGATGTCTGGCAACTGGTTTATGGTTTCAGGACACGGCTCGACAAGAAAAAAATAATTCTTGGGTTTGTTGTGATGGCGAAGGGGACTCACTTGCTCGAACAGCTGATTTCAAGGTCACGTGGGGCCACTGTTTTGTTTACGTTTGTAGCAGCCAAAGCTAGACAGCGTCTTGTTGAATATAAAACGACTATGCGCGCGCTCCGCAGCTCAGTCAGTCAGTGAACGTTGAATGAAATGGTTGGTAATTACGCGGTGTGTTTGATTGGTGGTGCATTTGTTTTAATTAATTTCATCAGCTCAATTACTCCAGTTCTCAATTCCAGCTGATTAGATTCTGCATTCAAGATGATGGGGTGAGTTTTAGCCTTTTTCATTTAAATTTAAAAGAAATTTTTATTATAAAATAATTATAAATGGAATCAAAACACAATCTCTTTACAAACAAGGCTTTTACGGCTTTACCATGGCCTTTACAAACAAGTAGAACTTTCTGGAAAAATTATTACCCTAGAATGGATATTAAAATAGAAAATTTGGAATGTTTATAGGCTACCAAGCAGTGAATGAACATTCTTTGAAAGTATACTTCAAATTTATGTGAATGATTTTCTTATTGTCCACTGTAGTTGATAGTTTGTCACCCCATGATGAGAGGATAATATAAAAAAACGTACGGTAGGCTACTATAACAATTCTTCAATTCTAAGATACAGCTAGAGAGAAAGCAGGGTTTCACTAAATATTTAGCTTGTTTTCTCTAATGAAGAAGTATAAGAATCTTTGTTGGGGATATGATGTTAATGTTTCTAATCATTGAAAAAAAATCAATTGAATACTCAATGAGGGGATGAAAATAAATATGAATACCTCAAGGGAATTCTAAATACTTGTAGTTCAACAGATAAGTGAATGAATAAATTGATACAATATGACTATGAATAATGCATTACGTGGAAACGCTGTAGGTTTGAATACGGTACAAGACGTCTGAGGAACAATGATAACAGAATCGAATACGGTAGCAGCAAAAATACGATGATTGCAATAATGCAAAACACTCAATAATTGCACTTGAAAGGTGAAAAGACTTGCATGCAAAACATGTAGGCCTATTTTTATTGATATTCTCCAAAATTAGAATAGGGCACTATCGTACTATATTCAAGATTCTCAGAATTTATCAATGTGTTTTAATTTTTTGTTATTTTCAAATTTCAATGGGAGAAATTATCGGCTTGATCAGTGATAGTTAACAATAGTTGAACTTAATTTTGCATAGTGTCGTTACTTTCAATTGATCGATGAAAGATGACTCATATCGCTGCTAATCACTATTGTTGAAGAATAAGAGTTACAGCTTGAAGAGACTGCTTTTACCGCCTCTCTTTAAGTTGGTGGAGAGAGGAAGAGGGAATAAGTGTGTGTTTTCAGTTGTTTCTTGTTTACCCGACTTGACTTGTGCAGGTGTTAACCTCGATTACCTTTGTTGTTTGTGGTGCAATTAATACATTGATCTCATTTGAAGGTTGAAACTTTTTGTCTGTTGTCTAGGTACTGAAATAAAACTTTATGTTAACTTCAATAATGACTAATCGATGAATGCACCACAAACATTTTAATGAATCACAATGCCGTGCACCACAAACGATCTTGGTCTGTCAATCATTAATTCGTAGATAGTCTACGCTTATTGTAACAAAACTCATCATTGATAAGAAACAATGTTTATTCTAATTCCTTATCATCTACTGAATGTCATACCGGTATGTTCTATAAAGGAACTTCAGCTGTAACTCAACCCTCTCAATCTTATTTCTCATTCGTAAATTGTTTACTTTGATTATTCGATTATTAATTTAAAAAACTACAAGAAATCGAGAAAAATCAGAGAACTTGGTGCCTAGTTTCAGTTTCATGGAATTCGAAGTCAAATGATAATAAAGGAAAAAGGTGATCGCACATAAGAAGTTTATTGCTTTTCCAATGTTTATACAATTGCCGGTCGGTTTGGCCGAGTGGTCTGAAGCGTTACAACTTGCAACATACAGTCCGCTAGCGCTGCTCGGATTGTGGGTTCGAATCCCACCAGAAGCATGGTTATTTAACCACCTCTTCAATCAGCCTCGCAACCTACATTATCCACGCACAAGCAAAATAAATGCTTATTATGTGGGCATCATCCGCAATAAATAAATAAATAGCTTAGGCCTATACAATGCTAGTGCGCAGCCCTAGCCTATATCCGTATTTTTTCCTAAATAATTTTTAAATTAATGCTTATTATGTGAGCATCATCCGCAATAAATGAATAAATAGCTTAGGTATACAATGCTAGTGCGCAGCCCTAGCCTATATCCGTATTTTTCCTGTAGTGGGGACTGAACTCTGCTATCGTTTTATAGAACAGGCCCCTACATAAAATTTAGAATTTATTTTAGCTATGATTAAACTGAAACACTCAATAATTCAAAGATTTTATAAGCTATTGAATTGATTACTTGATGATATTGTACCGTACCACTTACGCCTACAACTGTAATCGATTGATAAACTTGATAAGATCGATCATGCTGCAAATTTTCATAAACGTGAGATTATATAATAAAAAACTTTCCGTGTTATCAAAGACAATAAAATTTCTTCAAGATCTTTCCTCTGGTTATTATTTTTGATGTTGATTTTGATTTGTCCGTGGAAATAAGATACTCAGCTGCAGACAATTTGTAAGATAAGAGTATTCATGGAACCGGTTTTGGGGTTGGCAAATTTACTAAAAGTTTTCAAAATGGATATGATCATTTTTCAGTCTGCTTTTATATTAATATTTTAAAAAGACATTCCATGTTCGGTCCTGAAGCTACTAAAAACTACAGTTTGATTTATCATGGAAATTTTCCCAAACTAGTTGGTGTGCAGTCCACGTAGTAAGAGGAATTTTTATTGAATCTTGATAGTTGATAGATTACTGAAACGCTCATTTGATTTATTCATTTGTCATTCACTCACGAGTGAATAATAAATTTTTTATCTTTCTCATAACTTCACTAGACCCATTTCATTTTGACTTGTTAATTTGCATAAAATGCGGGTGTTTCGCGGCTCGTAATTATTAATAGCTGAACAATTTTTCTTTTTTAACTTTATGATGTAATGAGACATGTTTTGTGAATTTCCGTAATGGAGTGTTGGTTATTAATAGCCATACAATGAAATTGTTGGTTGATACAATAACCATAAACAACTTTCATTTCACATACACAATGCTTGCTATTAAGAATAATATTGTAGCCAACACTTTAAAACACCCAAATTGAATTATCACTCCACTAAATCACCAGATAAATATGCTAATTGAAGAGGTTTTTTGCTGTCAAGCAAGGCTGACATTGGGATTGATGAATGTTGGTACTGTAGCCTACTCAACTTTTCTTATCATTCCTGAGATTGTTTCAAGATTCTTTTAGAATTTGAACGCTGATTGAAACGATTTATGTTTGTAACTTGGGTGTGCAAACTATGACAATATTTTGGTAGGAATCAAAATGATCTTAGAATGCTCAACTTCACTTGAATTCAATTAGTTTTTCCAGTTCAATAACATTACAAAATATATCATGCTAGTTTATTTTAAATTCAATCTAAATGTTTAAAATTAAAATGGGCTATTAGAAATAACAATAATTCATTCACAATCTAGATAACATCTATCATTGATAAGTTATTTTGTAGTTAATAGAAATTTGCAAGAAACTTGTCTCACTTTTACAACAGTTTGTGGTCTGACATCATTGGAAACAATCGTTTGCTTATAATCGCTTAAAATCTGTACTCATTATAGCCTACAACTTCGTGTGAATGCACGTATTTTCTGGATTAACTAAAAAAGTATATGAGCTGAAAACACGGGAAATGTAATTTTAATAGAAGGTCAATTATTTCATCGATTTTACTTGCACATTTGGATTCACAGCTGTGACTATGCACATTTTGTTTTTATTTTGCTTATACATATCTTTCTATTTATCTACAAATTATCATTTTTGATATCCGGTTCATTAATTATTGTAAACGATTAAAATTTATTTTGAACAACTCCCATATTTTCATGAAAAAGAATAATACTGTCACTGCACACTCTAACTGTTTAATCTTATTTTATCAGTGCGCAAGTATAACTGCTTCCTGTTGAGGGATGGGCTAGATAGGAAGTAGTTATCAAGGTCGCAAATTTAAGTTTCTTCGCATTGAAAAAGTATTTTCATTTATTCATTTCCAAATTCCGTTAACAATGGACACTAATCGTCAAATGAAACTCAACTACATGTTTTTCTTCTGTAGTTTGAACCGATTTCAGAAAAAATTATGGAAAAGTAGGCCCAGTCAGTATTTGTTTCTAATATCATTCACAATCCTCTGTGTTTTTCTACTGTTTTAAACTTCAAATGGATTCTGATTTCAATTCTGAAATGTATTAATTTTTAATGTAGACTTTTTACTAGAAGCTATCAAAATTACGAAAAATGTATTAGTTTTGTGATCTATTATTGAATAAATGTCCATAGCCCACATTATTTACAAGTAAAATGCTTAACAGAAACATAATAGTTATTATTAAATTTTGTGTACTGGGTGATCAAAATATATTGCTTTGCTATTGTTAATATGCATTTTCTACTCTAATTCCTTCTTGACAATCGATTAAAAAGAGAGAAATTATGAATTCGGTTATCTCTCTATTGTTGAACGGTAATAATGATTTGTGAATCACATAGAGGAACTATGACTAATTATAGATCTATGGTACGTTAATCACCGACAAGCTTGAATAACAGACTATAAAATGAAGTTTATAGAAATCTACTTAAAATTATTTTATTCTTCATATCAAACTAGGATTTGTCATAATTAAAAAAAATTGAAAATTGGCATTTTTCTATTCATGATTTTGATCAATAATTTCAAGAAAAAAAGAGTATTGAACTGATTTGTAGGTACAGTAACTGAATTATTGTGAATATCTCTGATAAATAAATTGAATAACTTGGAAACGGGTTGACATATCGATGTTCGGTTTCCTTTCAATTTCTCTTGAAAGTCTGCATAAGTTCCGTAATCTCAATTTTAGTACCATCACCATGCCCTTTAAAAACTTTTCACCCACTCAAGTTCTCAAGTTAAAACAAGGAAGATGAAGCACAGTCGAAAATAGGCTTATGAAACTTTGCCAATGTGGAGTTCCTCATGTGGTTCAAATTCCACTAGTGTAATGACATCCATGTGTGCGGGTTGCCTAGCCGACAACCGTAGGGAGTTGTTGGATAAAGCAGAGGACAGAGCATGACGTGTTGCGTGCGTTCTACAGTACCGGTACGTTACGCGCTACATACTGCTATACGGGCTGCGGTACCGTACTATAAAAATATACTATTCTCACAACTACACTACGACACTACAACTACTACCATTGATAAAAAATACAAGTTATCTGTAGAGTACTACTGTACCACTAATTTTTATCTTTCTTTATCTATTCTGGTAGGTAAAGAATATATAATTTATAAAAATTACAAATCCTATGTAGACGACTACCACTACCACTAATCTTGATAGTTCTTGATCTATTCTGGTTGGTAAAAATATATAAATTATGAAAAATACAAATGCTATGTAGACGACTAAAACTTATATTCATAGTCCTTTATCTATCCTGGTAGGTACTAGATTTTATGAGACTAGTGCGGATGAAACATACAGTAGTTTGATACTTTGTGTTTGCTATGTAGGAATTTTTATCAGTAATGAAAGGCATATGATTATAGTTGTTTACGTTCTGAAGCCTCATATTCCAGCAGATAGTCCTAATGCCGAATATGACGTTTCCTTTTGAAAATATAGTCTGTCCAAACAAAGAAGACCCTCTGGGAAAATGGGTAAATGATTCAAGCTCGGTCAATATTAGTTCAAAAATTATCAATTAAATCTCGAATTTTAGGGAACGGATTTGATCTACCAATGATACCGCATTTATAATTCTTGAACAAATATTGACCAAGCTGAAGTCATTTACCCATCTTGCCAGAGGCTCTTCTTTGCTTGGACATACTATAACTTATCTTCAACTGTGTATACATGGATGCAACAAGTTCTTTCTACAAAGCTCATCCAGTGAACAAGACTTCTTTCCTCTTATTCACTGATATCAACTATGGCTCAATTATGTTCGATCTATCTTTATCAAAACTCAATTTTTATTACAGATTTAGTACACAAAACCGATGGAAGGTCAAGAGCTTTCACGTCATTGGTAGATAACTGATGATTTCATAATTTTTTAATACAATAGTAGGCCTATACCATATTTCTTTTAGTGTTTTAATTTTTTGAATTATTTTTATCCACGTTAGAATATTTCATCTAGTAAGTATCAATGTAAGAAAAAGTTACCTACATAGCTGATACTGACGCCAATAAGTTAGGCCGTTTCGTCTGTCTCTTGTACGTGATGTTACCTACTATCAGCTGATGTAGAGATGTAAATCGTCTCTTTTTATTTCAAAAACATCATAGAGTCCTAGCTAAATAACAACTTCAATTGACATCAGCTGTTGGAGCGTACAAGAAGCAGACGAAACCGGCCAACTTTTTGGCATCCAATAACAATGTGTGGTTGGAATTATACCATTAAGTACTTCCACTCATGGAACCTCTCCACAAAATTTCAACATTTTCTGCTGATTGGTTCTCGAAAAATCTTAGAAAACGCAGAACAACCATTAGAAAAATGAAAATATTGGGCGTATCCTTAAAAATTTTCAAAAATCCTTTCTTAGTGCGCGTCTCAACGTCCAACCGAACATGCCTGCCAAATTTTAACGTATTCGCTTTGGTGAATTTTCAGTTCTGGTTATGAATGAATCAGTGAGTTAGTGCCATTTCGCTTTTATAGATATAGATTTCAGAAGGTCTTTAATGAAAACTCTAAATATATGTTAGGTACCTATATTTATATGTTTAAAGTAGGCCTTCTGAGAAAATCTTTACAATTGGAAGTTCGAACGACGTGGGTATTCTTCAAGCAAACATTCACAATACTGGTACTGGTATTGTTGAATCAAGAAATTTTTATTTTATTTTGTATTTCTATCATCAGGAAGTTGACTTGGAAACATTTCAACAAATAATATTCAGATTTTTATTGATCCCTTTCCTCAGTAAATGGTAATGTACTGAGTCATGACAGGAATCTACTTTCAATGAATAAAATACATTGAGAAACTTCAGTGAATCAACAGTGCATGAAAGATCCGCAACTTAATTACCATCACTCTCATCTGCAAATAAATCATTCCAGTACGAATTATTGGAGACGCAATATTTTTCCAAGCGCATGTAAACTAAGTGATCTGTGAAGAACATAAAATGGGCCTATACTACAGCTATAAAACTGATAAACAATAGTTCTGAGAGTCATATAATCAATCATGCAGTAATATAAGATGTTGTTACAAACAGAATATAAAGTAAAAAATACTGTTCAACCGAATGGAAATTTTGTAGAGCATTTTCTTTATGCGTTGTAGAAACTAGGATGAAACAATTTTCCATTGACAATAATTGCGCAGTTTACCTTCTTTAACTGTCGTTAAAACTCAAGTTGATTATGGGATGTGCCTACTTAGCCATATCACAAATCTATAAACTGACTCGTGTACAATTCTTTATCACCAGTTTGTTTTCTTTCCGTAGAAAAAAGTAACTGTCCGAAGTCGGCATTGCCACTACTATAATGTGCGTGCTCCCTTGTAATCTTCACTTATTGTGACCTAGGCCTACCCATAACTTACAACAAAAATAGAACATTTTTTTTTTGTTAAAAATCCTCCTACTTGAATTTGATCAATGTAGGACCAGATTTAACATGATCATTATTTATGCACATTATTAGAACAACCACATAACAATGAATTCTAAAAACGTTCTATTTTCAGCCGGAGTTGAAAAATATCAACACCATTTTTCAATTCCAGCTTTCATCGAAAGGACTGAAGATAGTATTAGAAGCCTACCGTATTCTTCTTCAAAAGCGTCAACTTTTTCACAAGAGTAAATAATTTAGTGTGGAATTTATTTGATTCATCCAAGAGCTAGTGAATGAATCGTGGATTATCCTGTGTGAATCAATTCGCTCATTACTTTATGAACTTGACTTGAATAATCTATTACTATTATAACGGCAACGGCCAGTTGCACAAATATCCTATTGAAATTAAATTAATATAAGAGGAATGATGTATGTCATCTGACAAAATATTCAGTGCAACGAATGAATAATTATTTTGAAGTCAATCAAATAATATCATTCTGCGATTATTGAATTCAATTGGGCTTTTGTACAACTGACCGCAAACATTGCTAATAAATGCTGCGCATTATCGCTTATACGAATAAGCGATCGAGTGAAATATTCTAATAAGTATTTTTTTCATTTTCAGATCAAAGAATGGACTCCACAAGAATGTGGATGTGGAGAGTTTGAAGGCACTTGTCCAGCCCAACAACATAAAAATAAAACCAATCGAAGATAAGAGTGTCCTGGAAGGATCTGTCAAACTGATTCAACCTGCTAAGAGAAGAAAAGGAAGCTCATTCAGACAGGTAAATTATTACTCTTATGGTTTAATAATAGATCGATTATAAATGTATGTATCGATCCATAGTACCGGATCATTTAGTTTACTAGAAAATCAACGTTTTCTACTTTTAAGAATTTTTCTGTAATAGGAATGATTCTCTTCAGACAGACAGAGAACAATAACCATCAATAACAAATAGAATAGCCTACAGTTACTGAATACAGTAGGAGCTACTAAAGTATTTCCTCTATGATGATTAACTGAATCATTAATGAATGAGACAATGAATGCCTAATGAATAGAAGGATATAACCAGATATAAATACCAAACTCAAATGAATTCATGAAATTCATTCATAATTGGTGATATTCATTGAATCCAATCCAGTACAGACCTATCCATGAGCTAATAATATGATAGTAATTGTATCCAATCTAGTTAATATTCAAAAAGAAATAAATTCATAAGCTATTTTAATTTTCTTTTTATACAGTAGGCCTATATCAATCTTTTTAAGGTGAGGTCTTATATTTTATCAATTCTTATTTTCACCAGGACAGCAAATTTCCCATCTTAGGTACCTATTCAAAAACAAATACATGCTGCACAAATATTCCACATTGGAGTAGTTGCTCAAGTATGGTCTGAACCAGTGTGGTAGGAATGCGATGCAGCATGTGTTTGATTCTCCAGATCAGGCCAGAAATTCAAGCTACCAACAATAATGTAGGAGCTGACCAAATAATTTTAAATACGGCAATATATTGGGAATCCAAAAGTATTTATGATTATGATACTTCTTTACGCATATTTCCTCCTACGTTGTGCGTTCTGAGGAACTGAGGTACGTGTATTATTGTAGTTGGTAGCCTACTATATAAAATATTAATTGTAGGGCTATATATAGTAGTGGTAACTTGAATGGTAGTTGCTTTGGTTGTGGTGATTTCTCCACGAAAAAATCATCATAGGTAGGTATTGAATAATAAGAATAATTACCCTGTCGCCAAATTCTTCAACTGAATCTCTAATAGTAGACAAATAAGCAAGTGATGAGAAAAATATTGAATATTGATTTCCTTTTCCAGGTGATCTCATCATTTGCTGCCAACATAGGTACAATAAATACAGGAATGACATTTGGATTCTCAGCAGTTGCTATACCACAACTTGAAGATCTGAGTAGCGAAATTAAGATTGACAAATTTCAAGCATCTTGGATAGGTGTGTTTCTTCAACAACAATTGATCATTTAATAATTTACTTTTTGTATTTGCTTGGAATGCAGTTTCAATTTTATCCGACGCATGAAATTTAAACATAGGGTAAACAGTATGGTATAGTATTAATATTTATTTGAATATTCAATTTTCACTCATTCATCAGGCTATTCTGCAAGAAAAAGGTTCCTTCTATTTTTCAGCAAAACAGAATAATTAAATTAAATCCATTTCATAAAAGCTCATTCGAATTCCTCATAAGTTGAATGTTGAAAATACCTAATGTATACTATAATCTTGATGGTGGTTTAGATTACATTTCTATTCCAATTAATTTTTTCTCAATATCTTTACTATCTTCTATAGATAGTACCTACGGAATATCTATAATTTATGAATTTTTTGTTAATAGGCCGATTATATCCAATAATTGTTTCATTAGAATACTAGAAGAATAGTTATAAAATACCCTTATGTTCGATAAATTCTGTTATAACTTCGCAAATAATAATATTGTTGAAATTGGATTAATTATTCAATTACATTAGTAAATTATATCGTGATCTGTGTAACATAAAATATTATTATTGTATTTTATAATTATTTATTTTCATTCCTATTGTTTTTCAGCCAGTTTATCAGCTGTTACAACACCCATAGGATGCATTCTGAGTGGCTATCTGATGGACTTGATGGGAAGGAAGAGGACCCTGCTGATCACACAAATTCCAATGATAATAGGCTGGCTGATCATTGCTCAAGCGACCCGAGTAGAAGAGATTTACATTGGAAGGCTTCTGGTCGGTCTTGGCTGTGGAATGGTTGGCGCTCCAGCTAGGGTCTACACTGGTGAAGTGACTCAGCCTCATTTGAGAGGCATGTTGGCGGCTATGGCTTCTGTTGGAGTATCCTTGGGTAAGAAAAATTATTTTCATCAAAATCACTGTTTTAATTGATTTTTTAAATAATTTTTTACAATATTGATTTGAAAGAATCTTCATCTTTGAACAGATACGAATTCACCATCTTCCAAGTTTGTGTATTCTAGAAGCTATATGATTCATAGATCAGAATAAGAATAAATTTAAAACTGCTGCACTTTTCCACAATACAGAACCATACATCGTGAATATTTGAGAGATGATAATTACAGAAGTACTTTATTATATAATGAGAGAGGAGGAAAAAGTTCTGGGATTCGATTTGATATCAAAACACCAGCTATATAGTTGAAGAGCAAGCATTTTTATATAATTATGAGGTACCGGCTTACATTTTTGTTTTGTACAAAACTACTGTATTGCTGAATAATTATTTAAATCCAAATACTATAGGTGGTCAGTGGATGATTGATAGTTTATTTTATTTGTCGAACATTTACTAAGTTAATCTTACAAATTATATAAAAAGGTGAATCAGATATATGCAAGAGAATCAATCGATGGACCCATTTAAAACTCACAATTATGATGTTAACAACATATTATTGATATTTTGGTTGAAAACTAATCAGTGAAAACACTGGATCTATATAGAATATAATTCATAATTGAAACTATGCATTATTAATAAATCTATGTTTGGGGACTAATATAATATTTCATTCTACCACTTGAAGAGGTTTCTGGCTGTGAACAGTGGGATACACTATAGCTTTTCATACCTACTAAAATAGGCAGCACTACTACATTTAAAACTCGAGTACAATAAAAGCACGCGTTAAATATTTAGATTATATATTGAGATATATTAAATATTCAGATAGTAGCCTACATATTATCATACTATTTATTTATTTAGATACTACATATTGAGAGATTAGAATTCATTGACTTACTCAATGTCCATGAACTTGATAAATTTTTGCTCAATTTCTTACTAATTGGTTAATATTATTCGCCATGAAGAAATAGCTGAATTTAGCTATAAATCATAATTTTTTGTGATAACAAATGCCTAGGAATCGCATGTGCAATACGAGTTATGATCTCACTCTTGAATTTTATCTGATCAATGAGACAACCTTTGTACCGTACTGGCACGGGATTCTGCTATTATACAATATGGAACCAAATTATAAGAAACTGAGGAATGTGAATGTCATTTATTACAGAATCAATTAGTTGACCGGCAGCAGACAATTTAAATTTAATTATTGAGTAAATGAAAGTCTTACTATCAGACTCCATAAACATTGAGTCATATAAGTTCATTGTAACTATTGTAGCCTATTGTACATTATTATCTGATCATTAAATAAGTTCGGTCAAAACAAAAAAGTGATCTTTTACACTGAAGTACAAGTCGCTTCCATTGTAGATTATTTAAAGTAACTTATTGAACGAATTAAATTAGCACTAAAAATATTTCAACAAGAGTGAATAATAGGACAGTAAGCTACTATAGTCTGACCAAGCAAAGAAGAGCCTCTTGCATGATGTGAAAATGACTCCAGCTTGGTCAATATTGATTTAAAAAATATCAGTTTGATCTGAAATTGTAGGGGACGATTTGATCTACTATTAAGACCACATTTATAATTCTTCAAAAAATATTGTCCAAGCTGGAGTCATTTTTCCATCTTGCCAGAGGCTCTTCTTTGCTTGGTCGGACTATAGTCAATAAAAGTAAGTCAATAAAAATAACTAGGTGGAATATAAGATACTCGTATTTATATTTGATCAGAAAATATAAGTCGGTTTGGAGACTCAAAAAATTAAAATGGAATTTGATAAAAATAGAACTTATGTAAGATACCTAATAGTGATTCTCTTAATTTAATGGTCAGTCTTCACAATGGTCATTTAATGGTTATTCAATGGTCACTCTCTTCACAAATAATGGTCTGTGATTAAACGAACCACAGATTTATTAAAAATAGAGTTCACCAGTAATTGATCATGATGAAGCAACCGAAACCGGTATGTCAATTGTAATTAATCTACTGGAGTTTGACTTTTCATTGTCATTTCATTTTATATGTGAATAATTACCACAATATCACCTTCACAACGACTCAACACGTCAAAGCTTACCCTCCACGTGGATGATAATAAAAATTACTCAAGGTGTAAGCTTTACACTAATTTCTCAAATTCATTTGATACAGGCCTACTACACTGATACATCACTAGGTATTATTATAGTCTGTCCAAGCAAAGAAGACCCTCTGGCAAGATGAGAAAATGACCCCAGCTCGGTCAATATTGTTTCAAAAAATATTGATTTGGTCTCAAATTGTAGATACGAATGTTTCCTACGATTGAGACTGAATATATTGTAGAACCAAGCTGGAGTAATTTTCTCATCTTGCCAGAGGGTCTTCTTTGCTGGGACAGACTATACTGTATCATTGATATTTCAATAGCAGGCATAGATGTAATCCTAATACAATTTTGCAGGAGTGACCCTCGAGTACATGTTCGGCGCGCTATACAGCTGGAAGCTGGTGGCACTGCTGAGCAGCACAGTTCCGACGCTGGCGTTCATCTGCTGTTTCTTCCTGCCCGAGACGCCGTCATGGCTGCTGTCACACGGACACGTGGAAAAGTGTCGCCGCTCGCTGTCCAAACTACGCGGCCCCACCTGCGACGTCGAACAGGAACTGCAGGAAATGGTCGCCTACTCTAACAAAAACAATCTGGCGCACTCGCTCACCTGGAAGGAGACCATACAGGCGCTCATCCACCCGTCGGCGCTCAAGCCGTTTGTCATTCTCGCACTCTACTTTGTCATCTATCAGTTTTCCGGCGTCAATCCTGTCACATTCTATGCGGTTGAAGTTTTCAAGGTAAGACAGAGACATTTGATAGCCTTCTGCAAAACGATAGTATTGTTTGGAATGCAAGACGATACCGTTGAAATGTTCAGTATAGTGAGGTTAATATGAACGTGTGTTCACGTTGAATATGAGAGTTATTATTTTTATATTTTTCATTAATTGAAGAATAAACCGTGCCCTAATGAGACGTACTTCTGGATGGTTACTTAAGAACTATAGATGGTAGATGGTTGATAGAACTATAGACATAACATTGCTAGATTGCTCCCCTAGTAGTTAGGTACTAAGTAGATGAATTACAAGAAAATCCATTTATAATAGAACATGTCAATCAGTCTGATTGTACAGTCTCTATAGTTAGAACATGTTCTATTATAAATCGATTTTCTTGCACCTATATAGGGTGGGAAGCATATCCAGCAATGCGGCCGGTTCATGTTAATTAATCTTCAATTATTCTCATAAGAATTTATCAGATCGAAAATACTTATTATTAGATTGAAACTACTTATTATTGATCATTTAGATATATAACATTGGTCAATATTGGGATTGAGCACAAACAGGGCTTTATTCTGTAACTGAGAGTAGATGATCAAAATTAATTCAAACTATATGTTTATTTAATTGAGGTCAAAATGCACTGGAGTAATTAATTTCACTTTTGTGAAGTGCGTCTTTTTACTTACGTACCAATGAACGAATGGTACCCTTGTTGAATTTGTTTGCCTTTAGAGCAATCTGCCGTATGTAGCTATATAGTGACTTGTATACTGCTGTGCTTTGATGTCATGGTTGCCTGTACCATGATGTTACATGGTACCTACATCAATAAACAACAATGAAAACGTGTTCTGATAAATTCAAATTTTCTCTTTATAATAGTCGATTTTCAAAATCAACCCTCCAATATTCTTTCAATAATCTTTAAGAAAAGTCAGCTAAGCTTCAAGCATGCATTTTAAAGATTCTTACACATTCAATAAATCTTTTGTTTTTCAATCAGTGAAAAAATAGTAGTGTGAAGTTACTGACATTGCTTTCCCTGTATCTCAGCCAACAGGATGAATGCCAAATTACTTGGCTTGATGATAAATGCGTGAATCAGTTTTCTTTAGTTATCAATTAGTTATACGGCATCACTTTTTTAGAACACCATAAAGTGTAATAACTACAAAACTCATTTCTAACTATAGTCTGTCCAAGCAAAGTAGAAATTCTGGAAAGATGGGAAAATGACTTCAGCTCGGTCAATATTGGTTAAAAAATTATAAATTTTGTTTCAAAATGTAGGAAAGATTCTGATTGATATTTTGTGAACAATTTTATAATTTTTGAATCGATATTGACCGAGCTGAAGTCATTCTACTGTCTTGCCAGAATGTCTTCTTTGCTTAGACAGACTATACAAATTACAAGTTCTATAATCATGTTATAATATAATATTTCAACTGAGGGTTTTTTATATATTTCAATGAAAGTTATTAATTTTTGCAGGATTCAGGAGCCAATATGAATAAGTATTTGGCGACAGTTCTCCTTGGTATCGTGAGATTGGTGTTCACAGTGGTTGCTTGCATTGTCATGAGAAAGTGTGGACGTAGGCCATTGACGTTTATTTCAAGTGAGTATGATTATTTCTACAAATTCATAAATGATAGAAAAAGCAAGTTGAATATAGTATCCAGCTAATCAAACATTATTAAGAGTCCTATCTCATCATTCATGAAGAATAATTTACAAATATCCATAAATCTAGGCGCAAGGCGCGCCTATTGCTTATTAGACAATTTCAAGATTAATTTTTTTAAAATAATGAATTAATTAATACAGCACTTTATCGATGTATATGGTTTTAAATTTTCTTTCACTATAAAAGAACTATATAATGTGATTGCGGATAATCAGTTCATTAGTTATGAAAACAATGAGATTAATCGAGAACTAGATTCGTCTATTATTCATTTTGCACTACAGTAAAAGATTAAATAAGATAACAGGAATATTCTAGACTCAACTTGTACTTTGGTACGAGTATGAATGAATTACTTAATAGACATTATTCAGCCTTCAGCTAACGTACTGTTTAGTTAACTTGAGTAATTATTATATCATTATGATGTTATTCAATTATAAACAAATGCTTTGTTTGTAAATTGTGAACCCTCATTATTATAGAGTGAACAACTGATTTGATAAACTTATTTAGAAATTTAATCAAACTCAACTATCAACAATGTACATTGAATGAACAAACATGAATCTTGTTTGCTTCATTTTTCTCCTGGTTGCTTCTTCATTTTAAAGTTTTTTTTTTAATTTCAGGTGTTTTCTGTGGTTTATCAATGGTGGGTCTGGGTGTCTACATGTACGGCTTCAAGACTTCAGCTCCTTGGCTGCCAGTTGCTTTGATTTTCATATTCATTGCAGCGTCAACAATAGGTTACCTCGTAGTTCCTTGGGTCATGATCGGGGAGGTCTATCCGACGAAGGTGAATTTCATTTACTGAATATCTATTAGAAAATTATACTCAACAGTTTAGTTTAACAATCAGTTGTTCACCAGTTGTTGAAACAAACTGTGCATACTGTGATTATTCACCGATATGTATCAGTGATACGATATCACTTGAAATGGTAGCTTGTAAACACAGTTAAAAACAATAGTTGTTGACTTGGACACTGTTTCATAAAAATTATAAAAAATGTAGAACCGGAAAAAGGTGAACACACTACTGTTTAATAAATCCAGTATTAAGTATGTCATCTTTTATCTCTTATACAAGGCTTCTAGATTTTTATGAAACAAGTCCTAGTGATAAGCATATATTTAAAAAAATGTCTTGAAAGTTTTTACCAGCTTTATGCCTGATATTTTAAGTTTGTATCACATAAGCAACATCCTGATAAAAAATAAAATACACATTGACATACAGCGAGCTAGTAGAATGATCTAAATGACATTTCTACTGGTTACTTAATTGAAAGAAGTTGAATTTGAAAAAAAAAACTTTAAAATAATGATTCCGTCTGAAGCATATGAATGAGAATCTTTTATAATATAACTGGAAAAGAAACGCCACATTTTCTATTATAAGTTGAAAGCTATTTATTATCAAGTTATAGCCTACTCTCAATTACTCTCATACCATCTCTATTTTTCACTCAGTTTTTTTCATAAATCCATTAAAAAATCTTTTTATACGATCTAACCGTTTAAAATTTTGTAACTGATTGTGAATGTGGTTATATTTTTACCAATTAAAATGCTGTATAAAATCAATCTTTCGGGAGACTTTGTTCAATATTTGTAAAATTCCTCATCAAGAGCAATATTTTAATAATAATAACGAATAATTTTGTTTTCAGGTGAGAGGAATAATTGGCGGCCTAACCACGTGCACTGCCCACTTCAGCATATTTCTGGTTGTGAAAACGTTTCCTCTAATTCAAGACGCCATTAGCAAGCCAGGCACATTCTGCTTGTACGGCGTCATCTCCCTGTTGGGAACCATCTACTTCTACATCTATCTGCCCGAAACCAAGGGTCGCACCCTGCAAGAGATCGAGGACTACTTTTCGGGAAGAACGAACACGCTAAAAACGCCGAAACCTGCAGCTGTCAATAATAATAAGCCTGGTCTACTGCAAGCTAATAAAGGAGACATTTTGCCTTGAAAGACATTGAACCTACTTTGCATCCTGTATCAGGATACAAATCTCCTACATGAGAAATGGTTCTTGAATAAGTGAAATATGACAATAGGAATGGTTCTTGAAAAAGTAGAATGTACCTCTCCTACAAGAGAAATGGTTTTTGAAAAGTGAAATATGACTTTTTACGAGAGGAATGGGTTTTTGGAAAAGTGAAATATGACGATAGGAATAGTTCTTGAAAAAGTAAAATGCACCTTTACTATGCAAGGAATGGGTGTTTGAAGAAGTGAAATATGATGATATGATTGGTTTTTGAAGAAGTGAGATCGCGCATCTTTAAAGAACACTGTTTATTGTGATAAAAAATGTTCAGTCTAGATTGTAACGTAGGTTTTGAACCATGCCTGAACCAATTACTAAAGACTGAAAAGTTTAGGTTTTTATGTGAAGTGTACATTTAGATTTTCGAGAATAACATCATACTTTTAGAATGTAATTTACAGAGGATATAAGTATTATTTTATATGGCTCTTTTTCAGGTAACGTTTAAGTACTTTTTTAATACTAGGACAATATACATTTGAATACGTAATGTGTATGATGGTTTGTAGATTGGATTATTGTAAAAATTTAAGGCTAGTGATATTTGCATTGTAAGCTAGTGAAATAATATTTTTGTAGTAAATACAGTTCAACTGCAATAATATTGTTCAGAATTTCATTTTCTCCCTCATATTTGAATAGTTTTATCCCATTTTGCAGATTTGATTAAATAGAACACTAGGCTATAAGGAATTATGGCAAATAATGAAAATAGCTCAGGGTTTGAACATACAACTAAACGTTTTATTGGAAAGCCTACAAATTATTTATTTAATTCATTATTATTTGTAGTCGGCTGCTTTAGTGTTCATGTTTTTCCTTCTTTCTATGGCAGCCAATTTATTCAAGTATCTTTTCTTAGCAAATTCCATCTCATGTTTGATTACAAACTCGGGAAGTCGCTTACCTTTCCATCTATGGGGAATTTTCTCTTTGTTGGCCATTGCCAATTTATCTTTCACATACACCATAGGATCAAATTTTTCCGCTTCTTTCACTTTTCCCATCAGTTCAGCCTGGAATTCCTTCTCTTTCTTAATCTTGCGCCTGATCTCATTTTTGGCAATTTGTTCCTTGAACTTCTTCCTCCACTTCTTCCTTTTATGAACTCTCATCTTCCTTTTTCGGATGATCAACATGCGGATAGCATGCTTTTCCTCTTTCGGCTTTGTTTCTGGATCTGAGATTTCCTTAGTAGGTTCCAGGTCTTCGTACGATATTATGGTGGAAATTTTAGGAACATCGATTATCGAATTCAACAAGTCATTCGGTCTATCAAGAATTTGTAGTTTCGGCTGTTCCAGTTTGAAAGGGACATTGAGTTGAGAACTACCTGTTGTGAAGAGTGGCAGCTGAGAAGAGATATCTCCCGATTTTATAGCTCCAGATGAAACTAACTTCGTAGAGTAACTGCAATTCCTCCTGAGTAATAGAGCTGGTGCATTTGTGGTGACTGGCCCTGAAACAAAAATTTATACATCATGATTATTAATTGGAATTAAAAAATATTTCAATTTATTTATTCATTAATAAATTATTACAATGATCTATAATGCATAGAATATAGAATAGAATGACTTCTTTATTTTAATGACGTGGCGAAGTTTGGACAGTAATGTCCACTCTACCACTTAACCACATGATAGATATCAAAATGATAGATATTATAATCTGAAAGAGAAAAACTAGGCTTAGCCTGTACTATTTCTCTTTTAATTTCAATTGATAATGATGTCCAAAAGATTATGTATATGTCACGAACTTCAAATTTCTGGTCCGGGAATACTCACAAGAATAATTCAAAAGTAAAAACAATTTTGAATTTAGTAATGTTGTTAGAAAGCCGAAAATAACTTTATAATTCCAATAACATGGAATAAAATTGAAAATTTGAACAGAAAATTCACAAACAACCACGAGCTACTATAAGAATAATTATAAAAAAACTAACCAAGAGTAAGTTTTGAGTTATATGAATAAGTGAATGAGTTATGCTCTGAAGCAAAACCATAAATTTCATGATTTCTGATATTCTCAAAAAATGTATACAGAGAAGATGAAACTAGATTCTATAGGATGATATAACAATCAATAACAAAAAATATTCGCATGGCTTTTAATGGTTGGGAGACCTTACGGGTAGGTTCCACCTCACTAATGTGTACTTGGATGAATATTGTTCACCCAAACAAGAGCAGTCCACAGTGTTAGTGAGTCAACTTCACGTTCAAACAGCTACCACACTCACAATAAAAAAAATTGTTTGTAAATGGCTCAACAGCCCAAGAAGGGCTGGTGCACCCCAAGAAGCCATTTACAAACCATTATCAATGTGTTATCTTATGCCAACAGAATTGGTGGTTTTCAAATGCTCAGTTTAGTCATGATAGTCGGCGAGCAGTCTGCAACAGCATGTCGAGAGAAAGAAGATTTAGAAAGCCATTTGGCTCTTTCACACGGCTTTTAGATTATTCGGACAGATTTGTAAAATATTGATAGGGCATTCGCCATAGTCAACCACCAGTTATGTTCAACCAGCTACACTTGTGAGGTGTGAGTATATTGGACTAATATTCAAATCAATAAATGTATACATTTCAATTCTAAATTATTCAATGGGGTTGCTGGAACATACTGCGTATAGACTTTACATACTAGCATCACCCTTGCATGTTATAAATCACCAGTCTACCTTCTCAAGAAGAAAGAAAATGCACAATTACAACACTTGTTGGGAAGTTGGGAGAGGATCAACTTGGATGTGCCACGCCGTCGACTGCCTAAGCTCAACCTGTTGCCAAAGGAGATTAAAGAAACACAGGACCACAGAGTTTTTGCACAGAGAGTCAAAAAGTACCTGATGAAAAGACCATACTACACAACAGAGTATATTGAGGAACATACATTTCAACACCACAGAGTATGGGATACTCTATTTACCACACCTTGACGTCCCTAGCAGGGGATATATTTAAGACTATTGACGACTCCCCAATCTTCGGACTGTAAGGAAGACATCGGAAGTAAGTAAGTATAAGTAAGTTAATTAATGTTTTCCAGTGCTGACAATCAGGATCTTCAACTGCCTACCACATTCAGTGAAGGGGCGCTCACCTACTGCATTCAAGAACACTATCAAGGTGGCTCATTAAGGAGGAGCTTCTATTCTTAGAAAGATTTAGGCTATCTGGCCTATCTGATGATGACTCTGCTGGTCTGTGACGCCGCCATCTGTGTATTATAGTTTTTAATTTTTGATACGCTCTATCCGGGGAAGCCTGGTCTATGAAATACTGGGTTTGTTCCAAAATCGAGTATTTTTCTGCTATAAAAATACATTTTTGTACAACAAAACTACCACAACTTTGGTAATAGGTGTCGGTAGTGTTGAGGTTAAATTATGTGTTGAGGCCTAGATAAAATCAAATTAACTTATCCCTTCGAATGCTGAGATTGTTGTCAATAAGTAATTGGCAACTGCATGAAACAGAATATTGATAGACTCTAGTAGAATGTGGTAAACTAATTGAGATTGCTTTGAAATTTAAACTTGTTTTGAGCCTTTGATAGTGTCCAAGATATTATAGGTTAGTGAAAATCAACACTCACCTCTAACCAGCCGGATGATTTTTGAGTAAAACATCACGAAGATTGATCGAATATGAACTTTTATCAACTTTTCAAGAAACTTTTATGCATTATTGAGATAAATAAAAAGGTATTACACTAAAAAAGCATGTGGAATTCAGAATTTCTGCAATCAGCTGAATTTTTGGGTCGGTCGTCGGTTATTAATCAGCTGTAACCTGCAACTCTGTGTCTCAGATGGATAGCAGCTGATTCTGATTTGTGTACTTTGTTGCAGACGATGTTGTTGTGAAACATGAAAATAATGTGAATTTAGCACGTTGTGATATGATAACTTAATTATCTAGGATGGAATTAATTATCTGTATAGAATTGTTTTGTTTTTTGAATTATTAATAAGTAATAGTGCACTTACATCGTATAAATTTTTTATATTTATTAACCATTCCATTTATAAATCTTTCATTCAGACGTTTGATATTTGTAAAAATACGTTTATTGCAATTATTGCAATGAGGCACGTCATGCTTTCTAGCAGGTTTTATTCACTCGTCCAAATGTATTTTAGAAAAACATAGAATACGCACTGTATTGTCACTTTTTGTTGTTTTGTTGCATTGTGTTCTGTCTACTTAGAAAAAGCTACATTATTCAGCTGTTGCTCTTATCACCCGTTATCAATTTGACGTCCAAATTTTGTTGTGACGTTGAGGTCGCGTTGATTGGGTCTAGCCAAGTGAAAACATCCATAGAAAATTGATTTATTATTAGTTGATTTCTAAAATAGTTAGCATTGCTTCAATTATGGCGCATTCATCCTTATGTGTGAGACACGCTTTATTTGGACTTCAAAGATCTCAAGGAAGAAATCTCAAAGGTAATAAATTCTTCTGCTGACCAGAACAAACCTTGCTGATACAAAGTTTTTTTCTGAACTTGGGCTTGGGTGAATTCTCTCAAGGCCTTACCCAAATTTCTCTATAGATAGTAATATAGTAATTATGTTATTCCAACTTCTACTTTATTGATGATATTTATAGGCCATAGTCCTTTAAACTTTTTAATTATTTGAAAACTTATACTTTTTTAAGTCGACTAGTGTATTCATATTGAATATCGTTGTTACATAATAGTTTACACTGAACTTGACTGTAACCTACTCCGCTACTCCTATAATAATGGTACCTGTTATCCCTGTACCTGTTTATAAAATGGTAAATTCACTAAATTACTAATAATACCTGTTAGCATTCAAGTTCAATAAAGGTATCAGCTTTGTAATAAGAACTGAACTTTTAGTTAGCTTAATAATCTAGAACCAACTCCATCATAATAAGTTTCATAATTCCATTTGAATTGATTTCATTTTTAAATTCTAGTTAACAACAAAGCTCAAGTTAAATTTCTCCAGTTATCTGGGGGTGAAGCCCACATGAGCTCATCTGGGCATCACCTTCTGAAAACAAAACAAACTATTCTCTTGTTCTTGAATCTTGACACTGATAATAATCTCACTCTTCTATTGATTTGCAGGTAATATAAGAAAATTTCATATTGGTGCTCTGCCTGAAACCCACCAAATGCTCCACAAAACATGTAGAGATTTTTCTGATAGTGAATTGAAGCCAATCGCTGCCAAATTGGACAAAGAACACAAGTTTCCAGCTGAACAGGTGAGGTTCTTACAAAGTTACACCTCGTCGACTCTTTCATACAGTTGGGGAGATTGGTGTACCTTTGACCATAATGTACCTTTAATCACTGAGCTTACCGAGGCATCTAGTGGCCCTTTCATAAATCTAACAGTCATAGTTTATAGAGTTCCTACCAGGGAATCCTAACATTCTAGCTTTGAGACTGTTGCTGTTTGTTTGATCGAAAAAATTCTGAAACTAAAATCACCAGTGAAAAGTAATTAATTTTTCCTCTCGTACTTTATTTTTGTATTTTTACAGAGTTAGTTTTATTGAATTTGTGTCAATCTACACTACTCCTTACTATTTAAACTATCTTACGCTGCATCACTTGGATCCACAAACATAACCTTAATGCAGGAATTGGGAAGGAATAAGGAAAGTAACACTGTGTTGTACCTTTGACCAAGTTTGTTGGAAGATGATGCAGCTGTCTATGAAATAGATGTTGAAGATATTGACGCCAAGCTTCCTCATCCAGATGCTATGGGAGGCTCTGCTCGTCATTGTGAAATATTATCTTTTGGTGTAGATTTAAAAAAAATGTATCTTTGAATAATATTGCCTATTTTTAGTTAAGATCAATTCTAATTAATATACTATTGTGTGCATTTTACTTTATTTATTTCAATCCACCATACCAGTAGGCTTAACTCAGCCTAAACCGACAACCCAATCCAATTTAACCACTGGTCAAAGGGACAACACCATGTTGTTCCTTTGGCCACTTGGTAGTGTTTTTAAAAAAAATAAAAAAGGTACATTGGATAAATCTAGAAAAATGATATCTTAGTAGAAGATACTTAACTAATTGAAGTTTAGATTCATATAAATACATGCTACTTTCGAGCCAAAATAACGTTTTAAAAAATCTTAGAAGCAAAACTGGTCTAAGGTACACCACTCTCCCCTACTTTTAAAGTTCGATATCTCACTTTTTTATACCCTTATATAGATTGTCCAAGCAAAGGAGAAATTTTTCAAGATAGGAAAATGATGTAGGAAACATTCTGATCTACAATTTGAGACCAATTTTATAATTTTTGAACCAATATTGACCGAGCTGGAGTCCTTTTCCCATCTTGCCAGAATGTCTTCTTTGCTAGTACGGATTATACCTCATATGGTGAATTTGAAATTCATTGGAGATCCATAAGGATAACGTGAATGATTAGTATCAATAAATCATATAAGATTTACCAAATATTTGAATTATTTCTGCTAGAGACTTGAGTTTTTATGAATTTAGGCTCTTAATTGCATTTATCTGAATTTTGCATTAATTTTATTTTGACTAACAGCATGTACACTTGTACAGGTTGTTATCTTCGATTAAGTGTAAACTTGGCATTATACTTCAACCAGCCTTCCACAATAAAATTTTAATTCTATCCAGATTTCAAACATGGAATTTATGCAGTTTTTGTTTATCATATTGTTAAAGGGCTTATTTTTTATGTTTTTTACTTATAGATAAAGAAGATGGGTGAACTTGGACTGATGGGAATCTATGTATCAGAAGAGTATGGAGGTGCAGGCTTGGACACTCTTGCCCTATCTTTAGCTGTAGAGGAAATTGCAAGGTAAAGTAGACCAGTATTAAAATTGAGTATAGTGGAATCCAATAATTATTGAAATACATTAACCAAAAGGCCTACAGATATACATGATTGAAAATTAAACAGTTGGCTCTTTTCACACTTTACCAACAATTATTTCATCGTCGTTCAGCAATATTGAAGAATATGTATCACAATACATTTTAGTAATAGCTGGTGATTTTAATATAAATATTCTCAATTTCGAAAATGATACTCACTACTTTCTAAATATGCTCAGATCATTCGACTTGTATCCAGTGAATGACAGGCCAACAAGAAATTTATCTTGCCTGGATAATATTTTTACAAATTTCAGGAGAGAATCCGTTTTTCCATTTCTTACTGAAGAGGCTATAATTTCTGATCATGCAGCAGTCTGGGCTGTTTGTTCGGATGTGAAGCCTATGTCTAAAAATGAGCGGATCATTGATTCTAAGAGCATTCCAGATAGGGAGATGAAACGCTTAATATCTATAGAAAATAGAAAGGCTCTGTAATTTAGTTAATTGCCTGAGTCTTGAAATTGATTGGTCACATATTTATAATATACATGATGTTGATCTGGCCTTTGAGTCTTTCATGAGCATATTAACTTGTCACTACAATTTTTACTGTCCTAAAATAACTATGAATAGGAAAAATAGAATGTATAAAAAATCAAATATTTGGTTCACTCCTGAGATAAGATAAATGAAAGCGATTTTGTTAGTGTTTTATGTGAAATGGAAAAATAGTTTAAGTGAGGTAGATAAGGAAAATTACAAGAAATATTAAAAACTTATCAAATGGCTATAAATAATTCTAAAAAATATGCAAACGATGCTATTATTATTAATTCTGATAATAAATGCAAAGCAGCATGGAAAATAATAAAAAATGAATCTGGCTCTGCTCAATCTAAAACTCAGGATATTCCTTTGTCACCCAACACTCTCAATGATCACTTTGTTAATGTGGCATCAAACTTAGAGCTAGGTGATACAAAAAATAAGAATCCAAAACGTTTTGAAAATATGTTGGAAAAATTTAAACTACCCACATAAAATGACATAAAGTTTAATTGGAAACTAGTCAATTCTGATTGTGTAAGAAATATTGTCTGTGATATTAGTTCTTCAAAGAGTGAGGACGTATATGGCCTATCCAATTATGTTTTCAAATATATAATTAATTCAATTTTGGTGCCGATTACATACCTCATTAATCTTATGTTACTTGAAGGTGTTTTTCCTGAATGTCTAAAACTATCAAAAGTTACTCCCATTTTCAAGAAGGGTGACAAAAATGACCCTAATAACTATAGACCTATGAATATTTTATTAATAATAATTTGCTTTATCACAACCAATTTGAGTTCAGACCAAAACATTCTACAACAATGGCTATTGAAAAAATTGTTGACTATATCTTAAAGAGTTTTGAGGAGAAGGCTTCTGTGGGTTCATGCCTGATTGATCTCAGTCGAGCATTTGATGTAGTGTCTCATGAAATTCTGTGTAAGAAACTCAACTACTATGGTATTACCAATAAGGAATTACAATTGTTAAATAGTTATTTGTCAAATAGGTTACAATTGGTTAGCACTAATGGTTTGTCATCTGATTGCAAGAGAGTTGTTACTGGGGTGCCACAAGGTTCTGTTTTAGGTCCTTTTCTATTCTTAATCTTTATAAATGACAATGTACATAATTTTAATACACGACATAGATATGACCTAATGATACCCAATGTCAGACTTAGTAAAACGTTGAAAAGTCACACTTATCTTCAATTTAAACTATTTAATATGTTGCCTCTGTCAGTCAGAGAATTGCCGGTGTCAACTTTCAAAATAACTATAGCTGAATGGCTGAAGAATAAGGCTTTTTACTCAACGGATGAGTACTTTATGTGTACCACCTTTGAAAGTTTGAACAAGTAATTTTATTACTAATTTGTTAAAACTAATTTTTGTGTGTGAAATGACACGGTTTTGTACTATGTATATATATATATATATATAGATAGCCTATATGGTTGATTGAATTGGATATATTGCCTATTTATTATTAATTTTATTTGTAAAATGACAATGCCTATTGTGAACTTTGTTTTATTTTATGGCAAATAAAAAACTTGAATCTTGAATTCTGAAGACCTTAAATTTCTAATGTAATTATTCTGATCTGTTCATAAAGCACAATATAACTTGAAATACTTTTAGTCATTATATGACATTCTGGCAAGATGGTGAAATGACTCCAGCTTGGTCAATATTGGTTCAAAAATTATAAATATGGTCTCAATCGTGATCAAAATGTTTCCTACAATATTAAATTTATAATTTTTGAAGCAATATTTACCTAGCTGGAGTCATTTTCCCATCTTGCCAGAATGTCTTCTCTGCTTGGACAGACTATTCCTACTTCGGAGAAAATATTCGGGATCAATATCCTAGCAATTCTTACATTTATTCCATTAAAATGTTCATGATTGCTTCGATAAATTTTTTTTGTCAAACAGGGGATGCGGAGGTACTGGAACAATAGTCAGTGTGCACAACACGCTTTATGTTGGTCTGCTCGATAAGATGGGCACAAAAGAACAGAAAGAAAAGTTTCTTCCATCCTTCACTGATGGCACGAATGTTGGGAGCTTCGCTATCAGTGAGCCAGGTAATGAACCAATTAATTTATTGTTTAATAACTTTTTCTATATCATGCTCCAACATTGCTCCCAATGTTTGTTTTTCAATAATTATTTTCAAAAATATTGCTTGTTCTCTTCATTCCATTTGTAAACGTTGGTGATCGTTATTATTAGTATTCATATTATCTCACCTCTTCTCCACCGATTCTCAATAAATATTTTAGTTCCATTGTCTACACAATTAAGCTCTCTATCTCAAATTCAGTCTTTCACGTCTTCTCTCAACCATTCAATACTAAAAATATATTAGAAAATTCTCAAGTTAGGGACTAAATAGTTTAAATTGACTCAATTTTGAATTTGAAATTGAAATTTTTTTTTTGAAATTGAATGTTATCATGCTTGTGCAGGTAGTGGCAGTGATGCGAGTAACATGCTGGCGACAGCTAGAAAAGAGAGTGACTGCTGGGTGTTGAACGGCACCAAGGCTTGGGTAACCAATGGTATTGAGGCCAAGGCGGCCGTCGTATTGGCCAATGCAGACAAGAGCAAAGGTCACAAGGGCATTTGCGCCTTCATTGTACCAATACCAACTCCAGGTAATGTTGATTTGCTAACGGACATTTGTACGAATGTCCTTCATGGTTTTGTAAAATGACGCCAGTTAAAGTTATGTTCAATGTAGTAAAATTCATAAGGACGGCATAGAACAGAATTTGGCAAACACATTGTGTTGGTGCGCACACCATAATGTCAAGCTTCATTCAATCTGGTAAAATTTATAGGAACGGAAAAGAACCGGATGTCTGAAAATCGTGGTGGATGAACCGGTGTCAAACCCCATTTCACATTGATCCAAGAAACATATAATATGGAAAACAGCTATTGAAATGTAAAGATGGCGTTGAAAGAAGCTTGGTCGCAACTCGCTCAAAATCGCTTATGTAGTACATCAAGTTCGCAAGGTACACCAGCTTCAAGTACACCCCGTAAAAGTATACCAATTACAAGTGAACAAAGTTCAAGTACACCAATAATAGTGAACCAAGTACAATATAATAGTACTGCATACTGTATTATTTCTCTCCATTTTCTATTAAAGGATTCTATTGAATCCTTCATATTCCTCGTAGGCTACATTGGACCTACATTTGATTCCCCATCTTCATTTATGTACCTTATGTACAGGTTTTCTTCACTATTATTTATGTATGTATTTTAATTGAAGATTCGCTGCTATTTTAAAATAGTGTAGCCTTTATTTTCAAAGCTTTTTCGCCATTTTATTAATCATTTTCCAGGTCTCTCACATGGCAAGAAGGAAGATAAGATGGGAATTCGTGCATCTTCAACTTGCAATTTGATTTTAGAGGACGTGAGAATCCCACATGAATATCTGCTTGGGAAAGAGGGAGAAGGCTTCAAAATGGCACTAGCCACTTTAGGTGAGAATTATAAAATCTCAATGTGTCGTAATCGATTTTTGAATTTATTTTCTCCAATAAATAGCGATCACAATGAATGATTTTGGTCTTAATTTTTTGACTTGTCAAAACAATATAATCATGAAATATTTTTGCTTATGCTACAACCAAGTTATTCAAAATTAATTATTTATTCATATATGCATGTGTTACATTCAATAATTACATAATCTAAAAAAATCCCCTTTCTTCAAAAATTTTTATTGAATCCATCCTATATCGAATTGTTAATAAGCCTACCTTCATTTTCCCTCATTTTAATAATTAGGCTTATTATACAACTTATCAAATTTTTGAATTCATGAACTCAATAGTTGCTCATCAATTGTTTTTTTCACAGTACAAAATGTTGGAGTTTAATGATTGAGATAAATTCTACAGAGCTTATGGGATGCGTCTTAATTGAAGTGTAGTAAGTGACCAATGAACGCCTAATAACATTATTTTATTGGAGTTATCACTAATGACAAATACCTGTGTGTGTAGATTTGTAAGTGAAAGTAGTTACAGTGATTTTCTATTTCTATAAAGTAGTAACCACTGTGTGCATTAGGCTTAATGCTTGCTTTTGCTTTACTGCAATGTATAATGTGAACGCAAGGAATTATTCATTATTGGCTCATGATTGCAACTGATAAAAAGTTTTCTGTGTGAAAGCTTGTCTAATGTGTATTGGTGTTTCGATGTTTTAGTACATCATTTACATCCTAGCCCAGAATATCCAAATTCATTTCTCACTGAAGTTACAATTTTTATTGAGAGATTCACAATTAGGTATCGAAATCTTCCTCCTACTCCTGTTGATCAAAATGAAAATCCAGCAGAGTTGCTTCAAGACACATTTTATGGTTCAATGAAATAGGTACTAAAGACTTGGGAGGCTTGATATGCAATTCAACACGTGTTTCAATTTCATTTTACGTGATTTATTTACATTATTTTCTGTCGCTTTCTGTCACCATACGTTCACTTTCCATAAATTGTAGGATATTTCATCAAACTTGTAGGATAGTCTCTTACACATGATTGAGTGCTCTTTTGTTAAATAATGTGCTTCTCAGCTCTGCTTTCGTAGTAACTCAATTATTGATTTTTCAAGATTGTAAGCTCATCTATTATCTGTAGAATTTTATCGGTTTTCCGCCTGCAACGACAGCTTGAGCCTGTGAATTATAGCTATTATCAACGTAGTTCTCCATTATTAGACCTATGTTCTTCCAAATATTTTGTTTTTAATAAAAAAGTAAATATTCTTATGGCTTTTAATGGTGAGGAGACCCTTACGGGTAGTTCTACCTCGCCAATGTGTACTTGGCCAAATACTGGTCACCCATCCAAGAGCAGTCCAAAGTGTTCGTGACTTAACATCTAATAATAACTTAACGTTTTTAATAATTGTGCAATTTATAAGAATCGAGTTGTATCTGCTTCTGTAGCTTCTTTGCAATTTTATTTTTACCCACTTTCATATTTATGGCTTCAGGCTTCCCACATTCGCTTCTACAAATATCTAAAATTTAGATTCTAAATGTTGTTGTTACTTTTCCAGATGGTGCTAGAATAGGAATTTCATCACAAGCACTGGGCATTGCTCAGGCAGCGCTGGACTGTGCTGTGGACTATGCCAGCAAAAGATTGTCCTTTGGGTCACCAATTCTCAAATATCAGACTGTTCAGGTACAATAAGTTCTTTATTTGTTAGAAGACCAAATCCAATCACTCTCGAGTAAATGATTTAGCTTACTTGAAAGATCTTGATACGGTATCTAACATTATTGATACCCTGAGCGTGATGCATACCGGGGAAAGCAATCAAATTCCATTAAATTCTAGTTTTACTATGTAGATCAAGAGAATTAAGGCTATTTATTTGAAACTAGGATTTCGAATTTTATGATAATGTTTTCATGGAACGCGTTTCCTTGTTGTGCATCGTATTTTATGATTAATCTGGTGTTTATAAATTCGAATTGTAGTACCTAAGTATTAAGTTTAACTAATGAAATATAAAATCACCTCCAGTCACTAATATTAATATGGAATTTTCACTGTATTATTTTTCTTCTGTAACTATTATCATGAAATAATTCATCTATGACCCGTACATCTGTACTACACAGTAATATTACTATAATAATGAAATGAGGATATAAAAATATGATTACCTACATAATTATTTTCATATCTTCTCATATCAATTCCTATATGATACTAGAAATATAGTGTAATACCTAAGTAACTTGAAGTTAATTCCACTGAGTAATTAGAATAGGCCTACAGTCACAACTGTAGATATACAAATAAATACATTTATCACAGTGACCGTATTAGAATACAGTCACAACAGATTGGACAGAACAGAACATTCACTTAACAAATTGTTAGGCATTTTTCATCCAAAAATTCCACACAAATTCTTAATGTAGCTTACTGACTGAGTGGCCGCCATGTAGAAGTGGCGAGCCTAGTAGCAAATGGTCGACCCAACAACGCCTCCTAGTGTGGCAGGGGTACACGCCAGCCGGAGTAGATACTATTAGAAAAACTCCACAACGCAGTCCGCGTGGCGCCTCACAGGTGGCTTGTCTCTTGGGCTGTCCCTCTCGTTCGAAGCGAACATTTTTTTAGTTCTGTCCAATGTGATGTGCATGCCTTTCAAGTATTTCTTCTGTTCAACCTTAATAATTGCTGTTTTTGCAGGCACGACTAGCCGATATGGCCGTTAAATTAGAGTCGGCACGTTTACTTACATGGAGAGCAGCTGCTTTGAGAGATGCTGGTAAAAGGTTTACTAAGGTATGTCAACAAAACCATTCTGTAAAGCTTTCGGCTATTAGTTACCTTAGTTGTTGGTGTGTAACCTCAGGTGAAACAGTGAGTACACGGCTTGGTACAAGGTAATACAATTACTAAGAAGATGGCACCAAAAATATTGAAAGAAGATGCACGTATCAAATCAAGCAATTGAATAGGAATAATATTATCAAGATGCTTCCTTCCTTTATAACTTTTGTATCGAATTGGTGACTTGTGTACCTTCCTTCATTATATTTTCATTTATTATATTTTATAAATATTATATATATTTTATATTATATTTTTAGATATTCTATTTAACCGTGTACATAAGTGTAAACACCTTTCAAGTTATATGTTGATATTGAGATACCGTATTGTTTGAAAATGTATCATGAGATTGTTCTGCAATTATTTTGAATCAATGAAGTTTTGAAGTTCCCTAAATGAAAGTTGAACCACGCTCCTTTCATCAGGACATGGGTTAAATGCAGCCGCGCAGATTCATTCTCCAGCGGTGTGATCACGGATCTATTTAGATCCACGGCATGAAATCATGATTGAAAGTCTTTTCAAGCAAACAAGACATTCTGGAAGATGGAAAAATGACTCCAGATCGGTCAATATTGGTTCAAAAATGATAAATTTGGTCTCAAATTGTAGATCAGAATGTTTCCTACAATTTTATACCAAATTACAAAATTTTGAACCAATATTGACCGAGCTGGAGTCATTCTCCCATCTTGCCAGACAGACCATTCTTTGCTTGGACAGACTATACCACCTGCATTCATGATACACGGCATGTATCAAATTGAACAGTGGAATTGAATGGTCTGGTATCATCATTGAATAAGATATCATGCTTTGAATAAGTATCTTTTCCTCCACCTACTATCTAAACTCGCATTTCACTCCCCGGAATCGAATACTAAAGCGCTTCATTCTCTCCCTCGGGAGAAAAAGAAGATTAAAATTCCCTAGGGAATAAAGTAGCCCCATTTAAATAACATGGGAAGCATCTCTATGATATTTTGTGTCTAAATTTGGAACTTAGGCGTGAACTGTAGAACAGTAAACAGTATAGAGTGCACAGTTTGGAAGAAAGGTTGATTACGCTGATATTTTGAAGGAATATTTATAAAACAATGGATCATGATGGAAGAAAGTTAAATACTTGTATATTATTCATAAATTTATAGAAATGTAAAAATGTATACATATGGAAGTATAGTACCAAAGTAAAAACAATCTTCATGATTTCAAAGCTAGAATTCTCGATCACTATCGAATATCGACTATTGAATCGATTATTAGAATTAGAATCGAATTCAATGATTCGTTCCTACAATGGTTTATTGTACTTTGAGATCTTTGTGTTATAATTTATGTTTATTATTATAATAGTGTTTATCGTTTTAATTTCGACTAATTATCAATAGTCCACTGTCATATTATACTGGAACAATGATAAAAGAATGTCTTTGTTGAATTAGACTTTTGGTTTTGAGGTTTGGAAGTATAGTTAACCTCAACTTATATGGTAGTTGAGGTCAGTAAAATCGTTAGTTTTGAAGTTTTTCAATTGGAAACCGGACTTTTCAACATGAATTTAAACAAATATCCTCCATTAGATAGCCTTTATTATGTTGTATGAGTTGTATCAACACAAAATATTATGTTATGTGGATTTTAATTGTCCTAATGAACAGGTTTTCACGATCGGTTACTGTTGTGTTGTGGACAAAATAGGCCTTCAAACATTGTAACTGTCTCTGAAAGTTGAATTTACAATTAAACATTTGTAATATACGGTATGTACTTGCTGGAAGCTAGTAGCCTGATATCTGTTAGAAATAAATAAATTTTATTGATGCTTTTGTTTTCTTTATTTTTGTAGCTTATAGATTGAAAGATTGTTTTCACTACTTTTATACATGTCTAATGTAATGTTAATTAAAATGAAGTCTATTATAGTAAATTTGAAATGATTCAGTTGATTGCTTGAATATCTTCTTCTTTTTATTAGGTTTTAGTTCTACATATTAGCCTAATCAAAAATTGAAATAGAAGTTTCATTGCTCAATCTAGTTTCTCATAACTTTTTTTATTATCAGTATCATTACTTAAAAACTGGAAGCAATATCAACTTATTTGCTTCCCTTTTATTGTTACTATATAAGTTAACTTGCCAGTCATTCCATTCATCATTCTTTTATTTCACCAGTTTTGTTTAGTTTGTAGTTACAAAAATTATAAATTGGGAAGTAGCAGCTACCTACCGTACTTCCTAGTGTTGAGATTTCAGATTGAACCAAGTTGGATTCATTTTACAGCTGATTTCTTTTATATGAATATACTTGCCGAGTTTAATAAAGATCGGTTAAAAGAATTTGAAGATGAAATTTTTTTGTAAAAAATGCAGAAAGGCGGATATCTGGTGAACAAATCGCTTTTTTAAAGAAGATTAATCGTGATTTTTTCTTTATTTTGAGCCATAGAATGTATTCCCAGAGTTTGGCACTTTAATTTTGGGACACTCTATATATTCCTATCAATAGCTAATTAATGTAGGTGGAGGAAAAATGTTGTGTGCATCACGGGACTAAAGTACTTTTTCTCCCTCAGGGAAATTGTCGCCCTCGGCTACGCCTCGGGCAACAACAGTTTCCCCTCAGGGAGAAAAAGTTGCCCTTTAGTCCCTAGATGCACAAATAACTATTTTATAATTAATTAATAATATGTTAATGATCTTGTGTATCTTCTTGAAAGTGAATTGCTGAACCGTGGACATATACAATTAGTCTTCCATGCATACAAATTCATTCACCAGACTAACTCAAAGTTTTTCTTTTACTGCATGGAAACTATTCAGGTTTTATAAGTTTTGTTATTTTAAAATTATAAAATAATTTTTGTTTTGTTCGTTCAGGAGTCATCAATGGCAAAGTTAACGTCTTCTGAAGCAGCCACGTTTGTGGCACATGGTTGTGTGCAAATCCTTGGAGGAATGGGCTATGTGACTGATATGCCTGCCGAACGTTATTACAGGTAGGCATCACCTACTATTAATATTTTAAACGATGATTGAATTCAAATTTTCTAATTTGAGAATAGTTATTTCTAGGTATCGGTATTTTATCAAATGCGTGTACTGTTCTTACTTACTTTATAAGTCTCGAAATGAATCACAATTATTTTACAGGGATGCTCGCATTACGGAGATCTATGCTGGAATCACCGATATTCAGAAGCTGGTGATTGCTGATATGGTTGCTAGAGAGTATGGACTCAGAACACGGTAGTAAAAAAAAAAAAAAAATCCCTAAAAAGGAGGCCATATAACTATTTTTATAAGATTTCTTATCTTTTTATACGATTTTATAATATTGGTAAAGTTTTTGTGAATTATTAATTTTGAGAATTTATTTATTTTTTAAAATTAATAATAACATTCGTCATAGTTTGTGAGAATGGCTCTAACTGATAGTGAATCTTATATACTGCAATAGTCATTATAATGCATTTTCTTGTCTGTGCAAGGATATGCGAACTGAAAATTTTCATTAGAAATGATTAAGAATTGATAGTTTTTATATTGTAATGTTATTACTAGATCCATATTGGTGAAGAAATTATTTTTATAACGGGTTTTATATTTCATGAGAGCGTATAGATTCAATTAATATTATACATAAGTTTTACACATATATGTAATATATTCGTTCAAACTGTTATGAGTTATAAATATATGTTGTTATCCAAATGTGTTGAAATTAAATTTATTGTTCAATCATTGAAAATAACTACCAAAAACAAATACTAGGGATTGGAAAAAATAGTTCCGTAGGCCTATATTTGGTTCTCATTACAAATTATTGATCAACTTCAGTCGTGAGAATCTCTTTATAATAGCCTACTGTACTCAAAAGATGTTTGTTGATTATCTTATATAGGCATACTAGTCTATTAGAAGATCTATATCTTGTTTGAAAGTACCGCACTCGCTATTATTTATCATTATAATATATAAAAAGTTTTTCATTATGACATTGAAATTTCTGTACATTGTAATTGTAATTAAACTCTACATTTTATTCACATTCTGAGCATGATTAGCATACATGGTAATGGGAGACTACTTGCAAAAAACTTCAGCATGATTCTATGCGATGGTTCCTTTGGATTCTCTTAAGGCCAACTTATTTTGCAGGAATGATTATAACATTACAAGATATTAGGCCAACTCTCGATAGTTTTTCGAAATTTTCAGTGACATACTTGCAATTATTAAATTACAACATAAAACTGGAGACTGAGAATGAGAATAACGTACTGTAATAATAATTTATTACAACTTTACCATGATGTAAGGTAATGCTTTCACGCTCAGAGTTTGATATTAATTACACTCAAATCATCCGTGCAATGAATAACAATATTATCAAATTGTGAACAATATACCAACAATAGTAATTGATTACAATATTGTTAGTTCAGTTGTAATAGATTATCACCGAAGAGTCATCACAATCACTTGACACAATCAGCAGTAGGAAAGAAGTAGCTTTTCTTATATTACAGTACCTACTCATGTTCTAAGTAATATGATGATGAAAACAAAGCTCAGAAAAGTTTAATTATTATGAAGGATTTGGATATTTTTATTATTTTCAATTTTTTCATCATTTTATCATAGGGGATTGCATACCAATGAGAATGGATATATTCTTTTGGTTTTCCCACGAAATATATTATAATCAGGGCATCCCAAGATAGCATATAACTATTTCACAACTGAAATGTTCAACAACGATAATATTCTTTTGGACTCTTGATCCAAATTTGGAAAGAAATATTAGCTGATTTATAAATTATAACTACAAGTATATGTTAATTATAAAGAAATAACTATATTACAAAAAATCTACTCTTTGTATTCTAGTGCTTCATCAATTGATGATTGAAAAAAAGATCAACTTATGCCACGTTTACACCGGAATGTTAATAACTTTTTTGAATAACGTATTACTATATAGTCTTATATATAACTTATCATATAAAAGTTATCAACAATAGTACATTATGCCACAAGCCTTGGAAGTGAACGTTTACGGTATGAGGATAGTTTCCCGGGCGAGGCTTGCCGAGCCTGGGAATAATTCCGAATACCGTAAACAAACTTCCTAGGCGAGTTTGCGTATATTTCTTTTCGCCTCACTTCAGATAAGCATTATCAATCAAATTTCATTTAATCAATACTTCACGATTAACAATTCAATCTGAATGAGGTTATAGCGATTGCTGATTCAAACTGATAACTGAATAGGTTAAAAAGGTGCACTGTCACCCGATCTATCGGACGGCTTGATAACTACTACGTTAATCCTGTCAGCTGCTGTTGTCCACGCACGGAAAGAAAGTCCCCGCATGGAAAGGAAGTCTTACCGCTCGAGGACAACAGCTGACTGTTTGCGTATGTAAATGACGACTTTCAAGTCTATATAGGGACCGGTAAGCAGCTTCTTTCTGTGAAGTGTGGCGAAAATGTTATTAACATTCCGGTGTAAACGTTGCTTATGAGAAACCGAGGACAAATCAGAGCGATTTCGAGACCGAGACTAAAATTGTTGAGCAGTCACTGAATTCAATATGCAATGGAACCATAAGATACATACCACATAGCCTAAATAACAATAACAATATTGTAAGAATAAAGTCAACAACAAAATTATCATGTGGCAGGTATGCTGTGGACTTTTGCTTGAATCAAGTGATTTTTCATCAATCTAAAAAGCTTAAAAATATTATTTGATTCAAATGTCAAGCCGTTGAGTTTGTGATAGGTATTGTGTTCAAAGCCAAATACTTTATATAATATTGTTGGAATATAAGTTCAAATCTAAGATGGAAATTAAGGTAGAAAATGAAAATACTGCTAATACTCAATTAAAATATATAATGATAATATTACAATATTTTTCGATGTGTCAAAAATGATAAGAAACTATGTGATTAATAATATAAATAAACAAGACAGTCTGATTCATGATTGATAACAATTTATATTACTGGATGTAGCCTTGGGTGGACATTCGAAAATTAATATTGATAAAACGGAACTGTTTAGTAAATTTGAAATAAAATCTGATTCTTCAAAAACAATAAGGCCTGAATGAAAGTGATGAATTTTGAATTGACCATAATGAATTGATGGAGTACTCGTATGTTGATGGATAAGTATCAAAACATCAGTGAGTAATATCAAGGTCAGCTAATTATCAACCAAGGGTACCAAGGTTCAATTATTTGATTACAGTAATATAGTTTGAATGTTTGAAAAAAAAGTTACAGTATAGCTTTTTTCTTGAGATAATCACTTTCTTCACATATTTTTTAAAAAAATGAACGGTTTCTTCTAAACTGAAATAAAACAATACTGACAATATACTGATGATAACTAAATTAAATGGTTTGGAAGTACCTATTACTGAGTTAAAGCTTTGATTTATTTAAAGTGATCATATTATTATGAATGTAATTCAGAATAAAAATTCAATTCTGACGAGTTCAAAAGGTGGTAAATTAAAATACATTTTTGATGCGGACATTCAATGTTGGCTAATGTTTGGGAATCAATTCACAATTCTTTTAAACAACGAACAATATTCTTTGCAGTTGAAAATACTTATCAACTCATGATAGGGGTTTTAATGAATGGATGAACAAATACTGTTTTAGAAAGCTGATTATACTCAATTAAAAATGCTTGATGAAATTTAGAATTTGCCGGATTTTTTGTAGTCTTTTCTTCATTAATGTATTGAATAAACATAAATTTTTTCATGAAAAAATAATTCGAAATAAAATGTTGATTACTTTTAGAACAGCTTAAGGAATCCACGGATGATAACTGATGTGAGAAAAATGAAAATGTTACTGTTATTGAAAACTTTAGCTATAGTTAATGAAAAAGCTAGCTTTTCACAACTATTACAAAAAGGCACTTGGTGAACATCATGAATGTTTTCCAGAGTCTTCTCTCAATGTTACAACCCGATTGAAAACAGTTTTAGAAGTGTTAGAATCAGGGTCAACTGAAAAGAATCCTATTCGTTCGAATTGAAATTTTTCAAACACCTTACATTTCTTAATGGACGAATCAGCATAAGCATTAATGACAGTGAGTGAATCTTTGTTAATGTCTGACAGAAATCCACCAGGGACTTCAGAAGGATCCTCGGGATTCTTATGCTTGAACAATCTGTCGTACAAGCGGACTTCGACAACGGTTGGTTCAGCTACCCAATGAATGAAAGCTTTGGGTTTGTTACCATCAGATACAGGTTCTACTTTGACAACTAAATCTAGAATTGCCCCACTTGAATTCTTATTACATTGCAACACGCTGGCGACAAGGCCAGCATGTTTCAGACCTACCGATTGATTTCTAGTTAATCTTTTATAGCCTGATTCTGGCGTCTCTGAGAAATCAGACTCTTCAATATAGAAAACTTTTGAAAAACTAACATTATGAGATCCCTTAGAAGTGTCATTAGGGAAGTCTGGTACATTGACGGTTGATGGGTACTCACCAGTTTGGATAGTGACTTTGATTGGTTTAAGAACAACCATTGTTCTGGGCGCTGATTCGTTGAGGACATCTCGAACGCTGGCTTCCAGAGTCATGGGGTCGACAACGGACTGCGCACCTGTCACTCCCATTTGAGCGCAGAACCTGTTGATGGCCTCAGGCGGAAAGCCGCGCCTCCTGAGTGCAGTCAGAGTGAAGAGCCTAGGGTCATCCCAGTCTCTCACGATGTTCTCAGTGATCAGCTTACCGATTTTCCTCTTCGAAACAACGGTGTAGTTGATATTAAGCCTACCATACTCCCACTGGACCGGGCAGTAGATGTCCAAAGCGTTGCACAGCCAGTAGTAAGACGATCTCCTCGACTGGAACTCCTTGGTGCAGAGAGAATGCGTGATGTGTTCGATCGAGTCACAAAGACAGTGAGTGTAGTCGTAAGTGGGATAGATACACCACTTGTCTCCAGTACGATGGTGAGGCAGGAACTTAATACGATATGCAACTGGATCTTGCTTTCCTTCTTCTAGAGTGATTTTCATTCTCAACGTCGCTTCTCCTTCGTCGATTTTTCCGTTTTTCATGTCTTGAAACAGAAGAAGACTCTCCTTGATCGGACGATCTCTCCATGGGGATGGTGGAGGGTTGAAGCCTTTCATTTCGTCAGCTTTCTGGTGACAGACGTACGCCAACCCCTTGTTTATAAGGACAATAGCCCATTCGTACAACTGGTCAAAGTAATCTGAAGAATGTGTAACCTTGAAGGGCTTGTAACCAAGCCATTCAACCATATCTTTTATAGCGATGAAAAATTTTTCCTCTTCTTTCTCTGGATTAGTGTCATCATAGCGAAGGAAGCACAGTCCATCCTTAGACGCAGCATAACCGAAGTTAATGTTGATTGCTTTGGCATGTCCAACATGCAATATACCGTTGGGTTCTGGCGGGAATCTGGTCCTAACCTTTCCTCCGGTGATTTTCAAATGTTCTGCAATGAGACGTTGAGTGTGTTCAGTAACAACGTATCCATCTGTTTTGAAATTCTCGCCTGGTGCATGAAAGTTCACCTTCTTCATCATTTCAGCCACTGTCATAGGTCCAGAATCTTCGCTGCCATTAGTTTCAATTTTACTTTTACCTTTGTTGGATTTGTTCTCATTCTGATCTTTACTTTTCGCCTGTTTTGAAGGTTTTTTCGGAGCAGGTGCCATGTCTGCTTCTGTCTTAGGGCCAAGTAAAGTGAATATTTGAAGATCCACTTCACTTTTCACAGCTTTTCCATCGGCCCATTTCAGTTCATTGCGAACAGCTTGCATTATGAGACCGGTATTATACTTGTATCTCTTTTCAGTTATTTCATCTTTCTTTTTAGAGATTTCCACTTCGACAGCGTTTTCAATCTGATCTGGAGTAACAATTATTCCAACTCCTGTAGCTTTATCGAATTCTTCAACATTGATGTTGTTAACGTTTGCCAATATATATTCAAGAGCAGCATCTAAACGTTGAATATTATCCAATTTTTTGCTAATGATGTAGTCAACTAAGAAAGGTAAGTGATGAATTACCTGATTCTTTATCTTTGTTGCTAGATGGTACAAAAGAACTCCAAATTCTTCGGGATTCGTGTTCTTCTTACGAGTTTCATCAATCACAAGTTTTATAGTCTTGGTCACGGCTTCATTTTTCAAAGTCTCTTTAGCTTTCTGTTCATTTAAACCTAATGAAATCAAAAGTTTCACGTCCGATTCGTTGGACATGCTTGCCACTTTAATTAAATACGAAACCAAAAATAAGAACAAGATAGAAACCAGAACATAACCTAAATACCCACAGTTCTTTCCTGTTCCATAGAGTGATCACTACACTAGTCACGACAAAATTCAACTTCGCTTGCAGAAATGAATTATGAAGATTTTCAGACGAACAAATAGGCCTAATAATGTTTATGATTCAAAATTTTCTCACGGCATGCCAACAGGGAACACATTTCTATTTTGTTGTGCAAATTCCGGTCTGCTAGAAAGAAAAGAAGAAAGCAACGTGCATGAAAATCAGCTGTTTTTGTTTTGCATGATTTTTCAAGCATAATAATATCTCAAATTGATTATTATTTTTCAACCATAAATAAAATTGATTGAATCAAATAAAATTGATATAATATACTCAAACTATTGAGATAAATTTAGAATGTTTTTACCCTGATAAATTTGGTTGGTGAACTTGAATTGAACTTATGTTTGTCCCAGTTGCTATGGAAACCGCTTTCTCTTTATGCCAAGATGACAAGGATAGTTGACATGTGCTCATTCTGAAATATGCATCCGATAGAGAGAGAGTAACTTCAGTAACTTGTAGGTTCTTATCCCGGCTCCACACGCTGGCCGAGCGCAGGCGATATCAGGCGAGCGCGAGCGTGTGGATGGTCCGCTCGCCTGCGATCGTCTCCGCTCCGCTCGACTGGCCAGCGCTCGCTATTTTGTCGGTCTCTGACCAAAGATCAAAGGAGGCGAGCGCCAAGCGAGTCGATCCGAAATCCACCATCCACACGCTCGCTCTCGATCGTCCCTGGTCACGTGACCTACTACGTCACTATTGTTGATGTTTTTATTTCAACAGCGTCTCATTTTCTTTTATAGTGTTTAGTTTGTTTGACGATTTACGATCCACTGAATAGAATTTATCAATGAAATAGCAATGAGTTTCTAATTCATCTCGTGAGAATATCTTATTAATTTGTTATTATTATCTATAATCTTTACTCTAAAATTCTACCATTTGGTAAAATGTTATAAATTATCCAGTTGATAACTCTTTTCAAATTCAAAATTATATTATTGATACTAATCATTAATAATACCAATAAATTTGTATTTTATACAACATAAATTACAGAAACACTGCAATACAAAAACGAAATAATTTTATTGTACAATATTTATATTTATTTCGTTTCTGTCATTTATGATTGAGATTAAAGTTCAAATTTATTGGTATTATTAATGAGCAATATTAATAATATAATTTTAAATTTGAAAAAAGTAATTAACTGGATAATTTATGACATTTTACCAAATTGTAAAATTATAGAGTGAAGATTATAGAAAAAAAATAAATAAATGAGATATTCTCACAAGATGAATTAGAAATTTATTGCTATTGCATTGATAAATTCTATTCAGTGTATCATAAATCATCAAACAAACTAAATACTATAGAAGAAAATGTGTTGAGGGTTGATTCCAGCAATCACTTCTATTATAATCATCCAATTTAAACCTCAAGTTCAGAGTTCAGTCCTTAATCTTAAGTGTTGGTTTCTCTAAAAATTGAGCTAATTCTAGTTTAAACCATCACTTAGTCCAATTGAAAGTAGAAACACATCTTCATAAATGTGGCCATACACTTACGGCTGATGGTTTAAAATGAAATTTCAGATGAACTTATAATTAAGTTTTTATAATATAAGAACTGAAAATTTTGAAACAATCATTTAATATTTAGGGTTGGGTTTTTTGAAAAAGTCCATCTAAAATTTCAGTTTATATCGTCAGCTGTAAGTGTATGACCAAATTTATTATGATGTGCTTCAACTTTCAATTGGACTAGGTGATTGTTTAAACTAGAACTAGTTCAATGTTTTTGGAGGAGAAACCAACACTTAAGATTAAGGACTGAACTTGAGGTTCAAACTTGAAGATTATAATAGAAGTAATTGCTGAAATCAACCCTCAACACAAATTTTAGTAAGAAAAAACAGCGTATGCTTGAGCAACAGTAAGGTCTACAATTTCAAAAATCAAGAAGAATTGGCGGGAACCGGCGCTCGCCTCAGCGCTCCCTTGCGCTGTCAAAATGGCAAAATGGCGCTGAAACTCGTGTGGCACTCGCGTCGTGTGGGGATGGTAAACGAGCGCCCGAGCCGCTCGAATTGGCCACTCACCCGAGCGTGTGGAGCCACCATAAAATGTTTCGGTGATGCAGTGAAAACGTTTGTTTTGAGAGTTTTTCATATTGTGAAGTAATAAAACAGTGTAACGCGTAACTTATTTATTTTTTTGTGTAACAGTGATTTTAATTTGAATGTTTGTTATAAAGATCGTCCTACTAGGCCTACGGCAATTATTTAAATTTACATTTTATAATCCAATTTGAATATTCTATTCATTACTTTCTGAGTTTTTATTTTGGTTATAGGCATATTTCAGAAAACCTTTTCAGAGAAAGAACTTTTGATTGAGATGGTTCTTTCAGAATGGGACAAAATTATTTCATCTTCACCGCAAGATCTCACTGAGCAGGATAAAGAAGAGTTTTTTGAAAAACTGGCTTGGACTGATATTGATACTAATCTAACCCATGATAATTTCATTCATTTACTGCGAGTATCACAAGAGATTTTGAAGTTTAAAAGGGGAACAAGTGAGTAAACAATACCATAATTAATAAGTAGGGTACCTACCTACGGTGAAGCTGTTGGTTTTCACTCACCAACTTTAATAAGAGAATTTGTAACAATACCAATATACTATCACTTTTAGGTACATCACGATTCTACTACAATATTTTATTGATTTAGCGGAATGACAACGGAAGCTATAAAAATTTATAGTCTATAATTCGGGTAGGGTAAAATATCTGCTGAACATTTTTCTCTTGATAGCTTAGGTAAGTTAATAGGGTACCATGCGAGGGTAGCTCTACTCAATTATTATCAACAATGTTAGTTTGTAAAGGAGATTTCATTTTGATCAATTACGAAGCTCAAATCTAAATAACTTTTTACCTATAATTAGCCTATTTCAGCTTTAAACGCACTTGGTCTATTGTGGACTGTGCTGTACCATTGTGGATTTGCTGGTACCCGCATAAAATATGTTTTTTCTACTAAGAATCGAGTCAAGAATGCGCCGCTTTCTGGCTTATATGCCAGACTCCACCATTATGTGTATGAAAATCTTATGCAACCATTTAAGATTTTTTCAATCTATTTTCGATACTGTTTTCATGACAAAACTGTAATGCATCAGATGCCATTGGTTTCCGACCACAAATAACTGATCACTATAAAGTTGTTAAGCCTAGTTGTTTTTTGTGCAAAGAAAAAGTGTAGCAGCCATGAAACAACTCAACATCAGCTTGAAACTGCTCAGATATGACATAAGTTATAGGCTATGTTATATCTTGGATATAATATGAAAAAAGGGTTATAAATGAATACAAAACAAAGAGTACTGTCAACACAATCAAAATTACTGCTGCATTGCTGAGAATAATGGACTTCCCCTCTTATACTGCCCAATGTATTCAGTACAAGTAGGATAGTAAATCTATAAATTATATATAGAAGTGCTCCTCAGGTATTGGTATTGTACCAATATTATTATATAGGTAGTATTATTATTTGTACCCTCCGCAAAAATTCAGATGATTCACACCAATTTCATTTTACTTCTTGTTGCAGATTATTAATAAAAATATAACATGATTTTTGGTGCAATTTAATTTTTCATGCAAAAATGTTTGAATCTCGAATCAATGCTTTTCATTATTGTTCTGAATTTCAATTGAATAATGATGAAAATCGATTATGATTAAAAATGTATAATTTCAATTAGGCAGCCAATTTATATTATTATTGGTTTTGCAGGTCGATTATTTAGTGAACGAGCTCGACACTCTAGCTGCGATTCAAAGTGAGGATACTGGAAAGAAAACAATCTCAGAGCATACTGACTTATCTCACAAGAATTATGGTGTGTATAAAATCATTCTCCGTACGGTAGGCTATAGATTTCTTGTTTTTAGATACCGTAATTCGATACTTCATCCATTTAGTCAAGTTTTTTTACTTACAACAAATGGTTTTACAAAGGTTTTCACCAACCTCTAATATTTGTCATTCTCAGGAAAACTATACCTTATTTTTTGTTTTCTCTTTAGACATCAATAACGAAGACCTAGTGAGAGCTCAAATCAAGAATGAGCAGTTATACGCTGAACTTCAAGAAAAGAAAGTGATCTCCTCAATGAGAAACGTCAAGTTGAAAAGGTGAGTGTTGAGGCTATCATTTTGTAATATTAATTTCTAAATTTATTTCTTCTGAAGATGTTTGATCTGGATCTGTTTATCTTCAAAGATCCTTCGATAATTATCTTCCTGGATAAAAGAATAGATGAAGAATAGTTATAAGAATAACTTACTTATATCTCATATCCTTCTTCTATGATAAAATATTTGCTTCACATAAGTGAGATTTTCCTTAGCTAGTTTTTTATTTACACTTGGCAGCATTTTTCATAGCTTAGTATATCGCTCTTTCCCGTCGTTAGTCGTTCCCGTCTCCTAGCTAGAGGAATGGTAATTGTTGAATCACAATCTACTAACTGGATGTTGTTTAGATGAGTTCTACGCCGTCATTTGGTTACGTAAGCTAGTTTATGATTGAGAGAATCATAGTGGAGTGGATATCAAACTGGCAATCAGCTAGTAGGCCAAAGCCCTTCATGGGCTGTTGAGTCATTGACAAAAAAATAATATTGATATTATGTAATTGAATCCTAATTTTCTTTTGAGAAACCTCAATGATGAAGAGTCTTTTACATTTCAGCTCTCAGAGCAGGTCACCGTTTTGGAACAGGAGAAGAATGAAGTTCAAAGGGAACTGGCAGCTCTTCAGAGAGAAACGAGGGAGTTTCAGGAAGGGAGAATGCGTTCTACTTCACCAGACATGGCCTCCGAAAAGATTCAAGAGTTGACAGAGGCTGTTAGACAGAAGAACAAACATATCACTCAGTTACTTTCAGACATTGAGGTATTTTTCAATCCATCTGTATAAATATACTGTATCAATTAAATTTGAAGTGTTTAGTCTTGCTTATTAAATTTCATTGTTTTAATTCATCTACAAATTATGAAATCTACACACACATTTAAAAATAATTACATGTTTTTGTACCAAATATTTCCTCTAAAATGACTATATGCAGATAACATGAAAGTTCCATCGATTTTTCCTTGGAAAAAAATTTCATAAATTTTTCGATGCCTTGCATAAGTTATATATGCTATGATAATTATAGAAATGTTTTCCATGAATTGAAATTGGGAAAAACATTAATTAAATCTATTCTAGTCTTCAATTTGAACAGTGATTTGCTTTTTTTAATTAAGCTACAATCTAAATTATCATAAAGTCTCTGAGCACATCATGAAAAATTATGGCTTTCTTGCCTATGGCAAAAATTATTAGTCACAAGCTCAAAGGCATTAATATTATTTCAAATTACAGTAAATTTATATTTCAGACAATTGAGAAGGAGAATGCCGTATTAAAAGAAAAGCTGTCGTCAGTAAGAGATGAGCTGGAAGATGCAACTCATCAGATGACAAAACTGGCTGGTGACTCTACCAGTCTCCATCATACTGTCAAAGAGCAGCAGTGTGAGTCCTAAAAATTATTCATAATTTTCAATTATCACCCAAGTACTATGTAATTAGTCCTATTATAAATATTACTATAGTACCTAGATGAAGTAGTGTTTTCAATGATAAATTGAGGATCTCAATTGTTAAGATGCATTTCAGTATAGAAATACGTTTCACGGTTGAACTTCCTTTCAAGAAGATAATCACCCCATAGCCCTCCTATGTATAATTGCTCAAATGATAACTTAGTGAAATTGAAGGCTAATTTGAGTGCTGAATCGTGGACTTTGGTTTATCATGAAACAGATGTTAACAACCACGGTTCCATGATGGTGATTTTACTGTATCATCTTGCCATAAATTGTCCTTTAAGGTGTAGAAAGGGAAAGACTCTGAGCAAAAAAAGATTTAGAGGTGAATGTATCACAGACGAAATCAGGCAAATAAGAAATCTTTTGCAAGTAGCTATACTCAAAATTAATAATGGTTTGAGAATTGATATGGAACAATTAAAATCTATTCAAAAAACTTATGATTGTAAATTTGTTGAGACCAAAAGCTATATATGAGCAATTTAATTTTGAGATCTTCAAATAAATCAAAACAAGCTGAAAAATTATTAATGAATTTAGAGGTAAAACAAAGCAACTACAACCTAATATAGAAATAGAAGAAAATGATAAAATTCTAACTGATTCAATGCAGGTGGCTGATGCATATAATAAATTCTTTATATCAATGGCACCCACAATCAATATTCCTGAATAAAATACACACATTAACGATTATCTTTCTAATAATTCAAATTTTCACAACAGTCTTTTCTTGTTTCCAACTAATAGTGATGAAATTCTTAAAATAATGAAAACTATAAAAAACAAAAATACTGTTGGATTTGATAATATTCCAATGAATGTGATAAAGGAATCTTGTATTGAATTAGCTGAACCTCTAGTTTACATAATAAATAATGCCTTTAAAACAGGAATACCTAGGCCCTTCATGGGCTGTTGAGCCAGACATACCTTTTTAAAACAGGAATATTTCCAGATCTCTTAGAAATTTCCAAGGTTAAACCATTGTTCAAAAAAGGTTCACGAACAGATATTCAGAATTATAGGCCCATTTTTATTCTCTTCTCTGTCAAAAGTATTCGAGAAGCTTATTTATTCAAGGATAATGACTTATCTTGAAAAATTTGAATTGATTTCGTCTTGCCAAAATGGTTTTGTGAAAGGTAGGTCGACAATAACTGCAGCAGTCACTTTCATTGAGGAAATTATATTGATGAGTTTAATTGAGTGGAAATAGTGGAAACTTTGTTATCATTACATTCATGGATCTATCAAAAGCCTTTGACAATGTTGATAAGGTTATACTTATCAGAAGGCTAAAAATGTTGGAATAAGGAGTGTTTGTTGTGATCTTATTCAGTCTTACTTAACAAATAGAGTTCAGTTTGTTACGGTTGACTCGGTCACAGCTGGCTGAATCAGTAAAATTGAGTGTTACAAGAGGGGTGCCACAAGGTTCTATTCTGGGTCCCTGCTCTTTGTCCTATACACTAACAATGTGCGTGCTTCAGTCCCAGTAGGTTTGAATATAACTCTTTATGCTGATGATACAACATTATTGTTCAACAATAAAAATTTAGATGATCTTGAAGTAGATGCCAACATAAAGACAAACTAGTTGCACAATATTTCAATGAGTCACTTCTGTCAGTTAATCCCAAAAAGTAAATATATTCAGTTTGGATCTAAACATAAAGTTTTTCAGTCTGTGGTTTGCATTGGAGATTCTATTGTTGTAACAGAGGCAAACCTACTGCAGTTGATTGTTGACAAGGACCTTTCTTGGAATGCGCATACTGACGGTCTGGCCACTAGAATTAGTAGCAATTCATTTGTGTTGAGAAAGATTGTTAAGTATGTGCCCAATGAGACTGCAAAAACATATTACGTACTTATATACTCGCATATGGCTTATGGAATAGAACTATGGGGTAGCTCATCACTGCAGAATATTAACAAAATATTATTTACTCTACAAAAACATGCTATTAGGTATTTTGGGCGGTCTGAATGCTAATCATCCTTGTAGGGATCACCTCAAAAATATGCATATTCTAACGGTACCCTGCATTTTCGTTTTTAGAGTTATTTTGTTTGGTGTCAAAAATATTGACACATTCACAACGCAAGCACAGGTACATTCACACAATACCAGGCATAGAAATAGGTTCATTGTACAGCCTCATAGACTTAAAAGTAGTTAATTGTACGAAAAACCCTAGTTTTATAGGTACGAAATTCCTCAACAGATTGCCCAGTTACCTAGATTACAAGAAAACAACATTTAAAAAGAATTATTCAATTACCTATCTGGAATATGTTTTTATAGTATTGATGAGGTTTAAGAGACAATTGACTATTACGATTATTGTATGATAACTACTCAACCAAAGTTATATGATATATTGATGACTTATTGTAAGATATTACTACTATGACAATGTAAAATAATATGATCATGTAAATCTCTTGTTAACTTAGTTTTAAAATAATTCTATTGACAATATTCAATTGTATAGAGTAGAAACATGCTGTATATTGTATTGAATAAATAAATTTATTATTAGTAGTAGTAGTAGTAGTAGAGATGATCAAATACATTAAGATCATAGAATAGTATAGCTGGCGCCAGAAAGTTAGATGGTTTCGTCTGTCCCTTGTACGTGAAGTAACCCACCACCAGCTGATTTAATACATTTTCTGCCGCTTTATTTCAAAAGCATTATCTAGGCCAACTCTCATCAACAACATCAGCTGTTGGAGCGCACTAGGTGATGACGAAACCGCCCATCTCTTTGGCGTTAGCTATACATGGAATAGGATAGAGGAAAATAGTTCCTGTCCATTGAAAAATTGGCCTGAATACCAGATAATCCCAATCAAAGCCAGATAATATATTGATTGGTCTTCCTGCCTATTGAAAATAGGCCTAAAACCTGATAATCCCAATCAAAAAAACCAATGAAGGCCATATAAGTCCTGTGAAGTCCTGTCAATAGGTTCTTCAGTTTTAGTTTACCCTGACTAATGTATTGTTTTTCATTTCATTGTGAGGTGTATTAGGTCTATTTCACACTTCACATGGTTGATATCGCTTGTATTCCACAAGATCGACATTCTTTGTATTTTACACTTGTCATTATTGATATTTCTTGTATTCATTTGTCTTTTAGTGCAAATAGACGAGCTGGAAGAACAGAATGTCGCTTTGAGGAGACAAGTCAGCGAACTAGTTTCTGATAAGCACAATACTGATGATCAGTTGGATCAACTGGGACTAGCTCTCGATTCTCGTTTGCTGCAATGGCAGGTGAGAATATCACATTTATACAAATAATAGATTGTTAACTCCTGAAAAAATTACTTTTTCTGGAATTGTTAAAAAATTTCTTTCAAAGTGGTTACCCAGTGTGTATCAATAAAAAACATAATTTCTACGAAATATTGAATTTCTTAATTTTAAGAAATGTCATTGTTATCAAGATTAAAAACAACTTGAAAGTGAATTCTTAACTAGATTAAAGAAATAGATTGTTAACTCTTAAAAAATTACTTTTTTTGGAATTGTTAAAAAATTCTCTTTCAAAGTGGTTACCCAGTGTGCAATAATAAAAAACATAATTTCTACGAAATAGTGAATTTTTTTAAATTTTTAAGATATGTTATTGTTATCATGATTAAAAACAACTTTGAAAGTGAATTCTTTCTTTACGCCAATGTGTGTTTGTCATTAGATAAATGAATAAATAGATAAATGTTCATTCGACCGTACTTTATCAAAGTTCTTCAAGTAGTCGGAAAAGTATCTCAAGTTTCATTTTTAAATACTCCTTGGAAATCCATTGATTGAAAATGATGTCGGCTATTTTTCATTCATTGCTATTGCTGTTACCAAAAGTTTGAGGTCTTTATTATTTATTTATGTAGCGTATGGCTTTCAGTTTGAGGTCTCGTAGCGGATTTAATGCATCTATTGTCTCTTTTGATTCCAAAAACATAATCCAGGCATAGCCATATAACAAGTCTTTTTGTCATCAGCTGTTGGAGCGCACAAGGAACATACTAAACCCTACCTAACGCCTACCTTTTGGCGTCAGCTGTTGCTTGATTATGTACTCTAAATTTGAATGGAAAGGATATCAATCATGTTCAAGTTAGGATGAATCATAAATTGGCTTAAATGCTGAAATTATTGATTTGATCAGTTTTAATGTTAATATTTCATTGCAGGATCTCTTGGAGAAGAAAGATGCAGAACTGAGAGAATTGAAGCAACAGCTAGCTCTGACGTCATCTCAAACTCCTGTCTTACAGCTTGACACCCATGCTAAGCAAATTGCTGCTCTCACTCAGGTAAAACTTCATTATTTATTCTAGACTCCAAAAGTTGTTGCCACACTTTATTATTGTGAGGCGTGGTCAGTATGGTCAGCATTAGTCCATAGATCTACACATATTAAATCGATAAATCTTCCAATACTGAGCAAGATTGATTCAATTTATAATTTCCAATCCATTAAATCAAATTGATTCAATAAATATAAAGATTTATAAATTCAAATCTATTACAGGCGATCGAGAGAAGAGAAGACCAAGTTGAAGATCTTCAGAAAAAGCTCTTGCAAGCTACCGAAGATCTCAATAAGAGCGCGAGTGTCTTGGAGGAGTATAAAGAGAAAATAAAAGAAAAGTAAGTATTTGAATTGATTCAATTCATACAATATTAATTAAAGCTAAAGCTACACCATCTAAACCCCAAAATAGGTAAACAAACAAGAGCTTGTTATTCTCGAATACACAGGTCTCAAAAAGTATGAGCGCACTTCTCTGTAAAGAAAGCCAAGTTAAATTTTTGGTGGACGTGAAGACAAACTTTTAGAAAATACAAATACTGAATGAAAATTCCCAAATACATTATCTAAATTCTAAATCAAGAAATCACGAAACCATTGTTTCATAGTTTCACAGTGTCTCTTAAAAACAATATTTTTTCATAGTGCAGTCTCCTAAAAATGAGTATGTCATTTAATGAGGAGAAGATAAGAGAACACTATTCAAATGTTATTTCTTTTTTCCAGATTTGTTTATAACATCACTTTAAGGTTGATTCTATAATTCAATGATTTATAAGAGATTAATTGCATTATATCTATCTCTATAAAAGCAGTTTTTATTGTTGTTCATTGAAGGAATTTAAGAAATGGAAGCAAAGAGCCTGAAATCGTTAAGAAACTTCAAAAACAAGTGTCTGACCTACAATCACGATTGGCAATTATGGAGAAAAGTGTAGAGGATTCTGAGAAGGAAGCACAGGTTAAAGCTGAAGAGGTGAGTCTTAGCAGATCACTCCAGTTCTGTTATTTATGTAGGCTTGGACCTATTCATCATTGACAAACACATTACTATAAAATTATTGGGAAAGCAATTAAGAATTTCAATTCATTTGTAGAATCTAGGTTGTTGTTGTTGTGGAACTGCATGATAAGATAACACACAGTTTGAAATTGTATTTTCCACTTTTATCAATAGGCCTTTATATTAATCAATCAATGAATTGAAATAGACAATTTCAAACTGTGTTTCATTTTAATAATAATTTACAATAATATTTGTTATAAGACTTGAATAATTGACATAATAGTGTGGTCCTGGTGTGAGATCCAAATTTGAATCATCACAATAAATTTGTTCATTGGATTCAATTAATTTCTGTTTGATATTTTTTTTAAACTTCATTAATATCAATTACTATGGATTAGTTCATCAACTTCTCTCTCATTCGTAGGGAGGACCAAGAGTCCTAACTCCGCCTTTAATAAAGGCAATTTATCTATCTATTTATATTCATCTCTCGCCTTATAAATTATTTTCATACTTATGTCTTATACACACATTATACAGGGTGGGGCAGAGCCGACTGACGAGTTTGAAGGGCTATAAATAATGAACCGAACGACTTACAAAAAAATGGTTCAGCTCATTCAATTCAGAGTAAAATATAGTTTTTATTGGTAGTATTTTTCAAAATTATATCAGTTAAATGGCGGCCATCAGCAGCGATAAACTAATGTAGCCGATTTTTTAAGTTTTCAAAGCCATTTTGGCACAGTGCGATTGGTAGGGCCTGGATCTCTTCTCTGAATTTTTCTCTCAGTTCTTCTAAAGTAAGGCGTGTAGGCAAGATTTGAAAACTGAGAGTCCCATAGAAGAAATCGCATACACTACGCATCGAGAGAGTGTTCCCCCTCACTGAGAATTGCCCTGGCAACAATTCTCTCAACACATCCATTGAAATGCGCGCTGTGTGGGCTGCAGCCCTGTCCTGCTGAAACCATATTTCCCCCAATCTTGATCCTCAGCAAGTTCTTCCTGGGGCGCAGAAACGTTTGTAACATTGCAACAACGCTCGGAGGTGATAGTGATGGTGATGACAACATGGTGGGGGGGGGGGGACATGAAGTGGCCGGTACGCTCACCCGATGCGAAGTGTATGCGATTTTTTCTATGGGACTACCTGAAAGATGAATTTTACAAACTTTGCCTTCACACCTTGGAAGAAAAATCAAATCAAATCACTTTTTATTTTGACATATTACAACTAAAGCTATTACACTTTACAGAATGATATAAGCCTTATTAATAATAAAAGTCCAGAAACAAAACAAATTGTGCTTACAATCAAACAAAATCATCTCCAATAATAATAATTCAAAATAAAATACTACTTGCTAAATTAATAATAATTTGTTGTAGTAATGAAAGAGAAATCCAGACGTACCCTACCAATCGCACTGTGCCAAAATGAGTTTGAAAACTTAAAAAATCGGCTATATCAGTGTATCACTGCTGATGGCCCCATTTAACTGATAACATTTTCAAAAATATTAAACATAAAAACTATATCTGACATTTAATTGAATGAGCCGAACCATTAGTTTCCAAGTCGTTCGGATAATTTTTTATAACCCTTCCAAACTCGTCAGATGGGTCTGCCCCACTCTGTACTTTAAGAAATGCATTTTTAAGCCTCAGGTTTAATTAATATCAATTATTTTGGTTAAGTTCATCAACTTCCATCCCTCTCCATATAAATTGATTCCATCCTTATGTTCTATTCTCCATTACACTGCAATAATGCATTTTAAAAACTTCATTGGAGTGAAAATCGCTTTGTTGATAATATCCACAGGTTAGCTCCCTGATAATCCAATTGAGAGAGTATGAGAGTGGCGAATTCGGATTGAATGAAGCTATGGAACAAGTGAGAGAGCTGCGCCAGCAGAAAGCAGTCAGAGACAGACATATTGAGCAATTGGTGCAAGCCGGTAATCAACTCCAGGAGGAAGCTAATCAACTGGAAGAGGAGAATCTTGCCCTAAGGTACGCTTTTTACAAGATTATTGATTGTATTTAATTTTGAAAAATTGGTATTACTTACTGTTTTAATCAGTAGCGGTTCCAGACCTGAAAAACTGTGGGGGGGGCAAGGACTCAAATTCACGAGTGATTTTCTATGGGGAGGGGGCTGGAGTTTATAAAAGGGTATGTGGGTGCCCTTACCCCTACCCCAGATAGTAGGGTTCCCAGGCGTCTTTTTTCCTTGGGAAAAATTAAAAATATCATAACCAAGTAAATAATTAGTCCAACTCAATTTGATTATTTTTCGAGCTAGGTTGAAAATCTTGATGCCTTGAAAACTTGACCTTATTTTATTAAAAAAAATATATATATTCTTGAGGTTCAAGAGTAGTAGTACGGTGCAATTAGACTCGAACCTCAACATCCAAAGAGAAAGGAAATTCCTACGCCAACTTGTTCTATACAACCCCTTTATTGTTTGGTAAAAAGTTACACCCTTAAGAGCGTCGGGTTTTTGGGGGAAGAGGGGGGAGGGTGAAAGGTGCAAAATTTCAGTTTTTCGTGAATTGTAGCCGAACCAAGCGTCGGACGAAAAAATTCCATGCATGTTTTTTCTAGAGAACAAAATTTGGAAGAGATTGAGACCAATCACAACCCTGTATCATCAACCGTTTCCAAGTTACAATTTTTTGTAAACTCCATATATTTTCACAGGAATTATTCCGTTACTTTAAAAGTTTGTAACTTTGAATTGGAAACACTTGCATCCGTATTTCAAAATCCCTCTCGGCGAAATTCATTTCTCTTTAATATGAGACCAAATTCACACTTCTATGTTCAGTGGTTCATGTGCTACATCGATTTTAAAAAACCCTTACATCCCCAAAATCCCCTAAAATTACATTTTATCATACAAAAAAATACTAAAAATATTCGGATTGAGTCATACTTATAGATTTTGTTTCTTGAGACCCTAGACTGTCATAAAAATTGTTGACACGACCAAGACTATCATAGGACTCATGGGGGTTGGTCAAAAGCATCCCCTTATTTTTATAATTTATATTCCCTTATAACTTTTGATTGGTACGTCGGATTCTATCGTTCAAAAGCTCATCATTTTCTACTCATCACGGCGGTATAAATTCATATATTATAATCCAAATTCGGTGAAAAACTAGAAAATTCAGATTCAAATGATACCCTTGAATAATAATAATACCTGCACAAAGAATGGAATGTCCAAATTTTCACATATCAATCCCAATCGGGAAGTTGTGAACGGAAAAATCTGAAACTATCAAGAAATGTAGAGAAAATCTTCCTCTTTCAGATGGTTACTATGAGAATAGCGAAACCTTCGACATAAGAAAGTACACAACCGGTTTTTATCACACTTTTTCTGATAAATTCGCTCATTTTTTTAATTATATTGAAATTTCTCAACCATAAGCATTGAAAAAGAAATTTAAATATACCATCTTTTAGAGGATAAATCACTCTACATTTCTAGACCAAGAGCATAACTCTACCGCCAATAGTTACCAAGTTACAATAGAATGAGTTATGTGTAATTTTTTAACAATTGAAAACGCTGATTTTCTAACATTGTTATGAGGATTTCATTGTAGAATCATGATGAATCCTATATAATATTAAATATCACATTTTTTCTACAATTTAAGACCAAATTCATATTTTTTGAACAATTATTTAATGAGCTACGTATATTTTTAAAACCAATCGTCGTCTTCTTTAGCTCAGCGAAGCGTTTCAATGTATCATTCATAGTGTAAGGAGCGCCTCTCAGAGTGAGCTCTGAGCTCGACACTTAATTTCAAAAATGGATGTAGCTAATTGTGCAATTGTTCAAAAAATGTGAATTTGGTCTCAAATTGTAGAGAAAAATGTACTCTTTGATACTATATATGATTCGCTGAATTCCTTGAATAAAACTTTGATGAAAACATTCCTGTAAAATCAGCTATTTCAATTTTTACTTATTTTTAATGATGTATTCATCTGTAACTTTGTAACTAATGAAGGTAGAGTGATGTTCTTGGTCTGAAAATGTAGAGAATTTTGCTCTCTAGAAAAAACATGCATGGAATTTTTTCGTCCGACGCTTGGTTCGGCTACAATTCACGAAAAACTGAAATTTTGCACCTTTCACCCCCCCTCCCCCAAAAACCCGACGCTCATAAGGGTGTAACGTTTTACCAAACAATAAAGGGGTTGTATAGAACAAGTTGGCGTAGGAATCGTCCTTTCTCTTTGGATGTTGAGGTTCGGTCTTTTTTCGAACTAATTGCACCGTACTATAGATAATTTGGCAATAATTTCTACTAACTACTATTGAATTAATTCCAATAGTTTCATACTACGGCACACAGAGTGTTTCAGAATGATGCGCAATACTTCTCAGGCTGTTTCTCTTATACCAAGTAGAGAAAAAAGTACCATGGAACATAGGTACCCTTAAAAATGCTTTGTTACCGAGATAACAATGGAGAGAAATTGAAATTTTTCAGAAAGTATTGATTTTTAGAGGTTTTATTCAAGTTATAAAATTATTCATTCCCATGTCAAATTAAGACGTGATAAATTCAATCAAATCTTAAAACTGCGATTTTACAGTAATTTTTCACTTGTTCAATGTTTTGTCTCCTCTTGATCGCGATTTCTGAGATTTAGGTAAAATTTACACTATCACCGCTATTCAACGTTCTCTTCAGAATATCTTCTGATTCTCTTCAACTTTTATCAATATTGAAAATAGAAAATTATGGTTGCATATTTGCTCTATTATCTCAATAACTATTAAAGTTAAAAACTCCTCATAAAACAGTCATTGAATTCCTCAGATTTCACGACTCCATTTCACATGGGAATTAATAATTTCAGAATCTGAATAAAACCAGTGAAAAAATAGGCAAATGAATATTTTTTGAGAAATTTAAATTTTTCGCCATTGTTATCTAAGCGGTAACAAAGCGTTTTTGGTGATGTGTCCCACGGAAATTTTTCCTCTACTTGGTGTAAAGAAACAGCTTGAGAAGTATTGCGCATTCCTTCTGGAACATTCTGTGTAGTATGAAAAATTTGGAATTAATTCAATAGTTGGTAAAACTTATTGCCAAACTATCTACTTTTGAACCCCAAGACTACATTTTTAAAGAAAATAAGGCCAGGTTTTCAAGGCATTAAGATTTTCAACTTCAAAAAAATCATCAAAAATTAAGTTGGACTGATTACCGGTATGTACTTTGTAATGATATTTTAGATATGATGCAAACATCATAATCCACTTCATTGTAGATTGGAGGACTCAATGACCTTAATTCATGGAAGATATCGGCAAGCTTCTTTGGCTGAAGTACCAAACTATAACATGAGTGAGGATTTTCAATTAGGCTTGGAAAGTCAATATAAACTTCCAATAACAGATATTATCTATTCTATAAACCATTATATGATTTTAGTCTACACTAAATTAATTATTTTAGAAATAATTATATTATGTGCGTCTAACTAGAAAAACAATTGGAAAAATTCCCATGAAAAGCTCAAGCTTCAGTCTTCTAGAGCACTACAGTTGGTCTGGGTTTGAATCTCAGCAGAGGCAAGGATGTTTGACCATCTCATAGATCAGCCTCGCACTTTCCATTGCCCACGGACAAGCAAAAATGTGGGCTTCATCCGTGATAAATAAATTATCCAACCAAGCAATTAATATATGCTAAGTTAGGAATAGCCTAAACACTGTGTAGAGAATTAGTCTGAGAAGTTTGATGGCAGACTCTTCCTGAACTACAGGGGTTCAGTGTTTTATTTCGATGTGAATTCTATTTTTGTGATTCAATTCAGGGATAAATTGGGGCTGGACGTTGAATCAGTGGTGAGAATAGAAGGAGTCATTGCTAGACGCCAAAGAGATCAAAACAAGATAGAGGAGTTATCCCGCCAAGTTGATAATGCCAACGATTCTCAAATTCAGCTCAAACTTCAGGTAATTACTCAGTTTGATCACATTAATCTTTGGTAATCACATTATTCCATAAAAAATGATTGAATTATTCTACAACTGTGACTGAAAATTTATTGATTTTTATTTTTTAATATCACTATAATTATTATAAGGCCAATTTAACGATTCCCCTATGAAAGGGTGTAAAAATAATTATGTTTTTAAGTGAGGACACTATCAATGAAAATGACTTTAGACGCCAAAGAGAGGTGAATTGAAAAAAAAAAACAATGATGAGAGGTGCTCAGAAAAAAACAATAATTTACATTTCGACAATGTAAGTGGAACTTTTTACAATTAACTTCTTTCTTTTCTGATGAGTTTTCATTCTTCTTTTACAGAATAGAGAACTTAACAAGACAATAACTGCACTACAAGATAAGATGAAGGATCTTGGATTGCAAACTAAAATTGAATTGGTCCTCCCATCTATACCAGGTAACTCTTTAAAAATTTGAATAATTATGTAGAATGAAATTTTTATTTGGGTAATTAACATCATAATGATAACTTGAGTAATTCACCTGTTTGATTTGTAGTAGTGTAACAATAAACTCTTTTAATACACTATTGATTACATGTATTGCACGTGCAATATTTGCTTGTAAAAATTTGTTTTAAAATGACTATTTTAAAAGAACTATAACCCACATGGTTTTCCATGTTTTCATTTGTGAAAAATGAGGTTATAATATTGCGAAGTGGAACAACCCTTTGGGTGTCCCCACTAATGAAAGCATACGCTAAATAAATAATTGCATGTGCATAAGATAAATGATACCTCTCTCTTTCTCTTTCTTCCTTCCTTTTTTATAATCAAGCAATCAATATTTCTTTTTCTTTTTTTTTAAAGAAAAAATTGATGCCGATAAAGAAAAAGAAGAAGCCCAAGCTAGATTGAAAGAGATGATAGACGAGAACGAAGCACTGAGGAAAGGAATGCATGAGATTCTGGATAGTATTCGCAGTCATGATGGTAATTAATTGATCATAAATCTTTGCATTTTTAATATCTTATTACTTGGTCATTGATTTTTGATAGATACAATGAAAGGAGTATTTATTAGTATAGCATGTATTAATGATGTTCCAGATGCGAAACTATTATTCCAAATAAATTATACTCAAGTGATTAAATCAAGCGGGATAACTCAATGTGACTTCAATCATACTCAATGATTTCTTATTGTTACATAACTTGAGCCACTCTTTCTTGAGGTTCAATATTAGAATAAAAATAAAATCATCAAATTCACATGCTATGTACAAAACAAGATTCTATCTTCTTTACAGATACTTGAAAGAACTTGAAAGTTTTAATAGTACTCTCATTTTATTTGAAAAAATGGATTTGATGTAGTTTAATTGATTTATTTAAAATGATCTCATCTCTTCTATCCAATCTAGTTCTTCCGCGATTGGGCACCTTATTAGAAAAAAATATTCCAATTGTTATGGTTGTTTGCGCTTTTTTCTAGCTTCAAGTCTGATTCATATTGAGTCGGAAGGTCTTGAGCGATTGCTGGAAGCTCTGGACTCGCGTCACGTTAGTGGCTGGTATCATCCAGCCATGCGTCTCCAGGCGCAGCTCAATACTCTCTATGGAATCAATGCAGCATTGCGCGAACAATTGCATATTTCTAGGTAAGTTAAATTCATCTTGCGACTATGTATTACGTTTTTAATAAATTTCTATGCTTGATGTTAATTTAGTCAAAAGGCTGATTGAACAATTGAATATTTATCAATTATGTAATACTTCCTTAATAAATGTCTATCTTTGATGGTAATTTGTTAGAAAGGCTGATAGAGCAATTGCATATATCAAGTGAGGTAACTTAATCTTGTTGAGAGATAAGTTTTTGATGAATGTCTATTATTAAGGTATGAATGAAGCAAATAATTCATCAGGAAAGCTTCGTCTCAATCTAGAGCCAACTTACGTATTAATTTACGTCTATCATTGCGTTTAACGGTATTGCTGACGCTACGAAGTTAGGCGATTGGTGAATGCCAATTCTCAGCTCTGTCAGGACAGTCGGCGAGCTGAGTACATAGAAACGATACATAGAACTAATCCGTTCTCGAAGACAGCTTCAGACTATCCTGACAGAGTTAAGAATTGATAGCAGTCATTCGCTAACCGCTTAATTCCGTAGCGTCAGCAATAGGTACCGTTAAACGAAATGATAGACGAAAATACGTAAGATAGGTTTTGATTGTGGCGAAGCTTACATCTATTGTTGATATGGAACTCTCAATATTCAACCAGAGTGCATTCTAGCTTATCTCATAAATGAGAATTATTAATAGTTATAGTGATAGGATTAACTTATCATACCTTTTTGAAACTTTAACAAAGCTCTCTCATTGAAGAACTCGATCAAATTTCTTTCTCTAGGAGGGATCTTGGAATTCTTCATTTTCAATATTGCTTCTTTCGTATTATACCATAGAGTAAGGATTGAATATGCAATTCTTCTCCAATCTTCAATTGATTATATTCAATAGGCTGCAATTTATTATCTCAACATTGTAAATCTGAAAGACTTGCTGATTATAAGAACCTATAGAAACGCTAAATTGTTTGAAGTTTGTAACTTAAATAGATTACTCCAGACATTGAAATTGGGAAATACCATCAACAACTTAAGATACTTTGAGTTAAAACTTGAAGCAATACATTCCTTATAGAGATTGTGAACACCAATCACATTGTTTTCAATTTCTTCAGAGAGAATGAGACGGAGAAATTGGCCGAACTACAGAGAGCAGTTACTCGCATAGAATTGATGGAAAAGGAATTGATGAATGTGAGGTTGAGAATGGAGGATGATGTTGGAGAAGTGAAAAATAGAGATGAAGGCCTTTTGGAAACTTCCCATTCTTCCCGTCTTCCCGAGCCCGACAATTCTGACAATAATGAAGTGTCTTCTCCAAAATCAGCAAGCCTTCCGAAAGGTGCCATCGAATTTATTGATAAACTGAAAAGTCATCGAGCACTATCAAAGAAAGTGAGTATTTAATACAGGCAAGTAAAATATTAGACTAATTTATACTGTTCATTCATAGATATTGATTATGCAATTTGAATAGATACTGAATTCCCATCCCCGTTTTGAACAATTCTTATCATAGAGAGTTATCACAATCCATTTCATACTATTTTCGCAAAAAAAATTCATTCTGTAATTTATAATGATCATAAGATATAATGATGTGTTCAATGAGAACTGGTCAACTATGAAATTGCTCAAGATATGGGTTTTGATTGAACTTCGAGTTTCAAGTGTTATAAATTTGAGCTTAAAAGAGTATGAAATTAACAAGTTCATTAACGATTTCATCAATTTCTCATTTTTCACTTCACAATTAGCTCTTTAGAAGCCCTTAGAACTATTACTATATTTCACTCGTATTTTGTGAGTAAGGATTTTTCTTGTATCTTCAATCTTCAATGTTTTTGCCCTTATGTACTTCTGGAACTAATGAATTATAATTATTGTTGAAATATTTTATTATCCATATTTCAATGTAATCTTCAATGTTATTTAGAATTAATACATCACAATATCACAATTCCTGTTCATATTTCAATTCAAAGAATTTCATATGTAATGTATTCGAATATGACTATAATTTTCAAACTTTTCTTGATTTGATCAGATTCTGCCTTTTTTAGCTTGATGTACATGACACTTTTATGAAATACTTTTGGTAAATTTCAAACTTTTCCTTTCAAATCGAATTTGGTTTTACATAGACTGAAGGACAGCTTACCGATGGCGATCAAGAAGTGTTAAAACTGATGGAAAAAGTGTCTGCAATGCAAGAAATTATGAACGAGACCAACGAGCGTTATGACTCTGACAGAGAGAGCTGGCAAAAGGTCAGAGCCGGTCTTGAAAAGGACTTGGATATTCATTCGACAAAACTTTCGTCGCTCAATAAACAACTGTCTGAATTCAAAGAGCAATGGGAAGCTCTCGAAAAAGGTCCTGATGAAATGCAGAAGAGAATTGCTGGAAATGCTTTGCGGTAAGATAAATGTATGTGTGTATTTAAGTTGTATAGTAAGTTGAACGAAAACTGAAAAACGAAACAAAGATGTAGAGCATTTTGAATATATCTGCAAATGGAAACGATCCTAACAGGTAAAATAGCTAGAGGAAAATTAAATAAAGGCTACTGTACAAAAATTCAGATTCACTAAGATTAGATTCGATATGTTTTGTAAATGGATCACAGAACTGATAATTCGAGTGTGGGAAATGAATCGCATTTATTGTGAATCTATTGTTAGGAGCCAGGACTAGTCTTCATTCGTTATCCTCAACTTCTATATTATTCATCTCAAATATTGATGCGAAAAAAATTAGATCAATTTAATTACCTTTTTATTCATAAGTTGGCACATACTTATAATTACACATAGTTCAATTAAAATAAGATGTGATGAGTTTATAATATTTCCAATATAAATACAAATTCATATTTCTCTATTCTCTGCCTACATGCAATTGGCAACATCAATGCCTGTATATCACAGTAGTCATTATAGTTATAATATAAAAAGTACAATGAACATACGGTATTAAGAAACAAGTCATGTTATGAGCATGTTACAAAAGTACAAATTTAGAAGAATTCAGTTGCAAGAATTTTATTCAAAGTTGTTTTATGAGAAAAATTCTAATCCAGCACTTCTTTTATGAATTCCAAATTCATTCAGATTGGGCGATTTGTGTGCTGAAAATGAAACATTGAAGAGAAAAGTTGAGTCAATTCTGGACATCGACAGCAGACTGAAAGTTGAGTACAATAGTCTTCAGGAGCGCTACAATGATTTGGAGTTCAAGAATCGTGAGCTAAATGGACAGTTGAAATGTGAAAAGGTGAGTAATTTCTAAAAAATGTAAAAAATTTGTAAATGAAATAATTTTAATTTATGTGTCAAAAGTAACCTACATTGAAACTGTTGATATCAAATTGAGTTTTCAATTGTTTCCTCTCAAATGCTGATTCATCTCTAGTGCATAAAAATGAAGTTCAATGGAAATTTTCCATTTTAAATAGTTTTTACCACTTGTTCTAATTGTTTCAATAGAATATTCACCTGCAAATATTTCTAAAGTTAGTAAATTTCAATTTGTAGTACAGTATTATCAAACAGTATATTTGTGTTATTCAAGTTCCTATTGTTCTGTTTTATTATTTATTTTATTGAAATTATAATTCGAGTTGAATCATCAATTTAAACGTTCGCTTCTTTTCAGGAAATGTTACAAACTGAGTTGCAACGATGTCGTGTCCAATTGAACGATTCTGTTCTGGCATCCGAAATGGAAACTATTAAAAATGAATTGAATATGCTTTCTGGTAAACATCGAGGACTCCTCAACAAACTAACAAATCTGGTAAGTATACTCTTCATGCTTTCCTCAGTACCATTCTCTTCTCATCAAGCAGCCGTTATCTCTCATCATCACCATCATCACCCCTTTTATTACCCACGCACATGTTTAAAGCAAATATGGGCATCACACTCAGAAAAATATCGATTTGAGTCAGGTAAAATTACACATTGACCACATGATTACAATCTTTTTGCATTTTTTAAAAATTCTATTAAATTTTCGACAACTTTGTCATCTTTTCAAAATAGATTCATTTTCAATATGATATCGTTTAAGCCGCAAATCGACAGCGCGAGGCATGTGCCGCGAATGCCTAGCGGTACGTTGTTACTATTGGTATTGCGACTGGAACGCAGCCAATCATCTGTGGTCTATCACAGGTCTTGTTTTATCCTTCAGCTACGATAACAAGAGTTATGATTGGCCACAGCTGATCGACTGCGTTCGTCGCAATAGTAACAACGTACCGCGAGGCATTCGCGGCACATGCCTCGCACTGTCGATACAAGGCTTTAATCGATTTCACTCGTTGAGTAGCTGTGAAAGTGATATCGTGGTAGTTCTTAATATTGAATAGAAATACAAGGTACGTGTTGTCAAACCACAGACTCATTAAGAATCGAGATGTCGGCTCCGGTTGCTACACCATTATCTATCTCTGGTAAACCAGTGTGAATACTAGAGATTGGGGATGTATTAATCGAAACCGTTATATCGATTTTTTAAGAATATGTGCTTTGACAATATCTAGTCTTTTTATTCAATTTAATCGATTCCTGTGACAAAATTCGAATACAGAAATCAATTTCTTACAGGATACTTCCGGGAAAAACTTTGAGAAAAGACTTCAAGAAGAAATATCATATTGGCAGAAACGTTCGAAAGAAATGGAGTCGGAGCTGTTTATTCAAAAGCAGAAAGATATTGCATCTCAATATAACACTCAGCAGGAAGTAAGTTACTCAATGTAGTATGAATTATAGACTTATTCATTCCATTATTGTTTACATAAATCTTCCACCTTTATTACATAGAATGAAGTGTTTTATAACATTTTTTAAAATTGAAAATTATAAAGTGTTTCTATATAATGATTATGAAGTCATTATAACACGTTTCTCCAGATTCTGCTTTCAGGGCATGAAATTTTATGGTAGATTCATAACATATTAATTTCTATCGTGTTTCATAACAGTTCATAAACAGTTGATGAAAATCGGTTCTGAAAGTAGTGAATTACATTGTATTATTCCTACAATAATAAGAATATTCTAATAACATAATTTGTAACGCAGAGCTATTAATAATGAAATTAATAGATTTTTTCAAAATATTCCCATCCATGATATTTCTCAGAGTTAAATGTTGTGTATTAGAACATAATTAAAGAAAAATGATTACAGACGGAGGACTTGGTTAAAAAGCTGGCTGAGCTCAACATAAAAGAAGATGTTAACAGACTGAAGGTTGAACACATAGAGAAAATGAATCTTCTGATGTCAGGCAAGTAAAAATAAACTCATTGGTATTTTCATGTATTACAGCTATCTGTTTCTTACAGTATGCTGATTATTATTCATTCGAATTGCAGTAGGTGATTTAAAATTCATTTTCATGGCGAATATAATAGTTTTCATGATATAGTAGTTTGTCCAAACAAAGAAGACACTTGGCCAAGGTGGGGAAACGACTTCAGCTCAGTCAATATTGGTTCAAAAATTGAAGCTCAGAATGTTTCCTACAATTTGAGATCAAATTTATAATTTTTGAACTAATATTGATCGAGCTGGTGTCATATTCTCATCTTCCAAGAATGTCTCCTTCGCTTGGAAAGACTATACTTGACTAATTCTATGTCAGTGATCATTGTAAACGGTCCATATGAAAACTTATTATCTCTTATACGTTATACTTGACGTTTTACTGATTTCTTCAAATCTCTCATAACTGCAAGAACCTATCCAGCAGTCTTGTCTTCTGAAATCAATGAGAAAAAATAATTCACTAACCCTCCTTATTATTGGCATTTTTCTGAAGCTTGCTAGAATTCAGTTTGTGGGAATAAATTATTGATTATTGTTTTCAAATTTCAGAACAAGTAACTGAAACAGAGTCAAGGCTTAAGCAGATTGAGCATGATTTGAGAACCTTATCCGAACAAAATCTTGCTGCTCAATTGACGGAAGCTGAACTAAGGAATCAACTTGTGCATTGTCCCTCTTCTAATGAGCTCACTGAACTCAAACAAAAGCTTCTGGCACTTGAAAAACAACTGGTAAGCTTCGATCAATTGAATTTCCAATATTATTGTAATTTTCACTGAATGTCACTTGAATTCATGACTTACGTTCCTCAGTCATGATATTCATATTTATAACCGAGTTTTTTGCAAAGGATCTATTACTTTTTAGTAATGTCCAGAGCATCATCCAGTGCGATTATTTTTTATGAAAACATCTTCATTAAGTTCCATATAAATTATGAATGGGGTTTCCACAATCAAATCTTCCATAATCAATTCCATTGAATACCACATAATATCAGTTGAATGAGGAAATTTTATGATATTTTTTCAGAGCGAGTTGAAAGTGGAACGTTCCAAGTTGTCTCAGGAAGCCGATCTAGCCAGGGAGCAACTCTCCACCTACGAAGGACTCAGAAAAATTTCTGATTTCCGGCATGATGCTTTGCAAAGAGAAATTCTAGATCTCACTGCGAAAAGTGACGATAAAGCTACAATAGGTGATTATTAAAATTATTCTAGACTTAACAATAAAAGTTTTTCTTGCATTTAATGTAAAGTTATGCAAATATTATTTTGCCTATTACAATAAATTATTTATCGGCTTTTGTGAAAAGTAAGTGGCTGTTGGATCACTTGATGAGTCACCGATCTGATAATCTATAGGTTCCGAGTTTAATTTTGGATAACAGCCGACGTCTATGGGAGTCGATAAAGCCGCGTATCAACAGTCCGTGGCCACGCATGCCTCGCGGTACAGTCTGTTGACGCAAAAAAGACCCTCTTGCAAGGTGGGAAAATGACTCCAGCTCGATCAATATTGATTCAAGAATTATAAATGTGGTCTCAAATTGTAGAACAGACTGTTTAGACTTTTTAACAAATATTGACTATTGACTTTTTAACAATATTGAATATTGACAAATATTGGCACATGCCTTGGACTGTCGATACGCGGCTTAAACCGTCTGTGCTGAGGACTAGTCGTCGTGTCTGATCATCATTTTTTGTTTAACCCAAACAAAAACCTAGAGCTCCTGTGGGTATCACCCTCAGAAAATGCAATTCTGAAATATCAAGTTCAATAATTTAATCAATATTTCTTTCAAACTCCAAATTCATTTAATTAAGTTTCCTCTAATGTAGTAACCCTCAATTAAAGATAGAGTCACGATGAATCAAAATATACTTTTGGAAAGCATCAACAAATTTGTAGATTTGTTTCGAGATTTTCGAATTATTCTAACTTCTCAATGTATTTTGAAGATTCATGTTTCTGGAGTTGCTTGTCAAGATTTTGTAACTAATTTCAGGTCGATTAACAAGAGAAGTGACATCTGCTCAGATGCATGAGGTGATGGTGAAGGAAGAATTGAACAAAAACCTCAATAGAATTAACAGTCTTGAAGGCTACATCAAAGAGTTAGAAATTCGAAATAGAAATCTTGATGAACAATTGAATAAGGAAGCAAACAATCATATCGATAGATACAGGTGAACAGATATTCTCTAGTATCAAAGCACTTCTTATTGAAAACGTATTTAGAAAAAATTCGCTCCAGCAGCTGGCGGTCGGAAAGAGTGCATTTCAAATAATGCAATTCTATGATGGCTCAAATCATATGACTCATAATGAGCTATTCAGGGTATGAATTCAAAGGTGCCGTTTTCGAAAAACACCATTTTTGGCATGTTATTCGCCATTTTCTCCGCCATTTTTGATTAGATTTTTTCGTTGATGGCTCAAATTGTAGGGCATAATAAGAGTATTATGCACACCAATTTTCAAAACGATCAAGTTATTGGTCGATTTGTAGTGATTTTTCAAAATTTTCATCCCCTAATTTCACCCCCTACCCTTGGACCAATTTGGCTGGTTAACGAACTTGACCGAGATATTAACACTAATGATTTTTGTACAAAATTTGGTCGCTCTCCGACAAGCCGTGTTCTAGGGGCTTGGAAACGTGTAAAAAATATATCACATCATACATTTTCGATTGTTAGGGCAAGACCAATAGTGCATTTTCTCGAATGAAATGCACTAAATACAGTGAAGTTGTCAATACCATTCATATTTGAGAACTTTATACATATATTTCACTCATCTATTTTGTTTTCCATCACAAATGGCTAGTAAATATCAACTTTACTGCAATGTCGTAAAAATGGTTCAAAGTGGAATATATTTTACATTTAGTGATAGTGACAAGATCACTGAATTATTCTATTACTATGGAGAAATACATTATCTCATCACATACAACCATTTCCTACGTATTCAGTGTCAACTCAAGTTTCAAACATGAACAAACACATTGAAATTAAAAGGTTTTCTGAAACAAAAAAGAATAATGAATTGTAATATTCATTATAAATTACAGTATTCAACAATAATGTATTCCAATACAATACACATTATAAATAAATAATTAATTATAAGAGATCATTCATTCAAAACAAAACACTCTGTTTCCATACGACAGGTTTTGTCTGTTAAGTTTAGATGAAAATAAAATCTAATTCTCAATTTCTATTTACTTTCAGATCGCTTATCGAAATCATTCATGACTTGCATCAGAGGTATGTCGGTAGTTTACCACTGGTGACAGTTGATACCATGGGTAACGTGATTGTCCATTTACAAAAAGAAATTCTTCTGATGAAAGAAGCTGTCATGTCAGAAAAGAAGACTACTCTCGAATTGCAGAGCGCCTCGACACATTCAAATGCTTCAGACATGAAGATCAATTCTCGTATCCAGGTAATAGCCGCTGCAATAATATCTATTTGTTTCACACCTGCATATTATTGCAAAAAAACACTACAGTTTGAAGTGTGGAATTCTATGTTCTAATTGATTGTGTCGTCTGTAAAAATTGCGTTTAATTCCACTTTTTAGTTTATTGTCTTGTGTGAAATTTCATGTTTTTATTTATTGTGCCATAAACATTGTGTGTAATTTTAGTCAGTATTGTGATCATGTTATATGATTATCCGAGTAAAATCACAAATCACTTGAGAAGTTTCTAGTTTATTAAAATTTTTTGTCTGTGACAGAATATGGCAATGAAATTTTATTTCTATGAAAAACTATAGATTTCCAAATAACAATAAATAATGACATTAATTATCAATAATCTAAATCAATTTTTGAAATCATTCTCCGTGAATATCAGTTTCCATATTTTCGAATTGTGTAGATTATCCAGATCATTTATGATCCAGATCATAATTATTGATCTAGGCTTGATAGAATTTCAAGCTTAATTTTAATTTTAAGCTTGATGAATTTTAAAATTCTAAGCTAGAATTTTGTCCTATTGTTCATCATGGAACGATCTTTCATCTGATAATGACCTTTGTGCTTCAAATTTAAGTAGGTAATGTTTATTGTAGGTAAATTTTATTGAAATTTCCAATTCTGATATGACTTAACAAGGCTTCTATATTACTTTCCTAGTTAGTTACTCAACTTCGTAAACTGAATGAAAACTTTGATTACTTCCTTCAATATTTCAACTTTCTTGTTGTTATCTTTATCAGAGTCAACATCAATTTTGTAGAAATCAACTCTACAATCTCAAATAAATTGGGCACTTCATTCTATAACTTGAAATTTTTACCTGTTGATTGAATGTAAATGTTTTTGTCACGTGAGAATAGAGCACCTTGATTGTTTGTGTTGTTGTGTGGTTTGTGAGTTATTGTCAGTTTTCATGTTTGCACCATGATCATTGAAGGTTGTCATTTTCAAAGCTTGTTAAACATATTTCCACGATGTGTGATCAGTGTTAATTTCCTTATCATCTTTATTGAAATTCACATCACGCGTTTACAGTTAAAACATGCAAAATCATATGAACCACGGATTTCTCCTTAGTTGTCTTTTATTCCTTGGAAATGAAATGAGGTGATACTAATTTTGAAGATAAAGTTCACTCTCTCGAAATCTCTTCCTTGGAGATTACGTTGAGATTTCAACCGGGTAGTCGCCACAACAACAACAACATAGGCAAGTGAGGTACTCTATTCTATCTCATCAGAGGAAATAGGAAATAAAAAGGTAAAATCTCACATCAACAGGAACTCAATCAGAGGATTGAGATTGAAAATCTGCAGTATAGAGTGAAGCACGCTGAAGAACAAGCTCAGAGACAAGAAAAACTTTGTAAAGACATTCAACGGGAATTGATAGAACTGGATTCGTCTTGGGAGAAGAAGTTGATGCTTTGGGAACAAGTTCAGGTATCCGTTATATTCACAAAACTTTCCCGTAATTCCTTAATCATTTTTCTACGGAATATGATCTGCTATTATTATTATTAAGAAATCTGTTTTATTAAGTATAACTACAATGTGAAATAGCTGCAAGAAATGTAAGTATTATTCTCACTTTTCAATCCTTTCAAAGTGTTTTCAATTGTGTTACAAATAACGTTTTCCTCTAATTAGAATTATTTAGATTCTCCAAACTCATATCTATCTTATGGTGCAGATACAAACTGTTCTTAATTTTACGTTTGCTCAGTATAAGAATGAATGTTAAACTAATGCAAACATATCCTTCCCTCATATTTCTTGTTGAAATTTTTAGTTACTTATATTCTTATAATTAATTTTTATATTCAAATGATCAACTCTTGGAAACATAATTCATTATTGAGTAACGGCAGTAGACTTTTCGAATCTGAAAACTGAAGGTGTTCTGATCGAGTTTGATTAATTATGAAAATCACGATTTACCAAAGTGATAAATCTTCCTTCCAAGTAAGGATTTGAATATAAAATCAAGATTCACAAAAAAATCTCATATTGAATTTGTTTTATTGTGTTATTATGTTGCATGTCACGAAATGTCAAGTGGAATGCGTAATTCAATATAAGTTTCTATGTTTTCATTTTACCAGCTTAATCTTTTGAAAACAAGTGAAGATACCCTGTCCGAAGCCGTTCAGAGTCCAAAAAGCCCGAAAGAAGACACAGCTCCCCAGTCAACGAGAGAAGCTTCACCTGGCTTGAATGAGTCCACTAGACCCCAGTCGGCTAGAGAAGAGATAGCTGTTATTCCATTAATCGAACCCAGTAGTCCAAGTTCTGAAGGTGTGCATCAGAAGGAAATAATTGACTCTCTGAAAGATCAAATCTCTCAAGTAAGTGTGTTGAAATTTTATGAGTTGTCTCGAAATATTGAAAAATATGCAAGAGGAAGGCAAATTGACAAAATATTGAGTAATGTGATGAAGAAGGCACTTTCAGCCTACCCAAAATTTTCTAGGATGTTGGGTCTGTAAATAGAACACAAAAAATAGAAAACATTCAAATAAGTTTCTTAGAAAGAAATCCTCAACGAAAAAATTGGTTACTTGTCTCTCAGAAAAGAGAATAAAATTTAATGAAAATTATTCACTCCTTGGGTATTTTTTCTAGTATTCGAATCAATTGATTTCAATTCAATTTGGTATTGAACATTACAAGCCACTGTCAAATGCTTCCGTATCAGTCTAAACGCTATTTCTATATGCTTTGAAGCATTTATTACCCGTTTATTAAAAATTCAAGTATCATACTCCCCTCAGAGGCCTACTCCTTAGTGTCTGCTCCCCTTAACAGTTTGGTGAAATGACATGAATTACTCGAATACATTTTCAGCATTCATTGCTCTTTGGATTCCAATGGATTATTTTATTTTAACCAATCTCTATCGACCGATTCACTCTCTATCTATTTCATGAAAAATTTCCAATTTTATAAATGAAAATGAGTATTTGTTTCAAACTCAATTGTAATCTTTTAGGTATCGTTATCTCTGAACCAAGAAACAGAGAAACTGGCGAAGTGTGAGAGGCGATGCAACGAATTGGTTACTCAGCTACAAGAAGTGACCAATCAGCTTGAAGATAGGAAAAATCAGATGATCAGCCTGAAAGGCGAACTGGGCCAAAAGAATGACCAGCTGATAGAGAAGGAGAGAGAGGTGATGGAATTGAAGAGACAACATACTACTCACCAGCCGTCCGATGATAATCAGGACGAGAGCACCGAAATCCTTGCCTTGAAGGTGAAGTATTACTTTTTATTAATTTATATTAATTAACAAAATGGATTGGCCAAAACTATCCTCACGGTTGTCCTTAGGTTTACGCTCAAAACTGTCCTTGTAATGAGTAATTATTATGGCCATGTGAAAATCAGAGAAGGCAGCATACTCACCTATACTCTATCTACGGAGTGTTCGGACCTAAGCTCCTCCCCCATTTTGACGTCGCAAGCGGCTTTAGCCAATGGCAAGTAAGGTCATCATGCTGCAGCTGTTACTTTTTAGGTCGCAGTCATGCTGTGAAAATCTGGGAAACGCAAGCCTTCCACTTTTCAGGGAATCTATCAAAACTTATGTGTTTGCACTCTGTTAGGTGATTCACATAATTCAAACCTCTCATGGAAGATTTTTGGCGGATATGTTTTGTTCTTTGTTTCACCTTCAACTAAACAACTTACGAGTAGTTCTTTTAGAAAATATTGGTTTTATTGAATTCAAAGTACGTACCGTAATGAGATTAATTTCTTGCATATTTAAACATTGGATTAGAATATGCAAGGATTGCATACTTGAATTTGCAGTAGTGTGTAGTTTAATTCCCGGCTTGAACTGAGCAGTCAAAAAAATAATAACAAAAATATTATTATAAAAGATTATGTTCAATCAACTATACCCTATTCACTATCACTTGAGACGAAATGAACAAATTTTTTGCGCGTGTGTGCGGGTAAAGGGAGGTTTTACGTCATACGACGTTCGGCCGCAGTCGAATAGCTGTAGTCAATCACAGTTCTTGGCTTTTCCTCAAGCTCAAACAAAAATAGCTACCTGTAAATGCAAAACGTTTCTTTATTTCGTCTCAAGTGATCGTGAATTGGGTATATAATTTTTTTTTTTGCTGTGGATGATGCCCATATAAGTATTTAAATTCACTTGTGCATGGGTAATGGAGTGTGCGAGGGTGATTTATGAGGTGCATAAACGACCATGCCTCTGGTGGGATTCGAACCCACGACCGGGTAGCGCTAGCGGACTGAAGGTTGTAACGCCCCAGACCACTCGGCCAACCCAGCAATTCTAATAAGTGATATTGATAATGATCGTTCTTATGTTAGAAGGATGTAAATTTTGCCACCAAAAACCATAAAAAACATCAATATTTCTAAGGCCACCCAAAAATTCGATATTGAAGTTACTATATCGATTAGAAGTTTCTACGTTCCTGGCAATTACGACCGCTTGTGAGCTGGTCGAATCATGACGTCAGAACCTCGGAGGATCGGAGGTTAGGTTCGAACACTCAGTAGACGAAGTATATTACAATTTTGTCAAACCAAGTAAATAAGGCTATTTTCCAGAGGCCAAAAAGTTGAAGTTGTAATAAAAAATAAGAATTTTTTTCAATATAAACAAAACAGGTTTTACTGGGGTTCACTTGGCAGTAAATTTCATTGCATTCATGTTCAAATAATGAAACATACATGCTGTATATGAAATGTCTTGAATTAAAAATCTCCATCTTTTTGAGAAACTCTATAAATTATTTCTGACTTGAAATTAAATTTAATCTTATCAATCACCTTTGCTCTTGATATGCCCACGCACAATCTAAGGTGCTCATGTGGGCATCATCGGGAATACAAAATATAAAAATTGTCGGAAAAAATTATTCATGATTTTGTCACTCATCCTATTTCTTATTAGCCGACATTATTCAGTGGATGTTAGTGGACTTATTACATTCAGTGGATGTAGACCCTCAGTGAATCAGGCTGTTTGTGACATCAACAAGTGAATTTAGGTGAGTTTGAGTTTTTGGCGACTGAATTTATGTGCTCTGATTTATTATTTTGTTCGTATTACAGACAACAGTAACTAGCCTGCAGAACATAGTGAACCAGAAAGAGGAAACAATCAGCCGATACCAGACTCTTCTGAAAGAGGCCAGGGAGGAGCACAGCACCGCCATTCAAACACTGAGACAAGAAATGAACGCTCTCGAAGAAGAGCTCAACAAACAGACAATTGCTGCATCAAGGTACTTTATACTCCAATAATTGAAATAGAAGAAAAACATTTTCTTCCCAGTTATTTATTGCTAATCAAAAAAACTCTTGCATATTTTTATAAAAAATTAACCATGAGAGAAAAAGAAAAACTTAAATTTATTGTGAACACTTTAATGTTTTTAAAACAAAATGTTGATATACACTTCTTTGTTGATGTACATCACAGCTTCCTTTAAAGGGAGACCCTGGCCTACCTTAAAATGGCAACAATTCACTCTAGTACAATCTACAAATATGTTTAAAGTCAAATGTGAGAACGCACCAAAGAAACAGCTGATTTGAAACTGATTTTAATACTTTGAAATGGACCGATTTTCCTAAGCATCATAGTTGCCACTTTCTAGCCCATATCCTTATTAAAGTTAGCTATTTGTAATTGTGAATAGCAATCCAATCACTTTTTATCTTACTCACTTTGCATCAGTTTACTGTTTCTGGGTCTAGATGGAGAATTTAAATAGCCTTTATATATGCCCTGGGTCACTTCCAAACTTTAAATAGCATTTTATGATCATTGAATAACTTTTTTCAGCCGTGTGATGATAGACAAAGAGAGCAGTCGACCAGAACAGGTGAGAGTTCTTGTTGAGAAGTACCTTTGTCGCATCCACGAGCTGGAGGACGAAATGGGACAAGCCAGAGATCAAGTCAAACAGTTGACCACCCAGCTGAACGACTGTCACAAGGCGCTATCGGCTCAACACGATAATATCAAACCACAGTCTCAGAGGTAGGATTCGTCACATTGATTCCTAGCTCTACAATTCTAATACCTTAGTAGAAATTTTTCCAATTGATGACACAATAAAATTATTATTATTGAATATTTATTTTCAATAACACAAGAATATTTACTATTGGTAAGTATTCCGTATTTCACTCCGCGAATAAATAATTTTGAATTGAAGTTGGTTTGAATACCGTCTCAGAGATAGGCGGTTATTCGATTCGTCTCATTCATTCCTAGTACCAAAATGCTAATCCCTTAGTATTGTCTGTCCAAGCAAAGAAGACATTCTAGCTATATGGAAAAATGACTTCACTTCGGCCAAGATTGGATGAAAAATTACAAATATGGTCTCAAATTGTAGAGCAGAATGTTTTCTACAATTTGAGACCAAATGTTCTATTTTTGAACCAACATTGACCGAGCTGGAGTCGTTTTCCCAACTTGACAGAATGTCTTCTTTGCTCGACCAGACTATATCCGATTCATCACATTGATTCCTAGAACCACAATGCTCATCCCTTAGTAAAAATATTGCCATCTACTCTCAATTTAGGCCGAACATATTTCTAAGAACATGATAAATCATCATTCAGCAGTATATAACCCTGTGTTTTAAGTTTGTTAATCAATCGATTTTTATTTGTAATTTTTTCATTGTTTATACCAGGTCCGGTAAGCGAGTGGAGTACGTGCTAAAAGAAGTGGCTGAAGCCGAGGAGGAATCGAACAGAAACAGTAGTAATAAAGAAGATGGAGAAGATTATAGTGACGATGAGAGTGAAGCAACAGAGAGCGAAAATGCCAAGGATCATGATGGAAACGATTTGAAGAGAGATTACAATAAACTGGCTGATCAGTTGAGGGATCAGAATGAGTTGATTGAGAAACTCAACCAAACTATTGCCGACTTGAAGGTAAATTAAAGTATAAAATACTTTTAATAAATAATTCGAATTTCCAATGATAGCTGTATAGATAGAAATAAGGACTCCTGCAACTGCAAATTTGGACTGAAATTAGTTGAGGCCGAGCGGCTTTACCTCTTCGCACACCGGTTTTCTAAAGGTCTACATCCACTGTCGGTTCATTCTGACAGTTTGGACGTTGTCAGTCAAAAACTGTGAGTGGATGGGGAAAGTCAGTCTAAAACAGCTATAAACCTGCATTCTGATCAATGATATTTCAAATTTGTCAGCTTATTGTTAAGTAAACTGTGAACTATCGTCAGTCCTTACTGTCAGTAAATGTAGACCCTGAGAGGTATTATTTTTGTTTTTCTTGTACCATTTAGTGCTGTACAATTTATTTCTTATTCGGTTGCGATTGCTGGTCGAGTAGAGTACGGCTAGGAATGTTATTTCTTTCAAGCCTAGTATTCTTGCACTATGTTTTTGACTTGTACAAAATGCAGTCAATCAATCTATGCAAATTAACCATACTGTACCGTATTATAAACCTATAATCTCCACTTGCATTACTTATACCAATTATTGTATCAACGCTATAATTGTTAAGAATCAGATTCTTTTGGACAATAAATAGAATTCACGCTTTCATTAGATAATAGATAAGGAATACATTGTGCTAATGTGCGTTCTGGTTTTGATCTCTTTAGAATAGCAAAGGAGAATCTGTGTCCAGGGACAGATTAAGATCAGAATTGGAAAGGAAGAAAAGAAGAATCGAAATGCTGGAATCGAAAGTGGAGGAGGATAAAGTAGAAATCAGTCGTCTCCGTCATCAACTCACTTCCAGGTAAACTCAATTCAACTTTTCGAAACACGAATTTTTCGAATTCTCTGCTTTAATTTTTGAGTGACTGTGGTGATATTGTGGTAGTTATCCATATCTGCTCGATGGTACTGTTTTGGACTGTTGGTATAAATTTGTACAGGAACAGTTCTGGCTTAGTCTTTTGTACTTGATTATTCTATAAATTGAATAAATAATGATTAAATTGCTGCCTCCCAAGGTCAAGTCATATCTTTCGATATAATACTCATCAAGTAGCATTCTAATATCGTATGTGACCTGTATACATCCTATTATGTACTCTCAAGTAGTTTACTAAATACGGTTTATCTTACATATTATTCTACAATAACATTCTTCACAAAGTCATGATTCTCCTATACATTTGTATTTGTTATTACAATCATTCCAAGTAAATCCTATAATTTTTATTGAAAAGGGATACACGCGAAGGCCTCATATTGCAGTAATTCACAATATTTGTGTCCATGTTTCAGACCCACCAGACCGGAAGGAGTTGGTTCACTGAAAGAAGAGCAATTACTGAAACGTATCAAAACACTGGAAGAGGATCTGAATGAAGCTCACCAAAGAGAGGAGAAGGAAAGGGAGAGTCACAGAAACAAGGTAAAGTAATAATCAAAGAACAACTCTTATGAAAACTCATGAAAATAACTTGATTTTATATCTAATAAATGAAATATTATGGTTGCATGAAACTTCTAGGTTTGGTCGAAGATTTACATTTAACAAGAATGATTCATGTATTGAATCATGTTAGAAACTCTCTCCTGCACACATGATTTTCCTAGTCTGTGATTGGTTTCTTGTATTTTTCTATTCTATCTGAGCTTTTTGTTTAAGTATCTTCTGTTATGAAGAACCACAAGATTGATTGAAACAATATTTGATTTGATTGAAATAAAATTCACTGGCAAATTACCGATTTTGATTCAAGTTATTATGTTGTTGGTAATAATAGTAACTGCACTATTTAATTGATTTTGCAGTGTGCAGAAGAAGTGGAGAGATGGCAAGAGAGAAAACGCTGGCAGAATATCAACGATAAGCTGCGCAATCAGGTGAAGACGCAGTCCACTCAGATTGAAACACTCAAATCGAACCAGCAACGATTCAGAGACACAATTACTCGCTTGGAGCGTGAACGAAACACCCTCGAGGGTAAACTCAAATCTGCGAAAGGTAATTGATCTAGTTTTCCCAATTATTTATCAACCCATGTTGCAAATCCATGTGACACCAAATTTAATTTATTTGCAACTTTCGTTCTGTGTAATCATCTCAAAAATTCCGATTTCTGATCAAAATATTGGTTTTGTAATTCTATGATTCATTTATTGAGATTAAGAAATTTGAGAATTTGATTAATAAATTTTCAACTATTCAACATACAAAACTTTAGTTAGTCTAATCATAAATACCGTACACTGTGTATTGGCCGCTCGGTGAGAGAGGTCACTTTGTGGTCGTTAAGTTAAGCCACGACCATTGTGGGCTGCTCTTGGATGGGTGACCTGTATTTGGCCAAGTATTCATTGGGGAGGTAGGTTCCACCTACTCGTAAGGGTCTCCCCACCCTTGAAAGCCATAAGAATATTTTTTATCGTACACTCATGGAATTAGCCTTCATCATATTAATCCTCAATGACTCCTGTTCAGTGACTATATAAATTTGAATTCTGAATACTGCATTTTGTAAGAATTAACCCTGCCTTGACAATACTTTTCGATTTTCCAGGTTCGATTCCGGCTCAAAGTCTAATAGAAGATTTGGAGAGAGAAGTGAAACAGTTGAAAGCCAGAAACGATTTCCTGAAAAAGACCAGCGAAATCTCATCCACCTCTTCCCTTTCAGAAGTCATTGAATGTCAGCAGCGTAAAATTGAAGCTCTGCAAATCGCTCAGAAGGTAATACATTTGATAGAAAGTTGTAAATCATTTGTTTTACCCAAATTGAATATTGTAGATTATTTGAATACCTATTTTGAGCCACTCAAGAATCTTTAAGTATTGGCCTGCATATTTTGCGTAATTAAACTCAAGCGCGCATGATCATACATTTTTCAACGGACATTTGTAAATTATTGGTTATTTGAAATTACTACCTACTTTCATTGTAAAATCTATTGATCTTTCTCGAAACTGCCCTAAACATACGATATTTGGCAAACACTTGTAAAGTGTTTTTTTTTAATAATAAAGTAGTTTTTCAGTAATAAGAAACTTAGAAGAAATTCAACATATTGTAACATTTAGAGTTGGCTAGTTCACAGATTGTGATTTCTCGTTTCCAGGGTGACTCAGCACTAACCGACGAAATAGAACGTTTGCAAGAGAGAAAGGGCCAACTGCAAAAAGCTAATATCCGCTTAGAGGGTGAAAACTTGAAATTGAAAATCGAACTTGAAAAACGAAGGACTATGCAGGTTGATTCGTAAGTATACTACTGTACTTATCTTCTAATTAATTTTTGTTGTTGTTGTTTTATCAATTTAATTTTTGTTTTTGATAATTGAGCAATCTCTGTCTGGTGTGAGTTTGCTCTTTCTCCTTTATTAGGCTACAAAGCCCCATAAATTTATAGGCATACGGTTATCATTTTCAAATACTAGCAGTGTAATTATTTCGAAATCCTTTTCCCAATTCTTTTACACATGATTGGAATCCTAAGCCAAGCATTCAAATCATGTTGTCTTCCATTGTACATTGTTTCATGCATGCTAGCTCATGTCAAGTCTATTTGATCATCTTTGAATGACTTCTTAACATAGAATTATTCTCTTCCTAGACCTTATATCTTGCCATCTGCTAATCATAGCATGTAATACTTTCCAGTGATGGTTCTCCTGAGAGCGACGGAAGTGATAGAGCTGTGTCCAGAGTAAGTGATCTTCTAATAGATTATTCTCATACTTCTGCAAGACAGATTACCTGAACATTAAATTTTTGAGCTGAACTTTTTCTCCAAGTATCTTCTGTAATTATATTTTCCAATTAAGATACTCTGCTATAATTCAGTATAAATTATTCAATTAATCATCAAAATAATCAAATAGGTACGTGGATAACTATTAAGTGACCATACTCTGAGCAGAGTGATATAATTGGATTTCTCCTTTATTATACTTCAGTTGAAGAGCAATCCATTCTATTTCTAAGATTCTATAGAGTTCTAAGAGGCATTCACAATCGTACAGTTGTATCGTTTTGTTTGAAGCAATTCATAAATACTGTATAAATTATATATATTTTTTAAATCAATTGAAGTTACATTTTCAGGATGTGAGTAATAAGAAATCAAAACGAAGCTACGAGGATCTAGAAAAAGCTGTCACAGTGCTTCGAAAAGTGGTTGAGAAACTCCAAAACGAAAATAAGAAACTCAAGACATCCGAAACTCTTCATACAAGAGAAGATAAAGTGAGTTATTTACTTATTTGAAAAAATAAATCTTTCCAATATTAGGGTCCTGTTCAGATTCTTCCAGACTGTAATTTCAGGATATTGTAGACACTAGGCTATCATTTGAACAGTAAAACTTGATAACGTATAACGTGTATATATCTTTTGTTTTATCATCAGTAACCTGAATACATATTATTCATGGTAATTTAATTGATCTAAACTTCATCATTTTTGTTTTCTTGATTTGTTTGATCTGGCTTGAAATCAATTGGTGCATCGAGTTGATAAATGTTTTCTTCATCTCAGGGATATGTAGAGAAGTTACAAATGGAGCTACAGAAGGCTCAAGAGAGTTATATGGATTCACTCGATAAGATTTCTTCACTTGAGGCACATATGAAAATGGAAAAAGAAAATTATCGTGAGTATTATAGTCTTATAATTTTCTAATGGTGTATAACTCCAATGGTATTTCGTGGACATTATTAATTAATTTTCAAGAGTAGTATGTTGAATAGTTGGAAATCAGGTAAATATTTAGGAATATATTAGGAATTGGCTAGGAGGTCTGAATTGACCTCTGGGTGATGATCCCCTCCCTTTGTGGCCGCATATGTCAGTAATGTATTTGGCTTGTTAACTTCTATCTTAGGTATTTCCTTTGCTCTTCCTTCCTACAATGAAATGATAAGGTACTCATACAAAAACAAAACTCTTCCGGAAGACGGGGTGACTGTATCCATGTGATTTGCTGTAGTCAAAGAATTATTCCGCGGTCAAGAATCGAACTCGGGTCCTCTTGGCTATTAAACCGGCGCGTAATCACTTACTCCTGCAGGTACAGAGAAGAGCAGCATTGCGGGTTGCATCAGCATACCGCACAGTTTCTGAGCCTGCTGTGATGGTGATAGCAGGTGTTATTCCAATCACCCTCTTGGCCCAAGAGCGCCAGCATGTGTATGAAAGATGCAAGAATGGAGAAAGTAAAGAAAATGTTGCCAGAGAGGAAAGAGAGAAAACTTTCCAAGCATGGCAGTCCAACTGGAGCCTGGAAACACGTGGTCGTTGGACAGCAAAGCTGATACCACAGATAAAGCCATGGGTGAATCGCTGTCATGGAGAAGTGGGGTACTTTGTGACCCAGTTTCTTACTGGGCATGGGTACTTCCGCACTTTCCTCCACCACATAGGAAAGGCTGCTTCTCCTATATGCCTCTACTGCCCTAAAAGTGAGGATAATGCTGAGCACACATTCTTCATGTGTAGTCGCTGGGAGACAGTGAAAAGAGAGGCACAAGTGGACCTGGGGGAGCTGACCCCTGACAACGTAGTCTCTGTAATGCTTGAGGGACAGCAGCAGTGGTCAAGGGTGGCTAGACTCATCCGTACAATTTTGGAGATAAAAAAGGCTGAACTTGATGCAGAGGCCCAGGCGTGAGTATGAATGTAGGGAAGCTTGAAATAGCTTAGAAATGTGGACTCGCTCTGAAGTAATGTTACAAACAGTTTCAGGCGAGTCCTTGATGTGGGAGGTGGTTTTAGCCAGTATTTCTTGATGAGAGTCTGGCACAGCGTGCGTAAAGGCATTTCCACCTCCATTGAAAAAAAAAATCACTTACTCCAACGAGCCACTTGAATCATTGATGACACCTATAGAGACTATATAATCATGTAGTCTCTATAATGACACCCATCCATCCACTGGTATGATGATAATAATTGTGCAAGTTCTATAAGAAAATGTTATTTGTACATACATATTTTCCAGAAGATGAGTAAATAAAATGAACTATTGAATAATATAGTCTATGTGAATCGTAGTTTGAAACGAACATGGATAAATTGAACTATTGCTATGGATAAAACGAACATTGAGCTATTCTTCAATAATTTCGATTATCACGTTATTTTTCAGGGATGGTTCAAGAACAACTCTTGCAGAAGGCAAGGCTTTTGACTAAGTGTAAAATCCTTCTTGAACGTGCGGCAGTTCGAGAAAAGGCCCTCAATGAACAGGTAAATATAGATTACATTTATAGAATATCACCAATTCACCAGATACTATGCAAGTGTTTTGGAGTGAATTCAATTTTCCACAAATATGAATAGAATAAATATTTATATTAACGTGCTATTAAAGCAAAAATACCGTGGGATATCCCTATCTCCATCTCTTTGTGTTAATTTTTCAGTTGATATACATGCTTGTACCAGTTTTGCTACGGGAGCCAATAATTATAATATAAATTAATTAAAATATTGAATTCATCCTAACCACTCGTTAACATTTCAAACTGTACAATATAACCACTCAAATACTCTGTTTGTAGAAGACCAATACTAGAAATAAATAAACCTCGATAAATGAGTTATAATTCTCGTATATCGCCATCATCTATGATTGGGTCAAGAAGTTACACTGGAAAATTTTAAAAATACGCATTAATAACTTATCTAATCATTCACTTCCACCTTCTTTGATATTTATAATTCTAATAAGTATAAAAACACTCACAAAGGAGAGTACAAGAATTATTGTACAAAATGGGATTTCTTTTAATTTTAACCAACCGAAATTTTATCTGTACATAAATAAAATTAATTTGTTTATTACATGAAGCTGGCATTGAAGGAGCACAAACAGGCATTGAAGAACGTTCTGCTTGAGATTGAGAAATGAACATTCTCACTTTGAATTCCCAGTTGAAAAAATATTAGTCTAGTAATAAGGGTTCAATTGTAAAATAATTTAGGCTCCTGTTTATTTATTTCATCCAAAAAACGTATTTTTCATAAAAATGTATTTTTCAATTAGTTAATTCCATTGAAAAATTAAATATTATGTTTTGTGGAAGGTAGTATCTGAAGAAACCTTTGTTGTGTTCGATACTTATCAAACACTGAAATTCCTCTACTTCTTTTTTAGGTTTCCGATTTGCAAAAGTTGATACCGCCTGAATCACTTCAAGGAACTTATCACAATACTCTGCACTGGTGAGAAAATGGCTTCATTACTCCTATATTCTTCTCAAATTACTAACCATATTTTTTTGAAGTTTCATTAATGAAATAATGAGCTATTTAATTATGAGCTAATGAGTTATTTGAGCTAAGTTCCACAATCTTTTAATCTTAGCTTCTCTTCAATATTATTGGTGCGATCATGATAAGTTTTTTATAACAAATCTTCATGTAGCGTGTACAAACTTCTAATTCTGAAATTCTTTTATTTACGGTGGATAATTATTATCTGTTTTAAAGTATTTAGATGCGAATTAAATTTATATTTTATCACTCATCTATTTCGTTTTTCATTACGAACCTTTAGTTAATACTTCTTAAGACCTAACAGTGTCTACCATTAACGGTGCTTACCGTTAGTATAAGTACTGTTGCTCATTACGTTAAGTTCAAGTCTACCAGAGATTGATAATAGTGCAGCAACCGAAACCGGTATCTGGATTTTCTAATAACATTTTTATTTAGTGTTTCTGATCAGATCTCCATTGTTAACAGTGAACTTAATCAAAATTCAGGATTTTTTAAAGTGAAAAGTATTTTCAAAGTTAAAATTGTAATGTAAACATTCAGCATTCATCATCATTCATTCACTATGTAGCCTAAACATCATCATCACTTTATCACCTTTGCTTAAAATACTTGATATAAGTCGCAATTGTAACAATAAATAATGAATAATAAATCTTTGGTTTGATAATATCTTGTCTTTTCATTTAATGCTAGTTAATGTTTCACATTTAGAAAAAAATGTATTGTGTAATCAAGATATTGCAATAACTTACTCAAGAAAATTCAATCATGATTCCTTTAAAAATTTTAGTTCCTTTACAAAATGTATTTTTCGATTTCAGATAACCAGACTTGAGAACGAGATGAAATGGCGCGCTGAAAAAAGCTGCTGGGTTTAGTTCAGTTTTGTCTCGTATCACATGCCACTCATTCGAAGGATTTTCCATAACATATTCAATGAAACTAGTCACTATTACAAGTCACATAAGTATTTTTATATCACAACTATATTTAGGTATATTCTCATTTTTATTCATCTCACTATTTTAGTCATTAAGTTATAGTTTTATCCAGGCAAACGATCTAGTCATTTTGAATATATTCTCAACCACACGCGTTTTGCAATAAATTTTTAATATAAATTTATTTGTCCTTATTCCATAACCATAAATATTGTATCAGATTTCATTTTTCGGTGTTTTTTAAAGAAGCTTTGGCTTCTTTACGCATGTTACGTAATTCACTGTATGCAAGCTCTTCAGGAAGATGATCAAAACTTGGTTGATATTGGAAGCGTAGTAGATAGTCAGTTTGAACTATCGTCGTCCATAGTCCATCCAAGCAAAGAATATATATCCTCCTTCAAGATGGCGGAGGGAAGTGAGAGTGTAACCACGCGTGCGCAGATCTGAAAATTTTAGTGTAAAATCACTTTAGCCAACCTACCGTGTTTCTATGTTGACTATAAAAAAAATATATATATATACTTATGGCTTTTAATGGTGGGGAGACCCTTACGGGTTGTTCCACCTCGCCAATGTGCACTTGGCCAGAACTGGTCACCCATCCAAGAGCAGTCCGGCACACAGCGCGCCAACACACTCACGGCATGAGCTATCTTGGAATCAAACTATGTTGGCGCGGTTTGTGCAGAATGTTCTATTCAACGACAATTGCGCCACCAATAATCAACTTATAGTTACAAAATATATATCATTTTGTAGCTAAAGAACTGTTCTACAACAAAGTGAGGCTTCAGAAATTCTCATCTTAACAAATAAGATATGAAAAATGAGAGAAAAATTTTTTATTGAGAAAAATCATTTTTCTGATTCTTTTAATTCAAATAACTAATCAACAATGCGACTGAGAGAGTTATGAATGGATGGAGGTTGTAGCCTAGATTGAATAGAACATTTTGGTTGAAAAAAAAGTTGAATAAGTCGAACTTTTCTCAATTTACAACGAATATAGTGAAACACTGCTTTTTTCGGCCGCCATCTTAGTTTTTTTGTAGTAGAAATGATATTCAAGGATCTTTTCATCGATGATCCAATCGAGACAGTTATTATGAAGAGATTGACACCAGTTTCATGCTTTTATCACGAAGGAATCCCGAAAAAAATATTTTTTTCCTCTTTGATGCAGTAAAAAGTTGATATTTTGGCAATGTGACTTGCGCGAGCGCTTCTTTCGCTGAAGCTCTATACATCATTAGCGTACCTACAAGCTTTGTAAATACATCATTAGAAAGCTGAAATATTTCTCTATTCAATGCATTATTCACATTTGATTTTTCAAGCTGGACAATGAATTTATTAGAGTTGACGTAAGATTTTGCATGTGATAAAATTTTTCTCATCTTTAAAACAATCTGAACTTATCTATTATGGGTCTTGAGCACATTTCTCCTGTATAAATATCGTAGAACTGTTCATGAAGAACATTTTAAGAGAAAAAAACTTGAGATATCACCAAAAAATATCAAATGGTTAAGGATATAACAAAAATCGGCATTTAATGGCCGCCATCTTGTTTTCTTGAGAAGAGAAGCATTTTTTAGTGCATAATTATAGATATTCTGAATCTAAAGAGAAAAAGGAAGAGATTGATACCATTTTCAAGTCTCTAACATCAAGGAGACAAGAAGGAAAATAGCGCATTCCCCTCTTTGGGTCTCGCTGTACCCTTCATCGAGGCAGAAAAAGCCTTCAAAACCACATGGTTGTAAAGCTAAAAAATAGATCTACAACTTATAGATTTCAAAATTTTGTCTATCTGATGCATAAAAAAAATTAAAGACAGAAAAACGAAAATTTTCATAAGAAATTCTAGCATTTTTCATATTAAAAAATGTATAACTTAATATTTATACGTTTTGGGAGTTATGTTTTATATAGCTCATGTAGATAATTTTATAAGGAACAATTTGAGAGAAAAATTGAAAGGATATCTTAAAAAATGACTGAGTTATAGCCGAAACAGTGAAACTCTGAAATTCTCGGACGCCATCTTGGATTACTGGTGACGCACCCCTCGGAGAGCTTATGACCACCGATATTATTTTTCTCCAGGTCAAAACGAAGAGATTGATACCACTCCCAAACTTCTTTACTCAAAACGCATACGGGATTACACTTGCCCCCGTACTATTCTGTTCTATGCCTCATCGAGTAAGTATTATACAAGTATACGGTTGTAAATATATAGGCTATAGTTTGTATTTTCAATCATCAATAGAATACGAAATTCAAATATTATGTATATATGTACCGGTACCGTACCGTACATGAAGAAGAGGGAAGAATAGTTGACAGGAACTCATCCCTGTCGCTGCTAATTCTGCTGATAGCTTTGAACCTGAGTATACAATGAGTTTTTAAGTTGAAATAGTTGGCTAAGTTACTTATTTTATTATTATAGTACCATATTTTTAAGTTATTTGCAGTTTAACTTGAATTAAGCTTATTATTTGCTATAATAGAGGAAATCCAGAATGCGGTATAATGAAAGTTACAAGAGTAATCTGAAATCATAAACGATGATAATTCTCTAAATTTAAAATCATTATTATTATTATTTCACTTTCACATTCAAACTCCAACCGCCAAGAAAATTGACAATGGATTTTTGGGAAAACTCGATCGATACAACGATACTACCCTCGAAAATATCGTGGGTTTTCCTTTGTGCGTAATGGTCCTACAGTCGGCCGTGCTTGAACAGCTGTAGCCAATCACAGCTCTTATCTTTTACTTTAGCTTGAACAAGTCAAGCTGTGATTGTCTACAGCTGTTCGCGCATGGCCGGCCTTGGCGCCGTGTGACCGTTACGCACAAAGGAAAACTCACCTTCAGATGGGTTTCAGATCTTTCTGACAAAATATCGATGTATCGAGTTGAAGGACACGTGAACGACCCCAGAAACAAACATTGATTTTCTACTAAAACCATATAAATTTCTCTGTAATATAAATTCTAATTCTCAAATGAATTTAGATCAATCAAAAATATTGAATCATAATCCCGGAAGAGCAAGAAATCACTTCAAGTTCAAATCTTCAAAATACCTAACATATCTCGATGTTGCTGAAACATCGATGTTGAGTTATCTTGATTTGTTAAGCTGAAAATGAGGAAGTTTTTGTCAAACTAATAACATTTTTATCAAATCCAATATATTATATTTACGAAGCCTTTTCTCAAGTCATTGTTGGATAAAATGGGATTATTCGGGAAGTCAGGACCCACAGATCCTAAAGAACAGGTAAGTTTATTTAAATTTTGTAGGCTTAGCTTTTTGGATGTTCACTAACATAACCTATTTAATTTTTCATGTCTAATAAAATTTATTTTCATTTATTCAATATAACACCTTCACTTATTATAATTGAAGAATGCCATTTAAAAAATCATGTTTATTTCAGAATGGCATTAGAATTGTTCTTTACTATTTCACATTCTTTTCTGAATTTTGCTTGGGCAAATAAACCTGGAATGTTAAGTTTGTTCTTAACAAATTCCAACCATTCTTTACCTAATTGAAATGAAATTTTTCTTCGCACTAATTAAAATGCAATATTGCAATTTGTAGGACGGAAAAAATATTAACATGAAATAAATGTTGTTGAACAAGAGAATGCCCAAGTCTTTATCCGTCTGCTCGTTCGTTTGTATGGTCGTTAATTTTAATTTTAATAATTTCATTCGAACGCCTTTATTAATGAACTTCAAATTCAGAAGACATAGGCTACTCTTCAAATCTATAGGTAAAGTTTGTTACGGTACTTGGACATTGCGCCTCCTACCTTATAAAAAATTGATGAGGTAAGTTAGCCTATAGTCTGTCCAAGCAAAGGGGACTCTCCGGCAAGAGATGACTCAAGCTCGGCAATATTGGTTCAAAAATCAACACTTTGATCTCAAATTGTAGGGAACAATTTGATCTACTATTAATACCATAGTCTATTTATAATTCTTGGAAAAAAATATTGACCAGTCTGGAATCATTTTGCCAGAGGCTCTTCTTTGCTTGGACAGACTATACCTAACCTAACTTATCATCAAAAAATGTTGGGTTTGAGCACAGAGTACAAAAAAGTTTATTAATGACTTCAAATACTTACTTGAACAGTAGGCCTAATTATGTAGGTTTACTAATAAAAGAGTATTCTTTCACCTCTTGAGTTATTGCTCATGATAGTGTAGTCCAATTGCATTTAATGTGATCACAAATTTTAGTTGCTAATTAGTATATTTTTTCCATCAAATCTTATAAATGCAATGATTGCTTCTCAGTTCTCACAAAATGTAATTGAAATTTCTCAGGTCAACGAATGGTGCCACAAAATCAGGAAGGAAGGATATCAACTGGATAGACAAATAAGAGGTAATTCACACAAATATAATATTATTATTATTATTATTGTTTCTGTCCATAATGTGGTCACCCAGTGGGTGACTCACAAATAGACAAGTCAGAAAAAAATGAAAGACACATAAGTCATACAAGCAAAGCATGCACTTACAAATCCAAGACATGCACTCAAAAATTGAAATAGTGCTCAATAGAGACACTACTTGATTCAAAAAATTCATTCAAAGAATAAAAAGGATTCTCCTCAAGGAACATCCTCAATCCTCTCCTCAGGCTTGACATTGGCAGAGTCCTTGCTGCAACAGGCAGCTTATTCAACATCTTTCCAAGCATGTAATCCGAGCCAACCTGTGTTCTGCCGAGCCTGCAGTATGGGAGGTCAAGCCTCCCCCTATTACGGGTATTATGCTCATGCACATCCCCCCTGGTAGGCAGGACACCCAATTCTCCAACCGCCTTAATAACCATCTTGTAAATGAAGAGGCCAAACACAGTTAGAATTCGCTGCTCAACAAAGAGTGGTCGACAAGGGGCCAGGTACCCAGCACCACAAAGAATTCTTATGGCCTTTTTTGCAGCAGCAGGACGGCCCTCACCTCAGCAGCTCCACCCCAGAGTGTGATGCCATATGACATCACACTGTGGAAGAAAGCATGGTAGCTCATACGAAGATATGGCCCAGGAACACAGCTCTTCAGACTTCTCAGCAGGAAAAGGACTCGGCTCAACCTGCAGCAAACATTCTGTATATGCTCTCCCCAAGCAAGGTTTCTATCCAGATGAAAGCCCAATAGCTTTACCGGAGGGAACTCATACTGCAGGCCATTCCTAAGACTGAAAACAATGGCCTGAGTCTTCTCACTGTTCAAAGCAAACCTGTTTGCAGCAAACCAGTCTGCGGCCGCCACTCTAGAGGCACTCATCAATGACTGGACTTCGCCCATATCCCTGCCAACATCCAGGAGGGAGGTGTCGTCGGCATAACATACAGTTGTCCTAAGATCTGAAAGAGCAACATCATTAATCATAATCAGAAATAGCAGGGGGCCCAGCACAGATCCCTGGGGCACCCCATAACTCAAGGCTCTGACCTTTGAGAGCTCACCACCTACCTGAACAGCCTGTCTGCGTCCCCTCAAGTATGCGCGCATAAGCCGGAGCTTATTATAGCCTATTAATTATTAAACTATTACAAACTCTGTGGAATGTGTTATTATTTTATTGTAGCATTCCGCTGAGGTTCTACATAAATCCTTGGCGAACTTCAGAGTCAACACAAGTGTAAGCGGATATATAGAGAAACGTTGTTGCATATTCCAAATTAAACCAAATTATTTAAGTTCGATAAACATTATCGCAGTCTTTCCACCGCACGCCACTATATTACACTAGCATATTGATTTCTCACAGGATTTCGACACGCAATCAATTTTTAGCTAAAGACCGTTATTTTCTTAGAAAGAGTTGTTGTTTTTCGACTTGAGAGTATAAATTGACTGCTTGTCGTAATTCTAGTGAGAAAACTGTATTAAAAGTCCAAATATTTTTTTTCTTCCAATAAAATGATTCTTATCATGCAAATCTTTTATTTTCACAGCGATTCAAAGAGAAGAAGAAAAAGTAAAACGCTCTCTTAAGGAAGCGGCCAAGAAAGGCGATAAGACAGTATGTATAGTTCTTGCTAAAGAAGTGATTCGTGCTCGAAAAGCTATCAATAAAATCTATACGTCAAAGGCCCATCTCAACTCAATTCAGATGCAGATGAAGAACCAATTAGGTGAGGTTCCAATCTATGTTCTATATAATTTTGATTTGATGTTGCTGGAACTAGTATAGTCTTGTCGAACTAAGAAGTTATTCCTTCAAAATGGCAGCTGTTTAATGCTGCCAGCAGTCGAAATGAAAATGATCTCACTCATACCATCTGTCTCACATCACATCTCACAAGCAATATGTTCACAAAAGTAAATTTTTACACTAAATTTTTTCGATTTGCGCTTACGTGTTACACTTTCGCTTCAATTGGCAATTTTGAATGAATGTTTTCTTTGCTCGACTAGACCTGGATTTGAAACTATACTGTAATATTTGATTTCAACTTGATGTGATTTTCCTTTCATTAATTCCATATACTCGAATTTAACATCATATTATGAGTATTATACTAAACTCTAGTTTTGATCGATGCCAAAGTTAGTTGAATATTTTATTTCTAGACTGCTAATGACATCTTAGTTAATGAATGACAACGCTTTTTCATTTCCCTGTCGATCTTATGAATTGCTCTCGAATGGGAAGCAAAGGAAGATAATGTTGTTTGGGGGTTCCATGTTGTAAGCTCCCGCATCTCATTTTGAAAAATGAATAAATCTGAGCATCTCCATTCAAATGAAAATACAGAATTCTTTGAAAATGACAATGATTTGGTAGGAGAGTAGTCAACTAGGATACTGTATTTCAATCTTCTGATAGGCGTATTTTTAACCCCAATTTTCTATTGTCTACTTCGAATCCTCAGATTAATTGCCATGAAATAACAAATTGTTTTGCTCCGTCTAGCAACTCTGCGTGTGGCTGGGTCTCTTCAGAAATCGACGGAAGTGATGCAGGCGATGCAGCGACTAATTAAAGTTCCTGAAGTTGCTGCTACTATGAGGGAGATGTCGAGAGAAATGATGAGGGTAATGACAAATTATGATTATTACTAACAATATTAGCTTATCATTTAGTCACTATTTTCCTGTTGGGAGTTGAATAAATATCAGGGCAATGAGAGTTAATCAATTCGAAAGTATATTGACCGATTCTTTTGTTATTACCATAGCTTCCTTATAAGGCCCTTGCTTATTAAATTGCAACATTGCACCGTAGGTGAATGGAATGAATCAGTTCAGTATTCTTCCTCGGCAAGTATTGCCGTATCGGAATTCACCCTGGTGCAAGTTGACAAAGGTAATATCTACTATTTTTACTCGGGTTTCTAAAAACTCAAATCCTCATGTGTCCTGTCAGTGATAACTCAAAAAATGTCTATTATAATTATTATGATTATGTTATAAAACTCACTTATTTTTCTATTGATTTGCAATTGAAAGCCAAATACTAATTTAATAGGCTGCTGTAGCCATTCTGATATATTTATTAGTGTGAGTAAAGCTAAAATACTCTTATTTTTCTCAGGCGGGTATAATTGAAGAAATGCTGGAAGACACAATGAGTTCGATGGAAGATCCCGAAGAGATGGAAGAAGAAGCCCAGGAGGAAGTTGATAAGGTGAGAACAAGAAGAAAATATATTCTTGCTACGTTTATTATAATATTAATCATACGAGTATTTCACATTTTCGTTTCACTACGATTTGTTGATTTCATGGATATATTTTGTTAGGTTTCCCAAAATCTGTCAATATACAGGGTGTTTCAGGAGGAATTTGCAATACTTCTCAGGCTGATTCCTTACACCAAGTAGACAAAAAAGTTCCATGGGATCAACCCGCAAAAATACTTCGTTACCGAGATGGAATGTAACAATGGCGGAAAATTGAGATTTTCCAAATAATTATATAAATTCTTCTAATTCTTTAGAGGCTTTAGTGAGGTTCTAAAACGATCAATTCTTATGTAAAATTAGCTGAGGAATTGAAATCGCAAAATTGACAAAACATAGCACAAGTTATAAATTTGTGTTTAGTAGCGATTTTTGATCGCCATTTCTGAGATTTGGGTAAAATTTACACAATCGCCGCCATTCAACTTTTTCTTTAGAATCCGACTCTCTTCAACTTCCATTAATAAAAAATAAAATTTTATGATTCCTTATCGAGTTATAACCCTTATTGTTAAAAAATGGCTTTTCCAGCATATTTTTCCAATTATCTCAATAACCATTAAAGTTACTAACTTGGAACTGGTTTCATTAAATTCCTCAGCTTTTTTTACATAAGAATTGATCATTTTAAAACCTCACTAAAGCCTCAAAAAATTGGAAAAATTTGTATATTTTAAAAAATCTCAATTTTTCGCCATTGTTATCTCAGTAACAAAGCGTTTTTGGGGGTTCTCCCCATGGAACTTTTTTGTCTACTTGGTGTAAGGAATCAGCCGGAAAAGTATTGCACATTCCTCCTGAAACACCCTGTATTGAAGGTACCAAATGATTTGTATAATAGACTTATAACTGAACTGTAATTTTCTAAGCCCATAATTGTTTTCCTGTAATTTTTCGGCAAACTTAGCAGAAACGTAGAAGGTAATGCGCTTACATGATTTATAATCTTCTAATAATGTAATCAAGATAACTAGAACAGTGAGTAACTTAGTGCCTCAACTAGAGTACAATTATTGACCGAACGTAAGTGAGGTCTAAGATTCAAGTCGACGATTTTGCATTTTGTTTGTATGTATGTTTATATGTATGTGTGTTCCGCATTTACGACTGAACGCGGCAATACATTCTAATGAAATTTGACAGGGATGTTCCTCTTGAAACCGCGCGTCGATGTATATGTAAGGTTTTTTGACAATTTTCATATTAAGGACGAAAAAAGGAAAAAAAGGATTGAACTATTCTCTGATATAGGTATACTCCATAAATGATTTGATAGTTGCAAGTTTGATTTTGAATGTATTACTGTATTTCATACGATTATGTGTTATATTATTATGATAAAAGTGAGTTGATGGAACAATTGATGAAAATATATATTATAATACTGTAGGATGGTTATATCAGTTGATCAATCATTACATATGGATTGATAATAACATGTGTAATAAACAACTTATGAATAGTAAATAAATAACAAGTTAGTTTTTAGAATAAACTCGATGTGAAAGGTTGAAATAAATATAAAGTTGTAACATAAAATGTTATGTTATTTATAGTGAGAAATAGAAATCTCCTATAATATTAATAAGCGGAATATTAATAATATCCCAATATTATAATATTGGGAAGCGGTTTGTCCCAGTGGTAGAGAGCGTCTAATCGGTGAGATTAGATAAGCGACGTGCCTCTACCACCACTGTAGTAACGGTGACCGGTTCCTCTGAATTCAATTCATGAGCCTCAAAAACCGCTTCCCGGTGGTTCGGAACCCACCTAAAGCAGTAGGTCCATTCATCTCTCATCATCATCCTTCCCATTACCCACGCACAGGCCCAAGAGCCCATGTGGGCATCACCCTCAAAAAAAAATATATATATATTTTCTTCATTATTTGCAAACAATGTAACAATATTGCTATTCTTCGTTAAGTCTGCTGTACACGGAGTAAGTAGTGTCGGCAAGTGTAGTGTCTACTGTTTGATGATGTATGGTGTGTCATTATCTAAATTTTCCCATTTACTAGTATGTCTTTCTGTTCTCTAATTACTTGTTTCATTTTTGTCGGATAGGTGCTTTGGGAGTTGACAGCGGGAGCCCTGGGTCAGGCACCCGCCGCTGTTACGGACAACCTTCCAGCCGGCACGTCGCGGGATGCAGCGGCCGCTTCTATTGACGTTGAAGACGAACAGGAGCTGGAAGAAATGCAGAGTCGCTTGCAAGCGCTGCGCAGCTAGTGCTGATGGGTTCGTCACCTTCAAAATCTGTGATTTATACTACTAGTTTACAAGACTTTTGTGTACCAATAAGTTTAAAAATTGAAAGTGTTGTCTTTGTATGGGCAACCAAATTTCGACTTTGCCCAACAAACCAGCCTTCAGGTATTGTTATTGGTGTTCAACATTCAATACAGCATATTGGGCAACTGTATTTAAACCACGCCTAACAAACCAGTCTTCTGGTATTCTTATTGATGTTTAACATTGACGTGAAATAAAAGTAAAAATTAAATTGTAAAATTAAATGTACTATCCATAAGTGCTGAAAGTACGATTTCTTAACCAGCTTTGCTCACAACAAAGTAAATCACTAAATACAGTCCGCGCTCGCTGAGAATGGCTTCCTCCAGTTATTTCAGCCCATAACTTTCTCATTGCAAGAGTTAGAGTATCCATTTGATGGGTGGAAATTGCTTGAAATGAGCACTAAAATTTCTATGTGACAATGAATTTCTGCCTTTTGGGGCGGGCCTAGCTATCAGGAGGGTCGCTGGCCAAGATTCACAGCGTGTGCAGACTATATTCTTCATGGCCCTAATATTGTAATTTGCGCCAAAGAAGGTTCTGGTGCCGTATTTTTATATTATAGAAGGCTACTATAGAGTAAACTTCATTGGATTGGTTATTTTGTTTCTAGTGAAGGTCACAGTTATATTATTAACAGCATAATCACTTGCATAATTTTTCTGTGTTCGCATAAGCGTCAGATGGATGAATCACAGAGTTGCGTGCTGCTCAGCTATTGTGAAATTGCTATTGCTATTGTCTGAAATTGAAATTCCATTCACGCATGCCCTGAAAAATGTTTCTTATTCAGCTAAATTAATGCTTAATGAACAGTCTAGATCATATAACACCAAATGAAGGTGACAGCAAACAACTCTGCTACCGCAATATGATCGTCTTTGTGTACTATTATAATGATTCATCCAGGTTTATTGTTTTAAAAAATTTACACTGACATTTTAGATATGTCAATTGAGGAATTTTATGCAGTCTCTACTACTCACTCTTCCCTTTTACGCCAAACATTTTTAAACTCTTACTTTTTATTGTACTATTCATTTTATTGATATTCTTGTCCTCTACAAGATATGTTATTTCAAATGAAAAGACAAGATGTTGTTAAACCGTTATATAAAATTATAGAACTATGCTCAAAAACAGATATTTATTGTAATAGTATAATAAATTAAAAAGTTTGACAGCTATGATCTATCTAAAAAAATTTCTAGAGCAACACAGGAGAGGTTGGAAAGCCGTGTTTAATTTTCTAATAATGAATTTTGGAGATTATCTATATTTAACTTTGCCTTCATATCCTTAATCCTCATCCCTCTTCCTTTTTCTGGCCGAGAAAGAAGGACCAGACGTCAAAGATGAAAAGTGTGTGGCAGTCTGGTCAAGTCCAGACGTAGATGTAGTGAGGTCCAGTCCAGAGGAATAATTGTCGAGGGAGTTGGCAGTGGAACAGTGGGAGGGGGAGGGTCCGGGTGCCTGATACACGTCTCTCCCATGCCAAGTGAGGAGAGCTCTGCCGAGTACCTCCCTATTATGTCAATTACGACATTGTCAATTCCATTCAGCCGGTAATCCACCCCTCCAGTTGGACCAGTTTTTTCTGTTGTCCACTTTTTCTGTAAAATTACATATTTTTCTAAAATGATTCTCCGTTTTTAATACGGTACTCAATTTGTAATATGTTTTTTCATCCAAATATGGTATACTTATTATTGCTAACTATAAATATACTTTGGTACTACATTATTTCAATGTTTGAGAAATGATTTTCACTTGCAATTAATGCACAGTAAGTAGGCTACTTCACACATTAGTAGTAGTATTCATACATTCATAGTAGTATCCTACACACATTTTAGTCGTCTATGATTTTTATTTCTATTTATCAATTCTGTAGCGGCCAATGCCTCACTCAGAAAAATATCTCACACAGAAAAATTTCAAGACAACCATGCAAAGCTATAATATTTGCTAGTTAGTATCAAACATTTTTCTTATTCTTTTTTTTTAATAATTATAAATTGTTAGATTGTTACCACCATTGTCTTCTTTCTCATATCCTACCAGAATACATCTCTCGAATAAGTCCAGTCTTCGCCTGGAGCAACTAGCACCAGGCTCCAACTCAGCTCGTGAATCTCCTTCCAGCATTTGATTCTATCAAATTTTGTTCATTTGTCAGAAAACGCTCCAAAGAGCGTGTCTTTGTGCTCCCTAATCTTTTGGAGCACAAGGACTTTATTTGAGTTGGCGAAATTCCTTGCCATTTTTTCAATACAGTGGACTATTTCAAAATAGTAGACTATTGAACTCCTGATAACCAAAAAAATCACACAAGTTACATGGGAACATGCATTTTTCAAAAATATTTTATTCGCATCTGTTTCAGTGCCACGTCGAGCTTATTGATGATCTGAAACAGTTTCGTCTAGTGGCACTGAGGTGTGGAGTCACTTGTGAAATTGTAGAATTCTAAACTTCATTTTCTTTGTGAAACAAGACTTGTTGCTTTGTGGAATGGGGCCCTGATTTTGTTTTCCTATTTCTGTCCTTTCGAATTACTTTTTCTAAATTGTACTATGTACATTTTACAGTATAATGTGCAACACGAAGCCTTCTATCATATTGTTGACTGACATTTCCGATAGCATTGCATGTAAGCATTGAAGGAATAAAAGCATTCTTATTCTTATTCCTATCAACTTTAACAGAAATTGAATTACAATAGAATACAATTGAAATACAATTCATTAAATACTACTTGGCAACAATAATGAAAAAAATGTTATTTGACTTGAAAACTTATAAGAAGTATAGTTCATTTGATCACTCTCTGTATGAAAGTAAAATAACAAACAATAACATTTTTTATCAAACAAATATGAGAACGACATCTCTTTCCTACTCTTGGGTTATGGATGATTTCGCTTGTCCATTTCGAATACTGTAATGGTGGTCACATTAGACAATGTCACATTAGACAGTGGATTAGAGCAGCAGTCAATGTTTTCAATGAAGTTAAATAACACTTAAGTTTTTTCTTAAACTTGGTAAATAGTCTTTGAAAGCATAATCGCTTTAACCCCTGAAAGAAAGACACTAAACAATTTATAAAACATAATAAAATTATGAACATCTTGAATGTCAGAAACATCATGAATTGCATAAACACCAAATAAATAGACTGAAACATCGTTTTTGAAGACAATAAACAACATAATCAAACTCACTTGATTGATCACGTGTGGAATCATAGAGTCCATCACATGGATGCACCTGAAAACATGAATCAATAACACAAGAAAATAATACAATATGAGGTAGATAATGGTCAATAGTAACATTTTTTTCAATTCACACACAACGTATGTGTTTGTGTATATTCACTATATCGTTGAGTTGAATCGGGAACAGGTTGTCTACGAGAGTAGGCTACCATTCTCTCGTCTAATCAGGACTACAGCATCAGCAGTAGAGGTTAGAAGGTCACCTTTTCGGGTTTAGCATACCGGACAGTCACCTGCGGTGTTTCTGGCGTCATGGTACAGTCAGGAAATGAAGTCGATGCTTGGATGTTGGCTTGCAAGCCATCCTTGCAAGACAAATTGTGATGCCAACTTCGTCTTTGAGTTTGATATACTGTAAGTGCAGCCATCGCAGTTACGATGAAAAGCATCAAGCTCAACAACATGACGAACGATAATAATAATAATAGTTTTTAAATCCATTGATTCATACATGAATATAAGATCTTGTCAAACATCAATTCACAGTTTCACACAGAAGTTGCCAAGTATAAAATTAACAATTGAATAATAACAAAAAGAAATACATAGATCACAATTCGTTTAGGCAGGTACTGTAAACTAGAATTTAATATCATAGTTGGAATTTAGGAATTCTTCTATTGAGTAATAGGGCCTTTCCACTAGATAACCAAACAATTTATTTTTAAAGCTGTATCTGACACATTCTTGGCTCCAGCAGGAAGCTTGTTAAATAAAGTCTGCCGGTTTTGGGTTCCCAAATTAGCTTTGTGTGACTTCAACTTTTGTGTGGACATTGTGTCTGACTTGATTACAATTAAAACAAGTGCGCGTTTCTTGCTTTCTTGGCAAAAACTTTTTAGGTGTCGTTTGAGTCGAAAAAACGTGGTTAGGTGTGGAGGAGGAGTGTGGTCCAAACATATTAGCTATTATATGTGGTCACAGCTAATTGTACAGCTTGTGCCATGTTTGTCGGAAAACGCAAACAAACCTGTCGTCCTTCCTCTCTGTCTAATCCCGCTTAATAGGCAGCCAAAAGCCTGTGCTTAGCTCATTCATTTAGGATTCGTTGTTCTTCAGGATTATTGGTTTGACATATGGTTCTTAAACATATTTTACATATTGTTCGGGTGTTTCTCCTTTCTTTTGAACGGTAACCTGTAGGGTGGTGTAATAATATTGGTCCGGAACCTTCTCTGAGAAGCGTTCAATCAGAGCTTTCTTAATTTCACCATAGGAGGTACCTGTCTTAATTAAAGGGCAACTTTTGAAAAAGGTCAAGGCAGAGCCCTTCAATCGAATGGACACTATTCGGATCTTTTCGTCATCTGACCAATTACCTAGAGCATGTACCGGTACGTTGTCTACTTAAAAAAAGGAAATCGACGATAGATATTTTAGCACTGTCGCCGTGCCAAGACTCGATGACGCTTGCCAACGCAAAAGCTTTTCCTGTCACCGGTGTTAAACTAGAATTTGTTAATTGTCGCGAAACATCAGCAACAGCTGCCTCTGTTTGATTCATAATGCTGCTGCTTCCCTCTTCTTCACTCATTGTAAAATTAATCGGAAAATTTTCTAGTTTTGTTACTAATCTCTCTGTAAGTCTCTCTCGCTACTGTAATCGGTATACCCATTAATGTTACCCTCCATCATTCGTTGAACTAATGAACAAAGAATAGACTCACAACATTCCAACAGGGTATCTTCATTATCCTTTATTCTTTATTCATACATCAATACAACTACTTTAATTGGGAGGGAAAAATAGGCATAGCCTGTGCTATTCCTCTCCCAAAAATTTTATAATAAAGTCAATATTCTCCAAAATGAGGTTATATGATATGAAAGCACTGAGTAAACACATAATTTTCAATCCAGGAATAACACTGAAATTTTGAATTTGGAATGCTGATGGCCGGAATTAAAGAAATATCATGCACCAAAGAAAACAATATTAAAAATTAGAAAAATATTGCACAAATTTGAAAGATTTCAAGCCAAAAAATCACTAAACTACTCACTAAGAGCACAGCTGATACATATTGGTGCGAAATACATCTGCATCACCAATTGGTAAATAATAAATAGGTGGAGCCGGTCTACGTGGGGATTCAGCCATTAGTAAAGTTTAGTTTTTCCTAATCATTACCATGTAGTCTCTTGTAGTATTAGCTAATACAATTCGAGGTTTTACACTGAGTACGTCATATGATACTTCATTGGTAGGGTTTCCTGGTTTGCTTGATTGATTTAGAGGGAGACAATTATTAGTTACTGACACTGGCGGCTCGCGCCCACGAAACAGGTGAAGTGCTGTACAGTAAAATATACAAGCACTTCACCTGTTTCGTCGGTACAAGCCGCCAGTGGTTACTGTTGGAAGAACGTTAAGCGATTCGTGAACATGCTCGTTATAAGCGTTTATCTGTGAGGATCTGGTGCCTATCTTCCTAATATGAACATTTCCCTAACATGAGTTTGTTAGTCATTGGACATTGTTACTGAGCCTATGACAGAGCGAAAAGGCCTGAAACATTCAAGAGCTTCTATGGATGAATCGCTACTATTCTTGATATAGATTTATTATTCCTCATACATTCAGATTTTAATGAAAATACAGTCACATGCAATACCACAGCCAATAATACAATATGTACAAATTAAAATTTACATAATTTATTCCAGAATAAAAGAACTAATTGAGAGAGCTTGATTTACTGTAGTTACTTTGATAGCTATTTTAGTTACCAGTACACTCGGTTTCAGCTATCTTTTTCTAAGTATGCTCGCACACACTTTTGTCAATGCTGATGATATACGATACTTCAGCTTTTTTATTTTTATTTCTCCTTTTCCTATCAAAGTCTTACTGTCTGTCTGTATGTTAAAGTCTGACTGTATGTTTTGTCTTTCTACAAGTTAACCCTTAAGCACTGGCGCGGTTTTTCTGACACTACTACTGGCGGGGGTCTGCTAGACCCCCATCATTTTTTACTAAATATTAAAAAACTTTTTTGTCAAACTAAGTTGGTTATCTTATTCCTAGGAGTGTTTTGAATGGTTTCACTATAAATGAAGTGTATAAATATGAGAATTATCAATATTTATTGCATATCTTTGAAACTCTTACAATTTTGAGATGAAAACTCGCGCTTTGCGCTCGTCAGGGGGCTTCGCCCCCCTGAACCCCATATATTAAACAGGTTGGAATTTATTTTTGGGTAAAAAAAATTTTTTCCAACATTTTTTTGTTGGAGTTTTTTTTTGCTAGATTTTATTATATCAAAATTCTTTCATTCTCTGATGTTTTTTTGGGTGTTGAACAAAACAGGTCTTCAAAAATTCCTTGGTAAAAAAAATTTCCATTTTACATTTTTCCTGGGTTGGAATTTTCTTGCATTCAGAAATTTTCACATTTCATCATGTATTTTGGAGTGCTTAACAAAAAAGGTCCTTTTCACTTCTGCTCTAAATATTCAAATTAAAAAGTTGGAAGAATTTGGGGGGGACCCCAAGCCCCTGAAATATGTTTAGTCAAGATTTTGTGATTTTCAATGTATAAGTAAGTTTTTATGGTTCCAAATTGTTCATTCTCATACATTCATCTCATCTGAGGAAACCATTTAATATGTTGTATAAGTGAGCATGTAGTACAAGGAGAAATTGTGAAAAATATTACAAGTCCATACTTGAGGTTTAAATTTTTTTTTCAAATTTATACTTTTAGTATATGTTTCTGAATCGTCTCGATGAGCTGAGTTCAATGATGTATAACACAATAGTTGCCGGTATGAAAATAAGAGATTTACAGGGGATCAAAAATTTGCCAAATTTCACCCATGTCCCCCAGTGCCCCCCCTGAATATTTTTTTTGGGCAAAGTGCATCGTTATAGGGCTATAAGGATCAAGGAAAATGATTCCGACCTTGAAAACCGCGCTAAAACCTCATTAACTGTTCAAAATTGACCCTTGACAATTTGCAAAAATCTGGCAAAATTTTCAAAAATCGAAAATTGCCCCTACTGTGCCCCCATATCAACCCGGTCGGAATTTTATTGCATGAATCGATGTTTCTTGTGATTCTGAACAAAAATGGTCCTCTTCACTTTTGCTCTAAATCGTCAAATAAAAAAGTTCAAAAATTTGGGGGGGCCTGTACCCCATGATGGGGAGACATTTATCAGGGTCCAGAGGTTTTTCCTGTACTATTTTTTTGCCACGGATCCATTGGTGACTATCATGACACTCTCAAATCAACGGTTTTTTCTGTGAATTGAGAAAATTGGTCAAAAATCGAAAATCCCCCTACTGGGCCCCCTATTATCCGGTTGGAATTTTTTTGCATAAACCCATGTTTTTTGGGATTCTGAACAAAAAGCTTCCTCATGACTTTGCTGTAGAATTAACGGTTCACTAGACAGAAAATATTCAGGGGGTCTGTACTAGTGATGGGCGATACAGGCCAGAGTATCGATACGCTGTATCGATACGTATCGTTTCCAATGTATCGATACGCGTATCGATACGCACTCGGTGTATCGATATTTATCCGTATCGATATTTATCGATACATAAAAAATATCGATTTATCGATATATCGCATTATCGATATATCGAAATGTCAAAAATATCGATATATCTATATTTTTCCGTAACCAAAGCAAAAAAATGCTTTTTCATTATCTACTACATCTTTAGATATCAAAACCAAATTAACTGAATCATGAAAACCAAAATGACCAAATTAATTAAACTAAGACTAAATTAACAAAGTTACGTCTGCTGTCTGGAATCCACTGTTATTAATGATCAGCTCTGGCAAAACAGTCTGTAATTATTATCCAAGTGAACTATTTTAATTAAGAATTAAGAATAAGGAGTTACGACTAATCTTGAGCCTATTTCACACCGGAGTTGGAGATTAGGCTAAAACATCAAACGCTGGCCAAGCGTTTGTTTTGGACATGAACAAAATAGGAAAATACCAACCTAGCATCTAGGCCAATCTTAGTCAATTATGAGGATAGCCAAGCAACGAAACAATTTCGCCAAAGCCCAAACTGACTGATCAGTATAATGGCATGGGCCATTGATTCATATCGTCAGAGAAACCTGAAAATTGTGTAACTCCAGATTGGCTGATTTTTCAGGGGGGCAAAAAAACTGATTTAAATCATCAATTACAGAATTTAATTATTAACTATTGTCATTTAGTGATCTAAAGTGATCCAGAAAAATGTTTAGTAGAAGAAATCAGCATAAAAATATTTCTATCAAAATATTCTGGAGTTACACAAGTTTCGTCTTGAAAGTGGTAGGCAATTGTGGAGATACACAATTTTCTTTGGGCTGATTAAGAAATAATTAATTGTTTTGGAATAAAATACAATCACATCATTTATTCTCTGGATTTCTCATTATTATTATCATCATTTCAAAAACACATTTATAAAATATCAAACAACATGAGTTCTGAATTTAATATTACAATCACTTTTTTCATTGAATAAAATTTCAACTAATAGCAGTCAAATTTATAAAATTCAAAATTTATGAACACATTTATAAAATATCAAACAACATGAATTCTGAATTTAATATTACAATCACTTTTTTGATTGAATAAAATTACAACTAATAGCAGTCAAATTTATAAAATTCAAAATTTATGAACACATTTATAAAATATCAAACAACATGAATTCTGAATTTAATATTACAATCACTTTTTTGATTGAATAGAATTACAACTAGCAGTCAAATTATTTATAAAATACAAAATTTACAAACACATCTATGAAATAACAAACAACATGAATTCTGAATTTAATATTACCATCACTTTTTTGATTGAATAAAATCACAACTAGCAGTCAAATTATTTATAAAATACAAAATTTATAAACACATCTATAAAATAACAAACAACATGAATTCTGAATTTAATATTACCATCACTTTTTTGATTGAATAAAATCACAACTAGCAGTCAAATTATTTTTAAATTAACTTACAAAATTTATAAACACATTTATAAAATATCAATCAACATGAATTCTGAATTTAATCACTATCACTTTTTTGATTGAATAAAATTACAACTAGCAGTCAAATTTTGCAATAAATGTATTTATTCACTAACTGTTGTCTAGTAAATAAATTCATTTATTGCAAAATTTAACTGCTAAGTTAGTTGTAATTATATTCAATCAAAAAAGTGATTTTATAAAATAAGCAGTTTGTGATGGAAGAATTAATTATTGTCTTCAAAGGGTAGATTATCATAAAATTGATGGAAGTCCATTTCTATTGTTTTTTTTAAATCTTGAAGATGTAGATACTTTTTTTTTTATTTTTCTTTTCTCCTTGTACAAGCTCTCAATGTTCTCATAGGCAATCGATTGAAGAGATGAACGCTTCCTTCTGCTCAAGGTGAGCCATTCTTCCGAAGAATGCTGAAGCTTGTAAAAAATTCCTTCTGCTGTGTAATGAATCTGCTTCAAGTCAGTTACAAGAGGGTCTCCTACTTTGTAGCCTGGCCTGAGCGAAGAGAAGAATTTTATTGATTGAAAATTCTTGAAGAATTCGAAATTTAAGTATTTGACCTTGTAAGGATTCTTCTTTCTTGCATTTTTACAGTGCTCTACATAGTCAGCTGGAACATTGATTGTTTTATTTCTCAATTGCCTCTCAATTGCTGAATGCATTGAGTCAGCCTCCATCTGTGTATGACCTTTTTGTAGATATTTTTGAATGATTGAGATATTGTACTTCATTGAAGTGTTGAGAAGTGCATTGGCAAGACATACATTGCGATTTTGGGCTGAGCACCCATCACTCCACAGAACTATATTCACAGATTTATCTGTCATTTTTGGTAATACTTCATTTTCTATGAAATTTACAATAATTGAGGAAAATTCATTAGCTGAAACAGAACCGTCAGTCTCGTTCCACAAAAAACAGTAACCTTCATGAGTCTTCAAATTATAAATGGTGAAATTATGCACAACCAATTTAGTTTTATAGTACATTGAGCAAACATTCGATTTTGGAGAGAGAAGCACCGACTGCAAATCCATGGTGAAAACCACATCTTCACCACTTGTCTTATCTTTCTCCTTCTCATTCCTTGCCTCCTCCTTACTTTTTTGATGTTCCAAGTACTTATCTGCAGTTATATTCTTAGTTTTATAACCTTCACATACATCGCACATGTCCTTTTTTGGTTTGAATAGGGACAAATTTAATTCTTCGAATACATTTTTAAATGTAGTTATACTCACCGGCTGATATTTTTCTTTCACACACCACTCACTCTCATAAAATCTGTACAGTTCGCGTTTTGATTGCCAATTGGGCTCCAAGTAGAGTTTAGACGATGATGCACGACAATAATGGGACTCTATTTTTGCCAATGAGTTGAAAAATATTTTTGAATTTTCACTGATTTTTACTTTCTCATGCTTACTTCTTGTTTCCTGTTCAGGTCTTCCATTTTCGCCAGAGTCACTGTCATTGTCAGCAACCACATCAGACTTCACCCAGTTCAAAAATGTATTCTCGGCTAGACATAAAGTCCCTATAAACATTTTTTTACATACTCTGAAGGAGTCCATTTTGTGCTTCAAGAAATATTGCAAGGAAAAATTTCGCCTAGAAGTTTCTTCATTACCTCTCCTCCGTTTTACTGCTGCTAACACTGTGCTACCTTTCACAAACTGTTTTTTTTCAAGCCAAGACATCTGCCAAAATTTATGAAATAATTGTTTTCTGAACTCATTTGGAACTAAGCTGCATTGAAGCTTACTTTTAGATCTCCCCAATTTGCATTGACATGGTGTTTTCAAGAATTTTTTTGGTTTGATCACTTTATAATTCCACTTACCATCAATCTTTTTTTTACTCTCATACACCTGACCTGTTTCTCTGCTTTTTTTATTTTTCAAGTAAGTAGGATCACGTTTTACATGTATTTTCCTTTTCCGATTTTGTTTGTTTGAATTCTCGTCAATTAAAGTACCTTCTACATCTACATTATGGGGACTTTCTGTTCTTAGATTTACATTTTGATCAACCTCAATGAAATCCTCTTCATTTGTTTTATTAATTGGTCCATTCAAGTTTTCTTCATTTTTCTCAAGATCAATTTCACTTGAACTTGTATCATCATAATATGTTTGATCACTTACATCAGATTCTCCTTGTTCTGAATCAGAATTCTCATTTTTATGTAGCAAATTTTCCGTTGTCACTGTCTCCTCTAGAATAACATTAGAAGGTTCATTACATGGTTCTGAATCAGAATTCTCATTTTTATGTAGCAAATTTTCCGTTGTCACTGTCTCCTCTAGAATAACATTAAAAGGTTCATTACATGGTTCTGAATCAGAATTCTCATTTTTATGTAGCAAATTTTCCGTTGTCACTGTCTCCTCTAGAATAACATTACAAGGTTCACTGATATCTTGAACTTCTGAATTACAAGCTTGTAACACCCCATCACTGGTGACACTAAAGTGTAATGTTCCATCAGCATCACAGTCCATCAGTGAGTGAAGCACATCTTCCAAATCATCTTGATCTTGTATTGCTTCTTCCTCACAGAGATTAGGATCCACTCCTACGTCATTACCATTTTGAGCTGAAACAAAACAAAACAACATTTTAATATTTACTGATAGTACATTCCTATTGCTAAACTGCTAAATTTCTCCACATTAATGTCTGTGTTTTATCCTGTAGTAATGTGCTGTCAATAAATGAATAAATAAATAAATATTATACAATTAAGTTTTCCATGTTATGCAATTTATCCTCTAATGAAGTGATGCTTGTCTAATTTGAGAGTACAAGAATTTTTCAGAATGTGAGTTATCTTTAATAATTATTTTTCCTGTAGTCTTTGGTAGCCTAATTGATAAATCAGTGTCATCATTATCGACAATCATACAAAATCTGTATTTAATAAAACTCGATGTTGTCACAACCCAAATTATTTTGGAAACAAGAGACTATAACTTTGGCTATCGAGCTATTAACAATAAATATGTTTATAATTGAACACTCAAGTATCATTCAAAAAGGAAGCTTAATCCAAGGCTTCCAACCTAGACTTTAGTCTCTTATTTTTTGGCTTGTTAATAATGTGGTTATGGCAATTTTGACTTTTATTCACCCTCACCAATACAAAGTAAATACCTAATCTATTCAGACCTACCAATTGCCAAATCCACAAGCAGCTCACCCCGAGATTTCATCCTTTCTCTCCTTTTCATGGTTTGATATTATTTTATGTACAGCCTGAAACAATTGAAAGTTTTTGATATTAATAACTACAGATAAAATTATTTTATTGAAAGAAATTAAATTACAAATCAATGACTGAGTGTTCGCCTCAAGAAATAATGAATTATAAAACGTAAATAAGTTTAACTACTTTATTCTTAAATCTAGATTAAAATACTCTAATTGTAGATTGAATGAGCAATATTAATATTTTAGGTAATCACACAGTGGGTTGTTTGTCAATTCCGTTTTTACTGTTAATTCTGATGATACACAAAATTATTATTTCAAATTAAATACAACGCAGATAGTTTCTAATAGCCTAACTGTTTTTTGCTTTTGATAATAAAACAAGTCCGTAGACAAAATAATAGAACAGTTTAGGCCTAGTCTTTTCTTGAATGTAATCAGTAGGCTAATAAAAACACCAATTTCATGGTTAGGTTAGTCAGAAAAATGCAGAAGAAAAAACATAATATTATATTTTCAACACTAGTTTCATCAAAATAATGCTTTATAGTGTGTGCAGTCTAAAAAAATTAAGAATATATTATTATAATATATTTAAGCTTACCTTTCAATATAATTCTGCCTCTCAAGTAATAATTCTGTTAGAAGACACAATACAGCAATCCAGCAAATTAGCAATGTGGCAGGAAGAAACAAAAATGGAGATACACAGCTTACCTTGCAAAAAACAGCTGTTGGAGATACACATTTTTCTCTTCAGTAATCAAAATGGAGATACACAATTTTCTTTGCAAAACCCAGCTGTTGGAGATACACAGTTTTCTATTATCTAATTTGACCAATCTATGAATTGAATGGATCTACACAATTTTCTGAAGTGAAAATACTATTTTTTTGCCACAAGATAGCATAAAAATGTCATTTTTATAATAAAGTGGAGTTACACAAATTTCGGGTTTCTCTGACGATATGGATGTTATTACAAGAGAGTAGCCACTGCCCAGTGTCCATTAGCCAGTGACTTGACCACTTAATTACAAGTGTCAATGAACCATGGTATAACTTACATATCAAATTTGGATTTCATAACAGATATAAATAAACATATACATGCCATACACAAAATATCAGCTAGTTTTAATATGGGCTTTAAGGGGCAGTCATATTTGGCTTACTTCATTATCTGCTAATGAGATAGGATCTGCTTTCAGTTAAAATCAGGTAGAAGCAGCAATCTCATTAGCAGATAATGAATTTAGCCAAATTCAAATGTGACTACCCCTTAGAATATGTCATTTGTGGATGATGCTTTACATCAGCTGTTAGCGTTAGTAGACTACATCAGCTAGGAAAAAGGAAACTGCTCAACTTGTGGCACAACTATAACCTAGGCTGCTATTTCACGATAAAAGTTGATTTTTCATTTTATTATTTTTATTATTTCATTTAAATAATATCTGTAATTAAATAATAACAATAATATTTTAAATAATATAGGGTACTGTGATATTATTTAAAGTAAAAAATCAGTGATAGAAGTACCCCTGAGATAAAGGAAACACACAATAATAGTTCTATTAGGTATCACAGTTGATCATATGGAAAGAGATGAAAATATGATTTTGTATTTTCATCTCTTTCCATAATTATGATCAACTATGATCATAGAACTATTACCGTGTAATACTGACACTAGAAACCAACCATAGCTTGTGGCAACAACGACCATAACTTACCATTAAAAATTATCTACTGAAAAGATAGTCCTATAGGTTAAATTAATTAGGTACCTTATCACAGGTTCAACATCTCTTGTTGAGCAGGAAATAAGTGAAAACAGAACACAAATAATATCTACATTTATAATTGTAAGTACCGTATAATAAGGACCATAAGATGAGTATACACAAACATCATTAAGAAAGTAACACATTGAATTTTTGATAACACAAGGGGTATTCAGTAATCACTACAACTGTTAATGTTGTTATTTGTGTTACTCTGTCAAGTCAGCTGCTATAATAGTACATTAGAAAAAAATCAGCTGAAATGTTTTCTTATTCTTAATGTAGGTACTGTACTAGGTACCTAAGAAATTCAGTAGCCTCTTTAGGTATAGTCTGCCCAAGCAAAGAAGACCCTCTGGCAAGATGCATGTGTTACTTATGCATCAGCATGACTCATGCTCGGTCAATATTGATTCAAAAATTATCAATTTGATTTCAAATTGTAGGAAAAGATTTTATCTACAATTTCAGACCAAATTAAGAAATTTTGAAGTAATATCGACCGAGCTGGAGTCATTTTCCCATCTTGTTAGAGGGTCTTCTTTGCTTGAACAGACTATACCTAGATGGATTTATACAGATTGACAACAAAATCATACATGAATTTCATGATAAAATCAAAACACATGTGTTTAATTATTCCATCCCATTCTATATGATAACTAATAAAATACAAATTTATTTATAACAATTTCTTAAACTCAATTGCTTTGAATAGAATTTTTCATCATTTTCTCCAATTTTTTGTGAAAGAGCAAATAATTAAATTGAGTACATGACATTTTAAAACATTGAATTTTATTGCAGTGAAAATTTGTATTATTTTTCAAAATAAAAAAATTATTCTGAAACAGAAATGAATCAGAAGAAAACATTTTAATTGTACAGGAATGTACAAGCTTAGTTTTCTTATAATTTTCATTCTAAATAACTTCAACTTACCCTATAAAGACAAGAAAAACATTTAATAAAGGAATATTATAATGCAAGTTTATATAAAAATTGCAGTGAAGAAATGTGTTGATGCTAGCTCCTACTAACCTTGAAACCAAATATTTTGTTTACAAATCTGAGGGTAGATTCTGAAAAGTGATTTAAAAATCATAAAGAATAGTTATCATGATTGATTCTTTCCTCTCATCTTAAGAAGTATAAAAAAGCTCATTCTCAAAAATAGAAATGAATCGATATTCATAATAATATAATCTAATATTCAAGAATCTATATAAATAATCTAATAATCAATAATCTATAATAATCAATAATCTAATATTCAAGAATCAATAAATAATCAATAAATAATCAAGAATCTAATATTCAAGAAAAAATTCATTATGGTACATATTTATCTAGCTTTCAATTATTCTGATATTATATCATCACACAAAGGTATTTTTAGTTGAGATGAGTTGATGATTGATTCATCAATAGCGTCATCATTGAATGATAAATATCTAGCATGCTGAAAGACATGAATAATTAAATGCTTTTGTGAAATAAAGTGCTTTAATTCTAATTTAATACTAGTGAATGAGAGAAAATATTTTTTATTGAGAGCTGATAAGGAATTTTGCTCATAAAAATACCAATGCAGCAAAAAGAAACTTTGAGAGTTTGCAGTTCTAAAATAGGAAACTATACTAAACCAGGGAGAATCAATATCAAAATTAATAGATAAAATGAAAATGAAAATCAAATACAGTACCCTTTTAAATTTTTAAAATATTATTTTTTCACAAACATGTTTCAGAGCTTTAGCCCATTATCAATAAAGTATTTTATCACATTGAGAATGGGCTAAAGCTCCAAAAAATATTTGTGAAAAAATTATATTTTCAAAGTTAGAAGGGTACTGTATCTGATTTTTATTTTATCTATTAGTCTACATGTTATGATGTGAGGGGCCTGTAATAGTAGTACTGTATTTTTAAAGCTCATACCTAACACCATTGTCTAGAGAGTTCAACATTATAATCTCATGTAAATGTTTTGGTGACAACCTATTTCTCTTAATACTCATCACATTTCCAGACTTTGAGAAGAGTCTTTCAGCTGGTACTGATGTCGCTGGAGCATATAGGTAGTTCCTGGCCACTTGGTAAACTCTTGGGAAGGCAGCCTTGTAGTTCTCCAAATATTGAAGAGGATCCAATTTCAATGGGATAACTGGCTGGTTCAAAAACTGCCTCAATTCAGTTGGCAGGCCTTCCTCGTCATCCCCTGTTGGCACATTTCTTGATGCTTGAACTCTGTGGTGGCTCCAAATGTCATCGGGGTCTTCAACTACTGAGCTGGTATCATCCTCACTTGAACTTTCTGGCGAAGGAGACAGCTTCTTCATCATATTGCCAATCTGAAAAAATGCATTATGAAATCAAACATTATATAGAGTGCCTCAAGACATAACAGCTAATCTAATCACACCAAATGGAGAGAAAATTTCATTGGACCTAGCTCCAAAATTGCTGTTACCAAGATAAGACTGGCAGAAGATTGTACATTTCTATTAAAATCTATAGTTTTTAAAAGCTTCAGTGTACTAAAATGATCTATTCTAACTGAGAAATTCAATGAAAAATCACAAACTTTCAACTGGTTCCATCTCAGCTAACTTTATAATTTAATTTGTAATTTTTCTTACTCCTTCATCAAGCTTCTAAGAATTATAAACCTATAGATTGGATGAGAAATTTACAATATTCATTTATTCAGTTATTTACAGATAATACTTGATGGTAAAGTTCAACAGGCTCAAGCCCAAAACTGCCCCTTTTTCCAATTTAGAGTACAATCCAAATCTAGTTTATGTTACTCATATTTCACTGTCACAAATTTCCACTCCAAAAAATAATTTTCAAAAATTTAAACTTTCAAAATTGGAGCTTAATGAAATTGTAAACTTGAGATTACTGATGAAAAAAATATTTTCAGAGGTTAAAATTCTGAAAAAAATGATGCAAGATTTTGTTATATAAGTAACAGATACCGGTATGATTTTTATTTTATTTTTTCAATTCATGCCCGATTTTTTTAATTAATGTTCATGTTATAATAGAATTTTACTAAACCCAACATCATTTTCTACAGATTCCAATGCTCTACAGTAAAAAAATTCCAACAATAAACTTTTTCAACAAAGATGTAACCTACCATAAATAATATGAACTCATTTATTGTTTTTGGAGACAAATATGCAATCATGGAACAGTGAGAGAAAAACATACATAGTCCTTATGATCTCAATCCCAATTAATTTTGATCAAACGTTACGTTAAGAAAAGGTTATATTTCTTGAGCAAGATCTCAACACAGATATTTTTCATGTCAAAATAATTAACATAAATTTTACAATTCTGAATGATAATTCAAGAAATAAATGACGAAAATCCACTGAAATTATCATTTGAAAGCTTCAAAAATATGAATATAGTTGGAAAATTTTTTACCATAGAAGTCTTGCAAATTAAAGAAAATAATAAATGCATAAAATAAAATAAGTATTTACCATATTAAGAGCTCTCGAGACTGCTTGGATGTCTGAAAAATGCATCCTCTTAAATCTGGCATCCAGAAGTGTGGCAATTGCTAAGATGCTCCTTTCCTCAATTCTATGGAAACGTTTTTGCAGTTCTTTCAACATATTGATTTTGAATAGCTTCCCACTTCAGTAGAAGGCTTGGCATCTTCCGTCTTGAGTGTAATCATTCTTACAAGCGGTATCACTCTGCTAGATGTAATATAAAGCTCCCCAGAAATATCCTTTGTTGCTTTTTCCAACGGCCTCAGCAATGAAAGGATATCTTCTGCGATGCAGATTTGTTGGGCGGTGGGCATTTGTGGAGCAGTTGGAAAATTTATAAGCACTCCACTTATAACTTCTCGCAGTTTTAGGAACCTTTCCAACATGTAAACGTAGAGTTCCACCGAGTGGGAACTTCTTGTAGTAGTTTCAAAATATCTCCTTCAGGCACTCCTTTCTTCCTCTGCTCTGAAGCCAGCATATCGCTGGCATTCACACTTTGGCGAGTGAACCTGACAATGAGCTTCACATTTGTAATAAGATCTCCAACTGCTTGTGTTTTGGATATGGCCCTTGTCGGAACCAGTGCTAGGGTATGAGCGAAACATGGTTGATGTTTCCTTTGCCAAACGTATTTTCGATAGCTCTTGTTATATTGGCAGCACTATCTGCCAAGACAACGTGAATTTTTTCTTTGTTGATACTCCACTCTTCACACAATTCAACGAAATTGTCACTGATATAATCTGATGTGTGGGACTCTGACATCGGCTTGAGTCCCAATGTGCAATTCATAATATTAATGCCATCTAAATAGTGAATTGTTGTTCCAATGTAGCTTTGGTTACTGTTGTCAGTCCATATGTCCGTTGTTAAGGTGAATGATGGCACTTCACTCAAAGAGGTCTTCAATTTTAGTGCAAGTTCTTCATACTTATAATGAAGTAGGGTAGTCAAAGTCTTCCGAGATGGAACAGAGTATAGAGGCACAGTAACTTTCATGAGACCTCTAAATCCCTTATCCTCAACAAAGGAAAGTGGTTGTAGGTCGTGAGTAACCATGTGAAGGATGGCCTCTGTGATCAACTGTTCCTTCATCCCACCAGCTGAAAAAAATAATGTTTAGCCTATAGTTTTCATAGTTCACTTCAACAGGTTATGGCGCATTCACACTTCTGTTCAGACTTCTATCATTCAATAAATATTGCAAATGAAGACACCATGATTAACTAGATTTTAGAGTGTCCAGTAGAAAGAAAGTTAAGATGAAAACCCCTAAAAATTGAAATTACCTCACAATGATGAAAACATTTATTCTTAATACTGATAACTAGGTAGTATATTTATCAATATCAAGTATCACTATACAAGTATAAATATAATTTATGGCTTTCATCTTCACTTTGAACTAGGCAGTTAAAAGATATCATTTTTACTAAGGATACTAAAGGATATCCTTTTTACTAAAGTTGTTTTGAGACCATTTCCCCATAAATAAGGGATTTCCAAGTACGAGGATATCTTTTTACTGCCCTAGTTCAAAAACTATAAAAGAAAGAAAGGTATACTTGGTCTCAAATTGTAGAGGACAAAATTATCCCCAGAGGGATTTCGATTCACAGGATCCAAATGAATACATCATAAGATCTAAGCCTAGAAATGGAAAATAAATTTTGGCCGCCATCTTGAATTACAAAAAATGCTCAACTTTTACAGCTTGGCATCACACGGATTTGGAATCTACACATCGAAATCTATCATAATCAATCAAAAAATCAACGACATACCACAAAAAAGCGTTACCCCCGTTTTCAGACTAATTCATTAATTTTTTCATTTGGGAAAACCAGACAATAGTAAATTACCTGTGAAGCTCTCCATATTTTTTATGGTGTCTCTGATGGACGCCTGCACCAGATTTTGGTGTTGCCTTGGTTTGGAAGTGAATATTGCAGAGTCAGTGGATGGGGTTCCAGGGTCATCCAAATCCTCGTCAGACTGCTCTGGATCTGGACTTTCATTGATAGCTGTGCTGGTGCTAGTGGTCGGTTGAGTGCTGCTGGTGCTGGCCATAGATGTTGAGGGTTGCACAGAATGCTCCAGGCTCTGAAAAAATTAGTTTGCAAATTAATTTTTCATATGAGGGGATGCTCTCATGAGCTTTTAGGCTTGTGTGTGTAATGAAGAGGGATGACAATAAGAGATGATGACAAATTTTTAGGTTGTTGGGACCGACGGCTTATTGTCTCGTTTGGAAGACATGGTTCCCATATGCATGTGTTTATTCTGTGGTCAAATAATTGGTCCCCTGTTAGGAATCGAACTCAGGTCCTCTTAATTATAAGAACGGCAAGATATGAATGAATAATGATTTTTTTCCATCAGAAAACATAATGAAATTTTCAATGTGAAAACCACTTAGTGTGTTACTAATTACTATCACTAAGGCCTAGCCCAATGAGCCACGCAATCCAATCAAAATGCAAAATAAATTTAGGATAAAACTTTATGCTATACAGTATAGCCTATAAGCTTACAATATAACTTAGATGTATGGCTAAATTATAAGAGCTTGGTTACAAACTTGATTTTTAATGATTAAATTATTTAATAATCTAATATTATATATTTCTGATACAAAAACATTGAAAAATAAAAATGTAGCCTATCTAACCAATAAAGTCTGATGGGATATGAAGTTAAAGAATACCAGTACTGAATCAAAAGTAATATTGGCTCAACATTCTCATTTACCTGACTCCTAGTTCTTATCCTAGTCAGCTATCTAGCATATAATGTGGATTTTTAATAATGTTCTTGTTCTAACAGAATAAGTGCATCTTCAATACTTCAAAGCCATCAAAATCATTGCACGATAATTAAAAGGTCCAAGTAATTTAGTAATTTCATTTTCAATAATTGCAAAACTCAATTTCTAAATAAAACTATGGAATAGGCATAGGTAGAGAAATGTGAAAAGCTGTAGGTTTTGCATTATTCAAATATTCAATTTGAGCACCCCAAATATATCATGTTAATCTACCCCCATACCCACAGTCCCACATGATAAATTATAATGAGCTTATGAATTTATAATGATCCAGATCATTGTGGACCGCAATGTCATACCGATTACCGATCTGAACTATAAAAACTTTAAAAACAAAAATCCATAAGAGACCCTCTAAAGTCTAAATGGAATTGAATTATTGAAAAAACACGATAATAAATAAACATTTCTTATTATACAACTCTCAATAAAAAGTTGGTTATTTATTTAATATTGTTGCAATATTTTATACAATTATTATATGCCCAGTAAAACGTTTAATTTGACTTATCTTCGTATTTCAATAGCTAAAGAGATATAGTCAAGGACTAAATTTGAGAATAGTTTTGACAATTTTTAAGTAAGCATTCTTCATATAGCCTAAATAAAATGAACAATAAAGGGATTTTTATTGCCAAATACCATAGAAATAATGGCCTCTATTTCTATTTTAATAGATCAATGACATAATATCAAACTTCAATACATTTAAAAAACATTAATATCAAAATACTTACCGAGTAATAAATATCTCAAACATTAGAATAATAATTAAAATCAATATAGTTGAACTATTAATTTTTCAAAGAAATTTCGGGAGTACCCCCCCTGTGTTGAACTGAGTAAATAATATCTTTATATTTACTGGTTGAACTAAGTATCATTGATACTGTTTTAAACAAAAAAACAGAATAGAAAAAATTATTGTAATGATATTATTATATTCTTACCTTTTTTGGTTTTGGTTTCTGACTTGATGCCTTGCCCTTATTCAATTCCAAGTAAAGCTTGGGGTGCTTTCTTTCAAGTGTGTAATAAGGTTTGTGGTATTACCTGAAGTTTTCACTTCGACATGACAAACTTTGCACTTAGAGGACAAGTGGTCCTTCTTGTCAAAATACTTATTCACAAAACTAAAACCTCCTGGACGAGGGACCATATTGCCACAAAAAAGCAGAACTATTAGGGAAATTAATTAATAAGTTATACTGATTCAATTCATAGAATAAAAATAAAACCGATAACCGAAACTGACAACAAAAAATGCACCGACACTGTGGTCTGTGACTGCGACACACGGACACAGAACAGAAAACGTATAACACGTGAAAACTTTTGAAGGGTGGTAAACGCTGGAACCTGAACTCGTGATCGTGAACTGAATGCTGTTGCTGAAGTACTGAAGGCACTACTGAAGCTGAACTGATGGTTGATGCTTGATCCTTGATGAACACATGAAGAACATGTGGGACTAAGCCGGAAATAGGAAACACGAGACAGCAAAGGAAAGGAGAACCAAAGGCAAAGAGAAAGAATTGCTTAGATTCACAATATTCATCCCCTATTCAATTCTCACAGTTTCATCTCTTTGGCGAAAGCAGGAAAAGCACAAAAAGTTAACCGCCTTTCCCTTCACCAACCCACCCATGACAACCAATACCAGCAAAGCATTACAACAAAACAATAGAAGCAGAAGGCAAGGTATAGTCTGGCCAAGCAAAGAAGAGCCTCTGGCAAGATGAGAAAATGACTCCAGCTCGGTCAATATTTGTTCAAAAATTATTGATTTGGTCTCAAATTGTAGATCAAAATGTTTCCTAAAATTGAGACCAAATCAATAATTTCTGAACCAATATTGACCGAACTGGAGTCATTTTCTCATCTTGCCAGAGGCTCTTCTTTGCTTGGCCAGAGTATACAGGTAGGTATAGTCCGACCAAGCAAAGAAGAGCCTCTGGCAAGATGGAAAAATGACTCCAGCTTGGTCAATATTATTGTTGGAGAATAATAAATGTGGTCTTAATAGTAGATCAAATCGTTCCCTACAATTTGAGATCAAATTGATAATTTTAAGATTAATATTGACCAAGCTGGAGTCATTTTTCCATCATGCAAGAGGCTCTTCTTCGTTTGGTCAGACTTATAGAAGCCAAGCTCTGAAGCTGGTTTATTTTTTTGTTATTGTTTTTGTTTGAGATTGCACATGCACACTGCAGACGAAATCCAAAATCAAAATGGCAGAAGCCACAAATCGATATCGAATATCGATATCGAATCCAAACTTCCAAACAGCCGATCCGTGGTCACGTGGTGTATCGATACGGGGGGTCCGTGTATCGATACGCCGTATCGATACACTCGCTCGTATCGATACGAAATATCGATATTTTTACCTCAAAATATCGATATTCGTATCGATACGTATCGATACGCACATCACTAGTCTGTACCCCATGAATAAGACAAAAATTTCAAAGTTTGGAGGTTTTCCTGTGCCTACTTAGTGCCCTTGATCCATTGGTGACCTCGAATCTACTCTCAAATCAGCAGTTTTGGCTGTGAATTTTTGTCAGTCAGTGTGTCAGTGTGTCAGTCACTCTTTCGTATAAGTTTCATATATATGATGTAGTGTTTTTTAGTAAAATTAAAAAAAAAAAATCAAAATGATATGATAATATTTATCTAACTGTCGATCCTTACTGAGAAACAATGAAAATCACTAGAAAAAATACTATTCCTTGTATTTTGATGATAGTTTGCTTATTTTATTTACTTGAATTTACCTTTATTCCAACTATGTAGAGTGATTCAAAATACACATTGATCAGCATATTACTACAAATTCAAAATTTTAGTAAATTTTTATTGTATATTAGACGAAAATAATTGACTTACATGTTATGTTTCTGCCTGAAAAGGCTTATTCTGACTAATTCTGGGAGATGAGGCACTCCTTGCAAACGTTTTTCATGTGATTGACACACATTGGCTGACAGCATTTTGAACATGAAGAACTTGTTTTTATGTCTCTACTTCTCGGACAGATAACACATCTTAATTTCTTTCCTTTCACATTTGCTCTGTTGATGTTCCTTTCTTCCATTGGTACTTGGCTAATCTTTTTGGCAGAGTCTCGTAGATGTTTTGGAATGCAAGCTATGGTGGATTGCTTAGCTGCCTGTGGTCTTACCATAGCTAATCCAATTTCTTTCAAAAATAATCTTCTTGGTTGATTGATGTCAGCATTGTTGCACATGAATACCACTTGAGAATTAATTCCAGCAATGTCTAGAAGCCTGTAGAATAGAACTAGAGGCCATCGTCTGCATCTTCTTGAGGTAGAATACGTGCCACACTTCTCATCTACTACATCAACTCCTGACTTCGTGCTGTTGTAATAGGTTACTATTTCTGGTTTTTGTTGCTCTTCAGGGTCAATGTTGTCGTCGTAGTGCATACTGGAGATGAGCACAACACTCCTGTTTCTTTTGGGAGCATAAGATACAATTGTCACTGAATCTTGAAATCCAAATATGCTGCTGAGCGGCTCTCGTTGTTTTCTAGTCATCTCGAGTGGTAGTTCTCCTTTGTCTTTTTGTATTGTTCCTACATAGGTCGTTTTTTTGCCCACAACTGATACACTAAATGATAGCTAGAAAACCAATTATCAGCTGTCACATTCCTCCCTTTTCCCTCAATAGACTTGACCAAACGCAGTACAACATCATGGGGCTTATTTGATACAGCAAATGGGCTATTTTCTGGTTGCATTCCAAGATAAACCTCCATTGTTTTCACATAGAACATTTTTGCATCTGTGAGAGTGAATATTTTCAAGCCATATTTCGCTGGCTTGTTCTTCATGTATTGTCTAAATGAGCACTTGCCCCTGAATGGGACAAGTTGCTCATCAATTGTAGTGGAACAACCAAGCGTGAAGTTCTCCTCACAGTTTCGAACAAAAATTTCAAACACCTCCCTAAAGGCAGCAAATTTATCAACATTGCGTCGTTCATTCCTTGAATTGATGTCGTCAAAGCATATACATTGCAATAAGAAATTGAATCTTTCAAAGCTCATTGTTCCATAAAATGTTTCCATCCCAAAACCATCCTGACTGAATAAGTCTTTCAAATTTCGATGACCTGCACAGAAAGATCCTGCTAGGATGAGCAGTCCAAGAAGAGCAGTGATCTCAGTATTGTCTGTGGTACAGCAAGCTCTTTCCCTCTTGTAGTTATCAGCTCTTGTGTTGATGAAAATATTAGTATTTATTGTTATTATATCAATAATCTCATCACTAATAAAAAGTTTGAAACACTCAAGAGGCGTTTTCACTAGTTTTGCATTGTTTATAGGCCCTGGCAGGGTTCTCACAAGATTTACACTTCTTGTATGAACATTACGAGGCTCACAGTTTTTTTTCCAACGAACAAGTTTGTCTTTACTAAGCATTACTGGTATATTTCTATTCCTGGAACTGACTTCAGTATCTTCTTGTCCCCCAATAGCCCAATCAAATTGTCATTGAATTGTGCCTCAACCAAACAAAAATCCTGTTAATTGATTTTATTGTCTTAATCGGTCCATTTGGGTGTTAGTAAGAGTAATCCATGGTTTTCCACCAAAATATCTGGAGGCATAACTTTTGGGAGCCTAAAAATCACGAAATTTTTGGACTTTTTTCAGTTTTTTCACAATATCTCAGAAACCGATTTTTCTATCGATATTTGTATTCAATACTTTTTTAAAGAGCATAAAATTCCCTACAATTTTCATCCTCTAAACTTTTTTGTATCTCTAATCGGAAGCGAGTTATAGTTCATCAAAAATTTCTAATTTTTGTCAACTTTGCAAAAAATCGCTTAATCTAGGTATTTGTCTCTTTTTACTTCTTTTTAAGCCGTCTATCGTATTATTTATCGTGATTAGGGTGTTATCAAGATGTTGATACAATCACTAATGATTTAGTGGAAAGGGAAAAGTGCATTCAACGGTAGTGATTGAATTTATAAGATTCAAGATTTAGCACCAATACAATGATCCCATAAATTTGTAACGTAGATTCTATAGTTGAGTAAGGGAAGTGTCGTTAAACCTTCCATTGTCATTAAGGTTTCAAGGGGTTAAATGGAGCTTGACAGCATATGGGTAGCATTCCTAAGCGACGAGCCGCGCAGCTCTAGCTGCACGTCTATGGCTTCAAGATTTTTTTTTTTTGAGGGTGATGCCCACATGGGCTCTTGGGCCTGTGCGTGGGTAATGGGAAGGATGATGATGAGAGATGAATGGACCTACTGCTTTAGGTGGGTTCCAAACCACCGGAAGCGATTTTTGAGGCTCATGAATTGAATTCAGAGGAGCCGGTCACCGTTACAACAGTGGTGATAGAGGCACGTCGCTTATCTAATCTCACCGATTAGATGCTCTCTACCACTGGGACAAACCGCTTCCCAATATATAGTAGAATAATCATATAGGCTCATATACATAAATAAATTATGTATCTGTAGTTATAAGACTAGATCTGAGACGGCTCGACGCGCAGCTAGAGCCCTCCAGCTTGAGCTGCGCAGCTTGAGCCGTCGCTTAGAAGTGCCACCTTAGGGTTCTTATTGTGCTTCCCCACGTAACGTTCACTACACAACTTTTTCCAAGAATAGACTTATATTGTGTCCTAACATTTTTATCATGTCAAGCCTTTTCATTCAGATAAACATGATTATATTATTGCAAACGATGATAAGTATCTGTACGCTGATGATATAGCTTTGATTTTGAATTCACCAATAGGGGGCTCCAGTAAATGCTAATTAATGAACAGGAATTATTCTGCGAATGTAGGGTGAAATGTGAATCAGAAGAAGTTGAAGATAATGGGTTTCATGAATAAAGGTGAACTAACTAGGTGCAAGAAATGGGCATTCAAAAATAAATAGAAAAATAGAAATTAGAAGCTTTCTGGTTTAAAGATTGAAGAAAGTTGTGTAATGATAGTGGCATAAGTCATGATAACGAGATCAATTTTGGTGTTACATTAGGGCACTGGCTGCTGTGCCCACAAAACAGGTTAAGTACCCGTATCTTTTACTGTACAGCACTTCACCTGTTTTGTGGGCACGAGCCGCTAGTGCATTAGGGGTACCTATTCACTTGACCAGTTATGAGTCGTGGTATCCTGTTATTTGGTGAGTGACGAGTGTGAGTTACTATACCCTATTCACGATCACTTGAGATGAAATAAAGAAACTTTTGGCATGTACTGGTAGCTATTTTTGTTGGAGCTTGAGGAAAAGCCAGGAACTGTGATTTGCTACAGCTGTTCGACTGCGGCCGACCGTCGTATGAAGTAATACTTCCCTTTACCCGCACACACGCGCAAATAGTTTGTTCATTTTGTCTCAAGTGATCGTGATTAGGGTATAGGGATGAGTGTGTATGAATTCAGCATTGGATGTTCAATTGATTTATATTTTTTATCCTTGACGACACCTAAATGCTATATTCAAACATTGGAAAAATTGGCAGCTGATTTGGTTCAACAAATACCTCGACTCCACTGATCAAGTGAATACTCCTACCCAAGAAAACTATTTCATACTTTAGAACAATACCTAGGGATGCATTCTTGTAGGACCCTCAAGCAAGGCATTTCCATACTCTATACAAATCCCTCAAATATAACAATTGGGTAGAAAAAATTATATAATTGTAGGATGGTTATATCAGTTGATCAATCATTACATATGGATTGATAATAACATGTGTAATAAACAACTTAGGAATAGTAAATAAATAACAAGTAGTTTTTAGAATAAACTTGATGTGAAAGGTTGAAATAAATATAAAGTTGTAACATAAAATGTTATGTTATTTATAGTGAGAAATAGAAATCTCCTATATAATGAAGAACAAATTAGACATATGGATGATGAGATGGGTGTTTGAATTAAAGGGGTGAGCTGATAGACCTGATAAGCCATGGATTGCTCATAAGAGCTTTACTTGTTTCATGTACAATTTGAAGGAGGTAGAGGACCTTTATAACTTTGTTGTCTGATACCCTTTTTTAAAGGAATGGAGAATTAAACCGTTAGTGGCAATTTAGATTAAACATGCCAGGAGATATTCATGTTTACATGAATTCAATTGTATTGTGTATAAATTTAGTTATAAATACCAATTTTCTCACCAATCTATCTATACGCTATATCAATCTAATATTACAAACGGTTGTTTGAAATATCATAATAACTATTGCTATAAATTTTTCAAACATTTCATCAACATTCTGCATTCAGTATAGAATGACTACAAGTCATTTAATCAATTAAGTTTCTTACTTGTGTAATTTATAGTGGGCTATAATGAATTTCATTCAACTTATATGATTAAAATCAAGAATCCAAGCATAAATACTATGTTATCTATTTGTAATTGGATGAAGCAATCTAATCTAACCACACACCTTGTTCTTTTTCTGCCGTTCTCCTCTGGAACCCCTAAGGTGAAGCTGACTGCCTACAATACAACAAATGACTATTTCTCATTTTTCATCCATTAAAAGCCTCTATGTTGTCTCTTTTGATGTATGAACATCGTGTCAAGATCCTTATCACGATAAATAATACGATAGACGGCTTAAAAAGAAGTAAAAACAGACAAATACCTAGATTAAGCAATTTTTCGCAAAGTTGACAAAAATTAGAAATTTTTGACGAACTATAACTCGCTTCCGATTAGAGATACAAAAAAGGTTAGAGGATGAAAATTGTAGGGAATTTTATGCTCTTTAAAAAAGTATTGAATACAAATATCGATAGAAAAATCGGTTTCTGAGATATTGTGAAAAAACTGAAAAAGTCCGAAAATTTCGTGATTTTTAGGCTCCCAAAAGTTATGCCTCCAGATATTTTGGTGGAAAACCATGGATTACTCTTACTAACACCCAAATGGACCGATTAAGACAATAAAATCAATTAACAGGATTTTTGTTTGGTCGAGAGTACTATTTGATTGGGCTACAAGCCCTTCAACAACTGCTTCTATCACTGAACTTACTGAATTTGGTACAAAAACATCACTGGCTGTAGAAACTGTTTGTTCTTCTTGAATGATATTCGATTCATCGACTATATCTTCATTCACATCTTCAATTTCCATTTCATACCCAATATCTGGAGGTTCATCTGGCACATAAGTAGGATCAGCATCAGAGTCATCGAAAGAAGTATTAGTATCATGGTCAGAAGCACTGATGTGGTCCTCTTCTGATTCTGGCTCAATGAGAATGTCTTCATCACTCACATCTTCAAACAGATATCGCTTGATTCTGGCTTCATTCAACTCTTGTAAATTCATTTTGAAAACTTCAAAACACAATATAAAATATGAAATAAATAGCACTTCCACTTTCAATGATAATTAATTATGAATAAAATAACTCACAAAAAATTAACACATTTACTGGCGCGGGGGTCTAGCGTCACCCCAGACACTTTTAACAGCCTACCGAACAAACAGCAGAGTGTGCAAACTGGCGAAAACTGGTTTGACGGGTTGCTAATGAACCAACTTGAAGCTACTGAGAGACACAGCAGTGCAGCCAACTCAAGTCAGTCACCAACACAAAATTTACCACTGTGGGGGTCTGGAAACACCCGCGCCAGTGCTTAAGGGTTAAACATTAGAGTATTTATGATACAGTCCTTATATTCTTGTACTAGGGGCTCCAGCAAGTTATGTTCCTCTTCAAAAAGGGTCTCCCTTTAGCAACTCGAAAATGAAGGATTGTTGTTTCAAACTGTTCCTTAGCAACAAAGAAGAATTGATACAAGTGTCTAGGCTTTTGTTTAAGCTCAGCGCCTTGTATATACGCACATTATGTTTTACAACTGCGTTTGACATTTTTGAATTATTTGATTTTTCAAAAATTTATTTAGATTACATCCTAATTATACAATTATATCAATATTGTAGCTGACTATTTTGGGAATCCCTAATAAAACCTGTAATTTCGAAGTTTTATTAATTTGGCCGGATGCCGTCAGTAGGCTTGGTTGGTGTAGGACGACTCCTCTGTAGCAGCTGACACAATAAAACAATTCTCAGTCGGATGATGGGCAAGTAATAAATTCGCAAATGTTTTTCTATTTGCGGATTCCTGACCACTATATATGGCTACTAGTGAGTTTGTTTTAATTTGCTGCAAATTTTTTAAAGTGAATCCATAATATTGAAATCCTATGGTTATCTTGTTCATTTCTGGAACTTAAAAGTGGACTTTTATCGAAATTTAAAATTGTTTGTGATAAAATATTTTTGGAAGTGAGAAATTATAATTTTAAGTGAAAGTGGACATTGTAGATAGACATATAACCTACATCTTAAACCTTCATCATTCATCATCACTTCATCCTTTGCTTAAAATACTTGGGAACCAAGTCGCAATTGTAAAGAAAGAATAAAGACTTTTTCTTCCAATTCTTTCTCCATTTATGACATTTTATGACACTTTCCGACCAAGAATTATTTGAAGATTTGGAGACGTTTGTGGAGCTGATATCCAGATGACTCCGATGATCCCAGTAGAATCTAATACTACTTAAATTTAAATAGTCTCTCAAATCCCCAACGCCTCCACAATAGGAATATATTTCAATCACCCGGGAACTTGCAAAATAATTAATTAATTTCAACGAGGATAGATATCTCAAATATTGAATTATGGTTGAAGTAATATTAAATTTATCAAGAGCTCTCCGGCTGAATGGAATTCCACAAGAATTTATGGAGTCGTTGGCAACTGAGAGAACAAGCAAGCATAAATTCACTGAGATTAATATATTGATTTGATCAATTTGTTGATTGCAGAGAAGATTTATTGAAAATTGGGTATTATCCATACACCAGATAATTAAATTGAAAATATTCCCCAGGGACTCTTGGGTGTTTGATTCACCTGTCGAGTATGTGGGTGGAAATTGAAATAATAAATGACAGTATGTCAAAGTACCTAATACTTGGCGACAATTGAGTGGGAAAAATTATTGTAACACCAGTTTGAACAAAGACTGAGATTTATTAGGCAATTCAGAAGTATGAAATCGAAGATCATTAATTGAATAATAATAAATTGAATTTAAATTGATAACAAAAATGTTAATTTCTGTTAAAAAGTTTTTTAGAATTGAATTAGGCTTTGGCCTAAGGTCCACACAGTGATTTGAAGGAAAGTCCTTGTTCTTCATTCACAAGTAATAAATTAATTTGAATTGACGCTGTTGATAATTTTTTGGAGAGTTTAATAAAATCTTGTTGATTGCTCACCAATATATCGTAGTGCTGAGCTCAGCTTAAATCACAGAAACTTTGCACTGGCGATGACTTTCACTGGTTTCCAATTGTGGTGAATTGAGTAGTGTGCGTCTCCATCATTTGTAATATTATATTATGTTAAATATAAATTGAAAAGTTGGGGGCTCCACCACTTCCCAAAACGGGAAGAAAAGTATTACAAATGACTGGAGATGCCTCGTTCAGATGGTAGAGCAAATAATTTCAATATTAGCTAAAGGTTTGAAAGATTTATGAAAACAAAAATGTGAATAAAGACTTTAATTAAGATATATACGAATTTTAATGTTTTAATAAATTGCAACAAAATAAAGAGGTTTCTTAAAATTATTTCCAAACATCAATTGATGAAAAATTTGCTTAAAAACAGAAAACTGAAAAAATGGGGTTTATTTAAAATTTAGAATAATTTTTATAATTTTAAAATAAGAGTTTTTATATATTTAATTTAATTGAGGATCATCCTCTTAAGTTTTTTAAAAAAAGGTTACATCAATATCCTGAAAAAAATAATTATTAAAAAATATATAAAATTTATTTTAACGATACCCCATCCTTGGCTAACCAGAGGGAAGGTCCAGGTCCAGGCCAGTCAGAGTCTTCAGGAGGCACAAACACAACTGACTCCAGAAAAGAAAAAGTGGGAAAATCTAATGTGAAAAATAACTGGCTGGTGGGGAGACTGAAAAGTTCCACCACTTAGCAGCTCAGAGCCTTTTCATCCAGTCAGCACAAATTTACTTCCTGGTGATCTGGCTTATATAATGTATATAAATTATAAAACGGAATTAATTTTAAATTTTTATATGCTTGAGGAGCTGTCAAAACCTGTGGTTTATGACATCTCCCCCTCCTTCGCTTTGACAGCCGACTCTGGCTGTCCATTCTGGCCATTTACATTGATTTTATGTGAAATGAATTCTTATTTATTTATTAATCCTAGAAATTGAAAATAATAAAATCCTATAAAATAGAGAAAACAATTCAAAGTATTGGGATATTCTACTTAAAACTAGATGTTATTACTATTCTAGAATTATAAATGGTCTTCATGCTGAAATTATAGAACTACCACATATATGAAGTTTATAATTGAATAATCAATTCATTCAAGAAGTTTATAGAGTTTATCTGATACATTTTCTAATAGTGTGTGAGTTGCACTTATAACTTGATATTTTATATATAATTTTTTTTCTAATGTCAAATAACTCAAAAATATACAATACAAGCCATTCAAATTAGATAATACTTAATACTACGAAATAAATTGATAACAGAATAGGCCTAACCATTCTACAGTGGTCTTCACTTTTTTTTTTTTTTTTTAAATTTAAATTACATGAGAAAATAAAAAATTCTAATTCTAAACATAATACCTGGTAGAGTAAATGAAAATAAAAAATTTATTTATTGAATATTTCATATTAGTATTATTTGCTCAGCTAAATAATATTAATTTATGTCTTTCTTTGTTGTTTTTAATTTATTATTTTCTTCTCATTATTATTGCATTTCATACATAGTTACACCAGGTCGTGCTACCAGTTGAAGACGAACTGTCATTATGTAAATTTTCCATAATATTATTATTGCTATAAGAGTGAGTAAGCACAACCAAACAAAAAATAAATATTTAGTGAAAGAAGCTGAGTCTAAAACATCAGTCCATGAGGAAGGCAATTCTACTTTCTCAAAAGTATCAGTTGAAATGTGATTGTGAATGAAAAAAGTTGGTATATTCATGTGCCAATCATCATTAAAAATGTCAGAAAAATTATTGAAGTTTGTATTTTGAAGAGGTTTAAAAGGATTGATTTTGATTGATTTTACATTGAGCCAATGAAGAGGAAGGAAGTGATTGAGGAGTGGTAAGCTGGGTATTCTAGAATCACAAGGGAAAGTGGTTCGAATTAAGGTAGTGGTTCCCATCTCCAGAGAGCAATGACAGGGTAGCAGAATATGTGTTGTCCCTGGTAAATTTGTTGCGAGTTCATGTTGGATGGTCCCATTGCATATTATGTTTGTATTAGGTTGAATGCTCGATACATAAAAACTTGCTGGATTCTCTTCAACAATGGAGGTGGTGTTAAAATCAGTCTCACATGTGAAATGACAAAATTCTTGAAGTTCGCCCAAAGTTGAAGATGAGATTAGATGGGATGCGCATGTAGAAGTGAGGTCATCTGATTGTTGTAGCCTTGGAATGTAGCAAAGTTTTGTTTTTTCTGGATTGCATTGTTTCAAGTGGTCGTCGGTAATCACAGCTGTCCTGTTCTGACCTTTAGCAATTAATAGTTTCTTCTGTTTCAATGTACACTTTTTATCCTTCCATGTTAATGGCGTCGGAATGTAGGTGAATAATTTCATTTCCTCTTCTTTTGAAATTATTGGAATTTTCATCGTCAACTGTATTGTTTCTTCTTTTAAAGTTACAACTTGCGAGTTTCAAGCTGTAATATTCTTGTAGAGAAGTCATTGGTACTGCCAAACTGTAGTTATTGGATGATAATTTGTTTTGTAAAACGGTTAGATCTTGAAGTAGAATATCTCTGCTCACTACATTTTGAGGTAGCAGTCCCATTTGGCAAGTTGTTTTTACTGATTTTATGAATTGAAGTCGAGCGAGTAGGTGAATCTGTGTAAATGCATGGAAAATGTAGTCTATCATGTTGTCGAAAAGTGTCTTGTATTGATTTTTCTGAATTTTCCTCAAGACTTCATTTATTTGGATTTGTATGTTGTGATACGTCTGGTGGACTTGACTGGAGATGTTTTTGGTGAATTCAGTCAAGTTGCCAGTAACCTCTACTAGGTCTTTGTGGTCATCATGCACGATATCCTTGAAGGCGTTCAGATGATCTGCAATCGTCTTCTCGTTGAATGTCAAAGTGTGGAGTTCGGAGTCGGTTGCTGTTCCACAGCAAAAGTGTAGGAAATCTCCAATAACTTCAATTGCTCTTCTAGTTCTTGGATTTTTTGGATTTTGAGTTGTGTGTGGTGTTTAAGTTGCAATCATCGTTTTCATGGACGATGATTCCATTTGTTAGGAGATAGAGTTGTCTAATGGCCTTGTTTAGTTCACAATCTTCGTCGTCACATTCTGGAAGTTGTACTTTTCTTTGTTCTTGAAGTTCGAAATTATTTGACGGAAGGTCGTTTGGTAGGTTAAGGGTACGGATGCTTCATACAAGAATGTATGAGGGATTTCTTTGAAAATTACACCAGAAAATATTTTAGTAGGCTCAATTGATTTACATTGAACTGATAAAAGAAAAATGAAGTGTAGAATTTTGATAGTCATTTTAAGTTTTTTTTGTTGTTATTAATTTAAAATGAAATATTACTTAAAGGGATTATTTTTGGTTGGCTGTTATTACACAAGATTTCTCTTCGCAAGTTCCTACTTGATTAATATATGAAATTACTTTCTAAAAAGCGAAATAATAAACATAAATTTTTAAATTAAAAATAATTAGAACAAGTAACAAAAGAAGCGTGAAATTATGATTCTAGCAAAATGACATGAGATACCTAGTTTCAAATAAAAAAAATCTTACAGACAATAGTCTCAATTCAGTAAAACTCAAATCAATAATAATTAATGTTGCATAGAATGAAAATAAAAGTTTCATAAAATATAGACAAATGATAGACAAAATTACATTAAATGAAAAATTTCAAAAATGGTGAAGCGAATTCACAAGTAAGTGATAGACTTCAATGTAATAAATTTCATTTAAAAAAAAACTAAATCATTATGACATAAATTAATTGTTGTCCTTATAGGATCGTTAATTATTATTAAATTTCAAATTACTACAATTAACCTGAAATAAAAAATTATATTAGATAAAAACACTGTTATTTACAAAAAACAAACAAATGAATCACCATTACAACTTTTTCATATCAATAAATTAATAAAGTTCATGATATGCGTTGACGTGTCCTGTCACACTTCTTCACAATTGCTTTGCAATGTGTTGGTGGTTGAAGGCGGCCAGGGGGGTGATTTTCTTCTTCTTCCTCTTGATCCTTTGAATGATGGTAGTCAAGGGGGTTTGTTGAATCTGGGGTGTGAGGGGATTCCTTCTCCTTTGCGCTGTAGTGAGGGGTAGGGGTATGTTCCTCTCTCACTCCAGGAGTAATGATGGACAATGACGAAGATCCTCTTTCTCTGGGGATATTGCGAAGAGCAAGGGAGGGAATTTTCTTCGTCGCTGTCGTGAGGGTGGGACGGGGGGATTCCGGTTCCGCTACACTGCCGCAAGTTATTGTCAAGGAAGAAATAGGTGATTCCTCGTGTTCTGCCGATTGGGTGGACAGGGAGGGAATTTTCTTCCGATGACGTCTCGAGTGTGGAATGGCAGGGGGGGGGGGATTTTCTCCTCCAGGTCACCGCTCCGCTTACTGAATGGCCGTCTGAACGGTGGAACTGCAAAGTAGGCCTTGTACTTTACACAAGGTCGCAAGCTCAGCAGTTGTTGCCGTCAATGAAATCGGATGTTATTGTAGTGTTTCTGTCGAATAGAAATTACAATTGTTATTTACATATGAAAATAATAGTGGATTACTATTTTTCTGTGAAATCAAAATTCGTTAGTCACGTTGAATTCACATAGCCTTCCTAAGTAAATAATAATAATTATATTCCTACAAAATAGATTTATCATGATTAAACTCATCAATTAATTTCTCACATCATTAATGTTAATTTCACACATCAATTATTAAACACAAAACAAATCAATACTATTATGTAAGTACTATCAATATTACTACTACAATATTAATACTACAATTCCTAAAATAATATTCATTAATTGCGTCAGCTGCTTCCTGGAATAATCCTGAAATTAATGTACACATCTTATTCAACATTTAAAACTTCAAAAAAATTATTTGTAGGCTACTCTATATCAATTAATTAAATATTTATAGTTCATATTAATAATGATGATTAAATTCCTATTTATAAATCAGAACAATTAGCTCCTAACAATAATAATCAATAAACTCATATTTGATGAATAGTTCCTATTTCATAATTTAATCATTATACACATATTATTATATTTTACAACTTGTTATTAGGGTGATTATACCAATGCACCGCACTACAATATTCATAATATAGATGAATTATTATCTTTAATTAATTGGTTCCCTAGAATGATATTTTTTCAACCTCCGTATGTGTATTATTTCAGGAGATGGCTTTCCTTTACGATTAGTTATTACTTCTACATTCTGTGGATTTATTTGTTTAACGACATTAAAAGGACCTCTATAAGGATTGTTTAGTTTTGTGCAAGTATCAGGCTGTGCCTGGGGTATTGTATTAAAACCTTATCACCTTCTTTGAATTGCAATGGTTTTTATTTTCTTGTCGAATTGCTCTTTCTGCTGCAATTGTGCGTTTTTCAATATTTCTGGCAGAGAATTTCTAATCTCCAGAAGATTTTTAGAACTTCAGCTCTTTCTGTACCGGTTGGAGAAACTGGTAGGATCGCTATGTCTAAATAGCTCATAGGGTGAAATCCGTGTAGCAAGTAGAATGGTGAATAACCCAACGATGCTTGTTCTGCTGAATTGTATGCGAAACATACATGGCGAATATTTAGGTGCCAATTATTGTGTTTCTCATTGGAATAGCATCTTAGCATATTCATTAAGGTTGCATTATATCTTTCGGTCAACCCTTGACTAGAAGGCATGTATGTTGACCCAAATTTTTGAGATACACCTAATGAGAGACACAGCTGTTTTAAGAGTTCTGACTTAAAATTTGATCCATTGTCTGTATGGATGGTACGGGTAGTCCATACAGAGATGCAAAATTTAAAATGAATTTTGCTGTATTTTTAGCGTCTATAGCCGTTGTTGGCTCACAATATGCGAAACGAGTTGTTCGATCGAGAGCTACGAAAATGTACTTGTATCTCCCACCTGAAAGAGAGAGTGGACCACATGCATCAATGCAAATTGTGTCGAAAGGTTGACTCGTTATAGTAATGGGTTTTAATGGACCACCCTGTTTCTCCCTACTTTTCTTAGCTACTTGGCATGTGGGGCAAGTTTTCACGTATTTTATGACATCTTGTCGAATCGTCGGCCAGTGGTATTTTGGCGTTATTTTGGACAGTGTTTTATGAATACCTAGATGTCCTCCAAATGTAATATCGTTATGATATTGGCCAAGAATTTGCGTAATCAAAGTGGTTGGGATTGCAAGTTTCAAATGAACGACGTTTTGATGCAAGTGTTTGAAATACAAAATGTCATCCTTTAAAATATAGTTTCGTGATTTTCTGGCAGTTATTGGGTCTGCCTTATCGAGATCTATTACCGCAAAATAGATTTTGCCTAGAAACTCGTCTTGTTTTTGCAATAGCCCAATGTTCACACATTCTATTGCATTGATATCTTGCCAATCTGGCTCGATTGTTTTATCAATTGGAGCTCTAGAAAGTGCATCAACTAAAAGCAAAGACTTCGCTGGTTTGTATACTATGTCAAAATTGTACTGTGCTAGCTTTGCTGCTAATTTAGCTAGTCTTGAATTTGGTTCTTTAATATTTTTGTAATATTGAAGGGAAGCATGGTCAGTATGTACAGTGAAATAGTCATTTATTATGAGCGATCTGAAATGATTGATACAGTAAGTAACTGCTAACATCTCTAGATGTGACGCAGGCCAGTTTTCTTCCGAATTTGTGAGTCGTCGCGAAACGTACGCAACAGGTTTTATAACACCATCAAAATCTTTTTGGGCGAGGCAACCGCCAATTCCGATAGCGCATGCGTCTGTTAAAATATACGTCTCTTTTTCATCATTATAATGCATCAATATTGGTTTCTTTATCAAACAGTCTCTGAGATCTTCAAATGATTTTTGATGAGCTTCTGTCCACTCAAATTTTGCGTCTTTACGCGTCAACTGTGTCAACGGATAAGCTCGTTTTGATAGACAGGGGATAAATTTCCTGTAATAAGATGTTGCTCCTAAGAATCGTTTCAGCTCTGTTACATTTTTAGGCACTGGCAATTTCAATACCGCTTCTACATTTTCTGGGAGTGGGGATATTCCCTCTTCGGAAAACCCAATGTCCTAGTACCTTCAATGATTTGTAGCAAATTTTCGATTTATCCGGATTTAGTTTCAGATTAATTTCTCTAAGTCTACTGAAAACACTTTTTATATTCTTGATATGTTCTTCAATTGATGAAGACATAATGTACAAGTCATCTATATATATTAATACACTTTTATACAGCATATCTGAAAACACATGACTAATCCCTCTTTGAAAGGCTGCTGGGGAGATCGCTAATCCCATTGGTACCTTACGGAATTGGTAGAGACCATCTGGAGTGTTGAAAGCTGTTAAGTGTCTAGAACCTTCAGCAATTGACATCGAATAGAAAGCTGACGTCAAATCAAGAGTAGATAAAAACTTTGCTGTGCTGAGTGATTCCAGAACAGTTGTCGGGTTAGGGATAGGATATTTATCATGAATTATTTTAGAATTGAGTTTTTTGTAATTTATGACCATTCTCGGTTTATTATCTCTATTTCTGACTATGAAGGCTGGTGAGGCGTAATTTGACCTAGCTTTCTCGATTACATTAGATTTTAATAAACCATCAATCATATCGTTCATTTCAGAGCGTTCTGAAGCCGCCAATTTGTATGGTGAAGAGAAGACAGGTGTGTTGTCTGCTAAATTTATATGTACTGCTGGGAGTTTAGAATCAGGTATATCATATTTGTCCTTGGAGAAAACGTCCGCATATTCTGTAATGAGTTTGGATACTTTTGTACGATGTTTCACAAATATTTTTATTGACATCTATTTTTTTATTTTCGTGTATTATAATATCAGGAAGTTCGTTATCAGTTGATATTTTTACATTTATTTGGCTAATCTCTCTAGCTTCCAAGTATTTTGTTTCTCTGTGAAATTGCTCGTTTGGTTTTATCTTTAAGTTTCCTAACTGAGATCCAATTCTAAGAGTTAAAGGTTTTGAAGAAAAATTATAAGCAATGAATTCAAGTGATTTGTCAGTAGTTTTAGTAAGTGAAACATTTATTTTACATTTATTCAAGTAATGTGGATTTGGTGTGAACTGACAATTATTGCAATTCAGAATCTCATCATAGTTTTCTACAAACAAATCTATTTGTTCATGAGGCTTCAATAGAATGTCGTTTTTTATAACAATAGGTATCTCTTTGATTGTCCCGTGGGACTTTTTTTCTATTGGTGTCGAATGTGGAAAAATCTCGTCTCAGAGCCTTCGCCGATTTGTAGGCCTGCTTTGAGTTCGAAGTATTTTTCCGATATATTGGAAATCAGGAGTTTCATAACTTGAAAGTTGTCAACCTCATCGGTTAACGCGTGTGAGAAAATCGTTCCGCGTCGTAAGGTGTCATTCGGTGTGAAAAATTGAGATGTACTGTCATGAGAGTTTTTCAACATTGCAATTTCTTTTGTCTCAAATGGATTAATTTTTATGTCTGTATCAAGAACGAAACGTTGCGTTATCATGTATGATTGGCTTTGAACATCCTTTATCCAATTGCTATCCATGGGAATTGATACTTTCTCACTTAGTTTTATCTCGTGGGAACTGTATTTGAGGTCTATTTTATTTTTCAAGAAGAATTTGTTTCCTACCAGTAAATCTACTGACAATTCGTCAACTATGTAACAATTTTGTTCATAAGCGATGTTTTCTATGGTGAATTTTACTATTGCATTTCCTAAGAATGGAATTTTCTTCTCATTGGCTGCATATAGTGCAACATACAGATTATCAACAATGTCTTCTTCTGCAACTAAATGTTTCCTAGCAAGAGAGACATTTGAGCCTGAATCTATCAAAATATTTATTTGTTTATTATTTGATTCACCAAAAATTTGTAAGGCTGTTCCTACCTTGTTACATTGTGTACCTATAGGTATTAATTTTTCTGGAGGTTTAGGAAGCAGCTGGAGTGAATTTGTCATGATAGCGAGTTTTTCTTCTATTAACAAGAAAACGCTTGGTTTATCAATCATAGTTGATAGCGGTCGTTTTTCCTTCAATTTTTTATATTGTTTAAATTTTTTCTTGTAAATTTGCAATATTGTCAAGCTTTGAAAATCCTTCTATTGTCCTGAATTTCAGTAAGTAGTACAATATATTGATGAAGTATCCGATTAGGTGAATTTGAGTTGTAATTTCATCGTGGAAGCTCAATTGTTGGTACCTTTCAGAATAATCATGTGAAATGTTTTTCGATACTGGGAGAGCTTTTCTCATTAGAAATATTTTGTATGCAAGACTTTTCGCATCTTGATAATTATGATTCATAGAATTTGTGTAATGATATATTTTTCCGGTTTTGTTATCACTTATTATTAACGAATAGCCAACATTCAAATTCTCGTTGTTACTTATTTTTACAGGTCTTTTTTAAAAAGAAAAATCCAAAATGGAACATCAACGTTATCCTCTTCTATTATTTCAGTAAGATTCTTGTTAGTACTGGTTAACAGACTAAATGTATTTTCCGCATCAAAAACTTGGAAATCAGTTACTATTGGGAAAGCATAATTATCTATTATGTTCTGGATAATTATCATTGTATTTCTATCTTCGTTATTTTCATCTAGAATTTTAATATCTTCGTTGTTGTTTGAATTAATTTTCTGAGAATTATCAAATGTTTTATGTGTATTGTGGATTTGTTTCACTCTTTTTGAGGATTATCTGCTCGTGAATCCATTTGTGGTGTTATTGTTGATGACTTATCCAAATCTTTAGGAATGGCTACAATTTCAGCATAAGATTTATTATTTTGTGAATTTGTCATTTCCTGAATTTTTTCTTTTACATCTTCTTTAATTCTAATCGGACACCCTTACAGCGGTCGCTGTGTCAGGTGTCCTCTATTCGTTTTTTGGAAGTTTATTGAATTCACATGAATCTACTGTGTGATTACTTTTCTTACAAATTTCGCAGAGAGGCTGAGCCTTTTCAGCAGCATTTTTCTTATTCAATCCATTGTAATAGCATTCATCAGTGTTATGATTCCTGTAATTACAGATGGCGCAATGGCGTTGTTTCTTATTAGGAATTGAAGAATTTGTTTGATTTTTCTGATTCAATTTGTTATGATAGCAATTTTCTGTTGTATGGTTTTGATAGTGACAAATTGCACATTGTTGTTTATTTTTGAAATTCTGTGTGCCTGAGTGGACTTCATTATGTTGTGTGTTATTGTATTTTTTGGGTTTTTGATAAAGAGTATTTGATCTCTGGGGCCTATCCTGCATCTCTATTTTATGTGAGGGTTGAACCACGTGTATCATTTGTTGCTCTTCAGATTTTTTAATCAATTTCTCTAATCTGTTGGACAAATTGTTTATTCGCTCTTCATGTTGTGATAGCCCTAACATATTTTTACTTTCGTTTGATGAGTGTGGTAACAATCCTACTCTATCGTCAGTAATAAATTGGGATAACTCGAATTTCTGAATATTATTTTCCAATTCCGCCATTGTGTCGTTTTTCAACATGATTATTTTGTCCAATATATGGGGAAGAAGCCCTCTCAAGATGTAGCGTATTTTTCTTTTCTCTGACATTTCTGAATCATATTTCTGACATAGAAACAGAATATGAGCCATGTAATTTTGAATGGTTTCTCTGGGAGACATTTTTCGATTCATCAATTCTATTTCGATTTTTTCTGATGCAATTGGCTCAAAGTAGCCAAGTAGTGCATTTGTTACATTTTCGAAATTGAGGGTATTTTGTTTTTGAAGCGATTCAGATATAGTTTCAAAGTATTGAGCGGCGCTTCCTTTTTCAAATAGAATGGGAGATACATAAGGCAATCGTCATTATCCCATGAGTTTGCTTTTGGCAACTCGCTTATAATTTTGAATAAATTCGGAAATATTTTCGTGAGGTGCGGCCGAAAATGATTGAGGAGTAAAAATGGTCTTTTCCTGTCAGCCATTGCTGTTTGGATCTGGGTGTCCTGTTTTATTATTTCAACTTGAACTTTTTGAGGCTCTTCAACTTGTATTATTTGGGGGTCTTGGTTGGTTATTATTTGGATGTCCTTGTTGGGTAATTTAGTGGGAGAATTACAGGTTTTTTAAATGCTGGTATTTCTAATAAATTTGGTGTTGACAAGGATAGATGTTTAGTTTCTTTGTTTTGTTCGAGACTTTTCTCTGGGAAAACAAATTCAGTTTGACTCGTTTGTTTTACAAGAGGTGTTGATGGGCGAGAATTTTCTCCTGTCTCCTGGAGTCTAAAGTTTTGCCTTAGGGTTTTCTCTAGAATATGCAGATCAGAAATTGCTTTTAATTCATCTTGAAAGCTTAACAGTAGTTAGAATGTATTGAACAGCTCTTTCTCCGCTCTTTTGATAATTTGGAAGATCATTAAAATTCTTTTTAATTAATCTTAGAGTGGACCTGATAAATTCCAAGTCAGCATTTTTGGGTATATAAAGTTTGTACTGCTCTGCTAAATATCTGGCATTTTCTAAATCGAGTTTACTAGTGGAAATACTTCTAAGATCGGGTAAACTGGTCATTGGAAAGCAGTGCTTTATGATTTTCAAATTGTTTTGCTTGGGAAATGTACCTAATCATATGAATGAAAAAAATAAAAAATAATACTATTGTAACATGCACATACACAGTTTAGAAATAGTCATAACGTTGGTTAATGAATGTTCAATCCCATTCAGAGTTCTGTTTATGCTATTCGAGAGCATATTATATAATTGAATACTATTGAACTTGATCAAACAATTAGCTGTCTCCATAATCGTAAATCGTAGACGTGCTGAAATGAAGGTCATGCAATAAAGTATAATTAAGTTTCAATTGATCACTTTCACTGACAATTTTGTTCTAATTATTCGAAAAGTATTGTTTAAGTTATGAAGTATTATTTTTATTTACTATTCTATCTGACGATATTTATAAGACTATGCAGTGAATTTATTTTCTTTTTGATTTTAATTATATTAAATTGGACTTATTTAATTTGCTAATCATAGTTTTACGGGATTAAGGGACCGGAAAAGTCCAACTGAATGTCAGATTAATCTGTTATTTTTTATTTATTTAGCAATTAAATTAATTTAGAGTACAGAAATAAACACGGCGTTCCTCCACCATTTGTGGTGAATTGAGTAGTGTGCGTCTCCATCATTTGTAATATTATATTATGTTAAATATAAATTGAAAAGTTGGGGGCTCCACCACTTCCCAAAACGGGAAGAAAAGTATTACAAATGACTGGAGATGCCTCGTTCAAGATGGTAGAGCAAATAATTTCAATATTAGCTAAAGGTTTGAAAGATTTATGAAAAAAAAAATGTGAATAAAGACTTTAATTAAGATATATACGAATTTTAATGTTTTAATAAATTGCAACAAAATAAAGAGGTTTCTTAAAATTATTTCCAAACATCAATTGATGAAAAATTTGCTTAAAAACAGAAAACTGAAAAAAATGGGGTTTATTTAAAATTTAGAATAATTTTTATAATTTTAAAAAATAGAGTTTTTATATATTTAATTTAATTGAGGATCATCCTCTTAAGTTTTTTTAAAAAAAGGTTACATCAATATCCTGAAAAAAAATAATTATTAAAAAATATATAAAATTTATTTTAACGATACCCCATCCTTGGCTAACCAGAGGGAAGGTCCAGGTCCAGGCCAGTCAGAGTCTTCAGGAGGCACAAACACAACTGACTCCAGAAAAGAAAAAGTGGGAAAATCTAATGTGAAAAATAACTGGCTGGTGGGGAGACTGAAAAGTTCCACCACTTAGCAGCTCAGAGCCTTTTCATCCAGTCAGCACAAATTTACTTCCTGGTGATCTGGCTTATATAATGTATATAAATTATAAAACGGAATTAATTTTAAATTTTTATATGCTTGAGGAGCTGTCAAAACCTGTGGTTTATGACACAATTTATCACAGGCACTTTTTTATTGTGAGAAGAATTTACATGGAGAACATAGACTTGATGGGGACAATTAACAAAAATAGGAACTCAAAAATAATTACATTTAAAACATTTAGAATTATTAAAGCTTTCAAATTTAGGGATCCTGGTTGGTGATCCTTCTTGTTCAAGAGTAGGTTCTCGTCTGCCACAAGGTAAAATTCCTCAAGGAGGAAATTAGGAATTAGAACTTTCTAGAAGAACTAAAACCCACGTGACCTAATTTGGCCAATAAAAAAAGAAAGGACCTCAGTAAGGAATTATGTGTGAGCAAACAAATAGAAAAAAAGCAAATAAAATGGCAGGAATGAGCAGATTTTGTTATCACAGACAATTTTAAAAACTAATGGTTACAGACACCGGGTTGCTAATCAGCTGTTGATAACATGATTGACAGTTCAGTACTTGGCAAGAGTCATTCTAACCACAGTTCCAGGTAAACAATAAGGGTGCAATTATTACAAAATAAATCGCAAAGAATGTGAATGAAATCAGTTTGTGAAATAATAAATATTTGAGTATACAATTCATGTAAGTAATTCATAATTTCTAGTACATATTTTCCAACTTTTCTGTAATGATTAGCCCCTTGATAATTGCTCCCTAACAATATATATCTCATGAAATATTTTTTTAATCAACTGAATCAATGAATCTAGTAAATATTAATAAAAACTACATAACTCAAACTGAATAAATTGACAATAACTAACTCAAACTGAATAAATTGACAATAACTAACTCAAACAAATCAAAAAATCAAAATGAAAAGAACTCAAATAATCCTAAATATCCTGTGACAGCTTCACTTGAGCAATCTCTTCCATTTCACTCTGTTCACTGAAAAAAAATTTGCAATTTGATGTTGACTTTACCAACTTTTTAAATTTTTTGCCTGGTAGGCCTACTCTGCTGTGAAGTCTTATGTGCTACTGGTGCAGTCTTAGGAACCAGTAGTGCAGCAACAGTGCTGTTATATATCCTGGTATTAGGGAAATATAGATGGCTACTGCTTTTGCTACTCCTAGTGGCATGAAGTTAGTGTGGGGATCTGTGACATCTCTGTTTTTGAAATTGGGGTGATGAAATAATTTATCAAAATTTTGACCTCAAATGTTTCAAGCTGTGATCACTATCTCTCACCAGTATTGAATTGTGTCTGACCCAAATTTTGTTCTACTTTTTCATCTTGTAGCATATGGGACATGTCACAGATTCCATGCTGAACATTCTCAACTGACTAGTCTTGACTTAAGCCACCATTTACCAGTTAAATTTAATGGTGAATTTACAAATAATTTATACGTTAATTTATAAAATATTTTGTTTGTTATGTAAAATAAATAATACATTACTTTACAGAGATTACAAATTTCAACAACCTCAACTGGTGTGGAAGATTGTCACTGATCAGAATTTTGTACCATATTTTTCTTCAAATATGGTATAGTATTAAAGGTTCTCTTCCAAACATTATTATTTGTAAAATGATCAAAAATTGGGATGCGCAATGACTATCATTATTTATAGCTGACGCCAAAATTAAGGTTACTGTTAATTTTTCAGTTTTTGGAGTATCAGACGGTGAACGTCTGTCTGCGAGTGTACATAAAATCAAGAAAAATAACCTCAACTATATTAATTTGCTCTTGAAGACATTTTCAGACTGTAATTCAGATTAATAACTGTCATTCGCCAACTGCCTTAAAAAATTTTGGCGCCAGCCATATTTCTATAAATTTATTACTATTATGAAATGACAGATCTTCATTTCCTCAGTCCTTGTTGCAAAACAGTCAGAGCTTTGACTATTTTGGACCTGTATAATGAAATTATTCTTCATCATATGTCTTTCAACTGTCTTTCTTTATTGATTGGCATAAAATAGGTTCAATCTGCTGAAAACAAAAGTGAGTAGTAGAGAAAACAATCCAATGTCTCTTAATATATGGCTATGGTCCATTGTGTGAATCTATGTTTCAAAATGTTGGGTATAATTTCTATATTTTAAAGATTTAAACTTGTATTGTTTGCCTACCATCAAGCTACCGTATTATTATAGATAATTTTTTTGTAAATAACACATATAATCACTTATTTTAAAAATAACTTGTTCCAAATCCACTCATATTATGTAACATTCATTATTACTTTTGTTACATTCATTATTACATTTATTCCTTTGTTAGCTATAAGTGTGTTAAGATTATATATTTTTTTGCAAGTAGTTAACGAAGTACTGACTCATACCATTGTAATAATGTGTGGAAATATCTTATGAAAAATTCAAATAATTTTAAGGTTGTTCAATACTGATAGAGTTTTCTTATTTTGATTTCTCAATCACAATATAATTTTTTTGTGTTCATCATCACTTTTCCATTTATTTTTGTTCGTGACTTGTATGTATGTAAGTAGGCCTGTAGTTTGCATAAGTACTTCAAATAAATTATTTATCGAATTAATATTATTCCTTAATCTGTTTATTCTGTTTATGATGTTGCTACTTATGGTTTTGTTAAGGAATTAAAATATTAATTGTTATCATTGATCAATTTTTTTGTATATTTCTTATTCTTAGCTCCTTTGGGAAATTAACTAAATTGACTGTCGTTAGTAAAGATAGTCAGTCGTCTCCCGTGTTTGGAGGATTAATAATTGTTGCATTACACTCTAATTGATTAACTGGATGTTATTCAGAGGTGTTTTGCGCCGTCATTTGATTACGGAAACTGGCTTATGGTTGAGAGGATCATCGTACTAATCACACGTTACCTCTATCCTGGTTGATGATTATTCACCTGCTGTATGGTTTGTCTGTGCTGGGAGGGCATTCTGGCGGTGTGGGGGGGATGGCTTCGGCTCGGTCAGTGTTGGTTCAGGGACTGTGGGTTCTATTTGATAATTTATGGCTTCTGGATCAGTATTGGCCAGGCTGGAGTCATTTTCCTGTCTTGCCGGAGTGTCTTCTTTTCTTGGACGGACTGTGTAGTGGAGTGAATTTGAGACTGGCAACCAGCTGCTAGGCCTAGTCCCTTCAAAGGGCTGTTGAGTCATTGAAAAAAAACACATTATTTCTTATTCTTCTTTCAAAAGTATATATTACTCGTGAGTCAAGACAATTGCCGTCTATTTTAACAGGCTGTATTAAATTAAATTTCAGCTTAAAATTTTTCTTGCAATTTAGTATCGTATTTTCAAATTAAAACAGATAAAATACAAAATAAAAGAAAAAATACGTGAAAATGAAAAGAAAAAATTTCATTCAACATTTTTATGCGATCAACAATTTCAAGTCAATAATGCCAGTCAACAGTAATCATACTTATCCGTAGACTGGCTTTGAGGTAAATAATCATGAAAGATCTGTTCTTAGACTTGAAACCACTAGCGATAGTCCGATAGACCTATATTATTGGTATGGGCGTCCACAGAAGCCCAGAGAGATTGACACTAATTAAATTAAGATGCTACCTCTTCTCTATCTGAGGATGCGAAGCAGTGATTTAGTTTATTGACAAACATTTTGAATAAATGAGTTCTAATTCCACCCGATAACTTCAAATTATCATCACTGAACGTTACTAGTGAACAAGTGAGCAGAAACGTAGTGTAGTGATCTATAATTTAGTTACCATTACGGTTTATAGTTTTCTTTCAATATTTAAAATGTTTGTTATATGTGAACTAACTCAATAGTAATTTCCATCCAGGCCTATCCAATAAAGACGTGATCAAAGGATTTGCCAGAATTATACAGGTTCAAGTTACTCGTATAGTCTGTCCAAGCAAAGAAAACCTTCTAGCAAGATGAGAAAATGACTCCAGCCCGGTCAATATTGATTCGAAAGTTATAAATTTTGTCTTAAAAATAGATAAAATTGTTTCCTACAATTTGAGATCAAATTGATAATTTTTGAACCAATATTGATCGAACTTGATTCATTTTTCCATCTTGCCAGAGGGTCTTCTTTGCTTGGACAGACTATTCCAATATCATGAGAAATCAATACTTCATAATACTGATGGTCAATGCTGGAGTTTTTGTAATTCTCCGGGGATAATTGTTGTACGACTTTCAAGGCAGATTTCTTGTCATTATTTTCAAGAAAATCTAAGTTGAAACTTAGATTCACGATTTTAACTTGTTTAAAGAAATAAAGTACTTAGACGATGCATCTGAAATTGAATTTTAGATTTGCATTTGAGAGGCGTTGTTGGGAATAATTCAACTCAATAATTTTGCTATCAATAGTTATTGAAAATGTTTTGCACCTACATCAGTTCACTTTGATATCTCGTTTTGCAATGAAGTCTCATATTATTCAATTTTTGATTGCATCTTTGCTGATATTTCCATCGGATCAGAGGTAATTTTCATTATAAAAATTTTCAATTTTAGTTGTATTGTTTGCATATTTCAAATGTTGTGATATTCCTATTATTATTAACAACTTCACTATATCTTGAAACTTATCCATAAGAGAGGAAAAACCAGATACAAAGTACAAATTCTGTTTTCACTTCATTGTAAAATTTTCAGATTTAATACGATTTGAGTTAAATACCAATTGAGAATGATTGCCAAATTTTAAATATGATTCACAGTCAAAGGAATAATTTTCAAGACTGGTCTCTCAAGCTGGCATGTTTAGTATGAATCTCTTTCACGTCATCTCTTTACAAATAAGCTATCTATGAACAAGGTAAATTTGAAATTAAATTATTTTAGAGTCTTTAAAATCTTTTCACAGTCTAAAGCGCGTTAACACCGGAATGTTGATAACAATTGTATAAAAAGTTATATAATATATAAGTCTTTATAATAATACGTTATTCACAAAAGTTATTAACAAATGTTATTAACATTCTGGGGTAAACGTGGCATAAGTTAGCGAAAATTAATCCAAATATCTGATAGTTCTTGTTGTTCATGACTTCAAATAATTGAATTGTATTTGCTTATCTTATGATACATTATTATTACGTTAATCAATGATATTTCAATAAATTACAGTGATTCTGCCACTATAGAGGAGTTATTGGAAAAAGAAATCGGATATAAATTACAGGAAAATCTTCATTCCAAGCAGACTGGCTATGATGGGGATAGTCTTATAATTGGTACGGAATCTGATATGTCAACTGAAAAGCCCAGGTAAGTGTTTCCAATGTGTGAATGCCTGCTTCAGGCATCAAACTCAATTTCCGCCAAAGGTTGCTTGTTGGTTCTTCCTCATCTTTCAATTTCTTACCATTATTTTTTATCTGTTTTAAATGACTGTTTAAAAGAACTATAACCTACATGGGTTTCCATGTTTCCATCTAGTGAAAATTAGGTTATATGGCGAAGTGGAACAACCCTTGGGTCTTCCCACTACTGAAGCTAAATAAATAAACCTTTAGATGGAAGAATTATTAGATATTGCAGTACACAAACTGCTGAATAATTATTAATAATTTATTATTATTATTAATAGTTTTTTGAACAGTTTCATTCAATGGATCTCGCTTGCTATTTAGTATATTGGTCAATATTTACAGTTGCAGAAGTCCTTTGTATATAGCAGTATATGGAGATCCTAATTAATCATTATTATAAATCAACTTTCATTTTTGAGAATCTGCACCATTTTCTTTTCTTATTGAATAGTTAATTAGCAACGTAAGGCTCTCAAGTTTTTTTTTATAATGATGACTTATATTTTCACCAAGTGTTGTACATCAATAATTTAAAGCTAAAATCTTTTTTTACTTTTCAATCTTCTTCTTATTTTTTTGCCTAAACGCTTCTGCAGACGATGCTTCAGATTTTCAATACCAATATTTTGAATTCTGCAGCCAATGAGAGATAGATAAACCTCATACTTGACTTGTCATGGGTCACTCATTCATAGGCCACTCATACAAATATTGCGACCCATCACGAAAAATGATAGGGATAGAAAAACTGGAGCATCGTCTGCAAAAATGCTAAGACAGAAACGAAAAATAGGAGAAATAGAGGACGTTTTGAGCTTTGAATTTTTGTGTAACACTTGATAAATATTTATATCTGTCTAGTGAGAAAAACGAAAACGTGGATTTTTTCACTGGAGTAACATTACCGACAAGTAAAGTCATAGATCAAGAAACCACCTTCTTAAATTCTGATGGATTTTTTATTTTAATAATTAGTATTGATTGTACTGTATTTATGTTGAAGTCGCTGTGGGACTTCTACTGAAAATTTATTTGGGGATCCGCTGGTCACTTATCTTGTATCATGGTTTTCATATTATTTTAATTAGTATTATTTCTTGTTTTGTACTCATTATTATTTCCCATACCACACGTCTCAGTGTGGAGTTGTTCAGTAAAATGATAATGTATCAGTGTGCTGGAGTTAATCTATCAAAATGTGGTCTACTTATGGATTTGGCAACATTTTGTAATTGTAAATACATAGGTATTTCTATAAAAACTATAAATCCAGTCATTCAGATTCTTAAAGATTTTGTTTCATTTAAGTTGCTTGAAACCATCGATGAGGTTATATAAGGATACTTATGAAACTAAACTGATGAAACGTTCAACAAGAAGCTATCAAATCACTGCTGAAGAGACCAGAAGCGCTGTCTCGTTGTCAAACTACTTTGTTTACATCTCCAAACAATTGTTCAACTGCATTGGTGATGATTCTAAGGTAAACGCCGTAGCACAATCTATTGTCCACTAAACTTAGGGCTATTCAAAATAATTGATAGATAAAATGAAATAAATCAAATACTTTTTTCAATTTAAAAAAAGGGTATTTGATTTTATCCATTTATTTATAAAATGAAATAAATCAAATATGTTACCCTTTTTTAAACTTCAAAGTTTAAAAAAGGGTGAACTTTGAAACTTAGGGCTATTTAAAATAATTTTAATTTAAATTGAAAATCAAATACCCTTTAATAATTTCAAAATTTTTAAAAGGGTATATTATTTTCATTTATCTAAGGGTATTTGATTCATTTCATTTTATCTACCTAGTGTTCACTTTATGGAATTACAATACTACACTAGAGTAGAATGCATGAAAGTAGTTGAATGGAAACTGGAACAGCATAGTACTACAATCACACCGTGTGTTCTAGTATCCGTGTCCACTACATAGACATTGCCAATTCAGGTGTAATGGAAATATGAATAAATTTCCATTTATAATACGCTGAATTGGAAACATTCAAGCTCACTGAACTATTTTCATGCCGTTCATTCTAATGAATAAGATATATATTTTTAATTTACAATTTTTCTAGATCAAAGAAATTTGAAGTAGTTTTGCTGTATTTATATTGTTCGATTGATGTATTGGATTTGTATATATTAATATTTCTCTGAAGATAATTTCCCCCTACAATTCAAGACCAAGGAATTTCAATATTGTATAATTAAAGCTTTCAGAAAATTGCCTTGCTTTTCAAAAAATATATTACTATTATTATTTAGAGATGGCTATTATAACTAATTGAAAGTTAAACTTTAAACTTGGAGTCATTTAAAATAATTGATTAATAAAAGGAAAAACCCAATTACCCTTTTTCTTCAATTATTTTTTAGAATTAGAATTAGAATTAGTTTCCACAGACATGTTTCGAGCTTAAGCCCATTTTCAATGTGACTAGAATACTAGAGTAATACTCAGTATTACTTGAGTTATATTCTATTCAGTATAGAGTAATACAGTTTTCTAGTAATACTAAGTATTATTCTAGTCACATTGAAAATGGGCTTAAGCTCGAAACATGTCTGAAAAATAATTCTTTCAAAGTTTTAAAAAAAGGTTATTTGATTTTTTAATTTCATTCACCAACTATTATAACTATTTATGCACTTTTACTGAAGATGAGAACTGAAATAATGTTTTAAAAGTAATCTTTCATCAGAATATCTACTTTACCGCTCTCAATTTAGGTTAAAATAGTCAATCGGCTCATGAGTATTAAGGAAATTTATGAAATAAAATACTACGACGGTGTTGAAGTTTCGGTAATCAATAATCTGGGCAATGACAGAAGAGTGGAAATCGTTGAGACCAAATACATTTCCTCACAAAGTAGCGGTGAGTGAAATCCATAATTTCTACACTATTTAAGACACATGAGGTTTTTGCTACGGTATATAAAAAATAATTTGTAAGGTATCGCTAATATACGGACTTGAGAGTCACACCAATAGAGTGAAATAGATGCGAAAGTTGAAAAAATATTACCAACCATCCAGAGAACTAATAATATATTATTACTTATAATGTCATAATATAATGTCATAATATAATGTAATAATGTATTATTACATTATAATGCCACTTCACAGATTACAATAATTATTACTCGCGGTATTATAAAAATCCTATATGATTGATTGAAAACCGATTACAAAAGGTATAATAGTAAGGTGGAGGTTGGCCATAATTTCTTTTCATATACGGTATTTTGTACTTTTAACCTTTGTTACAATATACGTAATGTATCCTAATTTGTTACTTATTTATACACTAATAAATATTGTAAAATGGGATAATATAATATAGATTCAGGCTACAGCTTGTTTACTGATCGATCGTATGGTGTCATACGATATGAATTAATTTGAGTTACTTTGACTTTTTATTTTTCAGGTGAAGATTCTCAAGTAGTGAACTCTATCCCTGAGTGAGTATAATCCACTCTGAATGCATGATTAATCTTCTATTTTGTACTAGAAGTGGTTCCGTGGTTAAGTGGTAGAATGGACATAACTTTCCAAACTTCGCCACGTCATTAAAATGAGAAGTCATTCTATTTATTATTCTATTCAGTGAGTGAACCAGTGTGTCAGAATCACAATTATTTGTTGGGTGCCACTTATAACATCTGTGTGGATTATAGATGTGGAGGGAACTCGCATCCATGGGGTGTTCTCATAGTAAGATGAAATATTACGATGAAGATGTCACTAAAGATGATATTCATGATTTAGCTGTAGTAATCAACATAACGAAATAAATGGAAGTGAGCATAATTATGATGAACTTCATCTTCATCTTTCATTCACAATGTAAAAATCATCATTCACTCACTCTTTATTACCTTTGTTTAAAATACTTGCTACCAAGTCGCAATTGTAATAATAAATAAATCTTGATATTTCAACCAACTATGACGAATGCACCCTTACACTGGACATGTACTTAACTGCTCACCCAATCATTGGAATACAGTTTTTTCTAATTCTGGACTAAACAGGTATAATGAAGTAAATTCTGAATACCACTATTATTAAATCCATTGTTCTTAATCCATTTTGGTATGGATTTGATCCCATTCTCTGTCATTGAGCGAAATAATTGACAATTAATATAGAGAAAGTACAGTTGGAGTATTCTTTCTGATTACTGCTTCTCTTTGCTATCAAGTAAGAATACTTCATCCAGTAAACTGGATTGAAAAATTAATATTTTGGACCAAAATGTGGTAATTATTTTAAAACAGTCGATAAAACACTATTTTAATATCTGAATTGCACTTCTTTTCTGTAGGTGCCAAAATTATTCATAACACAATGACTAATTCACAAAAAAATGTCGGTAAAATAGTAATAATCTTTCAGAATAGTCAATTGTAATGTAAATGATTGGAATATGAAATTTTCCGCTCAATAATTCTTTTTTAAAAGAAAGAAATCGTAAATTGGATTATGTATAGCTGTTTCTTCATTTCTTTTTTTTTTTGAGGGTGATGCCCACATGGGCTCTTGGGCCTGTGCGTCGGTAATGGGAAGGATGATATGAGAGATGAATGGACCTACTGCTTTAGGTGGGTTCCGAACCACCGGGAAGCGATTTTTGAGGCTCATAAATTGAATTCAGAGGAACCGGTCACCAGTACAACGGTGCTGGCAGAGGCACGTCGCTTATCTAATCTCACCGATTAGACGCTCTCTTCCACTGGGACAAACCGCTTTCTTTGTGAATTCTTTGGGATTTGATTCCATTGTGAATTGCAACTCCCGCACAACACGTCCTCAATTGTAAGGCTATCAGTTTTATCAAAGAGAAAAAATAGTTTTAAACACTGCTAGTGGAATCAGTGCTACCACCAGTTGATATTCTTGAGCTCAGTATCCTACATGGCATAAATTTATCAGCTGGAAGTAAATCAATGAACACATACCACCCCAATTTTTGTCTGGGCGTGAATTAACCATGTCTAGATAACGTAGATCAACTGCTATTTCATTTGAAAATTTTGTTATAAAATCATTTTGAAATTATCATCTTACAGCTTAAATAATAATTACCAACTTTATGGAAAGAACACTCGTATTCCTGAACCCATTCAAATATCAGATTCAGGAAAGATACTGAAATTGGGCTATAATCCAGCGAATCTATTGAAACTTGAAGGCAGTTTCACGTGAGTTGTATTCTCAAGTACCAATATCTAGTATTCGCTGTGAGCATCTATTACGTTTTTGAATTTTCTTGTGACATCAAAAAACTAGCACTGTTTGAATAATTTTTGTTCTCAATTCCAGGTTCTGCTTTCTCATAATATTGTTCAATATTTAACTTGATTATTACTCAAGATTATTACTTGAATATTACTTGATTCATTTACTCGATTACAAGAATTCAATAAAAGGAATGAAAAACTTTCATTCACTTGAAACTTCTTAAATTTTGTTTTGTTGTTTCAAGATATACATTCATTCAAAATTAGTTTAATGTAAAATCTAGAATTATCATAGGAAAGTTTAACTTGATATGAAAAGCGACAACAAAATTCAACATATTTTCCAATATATTTATTCAACCAGAAATTGAGTTGTTCCCAAAAAGCTATAATAATTGGAAATAGGAGTTGAACTTTGAAACTGAGAAACTCATGTAAATGAATGTATATCCTGTTTTATATCTGATTCTAGATTCTTGATGTTCTTCAACTACCGTTCTTCATACATTTATTCTTCAATTTTACAATAAATATAGCCATATATACGGTAACTGAAATCAGTGACATTGACATAATGCCCTGATTTAAAGTAATCTGGAAGTATTCTGATACGAGTGCTGACATAATTGAAATAATGTACATTAATAATTAGATTTCAAACCCTTAATGTACAAATTTATCCATTAACTATTACTGATAGTTTATGATGGGCAGTGAAAATTATTTTATCATTCAATTTACTCATGAATTGAAAGTAAAGTATAAGTTGCATGTTCCTCATGACAAGTTCTATCCTGCCATAATTATAATTACTGAGTGTGAAGTTGAACCATTTGAAATGTGAAATTGGTTTATCAATGCAATTGAATTGAATTTTCTGTTTTTCCCAGTTGTCAGACAGTGCAAGGTGTGAGTCCATTTCCTCGCGTATTCTGGCCAGAATGCCATCAGAAAATTGGAGATTCAAATGAAAAGCCCTACGCTGAAATAAGTGATAGCGATTATTTGAAAATGTTCACTTTTGTCAAAAGGGAAGTGCAGTTGTGTAATAAGGTGATCAATGATGATGAAAAAGACAAGGTGAGGAAATGACTAATGATTGTCTCGAATTGCTAATGCCGGGTTTTTCAAGCACACTCAATGTTGAGACACCCTCAAATTTTGATGAACAGCTGACATTTTCTATGATAGGAAATGTAGTAAACTTGAGGGTCCCTCAAATTTGAGGGTGCTTGGAAAACCGGGCATGAATCTTTTTACTTACTATAGAAAACAATAGAAAAAACGCTCTAATCTGTAATTTTCAGACAATAAAATTGTATAAAAGAGTGATTTTTATGTCATAATAGACCAGCTTGATGATGTTCAGCTTCCTTAGCTTAAACCCAATTATTTTTGATGCTGAGTATTGCTTCAGCTCATACAAATGAAATCATACTCCCGTTTTGAACAGGCATCCCTGAAATAGATTTCAAAGTAAGCTTACAAAGTTTTTGTACATGAGTAAAAAGTCTATAGTTCCGGCTACCTTTTTGTAATGAATACTGTAATCGTTTCACAGGTTCCTAAGAGCTACCTAAGAGTATTGACGGAGGTGATAGGCAGAACACAAGTCAAAACTGTTGAATACCAAAACGGGTTAACTTCCTTATTCTCCATTAATATAAAAGAAGGAGTAAGCATCAGGTTCTCGACGGAAACGCATTTCGACCCCAACAATAATAATCGAATTCATGCCGTTGGTCGTAAGTTGAATTTTTATTTATTTTCTTTCCAAACGACAGATATCAATGCAATGAATGAATCATTTATTGTGAATTATTTTAAATACAATAATACCGGTAAATCAGTTTTATCGCCCTTTCGTTCTATCATCGCCTTCCAAATGAGCTCAGAGGATGCGCTAACAAATGAAGTAAAATGAAGTTGGAAAATGTAGAGTTCAATTCTGAAATATTATGATGCAATGATAGAAAAATTGTCTTTGAAAAAAAGATGCTGCTATCAGTTTAAAAATCCATTTCAAGTTTTTAATTATTTGTGATAATATAAGTTATATATTTTCTGTCTAAACTGATAATATAGTCTGCCCAAACAAAGATGGGGAAAATGACTCCAGCTTAGTCAATATTTGTTCAAGAATTATAAATGTGGTCTTAATAGTAGATCAAATTGTTTCCTCCAATTTGAGAATTTTTCAACCGAGCTTGAATCATTTCAAGAGGGTCTTCTTTGCTTGGACATACTATACCTGTTATAATGCTGTAATATAATAGATAAGCTCTAATTAACTAACCTTCTTGGGTTCAGTAGATGATTTTACCTCTTGAAGACGGGATTTTCTCTTGCTCATTGTAGATGGGCTCTGAACTACAGGAAATTGGCTACAGTATCATATATATAGAAACTAACTACTAACTTGAACAAAATATACTAACTAGCATTCATATTATTAGGTGCAGATGTTGTAGAGCCTGAGAGAATTCAAACTATCAACAAAAAATCGCTGAGCGTGTAAGTAATCGAACATTTGTATTGATCAGGGGCGAAACCATTTATTTTTTCAAAGAGGGGATTTGAATTTTTTCGGGAGGATTTCAGCCGCTTTGTTTTTTTTCTAATTTTCAGCATTAAATTCTAGTCTTATAGCGTTCGTGACGTGATATCTTGAAGATTTCTCATAAACTGCTTGCACTGAGAAATTCGAGATTTACGGCCACGTAAGCTTTCCTTAATATTTTAATATTGTAAACAACCATCTAATGCCTGAAGAGACTATATAAGCCTCTTATTCTATATACAGAATCTATCGGTAGTAATGACTAAAGGCCTAAGCTAGGATATAATATTGTATTCATGTTATTAATTTAGATTTTTTCATTGAAATTACTCAACCAGACATTAGTTTGTTGTAGTGGTTTTTTATAGTTTTCGATACATTGGAAAAATGTTATATTCATTTGAAGCATTTTTTTCTTGGATTATCAGCATGATGTATATTAAGAATGAATAGATATCTCTTTAATGTTCATCTCCTATTGCTCGCCCCGTGCTCTTTCTTCATAAATTCAGAAATTGAAATTACTCTACTTATGAATTACATTTGAAATGATTACAGAGCATTTTAAACTTTTTAAAATTCAAGTGTTACATTTGTTACACGGCATTATAAGTCTACGGTCAAGGTCTTCGAAACGTTGATAGGGTTGTCTTCATATTGTGAGCAAGTTGAAGAAATTATGTAAGTGTGAGAGAGAAAATATGTAGATTTATAAATTCAAAACTCTTTGACTTAGTTTTTTTTACTTATGATTTTTTGTGAAAAATGGTGCCTTAGGATTATCTCTAGAGTTTCTTTCTCATACTTACATAATTTCTTTAACTTGCTCACAATATGAAGACAAACCAACAATATGAAGACAATATCAATGTTTCGAAGACCTTGACTATAGACTTGATAATGCCGTGTGACAAATGTAACAATTGAATTTAAAACGGTTTGAGTTGCTCTTTCATCATTTCATATATAATTATTATATATATTATTATCCATAAGTGTAATTTCAATTTGATAGATGATTCTGCGAATTGTTTTAATCCTGATATCCATATGTAAACACCCGCGTTAGCCAATAAAATATAGGGAATTTTAAAAATTAGCAATAAGTTGAATTGTGTGCTACAGTATTAACAAAGTTGTTCCATTCAAATGCTTTATTTTCGTTTGCATGATAAGATTTTATTTAAGTATCACTGATTTGAATGCTATTCTTTGAACATTCATGCTCTAACATAATCAGTACTAAATATTTTTTTTTTCAAATTTAATCCTCTTTTGCAACTTTAATTGAGCAATGTTTTCAAACGTTTCAAACACTCTTTATCACACACTTATAAGACATTCTGCATTCTGCTAACACAATATTCACATCTCACGATATTTTTCCTTTCCAGTCTCCTCAATATTGTAGAGCTGTCAACGATGTTTAGAGCTTGAACATTCAGGTGGTTATGTTATGCAGTGTCTCTTCATGATTTCTGGCAGCCTTGATGATTTATTTTAGAAGCTTGAGTTTTAGAAGCAACAGTCTTACCAGAAAATGAACTATTTCGATTCAGTTAGATGTATAATGTCAACTATATTTGTACCTTTTATTCAATTTAAACTGATTAATCGGAAAATTTTCAACTACATGGGAATATTTTCCGCATAGATACTTTTCATGAGGAATTTTCTGTTTGCCGACGTTCATCTTGATGAGAAACGATTATTTTTCAAACTGAAGTTTTTTTCTAAATTGTTCACAGGGAAGTAGATTTTGTACTACCACCTTCAACAGTTTATAGGACGTTGATTAGCAGTGACGGCTACGATTTGAGAGTTGGCAAAAGAGCATTTGAAAAAATTGGAAATCACGGTGAGACTATTCCGTAAGTGTAAAAAATGATTGATTTTATACTGTTCATTTATTATGTTAATCATTATACTAATGGCCAATTAATTGGTCATATTTTTTTATAAGTGAAAAAATTAATTGGTTTCTTTTATATTTTTATTCACGGTAACAATTTTACATATTTGCTGCTTCTGACGCTGAATTTATGTGTGTGAACCCAATCCTAGCCGATTTCATCTCTCACGTTTACTGGAACCTCTGTTGGATTTCACATTCTTTGCCCTCACAACATATATAACCACCAATATTGGTGCTCGACCGCTAGTGTGGATTTAATTTTGTTGCTCTTAATTTGAGTTTTAGTTTACCGGTGATCGATATAATGTATGATGTTGCAACCAATTGCAACCATATTATTGTGATGAATGAATGAATATATCCGTGCGGTTATGACAATCTCTAATATTTTTAGTCATTAGCCCATAGAGAAATTATCGATCTAGAGAGAATCGTTTTGGAGAGAGTCTATACTGTGCTGTTAAAATTATTTTATTGCTACCAATGAATAAATTTATAATAATAATAATAATGTAGTGATATTGAAGTAAAGGGTCTAATTTTTTGCAAGATGTGGTAACCCTGCAGGCTTGCATGGGGCACAATATTCCCCCCCCCCGTTTATCAGCTCATGAAAGTCCATTAAGAAGGTGGATCTGTCGTGATAGTGACCCTTGTCATGGGAATGTGGCTGTATTATACATTCCCAGTTATTGGGTTTTCATGTTCTAAATTTAAGCTTTGAACTAATTATATCATAACTGTTGACTGAGCAGTTGCTTCGATGTGCCAATTGAGTGTTAAATAGCTTATAGACCAAGGTGAGAGATCTTGTGTCTTTGTGTCTCATGCAAGGTGCAAGCCTGAAGTTTTACGGTACCATATCTTGCAAGAAATCATTCTCACTATAATTGAAGACACAGTGTCAGCGGAGATGTTTGTACATAATTAAGGAGCACAATATTGTCAGTACCGTATCACATTTTTTAAATTTATTTTTATTTTGAGAACATTGAAACAATTATATTCACTCAATAAATTTTCTTGTTATACTGACAATATTGTGTGCCCCTTAATTATTCTCACTATACTAATACTTCATTGTCGCACTTTGTATTTATGTATTGTATTGCATTATAATCAATATTGTTATAGGAAGGATGTTTTTCTTTTGTTGCAGTTGTGAATTAAGAGAGCTCCCGTATCATAAGTATCCAACAATTTTTAAAATAAAGATGAATGAAGATAATATACTGTATAAAATGGAAGAAATTGATGAGATGAAGAAGCAAAAATATTATAGATACAGAGACAGAGAAGTCCATTTTTGTGGACATCCAGTAAGGGTAGGGTTTCTTGGCAAATGTAGAGCCTATACTATTTTGTAATACAGTAGTCAAATAAATTGTCAAAACATAGCACATGTTGAGAATAGTGTTTTTGAGGTTTTAGTATGTTTAACATAATATAATGATGACCATTTAAATTTTTCTCCAGAATGCATCGCTCTTGATATATAATTCAGTATCTAGTTACTTAAAAATCCCGGTTTATAGCATATTTTTTGGCCATTATGTCAATAATAATACAAACTTTTATGCATACACAAACCTTGAATATTGATATCATTGAATTTCTTAGCTGAATTTACAAGTAAATGTATTATTTTAGTACCTATGAAGCATCTAAAAATTACACAACTATAAATTTTATTGAAAACATCTCAATCTACTATTTTTCCACCCAGGAGCCAAATTCGAATTATACTGTAGGTGAAAAGTTTGGAAACGGCTTGCACAAAGGTAATTTATTGACGGTCGGTGACATCGGTGACTTACCTTACTTCTCACTCACAAATGAAGATCTGTATTTCAGTCTAGGAAATATGTACGTATCTGTATTTCGAGTGTGAACTATAAGAATGCCTTATAATGGATATTTGGGGAAGTTATCACTATGATGTATTGATTTTGTATTTCAGGGCGTTCTTCCCGACTTTTATAGGGTAGTCAACAAAATTGAAGTCCTAGTACCAGTACGAGAGATCGAAACATTTGATGGTGTCGAACTATTTCATACACTCCTAGACAATGGAAAGAAATCTGTCAATATTGTAGAAACAAAATTTATAGTACTTCCCAATCATGAGCAGGTGAAAGTTGGTAAGTAAACATCTCGATAATATGATTTTTTATTGTTGAATTTAAAGAATATATTTCCAGGAATTACGAGAAATATCATATGTTTCTATATGGAATAATCAACTATAAACCTCTTCCTATTTTCTTAGTCATCACATATCAGCTCAATCTTTCTGTGGAACTGATATTGACTAAATTGAAAAAAATTAAGTATGACCTTTTAATCATAAAAATTTCTCGAACTCTCCAATTTGCTGGTTGAAATATGCAATATCTTTACTATTCATTTTAACATCACCATAAAAATGCATTACCGTAACTAATTCTGTTATGACCTTGTTTAAACACTGATTAATGTATTGACAATAAATGAAGGAAATTTATCCAGCTGTTACACTGGAGGAGAGGTAGCCTATACCTATTCAACCCTATAATATTATATATATATATATATATATATATATATATATATATATATATATATATATAATTCATATCAATTCATTGATATGATGTTATTATACAGGGTTCGCCAGTGAATAGGGACGATTTCAATAAGTAACAGATTCTTTAAGAAATTGTATTTTTTGTAATTTTATTATTGTAAATGGAAAGTAACAAAGTAGAAATGTAGCCATTTAGTGTACAAGTGAAAAATCGTTTTTTATATAACATTTTCCAAATGTCCTCCATTGGAATCTATGCACTTTTGCATCCGTACCTGGAAGTTTCCCATGACATTTCGCAACATATTGAGTGATATACTTTCAAAATCATCTCGAATCCGTTGTTTTAGAGCTAGGATAGTTCTGGGTGGATTGCTCTGAAAAACTCCCGTTTTTATGTAGCCGCATAAAAGAAGTCACAGGTTGACAAATCTGGAGAGCAAGGGGGCAAAGGGATATCCCCGTTTCGAGGAATGACGCTGCCTGGAAACAATTGTTTCCAGCATTGTTGAAGCATTCATGGCAATTCTCGCAGTGTGACAAAAGCTTTCATTCATGACAAAAATGAGAGTTTTACAGAGCAATCCAAAATTATGACCCATAAGAACAATGTAATTTTTATCAATCACTTGGAGCAGATAGCGCCGTTATTTTTGAATAGAACTCCACGTTCTTTATTTTATTTCAAAGAGAATTAAATTCTCCAGGGGCGTGACTTTTCACTTTTTCGATTTCTAGTTAATTTCAATAATTAGAGTTCAATACTTTTATATTTAATTAATTATACGATAATTATTAAAATAAACTAAAAATCGAAAAAGTAAAAAGTCAAGCCCCTGGAGAATTGAATTCTCTTTCCAATGACATAAAGAACGTGAAATTCTGTCCATAAATAGAGGCTTCAAGATAGTGATAAAATTACGTTGTTCTTATGGGACGTAATTGTGCCGTTCGGCAGTTTTCCACTACTACTGCCCACTCTTAAACAATCTGTTTCTTATTATTGAAATCGTCTCGTTCCACTGGCGAACTCTGTATAGTCAACGCACTATAATTATAATCATGGCCGGCATGGCGGGGTCGCATTTATTCAAAATTAATTGATATTTCTACAGAGTTCTTTCTAACACTAGTATTGTAAAATTCAAAGCTCATCTCGTGTCGAGTCACAATTGTTTTTTTTCGTGGTATTTATTTTTTTCAATGTTTTTAGTGTACCTATAGCTCTTCAGATAATTCCACAAGGCTTAAATCTACAAACCTTCAGTTTCTGAACTCTATGTATTATATGTATGGAGTGCTTGCACTCTTATTATCTGCAGTTCATAAATGATTTGTCTGGAGAATGGAAACAATATTCTTGCCTGCTCTATGCCTACAATGTAAAGATCTACAGGGCTATTAAGTCGGATGCTGATTGTCAGTTGATGTAAATAGATTATTAGGTTATTCTCTTATCGGGGTATGGTACTAACATTAAAAATGTGCCGCTATATTTTTCAAATGTCTTTTATGTTCCCGTTCATGAAATCAATAATGATTTGAAGTAGTCAAGAAACTTGATAATATTTGAAGAACCGTGCAGTGATTTTATTTTCCGAGCTAAGATTTGATTTCAATTTTAGAATTTTTAGACCAAGGATTGACATAATTTGCAGCATTACCTCATTTTTTGAAACTATTGCTTTTTCCAATCTCAAATTTGCCTGGGCTATCGGATTAGTAAATGAGGAGCGATAATACCACTCGTTGATGAAATGTATATAGAGATTTGGACAGTGGGATAAAATTAATTACTAAGATCTTGAATATTATCATGTTATGTGTTTGAAGAGAAGAAACTGGTGACATATATTTTTACTTTTTTCAGATTTACTGTTGCACTTTGTTAAATCTGGGGTTCCAACTTTCCAAGAAAGGTTTGTTTTCTTAGATTTGTAATAACCTTAAATTGCTGAATGAAGTTTTGTGGGATTCCCATATGATAAAGGAAACGACAGTGGCAATGAGAACATCATTGTCTTTTTCCTTATCTTATTAATTGTTTTTTTTTGTTAATTCATTGAAATGAACAGATTCTTCGATTGAACTATCTCTGGATTATTCACTGCATCATAAATTATATCAATCTAACGCTCATAAACTATGTTTTACTATCATTAATCATGATTATATCATTGTTATGTGTGTGATCATTACACAAAATAAGTAGACTTCGCGTAGTGAACTAAACGAATTCTGTACTGTGGACATATCGTAGGTGGTTTCATCTCTATCTGAGAAATAATACTTATCATTTTAGCAATAAATAAATCACCTTACCTTTCCATATCTTGGCTATAGGCTGTATCCTTAATTCAATTTATTTATTTATTAACAACGGAGACAACGGGTTTCCCCAAACCTACATGCATTACAGTACAAAGGAATAATTAGCATACAGTAAAAGTACGAAAAAATAAAATGAAATCAAATACCTGCAGAGAATCGAATAATAAAAAAAGATTCTAAGTAATACGTAATTATATTATAGTTTAACATTAATTAAATATCGTATTTCAACAAAGATCAATCACACGATTCCATCATTGAGTGTCATTGTATTGGACTATGGAGACTGTATTCGGTAATTATAGTTCGCGCTATCTAAGTTGACTGTTTTTCTCTTCACCCGGGAAATAGCTGCGTTGCCAGATTGTGTGAAATTGGAACATCTTCAAATTCGCGATTAAACCCTATATCTAGACGTAGTATTTTATCCTTGATATGCCTGTAGCATTAAAAAAGTTCCTGGGTAGAAGCATTCAAAGGAAATTTGATTTTTTTGAAAAAATTTAAAAATCGCATAAATGTTACTTTCTTTTGTATATCACTTCTCTCATAATCATGGGTTGTAGTAAAAATAAAGTTTTTATATCAAAATGACAAGGAAAATTCGAGCTTTCTAATGGTTTGTGAGTTTTCTATATCCGACCAATAATTTTGTTTCAATTAATGAATATGTTTGTCAATGTCGAGTCTACTCGAACAGAAAATATGAAATTTTCGATGATCTAGAACAGTGGTCACCAATTAAATTTCATGAAGGTCCGTTTCAAAGCCTTGGCGAGCTTCCGCGGTCCATTCAGGGGAAACCACGGGTGGAGGGGGGGGGGGGGTACTCCCCTGGAATCTTTTTGAAAAATTAATAGTTCAACTACATAATTTCAAATCAATATTCAAATATTTGGGATATAGTTATTACTCTGTATGTATTTTGATAATAATGTTCTTTAAATATATTGAAGTTTGATGTTATGCCATTGATCTATTAGAATAAAAAAAGGCCATTATTTCAAAGGGATTTGTCAATAAAAATTACTTTATTGTTTATTCTATTATATGAAGAATGTTTACTTATAAAATTGCCAAAATCATTCTCCAATTTAGTCCTTGGCTATATCTCTTTAGCTATCGAAATACTCATATAAATTAAATTAAACGTTTTACTAGGAATAGAATAATTTGATAAAATAATGCAACAATATTGAATAAATATTCAACTTCTTATGGAGGGTTGTATAATAAGTATCACAATAACTGCCATTTTTGCTGACACACCAGAAGGACTTCAAATGTTGATGAATAAGGTGGCTGAAGTTAGTAAGAATTAAGGTCTGGAATTCAACATAAGTAAAACAAAAGTCATGATAATCAGTAAGGAAACCATCTATTAAGTTGATTTTACTATTAACAAAACAGGTGATAGAACGAGTGCCAAACTTGGAACAGTTTAAAATGAGCAATGGGAACATTCTCATGAAATAAAAGTTCGAATTGAAAAAGCAAGAGCAGCATTCATTCAAATGTCAAAAGCTTTTTAAAACACATAACTTGACACTTGAACTAAAAATTAGACTCCTCCGATGCTACGTATTTTCCATTTTATTGTATGGAGTAGAGTCTTTTGGACCCTGACTGAGGCAACAACGAAGAAACTGGAAGCGTTTGCAATGTGGACCTATAGAAGAATTCTGAAAATAGCATGGATGGATAAAATATCCAATAGCAGAGCTCTTCAACAGCTTAATAAAAATACAGAAATAGTTTTCACTATCAAAAGACGTTAACTGGAGTATCTGGGGCACATCATGATGAATGAAACTAAGTACAAGTTGTTGAAATGTATATTACAAGGGAAAGTGCTTGAATAAAATAAAATATAAAATATTTTTCTTATATGGATTTGAAACTTTCATTGTAAACTGAAGGAGATAACCCTCAAAAGAAAAAATAGAGTAGGAAAATACTGATCACAACATCAAGAATGAATGTGTTAAATTACTGCTTTCTGCCGTTCTTGAACGTGAGAAAATAATATCTGGTCTCCAGTCTCGTTTTAGACAAGACCGGAGCACTTTCCACGCTTTTTTTAGTTTTCAAAATACATATCCCAGGAGATTGGAGATGGGAGACGTGTCCTGGTTACTTTCCTGGACCTCGCCAAAGCTTTTGACTCCATAGATCGACAAAGGTTGATTACAAAATTACATTAGGCCTATATTGGGGTCCAATCGGTGGAATGGTTTAGAAGCTATCTGGAGAACCGCTCTCAATACGTTAGTATAAGTGGCATTGATAGTGAAAAGGCTGGTATTGACTATGGAGTGGTTCATGGAAGTACTCTGGGACCGCTCCTGTTCTTGATTTCCATTAATAATTTGGAGAAGGTATCGACGGTTGGGAAGTTATTCCTTTTTGCTGATGATACGACGGTGGTGTCGTCCGGCTGCACGTGGGACAGGGCTTATGAGCAGGCAGGGGCAGATTTGATCAGAATCAAGCGTTGGCTTGATCAGAACACCCTTACTTTAAATGTAGAGAAAACGAAACACCTACCAAGTTATTTTAGGAGTGATAGTGACCCTGCTCCCAGGCAGTTGTTTTTGCATGCCTGTGGCGGCCGGCGGTTGGAAACCTGCGATTGCAGGGTAATTGATCGTGTGGAGAGTTACAGGTATCTGGGAGTAATCATTGACTCTAAATTATCTTGGGCTCCTCACATCCAAGCACTAAAATAGACTGAGGAAATTTATTTACGCCTTTTCGCAGCTTGGGGAGGTTCTTACTATGAGTCAAAGCAGAACTGTTTACTTTGCCTACGTGCGATCGATGCTCCAATATGGTGTCCTGGCGTGAGGAGGGGCTTCGGCCGCCGTGCTTCAACCTTTATCTGTGACACAAAGATCACTTATCAAAATAATTCTTAATAAACCTATCAGATACCCTACGGAGCAACTTTTCTCTGAATTCCGTGTTCTCGATATTAGATAAATTTAATCAAGACTCTCCTAATATTTGCGAAATCTTATAAAGCAGAAATTTTCACACAAATTTCTTCATAATCACCCAACAAGATATAAGTTAGACTAAATTTCGGTTTCGATACACCCAGAGCTACATTCACATTAGTAAATAACAATCCATTCCACATCATCCACCTACTCCATCGCAATCTATCCAATACAATGCAGGAGGCTGAGCGATGCAGTGTTGCTGTGTACAAAACCTGAACGGAAACCAAACAGAACAACAACAATCATGTCTTAATTTTTAATTTCAACTGTATCTACATGAAATTCTGAAATAATATCAAGTCAACAGTGCAATAGCACCAATAACTCAAAACTAAATCACGTAAAAAATTAAACTTAAAACTAAATTTTTTTGTCATAATTTATTGTACTTATTGTTTCTGATGTGAATTGAAATGTTTCTTTACTTTTTCGTTAGTTTAGGATATGAACTCTTTCCCCACTCACGGATCTATAGTCTATGTGGGGAAATACTTATTCCCTATAAACTTTTTATTGATGTACTGAATTTTTTGATTTTTGTAAAGAATTTGTTTTTGGGAAATAAATAATTGAATTGAATTGCATTGTACTATATGTAAACATAAAATAATGTTAATAGTACCTATGTTCTGGAATACACCCTATTTTAATACATAGGGTGGTATTTTTTGGACATAAATCATATCATATCACGTTTAAAAACGTTAAAAAACGCATAGAGAAACTCCAACTTTGTCTTGAAAAAAGTCGGAAAAAAGTCTTGTATTTCATTCATGCAAATTGCTAGACACCAGTGGCGTAAATAGCACCCCCGCAGCCCCCGCAGTGCGGGGGGGGCGCAGGCTTCTGAGGGGCGCCACATTGAAAATGTAATTGGCTGTAAAAAAATGGAACTTTTTTAAAAATTTAATTTTCAAAATTAATAATAATTTTCTGATAAATTTATATGTTTAAATCTTTTTATATATCATTCAGACTTGTTTTAATTTTGTAGCTCAATAGTTTGAATTTTGGAGTTGGGAAATTTGTGAATAGTGATAGTGATTGAGGATTAAATTCTATTAAAACTCTATCTATTGAAATTTGGGAAAATGTTTTAAATTTCATCGTCTGTATTTCTACCCTAACAAGTCTATTATAATTTATTTTATTAATAAATGAATAGAATAAATTTGACAGATTTTTCCCTACTTTCAAGGCCTCTGAGTAGGCATGAGCGCCCCTTATCCCACGTGAGCTTGAAGGGGCCCCTTAAATTCTTGTTTGTTTGTTTGTTTATGAGGGTGAAGCCCACATAAGCTCATAGGCTTGTGCGTGGGTAATGAAATGGATGATAGATGACGACTACTTTTTAGGTAGTCGGGACCGACGGCTTATCGTCTCCTCCGAAAGACGGGGTGGTCGTATCTATGTGATTGTGCTGTGGTCAAAAATTGTTCTCCGCTTGGGATTCGAACCAGGGTCCACCTGGTTATCAGACCGGCGCTTTATCACTCCTCCAACGAGCCACCCGGGCTCGATTTGCGCCCCACCTCATCAATCAACGGGGGTTCACGTGCATTGCCGATGACACTCGAACCAACTACTTATCATTCATTCTGCCGCTATCAATTTATACTGAGTCACGTGCAAAGACAAGGACTAGTTTTCAAATTAAAATGGGTTTTTATATAAAAAACTTCAAATCCAATCAAATTTAGCTTTCATTCCAGGTGAAATTACAAACATGAAAATTCAAAAGCTTGCATGATTGATTTTTCCCTACATGTTTTTTCAGCAAGCTCGTTAATGGCGTCATCAAAGTTCATTTTCAGGGTTACATCACTTTCGGTACACATTATCATTGAATTGTTCAGCTCAGTTGGTTCGATTATTGGCCTAGTTACTGACTTAATCCTTTTTTATAGCTGAAAACCCTCGTTCATATCAGCTACACATATTAACGATTTATGGAAGTTTTTGGAATTGTTGAGCTATGCTATTATAGATGCGCCCAATCTTATTAGTTGAAGACATGTTATGATAATGATAAAATTGGTGACAGAATAAATTTATAAATGCAATACATAAAGAGATTCAAAGATGGGCAGAAGCTTTATTTTTTTTAGTCGGGTTTGAAAACCTTGGGTTTTTAAAGTTTTTATTGGATTTTTTTCTATGATTTTAATTTTACATCTATGTATGTTTTTTGTGATTCGCCCTGTCAATCTTGCGCCCTGGGCCCGGGCCCACCGGGTCCATACATAAACGTGGCCCTGAGTCCTAGAGTACAGTGTTCTTGAAACCTTTCGCCCTGACCCAACTTTTATGATATGATAAACAAGACAGAATATAATAAATTGTGATAGAATGGATTCGTTAATCACCCATCACCTCTCTTCTCTCCTCAGTGCTGTACTGTTTATAGTACTATTAATCTTGCTATCAAATAGCAAATGTAACAATAAATAATAAATAAAATTCTAGACGAACTTGCTGAAGATTTTGTAAGAGCAGAGAAAAGAAAAGAAATGGATATAAAACTGGCAACCAGCTGGTAGGTAGGTCCTTCGTGGGCTGGTGAGCCGAAGACAAACAAAAAAAGAAGAGGATTGACCGATTGGTGATAGCTCTTTGATCTACACAGTAAATAGTTCAGTTTGTAGTTTGTACGTAAGTAACATTTTTGTTTGTAATTAATAAATATTAGCGACACACGACTCATAGTCTACAAGTTCTTTTCATTATAAATTTATAAGTCCATTAAATTATAGTACGTTTACTGCATAGCTCAAACCCAAATATCAGGTGTAAATTTTACTTCTGTATAGCCTAATATATTATGGGCTATAATATATCCATAGCCTATTATTTAACAATATTAATCCAAATTGTAAACTTAATTTTTTTCTACTTTCAGTTCCTTTTAGGATACTGTAGTAGTTGAAGTAGGCCTAACTGTTTCCGACCTTTATGATCATTTAATCTACAATCACGTCAAAGAAAGGCTACTGTCGAACTCACGTTATTACTGTACATTAACACATGCAAAAAAAAAAAAAAAAGGTAACTTAGATGAGTTTTTCCCGGTTCGTATCTTGGTGGGGGGGGGGGTGTGGATGTAGAAGGGCGATCTCACTCGGCTCGCGGGGGGCGCTTCATGGCTTAGTTACGCCACTGCTAGACACTCTGTGTCCGCTTGATAATGGAGAAGGAGATATAAATCAGGTTCTGAAGCTTATAAGTTGGATAAGCAAGAAAAAAGTATCCTCAGTCTCCAAAGCCGTTTTGAGAACCTGTTAAAAATCTTCCAAATAGTAATGATACTTTAAGAATAATTGAATGGAATGCTAATGGACTTTTTAAACGACAACAAGAATTAGAAGGAGTATTGAATCTAGAAAAGATAGATATTTGATTACTTACTTACTTACTTATACCGGCGCTACAGTCCATGAAGAACCTTCGCCTCCTCCACAATGCGCCTCCAATCACTTCTTGTCTGGGCAACACTCTCCACTGCCTCACTCCCATTACACGCAGGTCGTCCTCTACCTCCTTCAACCAGCTCCTTCTCGGCCTTCCTCTCCTTCTTGCGCTGTAGAAGACCTCTCGCATGAGCTTCTGCTGGGCTCTTTCCTGTGGCATTCTCTCGACATGTCCCAGCCAACTTATTCTTTTCGACTTCACAAATCTGACAATATTCTGCCTTTGGAGTATGGTTTCGATTTCCTCATTATATCTGATCCTCCAAATCCCTCCTTCATTTCTGGGTCCATAGATTCTTCTTATCACCTTCCTTTCAAATACTCTCAGAGCATGAGTGTCCGCTGCATTCAGAGTCCATGTTTTGCAGCCATATATGTCACGACAGGTCTTATTAACGTTTTGTACATTTTCATTTTCGTTATTCTGGATATAGCTCTTGATTTTATTAATTGCATGTTGGCAAAAAATGCTCTGTTGCCAAGCATTATCCTTCTTTTTATTTCTGGGGAAATTCTATTTTCTTGGTTGACCTCTGTGCCAAGGTAATTAAACCTTTCAATCTCTTCGAAGGAATACTCTCCAATATCCAGCTTTCCCAGATGTCTCCTCTCTACGGCTGTCTTTTTCATCTTCATGTATTTCGTTTTCTCTTCATTCACTCTCAGACCAACCTGTCGTCCTTTCTCCCTCAATTATCAGGAAGGTTTCTTTCAGTGCCCGCTCACTCCTAGCAACTATAACTATATCGTCTGCATATGCATGCACTTGAATAGTTCTGTGCATTATGCTTCCTCTTATATCCATCTTGTTTAATGTTTTCTGAAGGACCAGATTGAAGAGCAGCGCCGAGAGAGTGTCACCCTGTCTAACTCCACTGTCTACCCTGAATTCCCTACTCATTTTTCCATTAATCAGCACCACACCTACGCTGTGGGAGAGTGTCACCATCACCAGTCTTATCAGTTTACGGGGCATTCCAAACTCCTCCATTGCATCTAGCACCTTCACTTTATTTATGCTGTCAAAGGCCTGTTTAAAATCTATGAATAACATATGCAGGTCTATTCCATACTCATAGCATCTTTCCATGGTCTGACGAAGAGCAAATATCTGGTCCGTTGTTCCTCTGCCTGGCCTGAATCCACATTGGTACTCTCCGATGATGGACTCAGCATAAGCACTAGTCCTCTTTGTCAGTACTGAGGAGAAAATCTTGTATGCAACGTCCAGCAGTGTGATTCCCCTGAAGTTGCCAAAATCTTGCCTATCTCCTTTTTTATATATAGGACACACCAGGCCTTTCCCCCAATCCTTTGGCATCTCCTCTCTATCCCAGACCAGGCCAATCAGCTCATGAATCCATTCAACTAGAGACCGTCCACCATGCCTCCATATCTCCGAAATTAGCTGGTCCTCTCCTGATGCTTTCCCATATCTTAGTCTTTTGATTGCATCATTCACTTCTTCGACTGAAGGTTTCACAACTTCCACTTCTGCCGTGTGATACTTGGGCATCCATTCCTCCACTCTACCCGGCTCCTCACTCATAGTCAGTTCCTCAAAATACTCTGCCCATCTATCCATCACCTCTTGTTCCTCAGCTAGTACATTTCTTTCCTTGTCCTTACATATCATACTCCTAGACTGAAATCCCTTATTCATCACTTTCACTGCATGGTAGAATTTCTTTGCTTCATTGGCTGTGCTGAGCTCTTCTATGTTTGCTAACTTTCCCTTCAGATATTCTCTCTTTTTCCTTCTTATTAGTCTCTTAGCTATTCCTCTACTCTCTCTATATGCTTCAACCTTCTTTCTTGTCTCTCTTTGAATCATTGCAAGTCTGCATTGGTTTTTCTGTTTAATAACAGCCCTACACTCATCATCGAACCACTCTATGTTTCTTCCTTCTCTTCTCTCTCCAATGACTTCCTCAGCTACCTTCTTTATGGTATCCTTCATAATACACCATACATTTCCCACCTCATCAGTCCTGTGCCCCTGCTCTCTAGCAACCTCTATCTTTTCCTTCGATATTTGATTAGTTTCTGAAACTCATTTCACCAAAGAATCTTTCATAAGAATCAGAGGGTATAAGACTTACCATGCTATTCATCCCAGTAATTTGGCGCAAGGTGGAAGTACTGTTATTATTAAGGAAAGAGTACAATTATCTAGTGTGACTGTTCAAACAAGGAGTTATAATTTAGTTGTGGCTGCTATCTACTGCCCACCTAGACATTCCATTCGAAAAGAAGAATATATAGCTTTATTTGAGATGTTAGGTAATAGACTCATTCTTGGAGGTGATTTTAATGCAAAAAACGTGCTTTGGGGGTCACGTTTAACAACCACTAAAGGCAGAGAGCTCCATAAAGCTATAGTGGAGTATAATTGTGAGGCTATTTCTACCGGAAAACCAACATACTGGCCATCAGATACTCTCAAAATTCCAGACCTCATAGATTTCTTCTTAATTAAAAATGTGAGTTTCAACTACTTGAGTATTGAGGAAAGTTTTGACCTTGATTCTGACCATTCTCCAATCCTTCTACAGCTGAGTGAAAATATCATACAGAAACAAAGTGAACGACCAGTGTTTTTTAATATAGGTACTCATATAGACTGGGAAGGATTTCAACAGATGTTGGAAGAAAAAAATAATCCTTGATGTATTATTGAGAAGCATAGAGCAGATTGATAGAGAACTGGAAAAATTTGTCATTGACGTACAACAGGCAGCCTGGCAGAACACCCCACAATTAAGAAGAAGAATTTCAGGAAACAGCTACCAAACAGGTGTGAGGGAAATGATAGCTGAGAAGAGGAGAGCTAGGAAAAATGGCAACAAACAAGATCTCCACAAGATCTAAATAAATAAATAAACTCAACAGCTCAGAAGAGAAATACAACAAATTAAGAATTAAGAATGAATCAATGAATCATTATCTGAGAAATCTAACAAGAGATGAGAGCACCAACTATTCTCTCTGGAAGGCAGCCAGGAAACTGAAGAGACCCATTTAACATGCACCACCAGCTGGGAAACAGGATGGTTCATGGGCTAGAAGCAATACAGAAATGGCACAATAAGCATTTGATGATCATCTGGTAAACACATTTCAACCACAAAACAATGATCAGCTAGAAATTGAAGAAGATATCATTCAGGAGAGTCAAGAGTTTACACATGTTTCACTGGATGAAGTAAAGAAATAAATAAAAAAATTGAACATAAAAAAGCACCAGGATTTGACTTGATAACAGGAATAGTGTTGAAAAATTCACCAAGGAAAGCTGCTGTAGTGGAATTAACTAAAATTTTAAACGCTGATTTCAGACTTGAATATGTGCCTTGCATGTGGAAGGTAGCAGATTTGGTAATAATGATACCGAAACCTGGTAAAGAACTTCACAAGATCTCATCATACCGGCCAATATCTTTGCTTCCAGTAATGTCTAAACTGTTTGAAAGAATATTGCTAAAAAGGCTGACACCTATCATTGGAAGTAAAAAATTGATACCAGATCATCAATTTGGTTTTAGAAAAAAACACTCAACATTTGATCAGGTACACAGGATAGTGAATATAATAGAAAAATCTTTGGAAAATCTAAGAAAAAAGTGTGTTCTGCAGTCTTTCTGGATGTGAGTTAGTCAGGCTTTTGATAAAGTGTGGCAGGAAGGACTGATTCATAAGTTGAAAATCTTCCAAGGCAGTTTACAGACATTCTACATTCATATTTAACTGGACAATACTTCAGAGTCAAACATGAAGATGTTTATTCTGGTCTTGAAGAAATAGAGGCAGGAGTACCACAGGACAGTGTTTTGAGGCCGATTCTATATCTTCTATTCACAATCGAGTGATCTGCCATATCTTGAAAATAATACAATAGCAACATTTGCAGATGACACAGCAATATTGGCTATAGATGGCAAAACTTTGCAAAAATCTCTCAGAAAAATTCAAGATTACACAACAAAATGGAAGATTAAACTCAATTAGGCAAAATCGGTTCACATCAATTTCACCAATAAGAGGTCTCAACCCATACCAATAACTGTATCAATAACCAGATTGTACCATATGCCAATGATGCCAAGTAGCCTACCTAGGTATGACCCTAAATGCAAAGCTTTGCTGGAAGGTCCATCTCAAGAAGAAGAGAGAAGAGCTGGGAATAAAATACAAGAGACTCTGTTGGCTGATTGGAAGGAACTCCACCCTTTCAATTCCAAACAAAGTACTTCTGTACAAACAGATCCTAAAGCCAGTGTGGACGAATGATATACATCTTTGTGGGTGTACCAAAGACAGTAACATCTAAGTCATTCAATGGTTTTAAAGTAATGTGCTGAGAAACATTGTTGGTGCTCCTTGGTATGTCAGAAACAGCAATCTTCACAGAGACCTGCAAGTCGACCTGGTATCCACCAAAATTCAGAGGCATTCTGAGAAACATGAGGCCCGACTCCACCAACATGACAATATCAAGGCAATCCAGCTGCTGATAAATGAAGGATTGGTGAGGAGGCTGTACAAAGGATGTTAAAATGTGAATAAGAGACCCTAAGGAGGATTCTCTTATGAAGTGATTAGTAGTAGTTTAGGCAAGAAAAAAGTTGCTCATTAGTCACAAGACTAGATAGCATCTATTGTAAAAAAACGTTTCTGATTATATATACAATAAACAGTCTGTATGGATAGGAATATATTATGTTAATTACTTGAATTTTATTGAATTCTATAAAAAAGTCTATATGAGACTAATTTTACTTCTTTGATTTACCGCGCCTTTATATCAGATACCTAATAAAACTATTGTATTTTTGTAGGTTTAATAAATATGCGATCAGTAAGTCAATAGATGAGATCGTTCCAAGAATAGGTCATCCAGCAAACATAATTAAAGCCGACAGAGATGTAGATCCAAGTTGGGATCCCAATAATTATAAAACATTGTTAGTTGGAGGAGGTAATAAAGTGATTAAATTCAATGTTGATCGTCTGGAGGTTACCAGGGATAAGGATGAAATTGCTGAGTAAGTAGGCTACATTTTTTTATAGTATTATTCACGCAGGATCTATAAATTGTTTTAGAAGCATCCGAGACTCTCTATTCTTCTATGAATGCTGATGAAGATTTGTACTCCACTTTTGATTGGTTATTGATAAGCAGTCATTTATTCTACAGTGAGAAAACGAATTTGCCTGCAATTTTCAATACATGAAGTGTTGACTATGAGATTGTGAAGCCCGAATGTACTTCTACTCTGCAAATCGAGGAAAATTGTTTTCCCACTGAAAAATACATTTATTACTGCATTTCAGTAAATAGGTAATCAAATAAGAAATTTCACACATAGCAGCCCGTTTGGCTTGTCGGTCAAAAAAGCATATTGTTTGAAACGGTTTGATTTAGTGAAATACGTTTTTCACATTGGTGTTTTTAGTATGTTACCATTAATTTGACCTTCAGATTGTGGAGTACCTACTGTTCCAATTGATACTGCGTACTTGAAAAGATCTGTGTGCTCAATAATTTGTTTCACTAGCAGATGAAATGATAGTGAGGAACAGCCGTATTCTGTTGAAAAAAGATGATCTGAGAAATCATCATCCAAGCCAATTATCATTATTATTACTGTACGGTTTCATTTTCAGTATACCATTATTTGGGATATTATATTTATTATTATTTTCATTTCTTATTTTTCAAGTTGTAAATTGATTAATACTATCGATCCCAGTAATTTATCACCACGATTCCAAGTCTCAGATGGGGAGACAACAAATCATGAGTCTTACTTCCAGAATATTCAGTCAGAAGTTTGGTTTTGCGATATAACAGGAAAAGTAAGTATAATGGGACATATCTACATAAAAATTATTTTCGATTTTGTTTTTCTGTTGAAGATATCACTCTATCAATATCTGTCATAACCTATCATAATGAGTAATTATCACAATTTTATTAGTACAGTACATTCAGATACTAATTAATCAAATATCAAATTAGATCAGATTAAAAATGTTATTATAACTGTACTTCAGTGGCGTAAACGTACACCCCCGCAGCCCCCGCGGCGCGGGGGGGGGGGCCCGGGATGAGGCCCGAATATGAATGTAGGTTTCCTGAAAAATGAAATACTTGGGCCCAAAATGATATCGTACATAATTTCTAAAGAGATAAAATTGAAGAATAGATTTATAAAAAAGCATGATTTCTATTTTGGCAAGTATAGCCAAAAGCACTAATGTAGTGTGATTGTATGTATGTCTGGCTCAACAGCCCATGAAGGGCCTAGGCCTACCAGCTGGTTGCCAGTTTCAAATTCTCTCTACTGTACAGCTCGTCCAAGCCAAGAAGACACTCCGACACGACGGGAAAACGGCCCCGTTTTAAATTAGATTCCCGGGAGAATGGAGACAATAAGGTGCTAACGTGCAATTCAGAAAGCATTGATTGCTCAATCCGGAGGGCTGTAGAGTGTAGAGGACCTTAAATATGAGGTTTTTATAAATTATTGTCTTTATTCTTTGTAGATTACTTAATCCAAAGACTAGAGACTAACTTGATTCCGAAGTTAAATCCTTGATCCTGACTAGGCTTCATCCTATTCTCCTCCCTTAAAACATGATTCTTCATAATTATAAATATTGTATAATTCAATAAAATTCAATAGATTTTTTTTATATAAGATTCCTATGTCTTCAAACATGAAAAATGTACGTTTTTCATCTTAAAAAAGTTGAAATATTGAAATTAAGGGTGGAGAAGGGTTGAGAATAGGGGGAAAGGGGTATGATTTCAGATAAAGGGGCCCGGATTTTTTGTTTTTGCGGGGGGCCCGGTTCGGAAACGTTACGCCACTGCTGTACTTCTATTATTGTATTACATCAGTGGATGACTACGTTATTTGTAATTTTTCGCATGAACATTTTCTTCTATTAGTTAATCTTCTATTAGATGATAGAATAAAATAAAAAACTTCTAAGTCTAACTATGTAGGCCTATGATAAAATATTTGGCAAATTTTCATGCTTTACGCTCTGCTCAATTTGATAAATTGAAATTCAAGGTGATGTGAAATCTCCGAGAGGGTTTCTCCGCTTAAAACCCATTCCTGTCATTCCAATTTCCCATCCTTCAAACGAATCAGCTGCATGATAATTTCTCGAGCATGATTTTTATTTAAATGGTCAGATTTATTTTTAGAATATGGAAAATATTTATGTGAAAATAAATTCGTTGACTCAAAAAAAAGTGAGAAACCCCCCTTTTGAATATAGTATTCCCTGTGGTTCATTGTTCTCCAAGGACACTCTATAAGAAAGAAGTCGCATAGGTTGTATAGGAATTATATCCGAAATCCCGAATTCTGTTGTAGGCAATTCAGAATAAGTATCTTAGAGTAATCTTTTTTATAGATACACATTGGGAAATTGCTTGTTTCGGTTGTCTCTCGACTGCATGAACCTAAAATTAACAATCAATTATAAAGTTAAAGTTATTGTGTCAATGCTTTGGTTACAGTCCCGGCAACAAAATTCGGGATTTCGGCATTGCTGTGACTTGTTTATGTCGTGGCTAAAACGAAGCCACTCCAGTCGAACACACACACACACACATGCAGAGCTTTTGTTTATCTCATCTCAAGCCATCGTGAATGGTGAATGAATGGTTGTGAGGCGGTCACATTCCTACAGCTCTTCTACCCCGATCGACACAACACGATTTTTGGACGTCCGGTTTCTTGACGTCCCTATAAAATCTACTAGATTGAATAAAGCTTGACAATAAATATGAGATGTGCGAAGAGACACATAAATGTGTTTACTCTAAGCTCTGTTCAATATCAAGTGAAATTAATAAAGACGGCAAAGAACCGGACCTCCAAGAATCGTGGTGTTTGAAACGGGGCTCAATTCTTCGCTTTACACGGCAGATTTCGCATTATAATAGTGATACGCGCAGTTGTGTTTTAGAGTTCAAAATTGATACTCGTATTCTATTAGAATAGTATGATAATCAATTCAATAATTGTCGTATTATCAGAATTTCATGTTTGTGTCTTTTCAAGGCAAATTTTCTCAGAGTCTTGACTAAACAACATCTCAAAAACCCAGAAGAAATCGGAAGTATAAAATTCACTGACATGGATAAAGTCTGGATTGAAATAGTGAACGAAGGATTCTTGGTGAAAGTGAATGGAATCAGATATGTTCTTGAAGCCCATCACCAACCAGTCAATTATCGTGAGTGATTCATACTATTTTTTGCTCTATAAAATCATAACTTCATGAAAATTCAAATCACTGTGTACAAAATCAACTGTCCATTACAATTTAAGGCAGTTTCGTCTGCTCCTTGTACGTTCCAATTATCGGCTAGTATAACTAGTCAGGTAAAATGATGCAGACCAGGCCTACTTGCAGTTTACCCTTTATTGTTTAATTTTTTGAATGATTATAAATAAAATGTATAAATCTACTTATTATAAGGTTCAAATAATAAAAATTCAAAATTACAATTGACTTTTCTTGTCGTGGCAATGGTTAGCATTGCTCCTATATTATTATATTGGTTGCAGCTTTGATTATAAGATTTTTATTCCATAAAGTGGAAAATCATTTATTTTCATTACATTCATGTATGTATTCGTATGCCGTTATCGGTGGGGAGTTCCAAAAGGAAAGTTCCACCGGCACCATTCATGGTTTCCTAGATCAATATTATAAAATTATATATTTGTGATATCTTATAAGCTGTGCAGTAGCCTATGTGCTATGCCATTCAATCTACTCGTAATTTTGCAGTTGGTCATTTAGTGTTTGAAGAGAAACCCAGATCTGGTGAATGGCAAAGTGGGACCCAAAAATTATTGAATGATGATGATAATCCAAAGATTAGGTGAGAAAAATTCAAATCCTACTCTCTAATCAAGTACCGTCATCGGGGTACCGTACTAAGAATTCAAGGCTTCAAGAACTTCAAGGTTGAAAAACATCTTTGGTCTTAACAATATATTATTAAGACTTATTTATTTTTATATAATTTGATTATGCAGTCGTCATCTCTCATTACCCACGCACATGCTTAAAGCACATGTAGGCATCACCCTTGAAAAAAACATTATAATTATTTAGAAATATGAATCTGATCTTATTAGAGGATCTAACAATATTTTCAAATGTCTCATTATAGTGTACTACCTAAAATGAGTCTACTCATTGTCATTAGTTATTCCCAGTTTTTATAAAAACCCATTAGTAGGTGTACACATGGTTTTTCATTTTCTGTTATTGAGTGAATCAAATTTCCAATTATTTAGCAAGTAGTATCTTATTTTGACCTATATAATTTTGTTTGATTTTTATTGAAGTTTGTTTCGTTTATGAGCTTCATTAATAAATTAGGTTGATAATCTCCAAAATTATACATTAAGTAGAGTGTAGCCTGATTGCGATCAAAATAAAAGTGATTCGATTCGATTAATTTAATGCATAATTAAAACCAGGGTTTGATACATTTTCAACTTATTCGCAACAGAATTGGTTCATCCAAACAGGATAATTTGTTTGAACAGGGAATTTGATTACAACGAGGTACAGAATGAAATAAGTTATGATTTAGATCGTCAAAAGAAATATTTATGCAAAGTCAACAACGCTTTAAGTGAAATTTTGGAGATTGGATCGAAATGGCAAAGGGTATTTGGAACTAGAAACTCGATAATCGAGTGAGTATCATCAAAATCTATCTTTACCATAATTAAAATACCATAATTAAAATTAATTAATATTTTTTCTTTTAATGGTTCTCTATTGTGGATAACATTTTCAAGGTGAGCAAAGCTGTTATCTAATTTCGCAAGTAGATCTTCATCCGTCTTAATACTTTGTTGATAGGATATTATTATTGTTATAAGATTAATTGCAACATTATTTGTAAATGATGTTGCATACAATAGGATGTTGTGAGAAATAACAAGGCAATATGACATGTGGATGTAATGTAAAATAGCTCAGTCATTTTCAATGTCATCTATTCTTCAAATGATAAAATCAAATCTCTGAGATCAATTGATTTCTAGTAGCAACTCAAATATTATCAGTATTATTAAAAATATTATTTTTAACAGTAATAAATGAAAAGACACGATGTTGTCAAACCACTGATTTATTAGAAAATCGAGATACCGGTTTCCGTTGTTACACCATTATCAATTGTTTCGATTTTCTAATAAATCAGTGGTTTGACAACATCTTGTCTTTTCATTTTTATTGATAACTACCACAATATCAACTTCACAATTACTCAAAGAGTATTTTTAACAGCTTTCTAAGTGACTTCGTAGACGTATTTTAGTGTTTGAAACAATATTGTTCTTGTAAGAAATTATCTGATATATTTGATAGAAATGTGATGTATTCATAGAAAGATAAATACAGTCCTTCTTCCAAATTGCAGACCTTAATCAAACATTCAAGACTCTATTGCCACGTTTACACCAGAATGTTAATAACTTTTTTGAATAACGTATTATTATATAGACTTATATATTATATAACTTATTATATAACATTTTTCAACAAATGTTATTAACATTCCGGTGTAAACGTGGCTTAAGTCAGATCCATAGCCACCTTCAATACTATTAAAGAGGGCTATGGCAGATCCCATATCTCAAGCAAGCTATGATTTTTTTTTTCAAAATAATTTTTGTTCTGTCTCAGTGACTCATGCTCGTGATCCAATACTGTAATTGCACTCCTCTGTAACATGTAAAACAATCATTCAGTCCCTTTATAATGTTACTGATTTTTGAACAACTGAATATTATGGCCTATATTAATATTTTTGAATATTAATGAGATTTTTCTCAATTATTTAAAAAAAATCACGATCTTACTTTTTTCCAAAGATGTCAAATGAAAAGTAGTGAAGTTTTGCAAAAATACCGAACAAAAATTAAGAAAATTGATGTGGAAGATCACAGCGATGCACCTGATAACTATTTTACGAATGTAGCACAAGAAACTTGGGAGTGTAGTGATAAGGTGAGTCTTGTCAAATAAATCTACTCACATGTTTGTCAAGTTCTGTTCAATATAGTTAAGTTTATTATAAGTTCGGTCACACATTTTTTAACGATTTTTAGACGTCCGGTATTTTGAATGAGTTTTAATATATTGAATTGAGTTTGACAAACATATGAGCTCAGAGACACATCATTTGTTTACCAAGTACTATTAACTTATATTAAAATTTATAAAGAAAACAAACAACCGGACGTCCAAAAATCGTGGTGTGTGAAAAAGGGGGCATTATGTATTTACTATCATTAGAAAAGAAAATATTGTTTCGAATTTATTCCAAAATGAGTTTGGAAAATTGCTTAGCTGCAGCATGGCTATTGATTTTGATTTGATAGGCCTAGTCCAATCTCCAATGTCACCTACTTTGACTGTTCCCAGTGGCGTAACGTTTCCAAACCGGGCCCCCTCGCAAAAACAAAAAATCCGGGCCTCCTTCTACCTAAATCATACCCCCTTTTTTACCCCCCTCTATTATCAACCCCCTACTTCCTTAGTTTCAATCACTTAACTTTCTAAAAATGTAAACGTACATTTTTCATGTTTGAAAGACATAGGCTGGCTATGTAGGAAAAAATTTCATTTAATTATAAAATATTCATGATTATGGAGAATAATGTATCCAATGGGGGAAAATAGGATCAAGCCTCTAGTCAGAATTGAGGATTTA